>OY728120.1:918015341-919215341 GCA_963277665.1 Viscum album | reverse complement strand
TTTTGGATACATCAACCCTGGTCTTCGTGACAGTTGATGTATCAACCTCTCGGCTTGTGGAGCGGACCCTCTGAACGAACTTGCTGTATGCGGGAACCCTAGTGCTGGCTGCGACGGTTACTGTAACGACTACTACTACTGCTACTGTGACGGCAACGACGACAGTACAGTGATCCTGTGTGGATTCGACGACGACGACTACAGCACTCAGCGATCCTACGTGGAACAGTGCTACCGAACCTGTGTGAGCTGAATCTTCTGTTTACCTTGGGCGGTGGGGCACTTGGGTGTAGCGGCGGACCCGTGGTACTTGACAGTGGTGGTGCGCTTGGATGCAGCAGCAGACCCTTGGCGGTGGAGCGCTTGGTTGTAGCGACGGACCCGCGATACTCTACGGAGTGAGTGCGTTTGGTTGTAGCGACAGACCCGCGACGGTGGAGACGTGCGTGCGGAGTACGGAGACCGTGTAGATGACTGAGACCTGACGACTGCTTGACCGACTCGACTTGGAGTGAGTCGACTAGCCCAGTGGACAGAGCGCCCAGTAGTTGGCAGCAGACCCACGGCGGACGGAGCGCCTGGTAGTTGGCGGCAAACCCGCGGTACTCGACAGGAGGAGTACCTCAGTAGGCTATCTGGGTGAGCGCCCGGTATTTGGCAGCAGACCCTCAGCGGACGGAGCGCCCAGTAGTTGGCAGCAAACCCGCGGTACTCGACAGGAGGAGTACTTCAGCAGTCTTAGGTTAGTGAGCAGTACCTCAGAGTCGTGACAGGACCACTGTACACTTCAGAGTTGGGGCTTTTCAACTTTTACGGTTTCGATAATGAAAATCCTGGTTTGAGCTGAGTCTATGATCTTTGTGATTTCCTCATGATTGAGATGGGTCGCTTGATAACTTAGGTATATGTATGGGCATATACCTGGGTAATGGTTATCCGTTGATTTCATAAACTTGTTATTATCTGTGTGGATTTACTGTTTACTCTTCTTTGTGGATTGGGTTGTTCTTGGGCTCGGTGTTGGAGCCGAACGGAAATTGATGACTTAGGTATATGTATGGGCATATACCTAAGCAGTGTCAGTTGTTACTTCGTGATTGTTACTTTTCTTCGTGGTTTAACCATTGTGGATTTGAGAGACCTTCAGGGGTCTCGGGGTCCCTACTGAGTAGCTTATACTCACCCCTGCACGGGCTTCGCCCGCACTACGTTGTGTTGGTTGCAGACGACGGACAGCGTTGACCTTAGCTGAGGCTTGTAGAGCGGGACGGTACCCGGAGGTGGACCACTGGGTGGGACGTGCACGGAGCGGACGGCGGGACCCATGGAGCAGAGGAGCTATCTGTACCCACCCTTCAGGTGGGATTTCCAGTGGACAGCTCGGAGTAGCGGCTTTTACTTTTCAGTTGCTGTTTTTCCTTTTTGAGTTGTACTTTACTTTCAGTTGGGCTTGTATTCCGGCCCCCCTTTACTTTCCTGCACTTTACTTTCCGCTTGCTGACTCTGTGGTGGTTGTTACTTATAAAGGCAATGCCTTCCCTGTTTACCGGGATTTTACGCCTTGGTGCTAGTCGCCAGCCCCTGGCCTATGGAAGGCGGGCTTGGGGTAGTCACGGTACGGGCCCCGAGGACGGGTCGTGACATTAATAGTTTAAAATAATCATCCCTAATTTTCCCTTTATTCTAGTGAGTGGTCATAAATTGGAGGAATCATATAAATAATAAATGTGATAGGGAGTGTTATGACTACCCAAATGAGATATCCAAACTGATGGGAGCAGGAATAATAATCTTTTTCATGATACTATCTCAGCGAGATCAAGTTATAAATATAAACATGAATCTAGAGAAGAATAAAAATACACATAAGAGAAAATAATTTCTCATTGAGTGATTTATGAGACAAAAGCCTCTAGAATTGAAGGGATCATATAATCCCTTAATCGTGGAACAATAGATCAACTCCATTAAGAAGATATTCTCCATCCTTCAATTTCTGAACAAGAGAAGGTTCTATTAGTTGTTTATTGTAGGGAGGGATAAGTAAATCAGTGGTGGGAATTGATCAAAAATATGGATCTTGAGGAATAGATCGAAGTGATTTAGTGGATGGAATTCCAAATAATGTTTTCTATAAATAATTTTCTCACACCATCCAACTTAAAATGTAAATGGATTTCTGTTCCTATAAGAAAAAAAGATGAAAAATATATTGGGGAGTATGAGAAAAGCATACAATATGTGCATTATATGACTCCATCTTTGTCATTACCCCTAAATACAAGGTTGAATTATTCCTTGTTGGGATAAAATATAGTCTATAAAAATCCCTAACAATCTGAGACTTTCATAGCTATGAGGAAAATGTTTGATGTTCCCTCAAAGTCGAAATGGAGATCAGAGAATCCCAAGGGTATAATGGGGATGAGAAGTTAAAATTAGACTTTAATATTGGATATCTGATATAGAAATCTAATATTTCCATGAAATTTCAACGTCCCACTTATCAAAGATACGAAAAAAAGCTCCCTAGAAATTTCCATAAGGGAATGAGGAAATGAATTATGTGTGGGAAGGAAAGAAACCTAACTAACATATTACAAAAGGAGACACCTGAAAATGTAAAAGAGGAAATGAATGATCCATTCAATCCTCAGTACATTTTTCATTGCATAAGTTACAAGTAACTAGGTCACTTTACATACCAATTCACTAAGCCAAGGTTTTTTGGAGACAAACAAAATACTCTAAGGAAGAAAGGGGGAGCTTTTTCTATCACTACTACTTAAGTGGATCCCATCAATTAAGTAATGAATCATATTCCAGTAATTCATTCAGGAATAAAAAACATACCTTTTGATTCTGGTTCTGGCATACATTTATATCATGAGTGTTTCGTATAACTAAACATACAACACCACAAAGTATGGAAGTATAGCTATTAGTTAAAATGACTAATGGAGAAATTATTGCATCCCTAGTATATAATCCATATCATATCAAATTTTTTTCTCCGAACAACCCATAAAATATTTTTATATTACTTTTTTAGAATTTGAGGAAATTTTAGGCATGGATTGTATTTCCCTATATAGAGACAAAATAAATTTCCACAATAAGGAAATCAGTCTCTATATTATGAATTTACTCTTGATTTTTTATAAGTGAAAGGAGGATGATGAATCTTCATTAGCACCACAATATCAAGTATATATATTACTTCCATTTGATAAATTGTATCCAGATAATGTTATTGAGTATATGTAAAGAACCATCCTAAAATAAATGCCTATTGTGAGGGAAATGATGATATGTTTCCCAAAAATTGTCTGGTCTTACTCCTAGACGATAGGTTTAATTTTCAATCGAATATATACCTATTTCATTTTCATTATCTATGAATCTATATATAATGGTTTTTTTGGATCTTAAGGAGCTTAAGAAACAACTATTTGAGAATATAGATAAAGGGTTGATACACCCAAGTTATTTACTATGGGGTGAACCGGTCCTCTTTGTTAAGAAGAAGGATGGGTCAATTCACCTTTTTATTGATTGTAGTGACCTCAACAAAATCATGATAAAACAAGTATACACTAAATCATATTGATGAATTGTTCAATTAGATATGTAGATCACAATAATTATATAAGGTCGATCTTTGGTTATGATATTATTATGTAAGGGTGAAGAAAGAAGATATCCCCAAGACCATTTTTCGTACAAGGTATGGGCACTATGAGTTCATAGTGTTGGAATTTGGATTCACATATTTTCCATAAATCTTTATTTACTTGTTGAATATTTTATTTATATATTACCTCAAAAAAATTGTGGTAGTATTTATAGGTGATATTCTAATATACTCCAAAATCAATGAGGAGCATAAGGAGCATCTGAGCACTGTGTTAAAGACCTTACGAAAGAGAATATATATGCCAAGTACATAAAATGTGTGTTTTGGTCGAATGAAGTCTCATTATTGGGAAATATCATCACAAGAAATGGGATATCTACAGACACTTAAAAGACATAAGAAATTGAATGATGGTCAACAAAAACATTTGTGATAGATATCCATAGTTTCCTTGGGTCAACTAGGTATTATCAATGATTTATGAGAAATTTCTCACTATTTTCAAACCCTCTTACCATGTTAACTCGGAATCAAGAAGAGTTTATTATGATGAAATAATGAGAGGAATGATTTATAGAGATCAAAAAGAATCTTATCTCTGCACCAGTTCTCAAACTACCAAAATGTCGGGAAAGATTTTTGCATACACTGATGCTTCAAAGAATGGATTAGGTTGTCTGCTCATCCAAAATGATAAATTGATATCCTCTTCCTTAAGGGTGTTTAAAATTCATCATCGAAACTATCCCACACTCAACCTGGAGTTAGAATCTATGATCTTTGCATTGAATATATGGAGATAGTATCTCTATAGTGATTATTGTGAGATATATATTGATTGTAATAGCATAAAATATATATTCACACAAAAAGATCTAAATATGCACCAGTGAAGATGGTTAAAGCTCATTCGGGATTATGAATAATCAATCAACTACCATACTGGTTAAGAAAATATGGTGGTGGGTCCTCTAAGTAGAAAAGTTATTTCATCTTTATCGATGATGAGAATTGACAAGTATCCAATCTTCTTAAACATAAGAGTATGGATATGGGAATAATTAAGAGAAAAACATCATCAATACTTTCTCAAATGAATTCTCATCCATTACTCATGGATAAAATAAAGGATTATCAAAGAAATGTTGTGGAAATTCATAATAAGGTGGAATACATGAGGTAGTGGAAATACATAGAGTTTAAATTTTATGAAGAAAGAAATGTGATATTTTGTTCAAGACTAAGTGTTCCACAATATCCTGAGATAAATAAGGAACTATTGGATGATGCACAAAGTTCATGTTTCTCCATTCACACAAAAATCACAATAATTTATCAAGATCTCCGTGAGAACTATTGGTTGGACAATATGAAGAAGGAGATCACTGAATATACATCAAAGTTACTGGTATTCCAACAAGTAATGGATGAAAGGAAAGAGTCTAATGGTATGATGAAACCATTACCCATACCAACATGGAAATGGGAAAACATCACCAGGGAATATTTCACCAAAATTACGAAGACATCTAGGGGAAGAAATGTAATATGGCTTGTTTTGTATATTCTTATGAATAAATATCACTTTTTCACAATTTGAGAGTACTACACACTAGATCAATGTGTGTGAATATACATCATTGAAGTGGTAAGTCTGCATGGAGTACCACTATCGATTGTATATGATAAAGATTTAATATTAAAATTTAGGTTATGGAATGTATCTAACATACTCTAAATACTATGTTAAACCTAATTATTGACTATCACCCTCAAACTGATGGCCAATCTGTGTGGAATATTCATCAACTGGAAGTTTTTTTGAGAGCATGTTCTATAGACTTAAAATGTGGATGGGAGCAATATCTTCCTCTGGTCGAGTACTCATACAAAAAACAGTTTCCAATAAAAAATACAAATGGATCCCTAAGAATCCATTTATTGGAAGAGTTGAAGAACAGTTTCATGTTGGGATGATTTTGGGGAACAAAAACAGTTAGGTCCTCAAATGGTCAAGGAAATTATAGGAAAGGTTAAGACTATTCAACAACACATCAAGGCTTCTCAAAGTCAACAGAAGAGATATGATAACAATAGTCAAAGAGACCCAGAGTTTGATGTTGGATATATGGTATTATTCAACATATATCCATGTAATAACGTAAAGATATTTGGAAATATGGGATATCTTAGTCCAAGATACATCGCCCCCTTCCAGATTCATGACCGCATCACAATAGTGATTATCGACTAGCACTCCATCCAAAACTATCTCAATTACATCATGTATTCCCTATATACCTTTTGAGAAAGTACATAACATACCCCCCCCCCCACATGTACTCAATTCATTGGTAGTGCTGTTAGAGAATGACCTATCCTATGAGGAGAAGTCGGTGAAGATCTTCGATCATAGAGAAAAGGTTCTACGAAATTAGACAATGCACCTTATCAAAGTGATGTGGAGAAACAAAAGGTTTGAAGAAGAAATGGGGGAACTGGAGAAAATGATGAAACATAGTTACTCTCATCCATTTTAGTGTGGGAATAGAAAATTTCTAGGGTGAAATATCTTAAGGGGGAATATAGTAATGACCTGAACTATTATAAATAAAATTTCCCTTGCGATTTAATAAAATTTCTTATTATGTAATCTGGTTATAGAAAACACAAAAACTTATTTTTATTTATTATATAAAATTTTATTTAAATTAGAATTAATTATCATTTACATTGATAATTATTCCATGGAATAGTGATCACAGGGTTAGTATAAATATTATGTTTTAACAAATACAATTTACACAGACAAAGGAAGTGATGGCCTCGACCAGTAGGATCATACCCTATGAAGCCCATTTATAGGAGCTTATGAGAGAGATAGAATCACTTTTATTTTTCCATTACCAATCCAATGTTGAGATTTAATAACTTATACATGAGAAAAGACATTTGTAAAATATGTTCAAGCTCATCGATATCATGACCCAAACCAAGTATGCTAAACCTCCCCATGAAGGTCTCGTCTTCACACACCCTACTGATAGGGTATTGGATGGTATATTACATGGATATGTGTCAAAAACCTAAAATTATGTTTATGTAAATTATTTTTTAGAGAATAATGAATATATTTTTATCCTATTGTGTTTAATTTATACATGTTTTCTATTTCGATATAATAAAACACAAATCGTTTTTTTTTTGTAAAAATGTAAATTTAATCAAGGAATTTATTTTGATGAATTAATAGATTTTGGAAATAAATAATATTTTAATAATATATTAATTTAAATAATTTTTATCAAATATAAATTAACATATAATTTTTATGATGTTAAATTTTATTTTTATAAGGGTTCAAAAATTGTTATTGTCAAAAAACATATCATTTCGTAATAAAAGTCGATTTTATTTTAAAATCAAAAATTCATATATTTATAAAAATAATCAGATAAAATGAATATTATTTTTAGAAATAGAATGTTGAAATTATCCAATGGTGAATTTTTCATTATTATCTGAGATAGTTAAATTTTCATGCAAGAACTAAATACCGTCTAAATATACTTTCTGTAGTATGACATCAAAATTAACCAAAATTGATATAATAAATTCTATAAATTTTATTCAAGTAAAAATATACGTTTTCCATTTAAAATTAAATGATTTTATGTTTATTTTATTTTTAAATCCTTTTTGAATCAACTGAAAACCATTAATTTTTTTAAGGCTTTTAATCATTTATTTAATATTATGATTCACCTCCACATAAAAAGGGGAATTAATTTATTAAGTTAGGACATTGGAATTATAAAATATTTAGAACCACTGAAATTTGGTAAAACCCATGGGCATAAACCCTGAAATGTTTTTTGGTTTTGGTTTTTATATTATGTAGTGCCAAAAACCTAAATAATAACAAAATCCTTCACATTTTCTATATAAACACACTAAATCTCCCATTTATCTTCACTCAAAATTCTTAGATAATTTTCATACTCTTCCCTCCACTCTTTGGAGTCCTCCCAAGGCACCCCTAAGCTATAATTAATCCCAATCTAAGCTTTTGGGGTCACACACTCATTTAAGGGACATTCCTCTCCTCCGTTCAATTAAATAACCATCATTGGGATTTTCCTTCTTAATTGAAATTTTTTATAACGTAATTTATTTATAAAAATTCCCTTACTATCCATTTTTTTATTTTAATGATACATTATTTATTTTCTATCATTTTGATGTTTTCCTATGATTTTACTATGTCAAAATTCCATAATTGATTTCTATCTTCTCATTTCCATTCATGCACATCATAAATGTAATTCTTCTTAGTTTAAATTTGTTCATATTGGTATATTTTATTCCATATCACTATTACAAACAAATTTATTTCAAAATGATAATATATCCCTTTATCTCTCTTTAACCCAATTTGTGATTTTTTATGTAACGGTGTTATGCTGCCAAATTATCACCATGAATTTCCATAAAAAATAATTTTGTAGTGAATACAATTACCATTCATATCAAGGGTGTTCACTACCATACACTTATACATCATTGATTGGGGACTTACATTTATTTATTCCACAAAAATTAATCTTTGACAAAAATATTATGTAAAATTATTCCATGACATATGATCTATGTGGACACTTAAGCATAAGAATGAAATGAATGTGATGGGTGCGCATAAAATTATATAGCACTCCAACGTATTGGGTAATGTTTAGTATCATGATATATCATTTTGGAATATGGAGTGAAACAGGTTCCTTAATTGGTCTTTTTGAACCATTATGAATTGGTGTTTTATCCTTGAACAATGTTTATGCTGTATTGTTTTAAGTTATCCCCACATTTCCCATTTTTCATTTTTGATTATCATGTTATATCATGCCCCTTTATACATTCTTATGATTCCTAATATTTTTATTCCCCATTTTCATATTTATCGTCTAACATATATTATCAAATTCATTTTATTCCTTGTTTATTCCCTTACTAGGTTTTATATCTCACCCTTTTCTTATGTTTTTCCCCAGGTTATCCTAAAAATATTCCAAAATCCCTAGAATTTAAGAAGCATTTTATGGTAGTTTTCAATAACGTTGTTGTATCCCATGTTCAAAATGTTTTTTTATTTCCCAAATTCAAAAATAAATCATACTTATTGATATTTAGGTTTGTAATATGTTTAATTTTATGTTATAAATCATGAATGAATGTTTAAAAAAGAACATGGTTGTTGTACACTAGAGATTAATATTTCAAATTAGATTCATCATCCTCCTTTCACTTTTAAAGAATCAAATGATGAATTGGGATGTGAAGAGTGATCACCCTCTCTTGATAGTTTTTGTTGTCTTTATATGTGGATATCCAATCCATGCCCAATATAGCCTAAAACTCTACTAAAGGAATTAGGATAAGATATGTTGGGATGATCAATCTGCAAAAAATTAATTATAGAGGAGTTATATACATGAGATGAAATAATTTATCTATTTTGGGTTCTCATAGATAGCTTAACCCATAAGTTTTCAGGTGTTTTTTGAAATTTTCTATTAAATGTGAAATATATGATTGATTTTATGGAATCATAATCAGACAAAATGTTCAATATTATTGAATGAATAACTAGTGTACATTCCACCACAAAATTGTTGGGATACACCTTGAATGTAGTGATAACATATGTACATCCTTACTCTCTAGTCCATGGAGGTCATTTTCATTTAATTTCTCTAACAAACATTGGCTTAAGTCATTATATTTCATAATTACGATGTTATTTATAGTTCAAACATTGCACTACAGGCTTATTTTTCATCTAAAAGTTAGTTTCTTATTTCTAATTAGTGATATTATTTATATACATTTATCATTGATTAAATAGGTGCCCCTATTTTATAAATTTAAATAATCTTATGGGAAGCTAGGGGATTCATCCTCCTACAATTTTGACACTTGGTAAGTCATGTTTTCCTTCAACCATGATATTTAACCATCGATCCTCATTAAGAATAATCCATTTTATGTTTTTTATCTCCATACCAATGAGTCCAATGATTTTAAGCAATCTACATCTCAAACTTAAGGGAATAATGAATAATCTATTCACAACTATCAAATTCTATAATAGCCAAATAATTTTGTAGATTTGACTTTAATCCACTAAATTAGTTTCCCGTCTTTTTTTGGATGTTGATGACTATCTTGGAGGAATAAATTTCAGTATTTACGAAGTTTTCATCAAATTCCTTGATAGACTTATATTCATTTTAATTCATTCAGTGGAACTTCGTCTCCATTTTATGATAGGGGGATCATAGAAAATAATTATTTTAAAAATGTTTTCTTAAATAATTCTCATTATACGAAATAAATTTATTCATCAGGCTTAAAATTCTTGATCAATGTCCACCATTGATTGGTTTCCCCTTCAAGAAAATAGATAGCCATCATGACTTTCTCTTATTCTAAGAATTAGAGGATATATAATATCTTCTAAATTTAGTTAATCCATTATTTTGTGTTGAATGAATCAGAATATCCACTAACTGAATAGTTCTATTGGTGCATAAATTACCAGACCATAATTTTCGATTTCTTGGGAGAAAGAGGCAGTTCCCCACAATTCATGTTATTATTCATTAATTAAGTTATATAATCCAATACATACATGATGGTCTCATCACCCACTTCTATAAGGTTTTTAATACAGTTATATAAATCCTTATATTTTCCATCACATTAGTTATTGGCACATATACTCTTATTTCATTCCATTAACTAAAATAAAAGAAAAACGGGATGAGAATACTCTAATGACCCGACTTTACATACATGAAAATTACATTTATTTTTAAGAATACCTAATACATTACACAAATATATTTCAAAAGACTGTATTATTTTATTGTATTTGGAAATATGGGACATAATATTCTAACTTGGTGAAAGATCTTCAACATCTCCTATATAGATCTTCCCCTTTTTCTTTTCTACAAAAACCATACATTATATCTTGGTGAAAAATATACAAAGTGTGATATAAAATGATCAGTAAGGTTAAACACAAAGAACATAAAAAAACCAAATACATTTGAACCTAAAAACGTGAGCATAAATTTTAAACATCAAAATCTTGAGTCATGAAATAAATCATGGTAGTTCATAAGGAATAGATTATAAAGGAACATTAAACATGATAAAAGAGAATTGGAATAAAACATTGAATTGTGGTAAATAATTAAGCACATAACATTATTTCTATAGTACCCAAGGCATTGCTACAAATACCATCATAGAGGACTAAGTCCATTACTAAACTGGGTTTACTTTCTGTTCCAGCCATGTATTACTGAACCAGATTTACAAGTCATTCTAGCCCTGTATTACTAAACTTGATTTACTTGTCGTTAAATTCTGGACTATCTCATGAGATATAAATCATTACTCAATGAATTGGATGGATATATATGTCCCACCAATCTCATAATGAAATCATTCTTACAGGTGCACAAAAACATAAATCATTCATCATAGCATAACCCATGAAATAAAATGGGTTTTCTTAAACATCATTCCATCATAACATAATCCACATATAATAGATTTACATCATTAAAACAATCATACCATATTAATAATAGGGATTTAAAAATAACCGTATTTAAATAGAATCATCTTAGATGGAATTTTTTTTTGATAAACTACTTGAACTTAGTTCTTGAGGAAAATATCCATTCTTCTTCAAAAACGTTTTTTTCTTAAAATGTCACCCAATTTTAAAATAAAATAATTTAGTTGAAAATAAACTTTATATATTTTATATAAATATTCATAGAAATAAAGCATTATGAAACCATAAAAATCCATTCATGCCGTATAAGTTAAAAAAACATTCTTCTCGTACTTTTGATGGAATATTCAAAAAGTACCTCGTATGGTAAACAGAAGAAAGATTCCATCCATACCATGTAGTAAAAGTCAAAAATGGGTAAAAATGACTTTAAACACACCTAGTAAAATAATAAAAATTTTATGAAATCATTTTGAAAAAACGTGGACATAGATGATAAATATCTCCCTAGTAAATACTTACGTATAAACAATATCATATAAAAATGTGATTGAAAAATTATCCCTTACCTTAGGTATGATTTCTTCCATATGTGTATTAAACTCTTATATAGTGGGTTTAAAAATAATATTAACTTGTAACAGAACCATAATAATATTTTTAATATCATATATGATTCACTTATGACGTTATATTACCTGTTTATTTTTCAATTCCATGTTAAAGCAATGTTTTGCGTAATAATCATTTTATTTATCATAAATATTTTGATTTTTTATTATTATTACTTATATCATGAATTAATTACTTCTAGAATTTAATTCATGATTTATATATCATATATATACTCATTATATTAATATATATAATAGATAAATAAGTGAAATGAAAAACACTGTTCATGGAAACGGTTGGCAGTACGTACGCATGAACACTGTTTTATTTTACTTATTTAATTGAATGGAAGTAATTAAATTACATCTATATATATCCAGTAGAATTATTATGTCATATATTTCATGATTATTTATTATATATACTTTATAATCATTCTTGAATGGTAAACGCGGAGAACGAATCTTATCGCGTCGTAGAGACATTAAGTCATACGTATGGACGAGCAATGATATAGTTCCCATAATTGTTGAATGGTATTGATGTGTATGGTTTATAATATCTAATAATTATTATCATGTTATAATAATCATATATAGTTATTATTTACACCATTATATGCGTCCAAGTAAGGCGGTGGTGAAAAAACAAATTACACCACGACGTGGAGATGGTTAGCCGTACGTACGCACGCGCGGTATTTTTCGTAGGATGGATAGAAGGTAAAATAGGGTTGTTTAATATTTATAATAAAATATTAGTATATTAGTGATACTGATTTTATTACATTATAATGAAATAACTAATTAAGAGTAAGTATAAGTAGAATGAAATTTGAAAGAATCGGTAGAAGAGATTACCTCTTCCTCAACATGCCTCCTTTAAATTTACACTTAGGGCACTAGAGATGTAATTTTAAGTAGACCAGAACCTATAGAATGTAACTTGGGAAGTTGTGAAAAGAAATGGTCATGGTTTGGCTGAGATTGAAGGCTCAAAATAAAGCGTATAATAGAGGGATTAGGTTCCCTTTTATAAGAGAGGAGAGGGGCACATTAGGAAACTCTCGAAATATTAATTTATTATAAAAATACTTTCGGTTTCAAAAAGTCCAAAAATAATTTAATTCAAATATAATATGAGTAATGTTAAAAACCTATCAACCAATGGGTTTTATACAAATTTAGGTCTCAAATTTAACCTTATCCTTTAGCGTTAACCCTTAGATAACTAATTTAACTCTTACCATATCTTCTTGTATATTCATACGATATGGTTAATATAGTTACTATAAAATGTAAATAAAAACTCAAGTGGTTCATTACTAACTTTTTCAACATTATATAAGTCATTTGGAAAAATCTTTTATTTTTATGAATATTATATAATTTAATAAAATAGTATTTGTTTTAAAAATGCATTTATGTCAATTTTTATACTATTATAATCTTGATTTTTTGAAAAATCCATAGCAGCTTGATTCTTTTGAAAAAACTTCATTAATTAAAATATAACATGTCATAATATTCCATATAATTCGTGTACGGTAGAAAGTGGTTAAAAATAAATTTATATTAATATTTATAATCTCAATTATTTAAATCATTCACTAATAAGGCAATCACAATATCATCATTATGACATAAATAAATTTATTTATTCGGTGTGTAATAATTATAAATAAAATACCATGGTGTAGGAAATATTTTAATATTTTTAATAAAAATTTATAGACATATATATCATTTAGATAACCCTATATTAAAATCAATATTGTAAAACATATATGTTTAGGATATAATAATCTTTACATTAAATTCATTCTTATAAAATATCCTTTTCATATCCATGTGAATCCATGGGGTCCCAAAATCGACCCAAGGATTTCCATGGTCAGAAATATCTCATCCAATAGGATTAGGACATGTGTTAGGGTAGTTTAAAAATATTATAATATTAATTTTTTACCCTTAAGAACCAGATATACCCTTTAACCATGGTGAATAAAATAATTACTAAAGTTACTATTCATAATGTCCAAAAAATAAAAGGTACCTATTTACACAATTTTATCCTTCTCATTCCAAATATGTAATCCATTTTTCCAAATTAAAAAAACTGAATTTACAGTAATTAATTTAAATTAATTCTCATTGTCAAGACCAAGAAGTGGGGTTTTAAGAAGTAATAACTATCAAAATATTGGCATGTGTTTTTGTCCAATTTAAAATTCAAATTACATTCCATGACTAAAATTATATTAAATTATAAAAATATATTCCAATTAAAATTTAAAACCAATTAAAAAGGTAATCAAACAATTTAAATAAATTAGTTAAAAAGGCAGTTTTGAATTAAAATGCAGTATATTTCCCAATTCATTAAATATTATTTTTATTAGAAAAATACCAAAAATTCAACATAAGTGAATTTTTATGTCTTTATACCATATAAGAATTATATTTTTTCAAATTTAACTTATAAAACTATCAAAATCTAGATTTAAAATGGGTATGTTATCAAATGGCAGTAATACTACACTTTTTAAAAAATACTTCTTTTATATGAAATAATGATTTTGTTCTCATATAATGTTCTAGAAAATGAATAAGATGAACTCTAATGTTATATAAAATCAAAATTGTGGTTAATAATATTCATAAACTCTAGTTTATATCCCATTAAATTATAATATTTTAATAACAAATAGTTGCTCAGTGATGTTCAGTATCGCGTACAAATCAAGCTATCGAGGAAGTTCACTCTTGCATGAAATACAAGACAAGTGTTTCCTATAGTGAATGCTTACTTTGATGTTTATTATAAAATAATCCAATATTATTTAATTTATAATTTTAACAAAATATATACTCAGTGTTGCGTAAAATGAATTATATCAAAAAACTTGAAATTGTGTGCAACATAGGCAATGAATATTGTTGTTTATAATGAAAGCTAATACGGTGTTGCATATAGCGTAGTCTAATCTTGGTGTAGAGTACACCACAATACATCGAAGAAATTAAAAAAAAATTATATCATAAAATTTCGAGGTGTTACATTCTACCCCCCTTAAAATTAATTTCGCCCTTGAAATTATTCAGGGTTATAAATGGTTTACAACTTTAAATTTTCGTCCATGGAAACCAACATTGTAAAAACGGACACTGAAATATCATTTTAAAAAGTAATGTTAGAAATATAATGGTAACATGAAGTAACTCATCACTAGGATTACACATAGGAGAACATAGGTGGGAATTGAAAACATTGATGTCGAAGAGAAATATAAACATCAAATTTTGATGGATTGTGATAGAGAATAAGGTTTGGAGAAAGTTATCTACCAGAATTCCATAAATATTTGATAATTTAAGGGACCATCTGATTGATCAGATAAAAGGGTACTATGGTAACATTTTTTTTTCAATATCCTTTTACTAAAGATGAAGAATTTTTCATGAGAATAAATACTTATTTATTTTGGTAAAATCTCACCATTGTTCGTGCCTTGAAAAATTTACACTTCATCTCTTATTTAAATAAATGATGT
This sequence comes from Viscum album, assembly GCA_963277665.1. Classification (NCBI taxonomy): domain Eukaryota; kingdom Viridiplantae; phylum Streptophyta; class Magnoliopsida; order Santalales; family Viscaceae; genus Viscum; species Viscum album. Next base: position 919,199,945 of record OY728120.1, on the reverse strand, counting down.
TTAATTTTTCATTATTGATGTGTTAGCAGATCATGTAATAGAATGATAGGTCATTCCATCTGTCTCAACAAAAAAGTTAGCATAGGTAATCAAATATTCATAAGGCTACCTATAGTGAGATAATACAAACACCAAAAAGAATAAAATTATACTGTCTATAAATGGATAACATTAAAATCCTTCTAAAAACTGAAAATATAAAACTTTAGAAAGAGGTGACCTAAATCTACTTAGCCTTTGTCTCTCATGTCTCACAAGGTAGATCTTGGTTGTCACATTCCAAACATGTGAATACCTTAATCTTGTATTCTCTTGAAACATGAATTATCATAGAACCTTAGTGAAAACATGAATGTGATCAAAAGGTAACTCTTTCCACATACCAAAATACAAAAAATTATATATACTCAAACCATGATATCACTTTTTCCTTATATCAGTTTTGAGGTCATTAATACTTTCTATCATCTCATTATCTCCTTGTCCATTCATTGTGTGCATATCATGTGCTTTACAAAAATATTTGAATAACCTTTCATGTTTATCGATACCATTCAATATATACTTTCAAATACTCAAGAAAAACTTTTGTGTGACAATCCTTATATGTTTCTTTATTCTATAGTACCATACATTATTCTTGATACACATTCAATAATTCCACTATCTTCATAAACCATTGACCGAGATTTAGTATTTTATACCTCAACACTTCATTCATCTCATATATCATTTTTCTTCTCTTCATCGTCATCAAGATAAATACTACTCATATGACCATGCTAATTATATTCATGAGATATTCCCTTAGGGAATCTATTATTAGGATGCTAATACATTCTACATTTAAAACATTTAACCATTGTTAATGTCTTAGCAATACCATTATCCTTGTCCGTTGTGTTAACTAAACCTTTTCCATCATAATTACTGTCTTTGTGTCCTTATTTTCCACACCCAAAGCATCTTCTATTTCCTTTGAAACATTATACTTGATTCATCTTCAAAATTATTTACATAAAGAAAATTGAACATTATTTCCTCTATGATCATCATGAAACTCCATATTTCTCTTATTAGTTGGGTTGGGAAACTTACCAATGTTGAGATTATTGATCATATTATGAGATTGTTGATTTGGAATAATATGAATGTTTGGCCTTAAAAATCCCATTTCCTTTAGTTTCTCATGAATAATATCATTACATTGTCCATTATATTCTCTATCAACATGAATCCTCATGTTTCCATCCATTTTCTAAAACCCCAAAAAAATAGTGTGAGAGGAAAAAATCATACTAGGAAAAAAACATAATCAAAGGGGATTATTTTCAACCTCTAAAATATTAGGTTTAATACTAGGTTATTCATGATCATTACCAAAATTCTAGGACTGTAAGATATAGTTATACTTATCCTTAGGTACATACCTAGACATACCTTATAAATATCTATAGCGATCTAACTAATGTTTTCGCATCCTAGTTTCCAAAGGTTGACTAAACCTTCACTCTGATACCATCTCTAACGACCCGACTAGACGTACATAGACATTAAATTTCATTTTCAGAATAATTATTAAATTACAAAAATATATTCCCCAAGAATTTATTAGTTTAGTGTCTTTGGAAACTGGAAACATAATCTTCTAACATGGTTAAATATCTTCAAAATCTCCCATAATGATCTTCCCATTTTGTTTTCCTGCCAAAAACCTTTATTTATATCCTTGGGAAAATAAAATATAAAAAGGGTGAGCTAAAATTCTTAGTAAGGGTAAACATGGAGAACATAAAGCAAACCATATACATTTGAATGTGAAAACATGAGCATAAAGTTTAAACTTGAAAATCTTGTGCCATGAAAAAAATCTTAGTAGTTCCCAAGGAATAGATCATAAAGGAACATTAACCATGATAAAATAGAATTGGTATAAAACATTGAATTGTGGAAAAAAATTAATCGCATAATATGATTTCCATATTATCCATGTAATTTCTACCAAAACCATCATTGAGGATGAAGTCCATTCCTGAACTGGGTTTACTTGCCATTCCATCCATGTATTACTGAACCAGATTTATATGTCATTCCAGCACTATATTAATGAATTGTATTTACTTGTCATTATAGTAATGTATATATCATGAGATACAAATATTTACTTAATTAATTAGAGGGAGATATAGGTCCCACCCATCTCATAATGAAATGATTCTTACATGTCCCATAAAAACATAAATCATTCGTTGTAGCATAACGCAAGACATAAAATGAGTTTTCATAAACATCATTCCATCATAACATAATCCATATAAAATACCATTCCATAATTAACACAATAAAACCATAGTAGTAATAGGGATAGAAACATAACTCATTTTAAATAGAATCATCTTAGATGGAAAATAATTTTGATGAAACACTTGAACTTAGTTCTTGAGGAAAATTTCCTTTCTTCTTCAAAAACGTTTTCTTTTCTCAATATTTCACGCAATTTTAAAAGGAAAGAATTTTTTTGAAAATAAAATTGATATAGTGTATAGGAATTTTCATGGGAATAAGGAATCATGAAATCATAAAAATACATTCATGCATTATATGTTAAAAAAACATTCTCCTCGTACTATTGCCGAAAAATTCAAAAAGTACCTCCTATGGTAAACAAAAGAATGATTTCTTCCATACCATGTTGTAAAAGTAAAAAATGGGTAAAAATGAATTCAAATATATATATATATAAGAATAGTAAACATTTTATGAAAACATTTGTACAAATCATGGACATGGATTATAAATATATCCCAGGTAAATAATTACGTATAAATAATCTCGGATAAAAATGAGATTGCAAAATTATCCCTTAACTTATGTCTTATTTCTTCCTTATGTTTCTGAAACTCATGTATAGTGGGTTTAAACATATTATTAACATGTAATGAAACCAAGATAATATTTTCAATATCATATATGATTCACTTACAATTTTACATTACCCGTTCATTTGTCAATTCCATGTTAAAGCAACATTTTGGGTTATAATCATTTTATTTATCGTATATGTTTTGAATTTTTATTCTTGATATTATTACTTATATCAAGATTTAATCACATTCATAGTGAAAAAAAATGATTTATATATCATATATATTCAGTATATAAATATATATATAATAAATTGATAAGTGAAATTGAATACACCGTTCATGGAGATGGTAGGTTGTACGTACGCATGAATGCTGGTTTCATTTCCTTATTGAATTGAATGGAAGTAAGTAAATGACATATATATATATACATATATAAATCCAGTATCATTATTATGTCATATATTTCATGATCATTTATTATATATAGTTTATAATCATTCTTGAATGGTTAACATGGAGAATGAATCACATCGCGTCATGGAGAGGTAAGATGTACTTACGCACGAGCGACAAGATCATTCCCATAATTTTTAATGGTATTGAAGTGGATGGATTATAATATCTCAGAATTAGTATCATTTTAGAATAATCATATATAGTTATTACTTCCACAATTATATTCATCCAAGTAAGGTGATGGTGAAAAACAAATTGCACCGCTACATGGAGATGGTAAGCCGTACGTACGCACGCACAATGTTTTTCATAGGATGGATAGAAGGTGAAATATGTTTGTTTCATATTTATAATAACATATCATTATATTATTTATACTGATGTTATTACTTTATAATGAAATAATTAATTTGGAGGAAGTAGAAGAAGATAGGAATTTCAATGAATCGGTAGAAGAGATTACCTCTTCCCCGACGTGCCTCCTATAAATTTCATCTTAGGACACTAGAGTTTGTATTTTGAGAAAAACAGAACCTATAGAATGTAACTGGGGAAGTTTATAAGATAAATTTTCAGGGTTTTTATGATCTTGAAGGCTCAAAATGGAGTTAATAGGAGAGGGATGAGGTTCCCTTTTATAAGAGAGGAGAGGGGCACTTTCGGAAACACTCAAAATATTAAGTTATTATAAAATTATTTTCGGGTTCAAATGTTCCACAACTCATTTAATTCAAATATATTATGAGGGTGTTCTAAATTATTTCAACCAATAGGTTTTATACAAGTTTAGGTCTCAAATTTAACCTTATCCTTTAGCTTTAACCCTTAGTTAACTAACTTAACTCGTACAATGTCTTCTTGTATATTCATACTATATGGTCAGTATTGTTACTATAAAATTTAAATTCATCCTAAAGTGGTTCATTAATGACATTTTCGACGTTGTATATGTCATTTTTCCGAATATTATATTTTTAGGTATATTATATCATTTAATAAAATAGTATTTGTTTTCAAAACACATTTATGTCAATTTTTATACTATTCAAATCCTGATTTTTTAAAAGTCCATAACAACGTGATTCATTCAAAAAGAACTTCATTAATTAAAATATAACAAGTCATAATAATCCATAAAATTCTTGGATGGCAAAAAAAAATTAAAAATAAATTTATTTTAATATTTATAATCACATTTATTTAAATCATTCATTAATAAGGTAATCACTATATCATCATTGTGCCATAAAAAAATTATTTATATGGTGTTTAAAATTTATAAATAAAATACCATGATGTAGAAAATATATTTATATTTATAATTAATATTTATATACATAGATATTAGTTAGATAACCCTATATTAAAATAAATTTTGTAAAATATATATGTTTAGGTTATAATTATCTTTACTTTAAATTATTTCTTATAAAATGTCATTTTCACATCCAAGTGAATCCATAGGGTCCCAAAATCGACCCTAGGATGCCCATAGTCGAAAATATATCATCCAATAGGATTAAAAAATGTGTTAGGGTAGTTTAATATTATTAAAATATTATTTTTACCCTTATTTACCAGATTTACCCTTTAACCATGGTAAATAAAATAATTATTGAAGTTATTATTCATATTGTCAAAAAATAAAAGGATTCTATTTATAAAATTTCGTAATTATGATTCCGAATATGGAATCCATTTTTCAAAATTCAAAATACATAAGTTTCATTAATGAATTTAAAATTATTTCTCATTGTCGAAACCAAAAAAGTGGGTTTTATAAAAGTATTACCAATCAAAAGATTGACCTGTGTTTATGTCCAATTTAAAAGTGAAATTAAATCTAATTTAAAAAATTGGATTAAATTATAAAAATATAATCCAATTACTCTTTTAAACCAATTAAAAAGATAGTTTAACTATATAAATAAATTAGATAAAAATGTAGTTTCGAATTAAAAGGCATTATATTTCATTATTCATTAAAATTTTAATTTTATTATAAAATTACAAAAATTAAAAAAAATTAAATTTTTATGTCCCTCTTCAAAATAATAAGTTTATTTTGCCAAATTTAACTTATCAAAGTGTCAAAAACAATATATATAATGGGTGCGCCATCAAATGGCATTAAATCTGTATTTTTTGAAAAATACTTCTTTTATCCAAAAAATGATTTTTTTCTCATATAATGTTCTAGAAAATGTGTAATATAATTTCTAATATTATATAAAATTCAAAATTTGGTTAATATTATCCATAACAGCTATCAAATATCCCATTAAATAATAATATTTTAATAATTTATCATTGTTTAGTGAAAATCGGTATCACGTACAACACAAGCTATTGAGGGAGGTCGCTCTTGCGTGTAACTCCATCCACGTCAATGTTGCGTGTAGTGAAAGCTTACTTTGGTTTAGATTAAAACATAATCCAAACTTATTTCATTTATACATTGAACAAAATCTATACTCAGTGTGGCGTAAAATTAATTCTACCAAAAGAACATGAAATTGTGTGCAACACAAGCCAAGAATAGTGTTGTGTGTACTAAAAGCTAATACAGTGTTGCATATATTGCAAGATAATCATGGTGTAGCATAAAACACAATACATCAATGAAATTAAAAAGAATCTATCTCATTAAATCTCGGGGTGTTACAAATACATTAACTAGAAAACATATAAAAGGGAAACTAAGAATAAATAAGGAATAACATAGAAATTTCAATTATATCACAACATATGAGTCTCTAGGTTTCAATATAGGTTATTCATGGTAATTATTACATTTTTTTTTCAAACCTGACATTCTATTGAAGTCCTTCATAATTTTTCATAAAGATTTTGTGAATTTTATAAATTATATTCCTTGGGAGTGTTACACCAGGTGTTTGACAAGGTCTCTTTGTCGTGCACCAAGTAACGATCATGTTAATACAAAATGAACCATTTATTGGATTATTACAACTTTGTAAAACTATATGATAACCACGTCCAATTGTAATATCCAAATATGGATGTAATTTCTTTGAAACCACTTAGTCAATATTTCACCAAAATGCCATCATGTTCTTCTATACATAGGATTATCCTATGGGTTATCATTAAATAATTATTTTTCCCCTAAAAACGGACTATCCCCTAATATAAAAATCATTTACCCATGCATTTTACACATATTATTACATTTTTAAATAAAAATATCCATTAAATAAAACCAATGAATCAAAAATCCTAGTGTCTTTCGGAGAATAGTTACCAAATCTAAAAACATGAAACTAAGATAAATATCATTATTTTAATCTCCATAATGTTCACCTAAATCCCTTAGAGCTCAAATAAATTAATAGGATAGTCTAGGGAATGCATAAAAGAAAGGAGTGATCTATAAATCCCATTACGGGAACAAACATGATGGAGAATCATAACATATGAATAACATGATATAATAAAGAAGAATGTATCATGAATACTAATATTGAAGATTAAAATAAATATCATGGATTCATAAGACTATGTTATCATAGGAATGAGTAAGTAACATATAACATGACATGAGGATAAGTTAAGGCTAACTATTAAGACAACATCACAAGGTGCAAAAAGTCACACTGTTGGTTATGTTAACTCCCTAATCCCATATATACCATATCATGAGACCAAAGCCTTACCCAATGAATTGGTTCACTATCTGAGTGAATCCATCATAAAATTTATATGATTATATTTTACACCAAAGTAAATTGATCATACGCTATAAACATAAGAATTACCGATGTAAAGAAATGGTTTTGATAATCATGCCTCACATCCTAATCAAAGAGGATTTCATAAAAATTCCCAAGAGAAGTTGGAGTTAAAAATAATTATTAAATCAAGAATATTACATTATTTATTAAAATAATGAATGGTAATATATAAATTAAATGATAATTACATAAAATGGTTAGGGGAATGAAATTATCCCCTTAATTAGGTTCGATTTAAAAGAAGGTCGTTGAGAAAAGAACATAAGGTATGCATTGTCCGATTAAAGGGATATGGAATACGATGGATATATATAAGAGACATATATATATAATTAATAATAATTATAGAAAAAAATATAGAATGATATATATATATATATATATATTTATAAAGTGAGTTAGAGAGATAAATCTCATAACCAGAATAAAAAATGTGATTTTAAGAGATCCCTTACCTTATGTTCCATAAATAATTTTTCACTTACACTAAATGTCCTAAATAATAAAATTACAGTAATTAATTACATAATTAAGAATTTTTTCTTTATATATATGTTACACTATAATTTTAGTTGGTTCATTTATAAACATTTCAAAGAGATATAAAGTTAAATTTCGTTGTTATGTGGGCATTCGTTTCATGGTTTCGTGGTCGGGTCACTTGTGGATAATTATTAGTGTTATTTTTGAATAAGACAAAAAATATATATGTAAAATTAAATGGTATTAATGTACTTAAAAATTTTCAAATGGTCCCAATTACCCTTATGTTTTCTGAGATAGGGATGATTATTTTAGTAAAAACCTTTGTGTTATACTATTAGATAATCTAGGAGGTTTTACCAACTATCAGGAAGAAGTTTGTTGTATTTTATAATATTTAAATATATTAATTTAAATATTTAATACAATATAAAATATACCTAATTAGATAATTTTTAACCATTATAATTTAATTTAAACCATCCATGAAGGTAGTAGTGGAAAACCAAAACACATCATCTATGAAGGTCATTAACCGACATAATATGGAAAATGGTTTCATTTTTTAAAATTACAGGAAATAAGAAGGGGTGGGTTTTAGATATTATATTATAAATATAAAGTTACATTATATATTTGATATTGGAGTTATTATTCAGTTTTAGGCAAGGGAGGTGAGGAGATGCTCCAAAATGAAATAAATTTAGAAGGGGTAAATTGAGAATATTAACTCTTAAATGTTTTTCCCTTGAAATAATCCTTAAAAAACATTGAATTTGTCTTTTGGTGATAATAGAATCACTAGGACATGAGTGAGATGATCCAGAAGGTAATTTTGTAGAAATTGGACAATCTATAGGGCTTTGAAGTTGTGAGGAGGAGTAGTAAGGGGTGTAATCTATAAGGGGGAGAGGGGAGTTTTTTAATATTATATTAATTATATTGTTATTATTTATAAAAAATATCAATATTTTTTATTCTTGAGACTATATAAATTATATAGTTCATATGATTTGGAACTAATGACTTCTTACATTACCCCTGATTCAAAAATTTATATATTTAGCTTATAATATTAATATTGTATTTTACTATATTTCACTATTCATAAAAAATACACCATAACCATTTTTCAATATTTATATTCCAAAAAATGAAATATATTTTATGCAAATAATTTTTTAAATATGAGAAATTTAGTTTTTCAATAAAATCACCATTAATTAGAAAAATATCAATTTTAATATTTTGATCAATTTTATAACCCTTTGAAAAATTATTTGCGGTCACATAAAATTATCTTATCCTTATAATAAAACATAATATTTATTTATAAATACATTTAATGAAAATAAACATTCTTTTAAACAATTATATTTATTATAAAACTCCAATTAATACATTTATGACATATTAAAATTAAAATGATTAATTGATCATTTTTAAAACATTTATTTACTTTTACCATGGTATAAATATATCTCATTTTCATTTTATATAATACAGAAATATTATTTTACACTTACAAAGGTGAGGATAATATTTTAATGGAAAGGACAGTATTTCTAATGGTTAGATTACTATCTCAAGGGTCTATAAACTATTCTAATGGACAAATTACTATATCTACTAGTCAGATTTTTAATTGTCATATGGGTTCCCTACATCATATCAATACTATATATTTCATTCATTATTCAATCACATCTATTTTCACTAAAGGTTATATTTTTATTTTCAAAATGCCTATTTAATTACTTGTATTCTTATTCATTTATTTAGTGTTTTTCTTGAGTGCGATTATGATGGGGGATCAGGAAGATCAAAATTTTCCTATTATTATTTTATTTATTATATGTTTTTTTCTATTGTAATATTCTAAATTATTATCTCCATATTTATTATTTTAATTTAATGATAAAAATATTATAATATTTTTTTGTCTTTATCATGTGGTTCATGTGAATTACGAAATATGACACATTTATATAATCAGAAAATAAATTTCATTAAAATAATTTTGGCTTGTTGTATATACTCATGGAATATTCCCAAATGCTTGTCAAACATATGGTCTTCACACACACCAAGGTGCTTGTGCTGGGTGTATCCATAAAGTATAGTAGGCTACCTCCAACGATTTCCCTAATAAAAACTTTTATATATGTACTAACATGAACTAAATAAAAAGTAATCCATAAATATCATGTGTGAACACCCACTACATCATTGGGAACTTGTGGATCCACCTTGATGTTTGATTCATACCATCTTTATCCCGAACTTGAATAGAAAAATTCTCCTATAGTATGAACACAACATGTGGGTGAATGATATATCAGCACATTCATTAATAGAAATGTCAACTAGATATCTCAAAACATTGATCTATGGAGAATGATGCATTACCAACTCTTATTCCAAGATAAATTATATATCATCATACTCATCAACAAAGGATAGATATTCACCATGAAAACAAATACGGAGAATGAGGTATCACTGGGATAATTATTTATTTTCATACTCATAACATTTAAAATAATGCATTAAACAATGAATGATGTATTAAAATATAACAATAATTAGGGTGATTGATGTTTTTTCAAATATACAATTGTATAATGAAATTTCACTACGTAAAAAAACTAGGTGATTGAAATATCACAATCACATTACACTAGGTGAATAATAAATCCTCGACATCACTATTGAAGGTGGATAATCTACCATTGACTTACTAACAAAAGTGAACAATATATCGTTTACCAAATTAAAAATGTTGAAATTATTCCACCAAACAATGTGACTATAGGTGAATGGTTTATCACTATATAAATAAAAATATGGTGAATGAGCTATCACCATAATAAATACAATAAAAATTTAAATGATTATCACAATAACATAAACATCTGCATAACCATGGTGAATGGGTTATCTCCCTAATAATTAGTTCAATATAACCCAAGATAAATATTAGGCAACCCACATTTATGACATTGTACACCAAGGACACATATTCCAAGCCTCACCTCCATCACTATATCTTTGGATCCAATAAAACTACCCATGTGAAAAGGTTCATAAAATCATAGACACCCATCAGGATAAATTCCCATCCCAAGGACATCTCACAATTTAGCCTAACCAAAACATGACATTCCATCATCACATGACTCTAAAATATGATATAAAAGGAATAATACTCATATTAGGGACAATGAAAACCATCTTATCTACATTCCTTTAGTATATTGGCACTTTACCAAGGAGACATGCCCATCCATAACCACATGTTTAACCCAAAAATATTAGAGGACCTATCATGATCTAGAGAGATTATATGAATTTCTAAATAAATCTCATAAAACACATTTAGTTGCAATTTGGGACACCAATTCATACTCACCAATGCTCACAAACATTATGAACAGTGAAATAATTATCAATATCTCCCCCATATATGTTACTCTATAAAATAGTCACATATCAAATTAGACAACCCTAAGTTTATAGATCTGTAGATCGAAATTAGAATACCACCACAGTTGAAATTATCTCTAAACACACCTCTCATATACCTAACATAGCCATAAATGGATATATAATAAATTCCTAACATACATTAACTCATTAAGAGGTTAAAAAACTCACTAGAACTACCTCAAACAATGTAACCCAACCATACTTCATCCAAGCCCATATATTCCATCAAACACCCCCATGAAGTTCTATCTCAATCAAAAATTGAATTAAATTAATTATAAAAGACACATAATTCAATATCAAAATTAATCAATAATTAATAATTTAATGAATTGTTGAAGAAAACTAACTAGGAAACATATCCTCACCAAAACCTCGAGCAATGGGGTGAGTATCACTATTGAAACACCCCCCAAGTCCACTGCCAACCAAATACAAAATATCTTTCATCAATTCAATAATTAAATTATTCATAATTTGATGAAAATTAGAAATAAAGTTGGGTAATGTCTTACCATCAATGAAACAATATGAAACTATTTTCATCAGTCCTCATGAAGCCTCCCCTTGCCATCACCACTAAAGAACCCATTTTTTAAGGATTTTCTTCATGATTTAATGGAATCCTCATCCAATACTGAAATATAACCCATTAAAATAAAATAAATTTGAAGTATTATGTTGTAATGTACAATGTGTATGGGATGTTTTCAATTTACAAGGAAAATAGAAACTTGTGTTTGGTTAAGAGGAATTTTTTTTAGTTGGGCACTAAAATAGAATTCTAAGAGTTTTGGCATCATAAAATGATGTTTTCGGAAATTTTATAGGACTTGATAGGTGCCTCAGGTTATCAGGTGATTAATGGAAGCTTTAGTTTATGTTCCAAATGTTTTTTATCTTTCTAACCATGGTGCATGGTTTGGGTTGCACAGTTTAGATCATCCCATGTGGTTACCCTTATATAGAGGGAGTTTTAGTTCAATTTCTATAGCCCATAGCTGTCTGGAATGGTTAGAACATGGTTTTATGAAAATATGAATATTATGGGGTAAACCATAAAACATGTAATGGATATTGGGTTTAATCCATAGTTTGTGCACTGTTACAGAAAAACCATGTGAAATGTTCCGGAATGAGCCAATTCCAATTCACATGGTTGGCATATGGTTTTCGAAACCCTTGTGGTTCGACTAGAAAAGAAATAGGGACCAAACTTCAAAAATTAATTATTCTTGGTTTTTTATATAAAAATTATTTTTTACATTTTATGATCTATATGGTTTAGATATGTATAGAATTATGTAATCACCCTTGTATAAATAAATAAGACATCACAAAGTCAAAAATTCATCCTAGTATCAATTTTCAATCAAAAAAATACTTTTATGATGTGACATGATTTATTTTCAAGATAAATAATCACAATATTCAACTTTACCTCATATTGTTATATAATCATCCCTAATACCCTCTGAAAAACATTTTTAAATTTGGGATGATAACAAAATATATTAGTAAAAGATATAAAAAGAAATAAAGAACCTTGTTAGTCAATGAATACAGATAAAAATTTTCCTTTTCCAAAATAACATTTGGATTCAAAAAATAATTTTTTTTACTCCTGAATTAAAATTATCTACACATATAATAACATAAAACATTTATTATAAAATAATAAAAGAAAAAATAAAACATGTAATAGTTTATTTAAAATAATCATAAACTCATGAAATCCTTTCCAACATAACATGAATTTCACCTTCAATAAGTAGAATATAATTTTCATTAAATGTAATCTCACTCTATTACACTATTAAATCATATTATTTATATAAAAAAAACTATATAAATAATAGATAAACCATATAGGTTACTGGGGACATCATTTTTATACCATTCTTATAAATGGAATAACCTACACTTTCAACTTCCATCATAGTTATTACCCAATTCATTGGATGTCACATCCATGTACTTATTTTCTAGTATTTTCTATTATATTATTTTCCTCCTAGGATCCCCCTTTAATTTTTGAGAGAGATGGAAATTTTTGGGTGGACCGAACTGGGTGCACGATTAGGCTGCATAGTTTACTAAACTGTGCGGACAACCCCTGCAGAGTTTCCAGGTCATAAAAAAATTTTATTCCCATTTTTTTCTTTATAATTAAACCTAATTAGCCCATTTATTCCCTCATTCTACCATTTCATCCATAAAAGGCTTCCAATCTCCCTCAATCTCACTTGGAACCCATTTATGAAGGGGGGTTTGTGGGGAAACTTCAAGATTCTTCAAGTGAGTCTTTATTTGTATTTCTTCCTTATCTCTACGGTTTCTTCCCTCTTTCTTGATGTTATAAAATTATAGTAGTGAGGGTTTCTTCCTTGGGGGTTAAATATTGAGTTTCTTGTTTCAATATTCTTGATTAGGGTTTGTTTTTACTTACTTGTGGTGCTATTGTAGTGCAGGTGATGTTTCAAATTTTTTTTGGGGTTTTTGAAATTCAATGTACCTGGTTTTATGTTTAAACATTATTTTAAGAGTTTATATTTCTTAATTATGATATTTATTATGTTTATCATCTAATGTGTGTAGTGAGAAAACCATTTTTGGTAGCATTGATTTTGTGTTTAATTTTAATGTTTCATTTTGACATGGAATTGGGTGTTTTTCATGTGTATTCCATGTTGTATCATTTCAGGTTATTTTATGATTTTTGAAATTGATTTATTAAATGGTTTTAGGGCTAAAAATTATGTTTTTCTATGGTAGTTTTGGGCGTTTGACCTTAAAAAAGGATTTTAAGTGAATTTTGTATGTAAAGCCTTCTAACACCTCTTAAAGTTGTTTTATAAATTTTCTATTTGGTTTAACGAACTACATTGATGGTGAGAAACATGTTTTGGGTACCATTTTGTGTGTGTATGATTTATGAATGGATTTTGGACGTGAAAATGGTATTTTATAACATTTGGAACTGGATTTTGAACAATTAAGAAGCCCAAGTATCTAGGTGGTTGGACTAGGACTAGTGTGCTAGTGATTTGAAAGGGGCCTTGTCTCGGTTTCACTATGAAATATTGATGATGAAAATACTAACTAAATAATTGTGATTGATTAGAGAGCATTAGGTTTTGGGGGTGTACCCTACTAGTTCCTCTTTCATGAGAACGTAGTTCGTTGTGGTTTCTATGGGACATTTTATCGAGATACGATGTACCTAGCATCCCACTATTAGCTAGTGTATAGGGGTATTCCCCATGACTAGTTCTCATTGGTTATATTTTAATTACCTCCATAATATGATGTGTTTGGTTGGTAATTTTATTAGTATGTTTTTTGTCTTTAAAATGGTTCAGTCTTTAAAATTTTCTCTTGAAAACTATTTTTTTGTAAAGTTGCATACCTTTGAAATTGTTTCTATCATTTCCTATTTATGAAAACTTGCAATATTTTTGTATTATAATTTTTATAACATGGTATATTTTCTTGGTAGTAATCCAATTGGACGTAGGCTAACACCCTACTTACACCTCTTCATGTATGTAGATTTAGCAATGTTTGACAAAGGTAAGGGAAAGGTCTTTGGAGACGGCAGTTCGGGTTGTAACCTTATATATAAATGAATCCATATTGTTTCAGATAATATGGACATGAAAGTAAAATATTTGGAAAATAAATCATATAAACATTTAAAATGAGGGTTTTAAAGGAAAATGTCCACTACCTCAAGCCAAAATTGTCACGTACAATCTTTATATTCAAAAGATATATAATTATTTTAACTATTTTATTTAAAAATAAAAATTTTCATGAATATTATTCCTTTTATTTTTTCTATTACGAAGCTATATTTAATCAATTTAGCTCATATCATACATTTTGATGATATTTTGATTGGAAGGTCAAATATAAATCTGTTGGTTGACTATAAAAGTGGTTCTTATTGAATAATATAAAGAATAATAATTATTATATTTATAAAACAATTATAAATTTAAAATCAATCATGAAATATGGTTATGAAAAATAAACCATGTTAGAGTCATAGAGATGGTATGTCATAGGTATGCTTGTGTAAGGTTTCATTTTTTCCTTAATCATGACAAAAAGTAGGAAAGTATTGTTTTATATTTTAAGGATGATAATTTGAAAATAAACATCAAAAGATTTAATTAAATATATATAGATATACCATCCAAATGATGAAGTACTGAAAAACAAATCACATCACTTCATGGAGGTAGTAATCCCCACGTACACATTAACGACATTATCATTTTTCAATGAATGGAAAGGATGAAAAATATATGATATATTAATTCTATAGAATGATAATTATTTAATTAAAATTATATATATATATATATATTTAAATTAAATTCATCATCTTAAAAAGACCTAAGAAGCAGTGATGGAAAATAAATTACATCAGTTCGTGAGGTGGTTGTCCATCGTACACACGAATGATCGTTTCATTCCCCATTTTATGTAAGAGGATATGGATGTAGGTTTTTAAATTATAATAATTTCATGTCTATATATGGGATATAATAATGTTATTATATCATATTAGTTGATTAATATTTTATGGTGGTGAAATAAGAAATAATACTAAAATATTCATTTAAAAGTGATACCTCTTCTTTATAAAATCCCTTTTGTTTTGCACCTTAACGCTCTAAAGTTTGTATTATACCTAAAACAACCTATAGAATGATGAGAGGGGTTATTGTAAGAGATTTTTTGGTATTTTATTATCAAAAAGTGTTGTTATGTCTGAATAAAAGAGGATATTATGTAACCTTTTATAATATAGGGGAGGTGCACTCTTGGAATTTCTTAATGTATGAAATTAATATAAATTATTTATTCTGAAAAAATGAATCCAAAATCATATATTTAAAATATATTTTTTATGATTAGAAATAATTTAATATAATAAAATTTTGAAAAATTTATAATATATTTTTACCAATATATATTTTCATTAGCCCCTTGTTAAACTTTTTGACAATTACAACAATAATAATGTTTTTTTACTCTTTAGGGGTTAATATAGTTACTATAAATAAAATGTTACCATAAATGGAATGTGGTTGATATTTTAAACCATATCACAATAATTTGTATGAGTGTAATATTTTTAGTAATTTTCAATAATTTAATAATTATAATTTATTATAAAATCTCCTTAATGTTAATTTTGGAACTATTTATTAAATTTGACATTGAAAAGAAAATGATAGAAAATATTGTCAAATGTAATCCTTTCACCCATCCATAAAATTTTATATTTATATAAAAAATCATGTAACATAATTTTTAATTCAAATTATATTACTTTTAATATTTTTATAATTATTTATTATTTATTTCATTTAATTGAATAAATACTATGTTAGTGTTGTGTAAGCACCGAATGAAATTATTTCATCTCTAAAAAATAATAAATAATCTTCCGTGATAAAAAAAACATTTTTTATTCATATATATATTTAGAACTAAAAAAATTATTTTATCCCTAATACCAAATTTTATAGGAAGTAAAAGAAATAGAGTGGAATTTTGGAATTTTCATTTAAATAAAATGATATAACTATTATAATAAATTTAAATTGGCATTAAACTGTCCCATTTTAGAATATTAGATGATCATGGATGAAATATAATCACAAAAGTATATAAATTCATTTTTCAGGGTCATTTTATTAGGCCTTAAAATATTATTTTAATCCTTAATTACCATAATTACCTTTACTGAGGTGATAAAAATTACTAAGGATACTATTCATAATGACCAAAAATAAAAGGGACATGTTTTCCTAATTTGGACCTCCAAATAAAAAATATAGAATGTATTTTTCTAAATTTGATAAGAATGTTGCATAATATAATTTAAGATTAAAACACATAATGCAATGAAAACAGTTTTCATAAAAATGCCTTTTTAGTATAAAAATGTATATTTTTAGAAAATTAAACTGTGAAATTTATTCCAACAAACATAATGGTATTATTAATTATATAATATAAATAATATTTCTTTGAAACAAATTCAAAATTATGTTTAATGTTTTAAATGATTGAAACAATAATACAGTTTTCTATAAAAATTAGAATTGTTGACTATTCATTAGAAATTCAATATTTAAAAACAATCCCAAAATTTCACTCTAAGAAAAACATTATGTTATGACTTAAAAAATGATATCATTTTTTGAAAAGAAAATTTTAATAATTTCTTGAAATTAATTATATTATAGTCTCATAAAAATTATTAAAATTCATTTATGAAGGATATATATTTATAAAACAGAAAATGACTTTACTAATATTGAATTATAATTTACTAAATATAAATCAATAAATTTTATTTTTATTAGAACTTCATATATATATTTCATAATTTTAGTAATCTTATTCATACACATATATTCAACATCATAGTTGTAATGGTTGTATTTAAATAATAATATTTCATTTTTTATTTAAGATCGTCATTATGTGTCATGTATTCTATCTAACATAATGTTATAATTTTAAAATCCTATGTTTTTACACAAGAGGTGTGTTCATGGATATTTCCTACTACATGATTGGAAAATATTTATGAATGTAAATTGGCTCATTAAGAATGAATGTTTAAAGTTTTCCCCACAAACTCTTTAAACCAAAACCCTTCATTTTTCCTTATCCCTCATGCCTATACCTACAATATGACCAATCTCCTCCACCTTCATTAAAATATATTAAATTTTGGCCTGGTATAGATTTTATATTAAGTTTTTATAGGTATTCCACCATCATTTTAAACCACATTTCCTATTCTCCTTTCATATATCGAATTTAGTGTTTTTTTAGGGTTTTGAGTTCCATTTCCACCAAAGAATGAGGGAGTTAGTCTAGTATCTTAGGGATTATATTTGGATTGTTTATATAATATCTATAGAAAAAACCTAATTTTATTTCAGGTAATTTTAATGATGTTTTTTGGAACCTTTAATTTTATTATAGTTTTCCTTTTAAATTAAATGTTTTAGAGCTCATCCTAGTACCATTTGTTATGGATTTAGAAAAGAATGTGGTTAGTGATATATCATGGACTGTAAATGAATATTTATTTGTTGTTCCAATGTTTATAGATATTATAATAGGTTTATTTCCATTATTAATTTTGGGTTATTACTTAAATTAATTAAAATTATTGATTATAATTAATTTTTTAGATATCCTGACATGAGTTAGGTACCTGGTCGGTGATGCGAGAGATAGTGGACATTAGAATTTTTTTAGGTATGATAAAATAAATTAATCATAAAATATGGTTTTTTGGTCCCGAAATTTATCTTAAATCGAATTTTAATTATGAATTCCAAAGATGATCATGTCACTGGTTGTTGAGAGTCACTATCGGCACACCCCTGAGTCCACTACCAATTAAAGCACAAATATTTGAACTAAATTAGTCAATTAAATTCATCATAATTTTATTAAAATTTGAAGTAAATTTTGATATTGTCTTACCAAAAAAGATATTATAATCAACTATTTTTTCAATCCTCCTGAATCCTCCCTTAGCCATGACAGCCAAAACCCTCATTATTTTGTTATTATTCCTCACGAGTTAGTGGAATCCTTATCCATAACCTAAATATATCATGTTAAGATAAAATATATGTGAAGGAGTAATTTTTAATATAATTATTGTAATTTAATTTTTTCAGTTACATGGTACATAAAAACATTTTCCTGGTGGATGGGAATTATTTTGAACTGGGCACTAAAATGGAATTCTGAGAGTTGAGGCATACTAAATAGATGTTTTTGGAAATGGTATGGGACTCAAGAGGTAAATTAGATGATCAAGTGATACATGATATATTTAGTGTATTTTCTATATTTTTAGGGGTTTCTAACCATGGTGCAAGGATTGGGTTTCATAGTTTTGATCAAACCTTGTTGTCACCCTTACACAGGGGGAGTTCCTGTTCAATTTATATAGCGCTTGGTTTTATGAAATTTTTTCCCAATGATTTTAATAACATATGAGGAATAATTGGTAAACCGTGAATATTGGAAGGTACATTGGTTTAAGTGACCATTTTTTCTCAATAACAGAAAAACCGTGTGAAATGTTCCAGATTGAGGCAGTGCCAATTCACATGGGTTGTGCATGGTTTGTAAAACCATGTGGCATGACCAAGAAACATATAAGGACCAAAATTATAACATCATATAATCTTTATTTTTATGTCAAAAATGAATTTTATACATTTTATGAATTTTATGATTTACAGTTTTATATAATTAAGGGATCATCCTTGAATAAATAAATATTACATCATAAAGAGGAAACTTCTTTATAGTATCTATTTTTTCCATAAAACAAAAAATTTATGATGTGACATATTTTATTTTTATGAACCATAATCAAAATATTCATCTTCAAATCATCCTTGTTTTTAATAATTCTTAATACCATGTGAAAGTTGTTAAAATTTTGGATGGTCATAAAATTATTAGTAAGGGATATAAAATGAAATAAAGAACCCTATTAGTCAATGAATACACATGAAAATTTTACTTTAAAAAAAATAATATTTGGATCCAAATAATCATTTTCTTACATAGGAAATCATATTCCACACCAAAATATTTATATAAAACATTTCCTTCAAATATTAAAGGAAAAAAATAAAATAAATAATTTTTTCATTGAAATCATGATAAACATAAGAATACTTTTCAAACCGATTATAAATTTCACCCTTATCATGTATAATATAATCTCTTTTAAATGTAAGATCATTATATTACCTAGTTAGATCATAATATTTCTAGGAAAACCCCGTAAAAATAATAGATAAACCATATAGGTAACATGGTGCATCATTTTCATATCTTACTTGCCAATGGAATAACCTACATAGTCAACTTCCATTATGATTATTACCCAATGCAATGGAAGACTATAACAGACTCACTCATCCTTTGTTTATAAAACAAATCACCCATAATTAGTTTATAATGTAACCACTCATAATCATAATAAATTCCCAAGAACCACAACATAATCATAATACATGAATGTTTGAATAAAAATGTTCCATTCACCCATAAGAAAAATATTTATAGATATCAAAATATCCATTACATTTTGAACCCCTTTTTCAAAAATACCTAGAAAAAGTTTAAAGTAGGTTTTACATTGAATATAACAATAAAAATGAAAATGAATCTAAACCTCAAATAATAATTATATTTTATTTAAAATCTATTTATTCTGTACATGTAAAAATTGAACATTCCATTTTATTTTTGTAAATAAATTTTTTAATATTCTATATAAAATATTTCAAAATAGTAAATTCTAAAACCATTAAAAAAAGTCAAAATATTTATAAAATATCCTTTAAATTATTCTATTTTTATATAAATACATATAATTTTTTTAATAATATGGACAAAAATAGAAATCTTCAGAAAATAAATATTTAAAACATTTAAAATGAGGTTTTTAAAAGTAAATTGTCCTTTACCATGATTTGGAATGTTCAGCTCAATTACTTATCTTCATAAATAATAAATATATTTAATTTATATACTTTTTTGATAACTTTTTTATGGTTTATTATTCATTTTATTTTTTCAATTACTAAGCTATATTTAATCAATTAATCTCACTTTATACTTTTTGATGATATTTGGATTGTATGCTCAAAATGAAATTGGTAGGTTGAATGTGGTAAAATAGTTGATTATTAAATAATAAATATAATAATAATTATCATATTTATCTATCATTTATAATTTTAAAATAAATCATGAAATGTGGTTATGGAAGATGAACTATGTTGCAATCATTGAGACGTTAGGTTGTATGTATGCATGGATAATGTTTCCATTTTTTCAATGATTGTGATTGATATAAGATAAGTATTAATTTGTATTTTCAGGATGATAATTTTAAAATAAATATCATATTATTTATATAAATATATTTATATATTCCATCCACTGATGATGTAAGGAAAAATGAATCGCATTGCCTCATTGAGGTAGTAATCCACACATACACATGAACGACGCTATCATTTTTTAGTGAATATAAAGGTGGAAAATATATGATATATTAGTTTTATAGAATGATAAAAATATAATTAATATCATATATATTCATATACATTAAATCCATAATCATAAGCATTCCTAATATGTGATGATCGAAAATAAATTACACCGGTTCATGAGGTGATAAACTTACATACACATGGACAGTCGTTTGATTAATTATTTGATGGAAGATGAGATGGATATAGGTTATGAAATTATCATAAGAACATATAAATATATGTTATATAATATTTTTAATATATCATATACATTGAATAATATTTAAAGGTGGTGGAAGAATAAATATAACTAAACTATTCAGTTAAAAGTTATACATCTTCTTCTAGAAATCTCTATTGTTTTAAACCTTAATCCCAATAAAGTTTTTATTATACCAAAAAAATTCCTATATAATAATGGTATGGTTTTTGTAATATATTTTTTCAGGTATTTTCCCAAACATTATTTTATGTGTAAATAAAATTGGATCAGAGGTCACCTTTTATAAGATTGTAGAGGGGAACTCTTGGAATTTCATAATGTATTAAATTATTATAAATTTTTTCTTATGAAAAAATTTGTCCAAAATGATATATATAAAATATATCATGATATGTGTTGAAATAATATAATCAAATAAAATTTGAACAATTTTAGAATATGTCATTACCCTTATATATTTTTCTTAACCCCCGATTAACCTTTTTGACGAATATAGTGATAACATCATTTTTTATTTATTAGGGGTTATGGTAGTAACTATAAAACAAAAATTTTCTAATTTATTGACCAGGATTGGTATTTTAAACCATATACCACTAATTTCTATTAATAAAATATTTTTTGATATTTTAAATCATTAGTAAATATAATTCACTATAAAATATCATTAATGTTTATTTTTGAACTATTCATTAAATTTCACTTTGAAAAAAAGATGATTCAAAAGTTTATAAAATATAAAACATTAAAACATCATTAAAATGATATAATTTTCTAAATAATAATTTAACCCAAATTGGAATCAAATTATATTAATTAAAAAAATTAGAATTATTTATTTTATGTTTTTTAAATTTAGTAAATACTTAGTCGGTGTTGCATAAATATTTAAGGTAATTATTTCATCACTAAAAATAAAAAATAAATTACCATGATAAAAAATTATTTATATTTAACATAAATATTTACAACTGAACATAATTTGTTTTTTATCTCTATCACAAAATTTTTTATAAGCAAGATAGTGGAATTTTGGGATTTTTATTTAAACATATTAACATAAATGTTATAATAAATTGAATGTGGAAATAAACTACCCCATTTTAGAATATTTTATGATTATGGATGAAATAAACTTGTTAGATTAAATAAATTCATGTTTTTGGGTCATTTCTTGTTCTTATCATATTATTTGTAACCGTCATTGCATTAATTACCCTTATTGAGGTGATTTTTTTTTCCAAAGTTACTATTCATAATGAAAAAAATAAGAGCGTACTATTTACCAAATTTGGAAATCGTAATTCAATATATGGAATCCATTTTTCATGATTTAATACACAAAGGTGAAAGAATTTAATTTAATATTAAATCGGAAAACATAATGAAAAACAGTTTTTAGAAAAATTTCTTGTTAAGTATAAAAGTGTAGTTTATACATAATTGAAACATAAAATTGATTCCAATAAACATAATTGTATTATAAATAATAAAAGAGACCTAATTTTACATTTAAACCACTTTAAAATAAAAATTAATGATGTAAATTATTGAAAATCCGAGATTTTTCTATAAAAATTAGTATTTTTTACAATTCACTAGAAAATTAGGATTTTCCAAAAAATACCAAAATACCACTCTAAGAAATTTATTATTTTATGATCTACCATAAATGTTTTTTAGAAATTTGTAAATTAATTATGTAATATGTTCATAAAAATAAATAAATATCATTTTTGGGAAACAATTTTTTCACACATAAAATGACAATTAAAAAATGAATTCTTATTTATTTAGAATTAATCAAAAAAAATTATTGTGTCAAACCATTATATATATATTTCATAGTTTAATAAAACCTATTCATACCCATAAATTCAACATCTAGGTTATAATTGTTATAATTAAATAATAATATATCTTGTTCGTTTAAGCTTCTTATTGTGTGTCTTATACGTTATCAAATATAATGTTCTTCTTTTAAAATCTCAGGTTGTTACAAAAGAGGTGTGTATGTGTACAATACCTACTAAATGATTGGAAATTAGTTTTTAAAATAAAGAGGATCATTGATCATGTTTATTTAGATTTTTTCCAATAGTCACTTTAATCCCCAGCCCCTCTTTTTCCTTCCCCCTCGCGTGTGCGTCTACTATATGACCTAACTTCTCATCCTCTCTTCAACGATGTTCGATTTTTTATAATTCCAGATATTTTCTTTTGGTTTTTTAGGTATTGAACCATATTATGAAACTTATTTCCTCTTATCCTTTCTCCTATATAAATTATAGTTCTTTTTTATGGTTTTCAATTTTAATTCCACCAAGGCATGGTCGAATCAGATGAGTATCATGAGGATTCTGCTAGATATTTTTATAAGAGATCTCAAGAAAAAAAATCAACATATTTTGTCTTTGTTTCGATGAAGTTGTGTTTCACTTCAAATTTTTTTATGGGTTTCCATTTCAATTAAATTTTATTAGAGATTTTCTCAGTACCATTGGTTGGGGATTTCACCCAAAATGTGGTAAAGGTATATTGTGGGTATTCAGTTATCATTTTTTTCATGGTTCCAATGTAGAAAAATATTATGATAAGTTTTTTTCAATTATGAGTTTTGGGTTAATTTTTAAATTAATTAAAACTGTTTATTATAATTAATTTTTGTGATACCTTGGAATGATTTAGGTACCAAGTCAGTGATATAACCATTTCTGGGACTCAGAAGACGTTGACGGCCTGTGAAAAAATACTTGAAGCTTATAATAAGGGTGGTAGGTACCTAAATTTACCCATAATCCTATTTTATTTACAAATTCATGAGATGTTAATCTTGCTGGTTGTTGAACGATGAATTTAGAAATTAATTAAATGTTTTAAATTGGGTTTTATATAGTTAGTACCATTAACCTACTTTGAGTTTTATGGAAAGGTGGTTCCAAATGGAATAACTTAGTAATAATGTGAACTTGGTAATTGGATAGTTAAATGGTTCTTTAAATGGAATGGGTACTTGAAATGGTATTCGAGAATTACAATTTGAAAGATCTTGGGAAACACTATTTGGATCGGTATTATGAAAAGAGAATTTGAAATGGGGTTTGAAATTGTTTAGTAATTGGGTATTAGAAATTATTTTGGAACAAAAAATATTAAATGAACCCTTTTACATTATAAAATTTTTATTAGGTTTTGTGGATAATTATGTTATGTTTTTATTCTTATTTTCAAGTATATGAATTTTTTGGTTGTGATGGTTAAACCCGGTGTGAACATGGGACCTGAGTGGATACTCAAACTAATGGTTAAACCTTGGGTGAACATTGACACTGAGTTGATGCTAAGAGTAAAAATTAAACCCAAGGAGGAAAGAAAACCTAGGTGGGAGTTGATACTAATGGTTAAACCCAATCTTAACACTTCCCTTAGGTAGATTCAGACATTGATGGTTAGAACTAGGGTTAATAGGGACCTCAGTTGGATGTGGTTGTGATGGTTAAATCTAGGGTGAACACAGCCTGTAGTAACCCTGGCCCCTATAACTCAGAGCATGTGTCTTCTTTATTATATTTTCATAAGATATAAGTAATTTCATCCTAATGTACCAAATAGTTTATTAGTATTAGTAAACTAGATACATACATGATTCCTATTATACATTTGAAAACACAAATTACATTTTTTTGAGAATATCATTATTCCCTCCAGTATATACATGTATATCTGTCTAAATAAACATTATTGATTCCTAGTATATGAAAAAAAATAATAGTGAGATCAAATTCTTATTAAGGGTTATGTAAAATAGAAAATTCCATGAATATATAATCATAGTCAACCTAGGAATGTAAAAAATTGAACACACATGGAATTTAAATTTTTTGACTATTATTCTTAAATAAGGCATAATCAATATGGAAGTAAAATAAAATAATACAAATTCCATTTCATCAATAACTTGGGAATCATGAATGGATATGAAATAATCAACATGGAATGGAACATAATAGAACACACATTCCATTTAATCAATAACATGACTATTATGAATGGATAAGACATAATAAAAATAGAAATGTAAATAAATGAACATATGTTCAATTTAATCAATAACTCAGAATTAAATGAATCCAAATACAGTATTATTGTTAAAACATAATTCATAATAAAAACTAAAATCTTACTAAAGGAAATTATTAATTATTGGATTTCATGTTTTCAGTAATCATGACACCTCTACTGTCAAGAAATTTTACACGAAAGTTTTAAATTTACGGGTAGGTATACACCCGAAACCCATTTAACTGAGGATGAAGAACTAATTTTTTTTCATAATACTACTATTGCATTGAGGGGATATCTATAACCAACCCGCGATCATGTATTTATGTCCAAACCATTCCTCATGTATCAAATTATCAATTTAATTCATAAATAGTTTTTCATATCATCAAATAGCCATATTGAGTAAAGAATACAGATTTCTTAATATTTCCCCACACAATCAAATAACATTCAATATAGAACAATGTATTTATAAATGATATATAGTTTATTCAATAAAAATATCCATGATGAATATTATGGATATTTTAAGGAAATTTAATATCCAATGATCACAGTAAAGTGAATATTTCAATTTATTTTCAATTAACACCAAAATAAATCAATAAATTGAATTTCAATACTTTTCTTGGCCAAAATGATCATGAATCATCCAAAAAAGAAAATGTATGGTATTAATAAAACATATCCCCAATGGTGTATAAGTTAAATTAAATGTGGATTTAAAAGTGGGTTCCCTAAACTCAAATATATCTATACTTTTATTTACCATTTCATGTATACAATGAGATATTCATGATGTCTTCATACCATTATAGTGTAGAAATTTCTCTGCCCACTATTTAATATTAATTTTTATTGAATAATTTTTTTACCAAAAGGTTATCATAGATCCAATTATATAATTATATCCTTGAGATATTATTACATTAATCATAATTATATATATGCCCTATGTTCGAGATATATTATACTGACAATACCCATTTGATGTTTGACTATCAAGTGTTGGGGGATCATATATTTTGAGACTTATTCTCGTGAATTTCACACATTGAAATATATGGTAGGTGAGATCATGAGGGTAGACCCACTAATAGAAGAACCACATGTTTTTTGTTTCAACAGATATTCGTATCTACGTACATGTGTATTGATCTCCTGACTTGAGATCATTATCAATATGTTTCATTTTATTATGTACTTTGAGTCAAGGAAAAAAATGTGATAATGAAATGGTGGTGAGGTAGCCTGTATTGGGTCCATCATTGGTGGTATGGAATTGGCAGAATGGTCAAGATAGAATTTTTCACATCTAAGTTATAGAAATAATATCATGGGCCTGGTTGATTTGTATGGTAGTACCTTCATAAATTAATACTCATGTGTGTGGAAGGTAAATACATGTAGACATATCAACAAATAATAAAGTAGGAAAGGGTAATGGAATAAGTGTGTGTCATGCTTTATGATATATTTAAATACAAAGAGATTATATTACACATTGTGTGTTATTAGGTTTGTTGTCATTGTTATGGCTATTTCTTATCTCTTTAGGGGCCTTTATGGGTTTCTAGAATCTAATCATGGATTATCAGTTTCAATTAGTTCTATTGAGATATGGTCCTAGTTTGTCACACATAATAGAACATTCAAGAATCTACCTTATTTTAGAGAATAGGTATATATGAAATAATGGGACCCACCACTGGATCTAAGTGTTGTTCAAGTTTTATCGATCACTGATAAATAAAAAAATTCATTATTAACCATGTAATGAATAATTGGTTTTAATTTATTTATTAGAATTATTTATTATTGTTTAATTAAATACGATTAATATTATTATACGAATAAATGTTATATTAATAATCAAGATTTGTTTAATATTAGCAGGAATTGTTAGTGAAGTTAATGAATTTGGTTTATCATGTAATATATTAAATATAAATTATATATATCTAATAAAATATCAATAATATTTATTAGGTAGTTTTATTTTTGATAATTAATTAATTATTGTATATTTATTTGGTATTCTATTTCCCAAGATTGGGGAACCCTTTATGGGTAATTGGAAAACCCACTATATTAGTAAGAGGAGATGCTCATTCCAATGATTGTTCATTAATTTGGAATGAGAGTCTCTCTCTACTCCCACTACCATGAGATATATAGTCTCTCCCAAGAGATCAATCCAAAATTCCTTCAAAGGGTTGAAGTCACAAGACTGTACTGATCATCGCTACATCGAAGAGATTATCGTAGCTCCGTGATAGAAACCAAAATTCAACAATCGATGGGTGAAAATATTTGTGAAGAATTTGTAGATGATATAGAGGGGTTTGGATTTAATTCCTTCAAGTAATAGTCCCCAATGATGGGTTTCCGTTGAGTGTGCTCCGATTTGGAAAGAGGTAAGAGTTCAATTTTATTTTATGAGAAATATTTACTTTACACAAGTTCTTCAGACTACAACGAGGCTCGGATCATAAGAGATGACATGTTTCTTATCTCTAGTAATAAAAATAAATAAAATCCCTAGCCAACTAGATTTTTCTATGTTCCTAAGTACCAACACTTTGTATCAGAGGGACTGTGTTAATTTTATGATCCACAAAAATTAAATTAGCTTCAAACCTAAGTAGTGAGTATTAAAGAGGTCCCAATAGAAAAGACCACATGTAGATATAATTTTGTATGTCCAAGTAATGACTATCTGAAAAAAAAACTTATCGATCAATAGTGGGGTTATTTTTCAGATATTAAAATTTCCAATATTAAAAATGAACAATGTTAATGTTTATACATGTGAAATTTTCCGTGATTTCATGTTTTAGTGTAAATTCCAACAAATTTTTTTTATTAGTCAGGTACCAACTAGAATCTTTTGGATCGATATATATCAAATTATGACCATTTTTATCCACTCGATTATGGAAAAATATCATAAAACAAAATTAATCATTTGAAAAAAACTTTTATCTTTTTGAATAAAACAAATGTGTTGGTTTTTTTGTGTTGTTGGAGGTCTG
Source organism: Viscum album (assembly GCA_963277665.1). NCBI lineage: Eukaryota > Viridiplantae > Streptophyta > Magnoliopsida > Santalales > Viscaceae > Viscum > Viscum album. Next base: position 919,171,451 of record OY728120.1, on the reverse strand, counting down.
TAAACAAGATAAAATAGTAAAATTTGGGTGGATAATAATTTGAAAAGGTGGTGGTTGAATATTTTAAAATAATAATAAAAATTGTTTATTAAAAAAGGTAGTCTTCGGGACGTCGTACCATCACCCTTGCGAGTCATGAAATCCATCCTCCCAATTGTGTTCCCAACCACTGAGCTACATGAGTTGTATCGTCTGACCTAGCCCCATCAGTCAGAAAACCATCCTCCTCGGGTGCCAAACTCCTCCATTGAATGAGATGGGAGCTTCCACCTCCTCTTATGAAGGCTAAACCTGATGTGACTATAATTTTTCATGACCACTCGATCCAACTCCAAAATAGCCCCCTCAAGGTGCTCAACGCTTGGACATTTCTGGCCACCACCCTCCTCTGAGCTCCACTCTTTTGCAGAAACCAGGATTCATCACCACCCCTCACCATTCAATATACACCTATGACAAATACCTTTCACAAGTTTCCATGCATCCCATATCACCAATGTGGGGTTCCCCACTACACACCATTGATGGTAACCCAACACTTCTGATTGTGTTAACCTATGAGGGCACTTCCCTGGATGAGGTCTCAACCAAATGCCCCTATTCACTAGTGATGGACTGTCGTCCTCAGTTGATGTAGCCGCCACCCATCCAGATCCCATAGTAAACACAATTTTTCTACCATGACCCAACTTTCAGTGCTTTATTAGCTCCTCCGATGGCTAGATCTGGAGAGATGACCTCCCTGTACACCACCAATAGTCCTCGTGTGGCCTTCCATTCATGATTTACTCCATGCTATGACTTTGTAGTGGGTTGGACTCGAACATCCCCCCAGTGGGTTTGGATTAGTTTTCCTAACACAGAATATGTTTGGGTCAAACTGCCCAACCTATAACACCCCTTCAAAAGGTCTTACTGGCTCGTTATGGTCTTATGATGGTTTAGCTCGACCCACACAAACCCTGTGAAGCGTTTTTAGAAGCCATTTTAAATTTTATATAATTAAAATTAATTCATTTGATTAACTTTTGTTTAGTATTAAATTTAATTAATTAAAATTATTTTTTGATTTAAAATAATATATTAATAGTAGGAAATATTATTTAATTTGTGTTTTAAATTAACTAATTAACTACTTTAATATTTGGAATAAAAATTTAATTAATGAAAAGATTGAATAAAAATAATTATTTTAATGTATATAAATCATTTAATTTATACAAATACTCCAATACTAAATTTATTCCAATTTAATTTATTATGAATTTATTTATTATACCAACTAGTCTTGAGCTAGTGTCCTGACATGCATGGATGATTTATTATCAGTTAATTACTTATTACCTATGTGTGATGATTATTATGAGTTGTCATTTAAATGAAGATATGCACATCATATTTTTTCAATCAATATGTATAATGGAATGCATTACCTATTTATCCATTATATATTTCACTCCCTATAACCATGACCATGTGTTCAAGTATACATGAATAATTGATGATGATGTCAAAGGGTGCAGACCCTACCGAGAAGAGGAAGAATCTAGATGAGATTTGGACACACTGGATGGGAGAAAGGCTACATCATGAATCATGCTATGACTCAGGTATGATTTACCTAGGTTATGGTTGATCCATTAAGTTTAAATGGACCAAGAAACATTATTTTCTCTAGACCAATTGGTCATTTTATTTCCTATATCCATTTGATTATAATTTATTTAATTTTCATGATAGCGAGAAAACACATAAATAATTAATTGTAAAATGAATAAATACATGATGATTTTTATGTTAATTTATAGTTATTATAATGACAAATGGTATGAATATATTAACAGAGATGGATTATATTCATTGGTAAAAAACAATCTAAAATAAATATTATTTCTTGAATGCCTTATATCATTTAAATTTGAACAAAACCATGTGGTCAAGGTTCTCACTCATCCATAGTTGAAGGTGCCTCTAACTATTGGGTAGTTCTTATAATAATCAAGGGTTGACTTAACTAAAGTTTGCAGAAAAGAATTTTCCATATCTATCTTGTTTCAACATCAGAGGCAAGCATTGTGTAAATCATATTTATGATTTTAAAAGCTGGTAATTAACATAATAGATCAAGGAACCATGAGTTAATGTTGTTTTCTAGTCAAACACCAACAATGAACTCTCTAAGTAGTGGAGTAGCCATAGATTATAGACTATGAGGAGATATTTGAGGATCCTTTCTATTAGAATAATCAATCGATAGAGTATTCTGGTTATAGTAAAAAGGGTTCCCAGGTTTTGATAAAATAGTGGGACACATTTTATGATTTAAGTAATCAATAATTTCTAAATTGGTAATCAATCTGCAAGATTTTATTTTTGTAGAATGTGTAAAGAAATACCCCATGACATAATGTGCTATTTTATGTACAAATCAATGTCATATCCAACATGAGTTATTAATGAGTAGTACCTGAACCATTTCACAATAATATGATATAAGAAATTAAAGGTGTTGGTGTCCCCAATACATATTAAACCATCTCAGTAAGTGACAGTGTTAAAAATTGTTATTGTATAATCATGTATTATGCATATATGGTTATTTCATAATGATATAGTCAATGTCCAATGTGATGTTTTGATACTACATCAGGATATAAATTATATTACATGTATTATCATCTTCAAGAAGCTTGTGTGGAGAAATACATGCACTGATATGAATATGTGATGTTTACACTAGATATGTGTTAGGTGAAAGATGCATCTTTTTCTTTAAATACATCCCATTATTATATAATTTTCATTCATATTCTCATATTTCATTTAATATTACAAGATTAATAGTTTATAAAAATGTTTTTTTTCTTTTATGAAAGGTTCACTATGTAAATAAGAACTTAAAGAAAATATAATCATTCATTTTTATGGTGAAAATATTGAAGGACAAGGTGAAAAGGACATTCGAAATACCAACATCATAGGTACCATCACATCATACTTCAATGAAATAGGTATTAAACCAGAGGTTATTTACATTGCATATCATGAACTAAATCTATGTAATTTTAAATGTAATGAACTGAATCAAAGAAACAATTAATTACTTATTCTTCAGGAATATTCATCAAATGTCAGTAATGTTTCTCCTATAGTTTTTGGGTATTAAATACAATATGAAAATTATATGTGTATTTGAATATAGTAACCATTTAATTATATAAACATTTAAAGATGTAATGTATATTCTCTAAGCAACTAAGAAAGGGTGGTTCCATAGTTAGTGGTGAAAATTGCACAACTTATACATTACAAAGCTTAGTGGTTCCAATTGATATTTTGCTATGTATTACCAAAACAATTTATCAAGCATGCCCTTTGGACACAATGATACATTATTATAGTTGAAGAATAAATTTTTTTGGTGTATAATACTCAACAAATAGTTCAGTAATGTGTGAATTAGTGGAAATATATAATGAATATAACATACAAGACTCTATTATACCCTATTGAGAAAAGATAAAACATTTTAAAAAAAACTATGTATTTTCAAGGATATACCATGAATGGATTAGACTCTTCTGAGTTATATACCTTAGGTATTACTGATACACTAATGTACTTAGTTTTAGATAAAGATACATTTTTAAATAATGGTAAAGCACAATGAATTTGGAATTATTTCAACTAAATATTGTTGACTATTCCAAGGGTATTCTAGTAGTAATTATACTTCATAATATTCCTTTAAATGATTAATTAATTTTAATGTTAATTATGATATATGTTTGGTAAGAAAATATGAGTTTATTTTGAATATCATGAAAAATAATATATTGACCACTACTCATTGATCATAATAGTGTAGCATGGAGTAATTTCTAAACACACATAACATTATCCACATAAATTCTATGATGATAATAAGGATAATTTGTGAAATATATTTCATGTAAACATTTATTAATAAAATGTTGTGTGGTGTTGTTCATAAATGAACATCACCTTATACACATTATATCCATTATGTATGTAAAAAGAGTATTAATGTTACAACTTTTATCAATTTTCAAAACATCCATTGTTTTCAAGAAATCCATCACAAAAAAAATTATCCCATAATGACATGTCAGGTGTAATTTTAAATGAATATTATATATTAGTTTCACTATGATATAAATCAATTATCATAATAACATGTGTTACTATGAAAAGTGTTTGTTAAGGATATAAGAAAACTTATATCAAGAGAAAAACAATGTCTATCTAAAGTAATGATCCTAAATGTTTCTTAGGATATTAAATAAATCTATAGTGTAAAAAAGGTGTAGTCAAGTTATAGTCTATATCTATATTAAAGGGTTAACATATCTATTTGAGATAATGGATGAAATATTGACTTTGATTTAGTCAATTTCATAGATTCACAAATAGTTTCCATAGTAATGAGTTCCATAAGATCATGTGGGAAAGGAATGTTCTAGAGACACACACTACATAGGAACGATAAAACCATGGTGATGGTTTTATATTCAATGTGGACGGTGATAAATTATTAATTGATAATGATAATTCCTAAAAGTTGTCAATATATGGAAATTAGAAAACATTGAAAAGATAAATTTAAACTTAATAATGGATTCTATGTATTCAAGAATATGGGGCTTATTATTTTAAATACTATGGTGGATATTCAAGTGATATGATACATGGATGGTACAAGAAGGGTACCAATAAGTATTGATCGGTAATACCAAGTGGTTATGCATAAATACATTATAGTTTTACTTATCAAAGATAATTTCTATTATCATTTTATTGAGCATGCGATGTCAAGATTAAAAAATCATAGAAGTTTATATATGATGAAACCTTAAAGGGATGGTGACATCATTGAATTCCAATAAGAGTGAGAGTTACTAAAATCAAGTTTAGGATTAAAATTAAGAAACAAGATCTTATGTATTCATTTGGAATGAATTGTTTTCATGTGTCTACCAGAGGTTAGTGTGGGTGTAATTGTTTTACAAGTAAAATATGTTTGATAACATATGGAAATAGTTTTTGGCCTTGTTATTCGTTAAGATCAAAATGAGTGTAATTTTCTAGTGATTGACATAAAGTATAATTTTTTTTCAAGGGAATGGGATATAATGTGGGAGATATAACACTTTCTTAGACTAAGTCGATTGTATATATACTAACCTGGTATTGAAAAATAAAAGTTGAAAAAATTCAAGAGAGAATTGTTACCAATGTAAAATTTAATAATTATCTCCAATATGACATATACAGTACATTGTGGGAGATTAATGTAGTGAGTTTAATTCCATAAATTTCCAAAATTGACCAATCACATATTCCATGATATGTAAAAGATATGATATGTGCATCATATACTTTATAGTATGAAAATATTCTATATATCGAGAAGAACTAAAAGGGAAGTAGTAAGAACTATCTGATTGTACTAGAGAGTGTAAAAAAGATATGTACCTAGTATATAGAGAGGAAAAGATACTAGTTTCTAGGATACACAAACAAGTATACCGTGGATCAATTTGATAAAATATCATAGTTTGGATTGGGTAATGAGGGATACAGTATAATAAATGATTTTGGTAGCCATACCTAAAAATATCAAGTGCATTACAGATTTTGAGGAAGCTTTGAAGCAATGTAAAATAGGCAACGATTTTCTCCATTTCTTGGAATCTCACCTAGTAAGTAAAGTATTATCATAATGTTAATTATTATACTATTACTATCCAAGATATCATGTTTAGATAGTGTAAAAAAAGTAATAAACTTAGAGTATTTATAGATATTCATAAGTTTTACTCAAGGATACAAGGTCACCCATAGTTGAATAGTGATGCAATAGAGATGTGGAATACCCAACAACTAAATTCATGACTCATCAGACACAATATCATAATAATTTTAGAGCTAATAAGGATGTTTAAAAAGTTAGATCTAGTGCAAGTGTGAGTGTTGTAAAAGTGGGTTCTTTTGACAAAACATTATAAGTACTTTTGATTACCATTTCATGTATATAGTCAGATATTCATGATGTACTCTTACCATTATAGTGTATACATTTATGCGTCCACTATTTAATGGAAATATCCATAGATTAATTGTTATATAAAAATTTTAATGTAGATACTAGGCTATAATTATATCCTTGAGATAACATGACATTAATATTAAATATATTTATTATGTCCAAGATACATCATACTGACCGGAAAAATTTATGTTTGACTACCAAGTGTCGAGGGATCATAAGAATTAATAATTCTTATCATGAATTTCACACATGGTGTTCTATGGTAGAAAATATCATGAGGATAGAATCGATAATAGGAAAATAACATGTTTTATGTGTCATCTTACATTAATATCTAGGGAAATGTGTATTTGACTCCTGAATTGAGATCATTATCAATGTGAGTCATTTGATTGCATAGATTGATGGAAGGAAAAACCAGGATAATGAAATCATGGTGAGGTATCTTGTGTTGGGTGAGTCATTGGTTGTATGGAATTGGTTTAAGGGACATGATAGAATTTTTCCCATCTATATTGAGGAAGTAATATCTTGGGATATGTTGATTAGGATAGTAGTACATTCATAAATCCATTGGAATGGTATTCAAAGATAAATCTATATAGATAGATCAAAAATAATAAATCAAGCTAGGATGATGACACAAGTGTGCATACTATTTTATGAGATATCTAAAGACAATGATATTTTATTACACAGTTCATCTTCATTGGTTGGTTTTTTATATGACTATTACTAATCACTTTAGGAGCCTCGATAGGATGCTAGAATCTGCTCCTGGTCACTGAATACTATACAAAGCTATTGAGATAAGGGCCAAGAGGGTCGCATACCATATTGCATTCAAGAATCTATCATATCAAAGAGAGAGGTACATTGGACATAGTGGGTCACCCCATGGGACCCGAGTATAGTCCATGTTTTTTTAATCACTAATAAATAAATAAAATCATTATTATTTAAGTTAAGAATGTTTAGGATGAATTAATTTATTAAAATTATTTACAAGTGTTTATGTAAATATGAGTAATATTGTTATATGAATGAATATTATATTAATATTTTTGGGTTGTTTAATATTAGTGGAAATTAAGATTCATGTTAATGACTCAGGTTTATCACAAAATATATTTAATATATATTACATGTATGTTATAAAATATAAAATATATTTATAACACAGTATAGTTCATCATAATTATTTATTTATTTATTATTTGGTGGTTATTTTATTTATGGGTATTGGGGAACCCTTTCTAGGTAATTGTGTTTCCCACAATATAATAGAGAGGAGAGGCTCATTTCAATGACTGTATATTCATTCATAATGAGAGCCTCAATCCCCTCCTTCTTCTAAGAGATAGAATGTTTATCCTAATAAATTGACCGAAGACACCTTCGATGGATCAAAGTTATGGGATTGTGGAGAACATCATTTCATCAAAGAGATCATCAGAGCTCTGTGTTAGTACCCATAATCTGATGAAAGACATGCTTGAAAATTCATGGAGCATATGGGGAAGATCTAAAGGGGTTTGACTTTAGATCATATGATAAATTTCCATCAGCTAAAAGCTATAGTCGATTGCGCTTTGATTCAAAATGAGGTACTCAATCAATTTTTTTTCACGTGCTATGTTTAATTCATGTGAGATCCTTAAATGGTAACAAGGTTTAGATCACAGGACATGAAAATTTCATTTACTCTATTGGTAAAAATTTAAAATATCTAGCCCATCGGCATCCACTATGTGCCTCAGTACCAACAGTTTATGAATATAAATACCATAAATATTCCATTAAAATCATTCTTGATGAAAATATCAATTTTACTTTGAAAATATTTTTAAAACAAAAGGTTCAAAAAACATTCTGAAAATAATTTTATTTGAAAATAAACATTGAAACATATAATGAAATATTCAAGTAATTGTTTGTTCATGATGGTGGAAAATTTTATATCTTCCATACTCGTTAAACCAATGACTTCATTCCTGTTTTCGGTAAAACAACAATGGTCCTTGTTTCAAAAAACAAATGAAGGTTTCTTATAAAATATTGAGAAAATAAAACATTGTTAAAAATTTCCTTAACAAATCAATTGGAGAATTTTTAAGTAATTTTTGAAAATATTTTCTGAAAATATTTTTGGAAGAAAATGGATTTTCAACTGAAGAGAGAAATGATTTCATATTTTAATAAAAAAACATTTCTCAATTATTTTTACTACTAAAGAGATGAATATGGTAATATTACCTCTAAAATAATGAGTAACAATAGGATACTAAAATTAAAATATTTTATTAGACAATGATCATGTAATTTCATTAAATGTAAATTTTAGTATAAATAATCCTAATGAAAATTAGTTTTAGAAATAAACTCTTACAATGATCATGATGTTATAGTGAGAATAAATCATTGAATCAATTATGTGTATTAAATAAAAATTCAAATAGAACAATTGGAAATAAAATAAAAAATTTTCAAAATTCATTGCACACATTATCATAGAACTTCAATGACAATGAAGATGTAATACAAACCAATGAAAATAAATTGAGTTTTGAAATTATTTACCACTTGGTAACATTTAATTCATAAATAAATTTTTGGTGAAATAATTGAAATTAAAATATAAGATAACATGAATAATTATGAATGATACTAAAAATAAAATGGTAAGTATATACACCATATAAAAGAAATTTGTTTCATAACATTACAATATGCCTCAATGAAGTGAAATTGAGATTAAGTCCCTTTCTTAATGCTTCATTTTGGTTTAACATGCCTTAAAATCATGTATAATGGATTTATGATTGTAATAAATGTATAAAATAAAAATATTAATTTTTATAATTTCATATTTTAACCTCTTATATCATTTAACCACCCATTTTTTAATAATATTTCATTATTTTCATTATTTTTTGTCTTAATTACCTTGTTTTATCATGCATGTTTTGTCTTGAAAATTTCAGTTATTTTGGATATGATATATATAAATAATCTCCAAAATTATGTTAATTATATAAATACAATATTTACTCAATAGATACATTTCTATATCTATTTATTAATGTTCTAAATAGAAAATGATTTTCATCGCTTCGTGGAGACAGTACATCTTATGTACACCTAAAGAGTGACTGCATTACCGTAATGGGTGAAAAGGGGAAGGAATTGGATGATACATTAACTGCATATAATTAATATCATGTAATATTTATCATATATATCCATTAATTTGATCATTATTATTATACATTTGTTTTGTTTATGGAAAACAAATGACATCGCTTCGTGAGGCAGTAGTCTATCGTACACACGAGTGATGGATTTGTTTCCCATTTGACAGAGTGGGAGATGGTTAAATAGTTTTACATAAAAATAATAGAATAAATTTACATGATATATAATGGTGTTATTATATTTTATGAGTTAATAAAAATGTAATGTTGTAAAATAATAAAGAAAAATAATGAGCTTAGTGAATACAATCACATTCTCTTAGAGAAACCTCCTTTTCATATCCTCTTAAAGACCCTAGTGGTTGTCTCTTGGGAGGATCAGAACATCTATAACATTTCATTTTATTTTTGGGTGATTTTGTAAGGTTTTTTTATTAACTATATGTCTTGGGAATTCTAAAGAAGTGAAGGGATGTCGTGTCCTTTTATAAGTGGATAAAGGGGACCATCTTGAATACAACATGAAAATTTACAAAAAGAATTCAAAATGATAAAGTAATTCACATTATAAAAGATTAAAAATAACCATATATTCTATTTTGGGATACTATATGGTGTTAACATGGACATACAATTGTAATTGGTAAGGTTGGTATGTCATTTTAAGAACTATCTTCTTAGTTTAATCCCTAGTAAACCTATTTTTACTTTAACTCTTGTAATTAAATTTTTATTATTTTCACTATTAATTAATGTAAAAAACTATGGTGACCTTATTTGATAATATTAATTAGTATTATTCAAATTATTTAATCAATTTATTCAAATTGTATTCCTAATTTGGAAGAATCTAATTTAAAATTATACCTACAGATGCGAAGAAAAATGGGGTTTCCAAAGTGAAAAATCTCATAAGTAAAGAAGGTTTTAAGATCAAATTTCAATATAAAATTTATTCCACTTAACTAAATTATATTTAATAAAACATAGTTGTTATAACTTTACATTGAAAACAAATTTAAATAAAATATAACTTTTTAAATAATTTAAAAGAAAATGATTTTTTTAATAAAAATCAGTATTTTTTACTATTCATCGATAAATAAATCATTCTAATAAATTAAAAAACACCCTAAGATTATTTTGATATAATTATTTGAAAAACTAATTTCAGTTTATAAAATAAATTTATTAAAAGTGGTAAAAATTAATTTTATATTATGTATGAAGAGCATGACTAAATAGTTTTTTATAAAAATATAGTGTCTCAGAAAAAAATTTCTTATTTTAAATCACTATTATTTTAGTTATAATAAACATATCACCATAATTTTCATAATTTTGATAGTAATATTGAGTTCCATAAACTTAATAGTTATATTATAATGTTTACCTTTTAAATAATAATATTTTAATATATTTGTGTTTCATTTAAGCACGGTGTTGTGTGCATCGCATGTTATAGAAGATATTGAAATTATTTAAAAAGAAATATGTCCTAATGTATTGGGGTGTTACTATTGGGCATGTATTGTCTCAATAATAGTCTATAAATCTAATTTATTTTGATTCTAAAAAATACCCTTGTTTTTTATGGTGATATGACTTTAATTCTATTTTAAGAAATTAATATTCATTGAAATTTTTATTCTGGAATAATATTCATAATTTTAATCTTGAAATATTATTCATCAAAGCATTTGGAAAGCATTTTTATGTTTTTTGGAAATACTATTCATAACCTACATTTAGAATAGTGCATAAGTAATGAACCCTATGTTGGTAAATGTAATGTAATGAATGCACCCTACATTCAAAATATTACATATGGATCCTCAAACTATGTTTATTGAAAAGTATGGTTAAAGAAACTTATGTTTGGATAGAACCCTACATTTTTTAAGAGATGAAACTATGGCTAAGGGAAACTACACATATAAGGATGTAAGACACTGAGCTTTTCTGGAGTCAATATCAGGCACATTTTTAGGTAATTTTGATTTTTTTGAGAACCTCTGTTTTGGAGTAGTGACTTGGGGTGCGTTTGGGTGAACTTTTAAGTAAAACAAAAGGGTAGTGGGTTGTGCGAGGTTTGAAAAACGGTGTGACCAAACTGTGCCAACCAAGAAGAACTGGACAGAGAGGTACTCACGGTTTATGCACGGTTTGAAAAACTGTGCGACCAAACCGTGCAGACCATGCATCTATGGAAAGTCAGGTCTGCACAGTTTATGAACGGTTTGACAAACCATGCGACACTTTCCAGGAAACCGTGCATGCGGTTTTTAATTCAAAAAATCCTTTTTAAAAACACCTGAACCCTGGGACTTCCTTATTTTTTGACCTTGGCTTTGGCTTGGATTTTTCTACGTGTTTTCAAAGCCTCTTAGAGAAATTACAAGGCGATCCAAACACCTTTTCACTATATTGAAGGCTCGGATTGAAGATCCACTCTCCATTCGGTAAGTAGATTTCATCCTATTGTTTCTTCTATTATTTCCTCTATCTTTCCTTGATCTTTTCATGGGGGATTTCCATCATTTCCATGGATCTAAACCTATGATTTAAGGTACAGATCTAGGATGGTGGATCTAGATCTAGTTTTTCAAGATCTTAACACCTCTGATCTTATTTTTTTGGTTTTGAGGATTTAGATCCCGAACATGATTGATGTCGTTGTGCCACTTGAATTTTTGGGGATTTTCATTGGGCTAACTTCCATAAATAAATAGAGGTAGGTGGTCTAAATCCAATTCCACTTTCTCATCTTACTAGGTGTATGTAGTTATATAAATGTCGTCAAATAAATAATTAATTGGTTGTTTGGGTATGCGGTTCTTTGTGAATTGTGGATCTAGTTGAATATGGGTGAGAGTTATGATGGAAGGATAAAGATGATTAAACATTTGAATATGGTTGTATATGTGAATTGGTTATGTGTTTTGAAAAGGGTTTTGGGACACAGACTGACGCTAATAATACCCACATAGGTTCTAGACATGGCGTTCTAGAAACAATGACATGCATGAATTTGATATTTTAATGGGAAAGGACTGATGCTCCAAATACCCATGGGGTTGTGAGACAGGATCTGATGCTCCAAAAACTCACATGTGTGCTAGACATGGTGTTCTGCACTCTTTGATTTATTTTGTACTATGGTTTCATTTGGCTATTTATAAACTCAATATTGTGACATAGTAATTATGAATTGAACAAGGGAAATGGTTTATGCTCCTAGACGGGCCGAAGCAGGCATTGTATTTTTGGGTGTTCTCCGGAACATAGATATTTAACGTATTAAATAAAGGTTAATTGTATAAATATAATTGTTTTCCCTATTGTCTTGATTTATTATTAATGTAACTGCATACACAGATTATTGACTGGATTGTTTTTGACACTATTGGTGGTGACCTACTGAGTCATACTCACACCCTACTCGGGCTGCCTAATCGGTACTCGAATATACTTTATTGTGGCAGGATAGGACAAGGGAAAGATCCCTGGTCAAATTGTTGAGTTGGCTATGGATCTTGGTTGGGGGAGACGGACATGGCTCGAGACCCATTGGGAGTCGTTGTGTCTTTACTTCAGTTTCATTGTAGACACTTGGAACTTGCATAGTCATTTTATATTTTACCATTTAGTTGAGTATTGTATTTATTTTTTCTTTTATTATGCTAGTGACATTGTACTTTTTTATTTATATGTGTTCATGTTATTTCTTGGTTAATTCCATTGGTGTTTTATTCTGTTAACAGAGGAAATATTCTCCCCAAGACTAAATTATTAGACCCTCGCTTCTAGTCAGCACCCTCTGGCATACGGGAACGCGCGCTTGAGGGCTTGTGACCAACTGGCTTAGAGCACCATTCAGTGGATCCCAGGTCAGGACGTTACAAAGTGGTACCAAATGAGGTTTTTCTATCTTCTTCTTTTGTCTTACTATTTGGGTAAGGTACATAGGGAATTAGGGAAAGTCGGGGCTTGATAATGAGCTAGTGTGTGGGAGTTGCAAACCCATGTATGGGAGAAAACTCAGGTACTCAAGGTGGGGTTGTTGTTATTTTTGTTTGTCATTATAGTTGAATATTATTTCACTTTGGGTGATGAAATTGTTTTGTGATGCGATTATTATTTCTATAATTTGTTGATAAATGAGTCGTGGCCCAGAATGGCATGAGTGTCTCATCTACATGCATTATTCTAGGCACTCAAGATTATTGCGACATGCATCATGTTAGGCACGTACGGGAAAACAGATTATGGGTAGATTGTTGAACTGAAACTATTTCTTTTCCTTTCTAGTGAAATTCAAATGAAAATGGTTTCTAATTTTGAGATTGAAAGAAATAATTGTGAATTTATATGAATAATTTGGTTTTGAGTAATCGTGGTAACATTGTGAACTGTTTTCTAAACTGCATGTTTGGCTTGTAGAATTATGCCACCACGACTCTTGTTGAGAGGATGAGCGGGGGGTATTGTTAGAAATGGTCCTCTAGTGGGTGAACCTGAGGAACCAATAGTACCAACTGAAGAATCGGGGGGAAATTTTTGATAGAACATCACCCGTTTCTTTCAAATGATGGAAAGAGACCCCGGGCGGGTTGTGAAAAGCATGCCTGATCTGATGAGGGAGTTACAGTTGTAGCACCCACCGACTTTTACTAGGGAGGGAAGTCCGGAGAAAGATGTGTTCTGGATTGAATCTATCCAGACTATACTTGACCACCTGGAGACACCTGTTGAGAAGAGAGTCAAGTTGGTAGCTTACATGTTGCGCGGTCAAGAGAAATGTTGGTGGGACGTCCAGACTCAGAATGGGTGGCTGAATTCATGAGGCTAACTCAAGAGAATATGTCTGTAATGGACTATACTGGACACTTTACAATCTTACAATGTTTTTCTCCATCATTGGCAGCAGACGAGGCCACTTCACCAAGAGAATTTCAGGATGGACTTAAATGTGAAATTAAGTCTCAAGTGAATTTTTTTAGGCTGAAGAAGTTTTATGAAGTGGTAAATCATGATCTCATCTCTAAGGGGGTCCTCAAAGAGGCTTCTAGTGGCGGAAAAATGTTTTTTTCTGGATTAGTTTGTGGTGGTATTTGTGGATAACATCTTGGTGTACCCCAAGACTCATGACGATCATGCCCAATATCTTGACACCGTACTGAGTACGCAGATAGAGAATCATCTATACGCCAAGCTATATAAGTGTCAATTTTTGATTGAACAGGTACACTTCTTGGAGAACATTATCTTGAAGAATGGTGTTTTAGTGGATCCAGAGAATATCCAGGCAGTGGTTTCTTGGGAGCAGCCCAAGAATATTTTCAATATTCGAAGTTTTATGGGGTTAGCTGGATATTATAGGTGATTTATCCAAGACATTTCCAGTTTGGAAACAGCACTTTCGGGCTTGAACAAAAAGGGGGTAAAATTGGAATGGTTTGAGGCTTGTGAGACATCTTTTCAGGAGTTAAATAAGCATTTGATTTCCATGAAAATTTTGTCTCTACTTGAGTCATGTGAAGATTACATGGTGTATTGTGACGATTCTAGGATAGGACTTGGAGATTTTTTGATGCAAAGTGATAAAGTTGTGGGATACGGATCTTGACAGTTGAGGCCACATGAAAGGAGTTACCCAACACATGACCTTGAGTTGGAAGTGGTGGTTTATGCTTTGATGTTTTGGCAACACTACCTCCTGGGTGAAAGGTTTACAGTTTATACAGACCACAGATGCTTGAAGTACATCTTTTCTCTGTGCGATTTGAATCTTCAACAACGGATATGGGTTCATTATATGGAGTATTTTGATTTTGAGCTGGTATATAAACCTGGGAAAGGAAATGATGTGGCTGATTCTTTGAGTAGGAACACTCATACCCTAATTGTTCAGGAATCTAGTGCTGAGTGGAGGATAATGTCATTGCTAGCTGAAATGCACGTTGTGGTTCAGGAGAGACAAGAGGAAAATGCACTCGTGTCGGTTGCAGTGGAGTCTACACTTTTGAGACGGATTAGGGACAAGAAATATGAGGACACAAAATGATTGGCCTTGAGGGAAAACTTTGAAGGTGGGGAGACACCTTCGGACAGGAAGATAGACGAGAATGATATTATTTATATGAAGAATCAAGTTATTGTTCCTATGAGGATGCGAGAGGAGCTCATGCAGGAATTTCATGCCCCAAGATGGGCAGTGCACCCTGGTGTGACCAAAATGTATCATAATCTGTGATGAAAGTTTTGGTGGCTAGGAATGAAGAAAGTGATAGTAGGGTATTTAACATGATGCTTTTCTTATCAGCAGGTGAAGGCAGAGCATCAACAACTTGGAGGTTTACTATGACGGTTGTCCATTCCAGAATGGAAGTGGGATGACGGGACCATAGACTTTGTGATAGGCCTTTGAATAACTCTTTGGACGAATAATGCTATTTGGGTTATTGTGGATCGACTGACAAAGGTGGCACATTTCTTTCCTATAAGGGAAACTTTTACAGTTGAGCAGTTAAAAGAGATGTATTTATAGAGGATAGTTCGATTCCATGGGGTTCCATGAAATATAGTTTCGGATTGCGATTCATGGTTTACTCCGTGTTTTTTGAAGGGATTATAGAAGGCACTTGGTACACAGGTTTTATTGAGTACGTCTTTCCATCCACAAACATATGGATAGTCAGAGCGTACTATACAAGTGTTTTAAGATATGTTGAGGGTCTGTGTACTTGAATTAGGTGGTACATGGGAGAAACACCTAGATTTAGTGGAGTTTTCCAATAACAATAGTTATCAGGAAACTATATAGAGGGCATGATATGAGGCTCTTTATGGTAGGCCCTGCAGATCACCACTATGCTGGATGGAAGCAGGTGAGTCAGAGTTGTTGGGACTGGGTCTCGTGCAGGAGACGACAGAGCAGGTTCATCTGATTCAGAAATGTATGGATACAGCTCAGAGTAGGAAGAAGTATTACACTGACAGTGTGAGACGACCCTTAGTGTTTATATAGGTTGATTGTGTTTTCCTTCGGGTGTCACCTAGGTTGGGTCACCGCAAGATACGGAGGCAGGGAAAGTTGGCACCTAGGTTTGTTGGACCTTTTTGTGATCATGAAGAGAGTCGGGATAGTAGCATACCAATTGGCTCTTCCACTAAAATATAGTGATATGCATGCTGTTTT
The DNA here is from genome assembly GCA_963277665.1 of Viscum album. Lineage (NCBI taxonomy): Eukaryota > Viridiplantae > Streptophyta > Magnoliopsida > Santalales > Viscaceae > Viscum > Viscum album. The sequence continues at coordinate 919,154,983 of OY728120.1, read as the reverse complement.
CCATGTATCAAAACTACGATGATATCACCCGACCCTTCTCATGTGATCTATGTGGATGATGTTGAGCTAGATATAGATTCTTCCTTTGAGGAACATCTAATACGTGTGTTAGATCATAGTGAGAAGGTGTTGAGGGGAAATATTGTACCGATAGTTCAGGTTTTATGGAAGCATGGACGTGTGCAGGAAGGGACATGGGAAAGGGATGTAGATATATGGACTCAGTGGCCCGATCTTTTTACTCAGAATCTCAGAGAAGTTCGACAGTACAGCTCGAGGATGATCTGTTATAAGGCGGGGAGAATGTAAGACCCCAACCTTTTCTAGAGTCAATATCGGGCACGTTTTCATGTACTTTTGATGTTTTTGAGAACCTATGTTTTGGAGTAGTGAATTGGGGTGCGTTTGGGTGAACTTTTAAGTAAAAAAAAGGGCAGTGGGTTGTGCACGGTTTGACAAACCGTGCGACCAAACCCTGCCAACCAAGCAGAACTGGAAAGAGAGGTACACATAGTTTGACAAACCGTGCGACCAAACCATGCCGACCGTGCATCTCTGGAATGTGAGTTCCGCACAGTTTATGCACAGTTTGAAAAACCGTGCGACCAAACCATTCCGACCGTGCATCTCTAGAAAGTACGGTCTGCACGGTTTGCGCACGGCTTGAAAAACCCTGCACCACTATCCAGCAAACCGTGCGTGGGGTTTTTAATTTTGAAAATCCTTTTTAAAACCACCTGAACCCCGTAACTTCCTTATTTTTTGACCTTGGCTCGGGCTTGGATTTTTTTATGTGTTTCCAAAGCCTCTTAGAGAGATTCCAAGGTGATCCAAACACTTTTTCTCTAGATTGAAGGCTCAGATTGAAGATCCGGTCTCCTTTTGTTAAGTAGATTTCATCCTATTATTTCTACCATTCTTTCCACTATCTTTCCTTGATCATTTCATGGGGGATTTCCATAGTTTACCTGGATCTAAACCTATGAGTTAAGGTATAGATCTAGGATGGTGGATCTAGATCTATTTTTGCATGATCCTAATGCCTTTGGTCTTATTTTTTGGTTTTGAGGATTTAGATCCAGAACTTGATCGACAATGTTGTGCCACTCGGATTTTTGGAGATTTTCATTGGGATAACTTCCATTAATAAATCGAGGTAGGTGGTCTAAATCCAATCTCACAGTCTCATCTTGTTAGGCGTATGCAGTTGTATAAATTTCATGGCATAAATAATTAATTGGTGGTTTGGTTATGCGGTTCATTGGGAATTATGGATCTAGTTGAATATGGGTGATAGTTATGATGGATGGATAAAGATGATTAAACATTTGAATATGGTTGTATATGTGAATTGGTTATTGGTTTTGAAAAAGGGTTGTGGGACATAGACTGATGCTCTTAATACCCACATAGGTTCTAGACATGGTGTTATAGAACCAATGAAATTCATGAATTTGATATTTTATGGGACAAGGACTAATGCTCCAAATACCCATGGGGTTGTGAGACAGGGCTGAAGCTCCAAATACTCACATGTGTGCTAGACATGGTGTTCTGCACACTTTCATTTATTTTGTACTATGGTTTCATTTGGCTATTCATAAACTCAATATTGTGACATAGTAATTATGAATTCAACAAGGGAAATGGTTTAGGCTCCTACATGGGCTGAAACAGGCATTGTATTTTTGGGTGTTCTCAGGAACCTAGATATTTAACATATTAAAGAAAGGTTAATTGGATAAATATAATTCTTTTCCCTATTGTCTTTGTAACATCCCCAAATGATAAAGGGTTAAATGACTAAATGATACGACTCATGTCAACAAGGTGCATCTTCCTTTTCGGGAGCCTGTCTGATTAGAACTCCACAGTTAAGCATGCTTGGCCTGGAGTAGTGATCAGGATGGGTGACCTTCTGGGAAGTTTCTCAGGGTGTGTGTGAGTGAGGACAAAGCACACTGGAAAGGACATGTGTTGGCATGTGGGGAATATCATTAGTCAGATGACCTGTTTGGGCATGTGGGTGGACCCTGGGGTGGGCCCCACGTATCTGCGGGGGCAACTGGTTGTACCTTGTGGGCCAGGACCCGATGGCCATGTTAAGGCGGGGTGTCTATGCTGTCCGCGGGACCCGGTTGTCACATTTGGTATCAGAGGAGGAACCCAGTCTTAAGTGTGGTGCACTGCCTGGGTTGAGATGTAGGGCCCACAACGAGGGCGTTGTGGTCTAAAGGGGGGGGAGGGGGTGATTGTAACATCCCCAAATGATAAAGGGTTAAATGACTAAATGATATGACTCATGTCAACAAGGTGAACCTTCCTTTTAGGGAGCCTGTCTGATTAGAACTCCACAGTTAAGCGTGCTTGGCCTGGAATAGTGATCAGGATGGGTGACCTTATGGGAAGTTTCTCAGGGTGTGTGTGAGTGAGGACAAAGCACACTAGAAAGGACTTGTGTTGGCCTGTGGGGAATATCATTAGTCAGATGAACTGTTTGGGCATGTGGGTGGACCCTAGGGTGGCCCCACGTGTCTGCGGGGGAAACTGGTGGTACCTGGTGGGCCAGGACCCGACGACCATGTTAAGGTGGGGTGTCTGTGCTGTTAGAGGGACCCGGTTGTCACATTTGGTATCAGAGGAGGAACCCAGCCTTAAGTGTGGTGCACTGCCTGGGTTGAGATGTAGGGCCCACAACGAGGGCGTTGTGGTCTAAAGGGGGTGGGGTGATTGTAACATCCCCAAATGATAAAGGGTTAAATGACTAAATGATATGACTCATATCAAAAAGGTGCATCTTCCTTTTCGGGAGCCTGTCCGATTAGAACTCCACAGTTAAGCGTGCTTGGCCTGGAGTAGTGATCAGGATGGGTGACTTTTTGGGAAGTTTCTCAAGGTGTGTGTGAGTGAGGACAAAGCACACTGGAAAGGACATGTGTTGGCCTGTGGGGAATATCATTAGTTAGATGACCTGTTCGGGCACGTGGGTGGACCCTGGGGTGGGCCCCACGTGTCTGCGGGGGCAACTGGTGGTACCTGGTGGGCCAGGACCCGATGGCCATGTTAAGGCGAGGTGTTTGTGCTGTCAGCGGGACCCAGTTGTCATAGTCTTGATTTATTATTAATGCAGCTGCATACACTTCTTATTGACTAGATTGTTTTTAACACTATTGGTGGTGACCTATTGAGTCATTCTCACACCCTACTCGGGCTGCCTGATCGGTACCTGAATAGACTTTGTTGTTGCAGGACAGGACAAGGGCAAGAGCCCTGGTTAGATTGCTGAGTTGGGGATGGAGCTTGGTTGAGGGAGTCGGACATGGAGCTTGGTTGAGGGAGCCGAACATGGTTCAGGACCCATTGGGAGTCGTTGTTTCTTTACTTCAGTTTCATTATAGACACTTGGCACTTGCATAGTTATTGCATGTTTTACCTTTCGGTTGAGTATTGTATTTACGTTTTCTTTTATTATGCTAGTGACAGTGTAATGTTTTATTTATATGAGTTTCCGCTATTCCTTGGTGACTTCTGTTGGTGTTTTATTCTATTAAATATGGGAATAGTCTCCCCAAGACCAACTTACTAGACCCTCGCTGCTAGTCGTCACCCTCTGGCGTACGGGGAGGCGCGCTTGAGGGCTTGTGACCAACTGGCTCGGAGAACAGTTTAGTGGCTCCCGGGTCGGGATGTTAGGAAGGAACCCAAAATTTTAGAAACAAATTTATTATTCTTCAACCTTACTTTTTTGTTCAACATTTTTTTTACCTTATGTTCGGATAATTAATGCTACATAGTTGAACCCTATATTTGGTATTTTGTCTTTTTATGATGAAACCCAATGTTTGACTACTCAATGCTAGAAATTTAAATTCAAATATTTATCCATGTTTTCTAAAATGATCTTGAATAAATTAATCATATGATTAATGATCATTTATGACTAATTAAAATCTTGTAATTATCGATTCAAATAATTATATTCATCAGAGAAAAACACTCATAATCTAAAGAGATGTTATGTCTCAGCTAAAAAAATTAAATTTGAATATTTTTTATCTATCAGGTGACTTTTTTTGATCTAAAATACCAAATCATGCTTTCTCCTATATAAACTATCATATTTTCTTTTTAAATAATACATTCACATAGATGATTGTATTCCTGTGAATATCTTTTATAGTGCTAATGTAATGTGTGATTGACTCTGTCATTTGAAAAAGAGGATTCTTTGAATTTTTTACATAATTAATCCTCGTACTATTTTATGTGTATTAATTATATTTTTTTCTATTCAAATTTAAGATAATTTGGAACCATGATTGCTTCAATGTTTTTCTCTGTGGAATAAATTCATTTCTGAAGAATAATATCCATATACTCTTAGTTGTTTCTACAATTGTGAAGATAAACCCTAACTGTTAACAAATCAAACTCTTTTAATTTATTGGAGTATCAAATTCTCATACTCAGTTGTGTTTTATGTATCACGTTCTTGTCTTAGGCTATGGATAATTGGTTTTCTATAAAAGAGCAATATGGCTCTGTTTAGTCTTGTTTTAATGGTGTCAACTACCCTCACTCTGTTATGGATATGAAGGTATTGTGATAAGAGGACCTATCTAGTGAAATTAACTATGCTCGTAGAGAAATGATTGGTGGAGTACTAGGGGATCTTTGTTCCCCAAACCATTATAAATTTTTTTGTTCATTCTTTCTATTTATCCACTGCTCATATTTCACACAGAAGAAAACGTTTTATATCTGCATAAATCAAAAAGGTGGTTACAAGAAAGAATCTGTGAGGATTATAGAAAACACACAATTCACCCCCTTTTGTGTTGTCTTTTTATTATTTTGAACTAAAAATTTGTATCCGAGGATATATTTTTCAATAAAGATTTAGAAAGGTTAAATATAATAAGGTTTATACAAAAAATTTGGCAATGGATGATCCGAAATAAGGTATGTATATGGTTCATGCTACATATTTTAATGGTGAAAACTAATGATGCTGGAAATATTGTATGATCATTTACATAAAGAATCCTACATTCATATTCTATTCAAATATCAGCACTCGTTATGAAATTACAAAGAAACAAGTTACTTGGGATGCTACAACAGAAGCTGAATATAACATTAAATTAAAGGAAATGAATGCTATTATCTATGGACATGTATATGAGGAATTCAATCGATTATTATAATGTTTTACTACTTATGAGATGGGGAAAACTAATATAGTTTCCTTTGAAGGAGTAGATAACATTAGATAGTTGAGGTATTCTACTTCCAAACAAATCATTGACACCATTATGATATCTGATGGTGGAATCATCAAACAAATTAATGGATGGTTAATATAGATTGTCAACAATATTACTCCATTTGGATATGCCATCAGTTAATGAAATCATGTGCTAAAGTTACTTAGAGTACAACCTTCATAATGGAATGGTATATTTGCATATATTCGACATTCATCGCCTATATGAAAATTACGTATGAAGGAATTAACTGGAACATATATGATGTTTGAAGAATAAATTAAAGCTAACGTATAAGATCATATAAATTTTGTAAATAGGTAAAATACAACCCCTAAAGTGACATCTTTGAAGAATATCTGAAAAAAACAAGATGTTAAAAAAAGTTTAGATTCCTCATATTTAGAAATGGAACTGCCTAATATATCCATAAATGTTTAGAATATTATACAAGAATAAAAGAGGCTTCAAAAAATCCTTCAAAATTTTTTAAAGAGAACCCTGTGAATTAAAATGCTATAAATTCAAAAAAAGTCAGGTCACATCAAATCTGATTACTCAAAATTGAAATATTAAATAAAGAGGATATAAAATAAATATAAGAAGAATAATAATTATGTGAATAAAGGAAAAATATCCATGAAAGCTACATGGAGAGTATCTAAAGAAATTGACAGCTCTTTGAAATCAAATTCAGAAAAAGAGACACCAAATCTAAAAGAAAAAATGTTCTTTATAGATATGTAAGAAAATGAGGTACAATACAATTACTCTTTTAATTTAGATACTAGTAGTTTCTAACAGGATATAATGGTTTCCTACTATACAATTATAGAAGATAAATATAATTCTTTTGTTTAGGAAAAATAAATTCAAAAAAAATATTCACAATGCTATTTTATGTGAAAGAGACACTATGTTAAAACAACATCAACATCTAATTGAAAAATTCAATTCTTATACATCAACCAATATTGATCATGAAAAAGGATTAATGAATTGAGGGATGAAGAATAATCTTATAAAAGTGTAGTAATATTCTAAATAATTGAGAATTATTCCAAATGAGATTCTTGGAAAGAATTTTATTTAAATAGAAATTTTTAGAATAAGAAGCAAGGGTAAAAAATCAAAATTATATAAAATTATTTTTTACCCAATTCAAAAAATGATACCTATTATTACTGTGGAATAAAATTTCATTACACTAACAACTTTTATTTGAGGACTCTTCCAATTAGTGGTAATAAAATTTCTTTTATTTCCTAAATTTTTTCTGAAAATGATAATTCAAATTTTGGGAAAATAAAAAATATCTGTATTCCATGATTACTTTTCGCTGACACTACTGGACACAAGAAAATATGGTTACAAAAAAAAACATGTGATTCATTTCTTTTGTAGGAAAAATTACATAGGAACAATAATGCTATTTGGTATATGCACAGTGGATATTCCATACACACGAGTCGAGACTCATCAAATTTCTGTACACTAACTCAAATGAATAGAGGTCTAGTCACTTTTTTGATGATGCAAAAAGAAATATTATTAGAGTTGTAACTGTTAGAGATATAAAGACTATCTCAATCAACAAGGTACTGTATGTACAAGTGCTAAAGAAAAAAATGATAACTTTTTATCAACATTATGATGATAGATTATATGTTTATTTGTCTAACAATTCCTTCTCAGATTTCAAAGATAATCTTTTTAAATTTAGATCCCTGATAACTGACAATTGTTATACATTGGATCTTAATTCCTTATGTAAATATAAAGTTAATGGTTTAACTTTGAGTACAAATGTGTCATGGATCTGGAATAGAAGACTTAGTGATTGAAATATATACTATTTACATATACTATCTAAGAAAAAATTTATTTTCAGATCTTCTTAGTCTTAAGTTTGAAGATAATAGATTATGTGATGCATATCAATTTATAAAACAATACATATCATCTTTAAAATCATTTAATACAATTTATATTTTTAAATAACTAGAACTTATCCATATGGATTTGTTTGGATCATCTAAAATTGAAGGTTAGGATGGTAAATTATATTTTTATGTTTTATTTGATTATTATTCTTAATTCACTTGGGTATATTTTCTAGAAAATAAAATTTAAATATTCACTATTTTTTAAATATTTTTTAAAATTGTTCAAAATGAAAAATATTTTAAAATAATTTCATTAAGATTTGATCATGGTGGAGAATTTGATAATCAAGAATTTAATTATTTTTTATTAAATCTGTGTACTAAACAAAACATCTCTGAATTAATAACTTCTCTACAAAATGGATTTGTTAAAATAATAAACAGAACTATTCATGAAATGGAAAGGACTATGATGAATGAATACATTCTTCATACCTATTTTTGAGCTAAATCCATAAGCAGAACCTCTTATATCATGAATAGAGTTTTAATAAGGCCTATAATTAAAAAGACTCCCAATGAACTGTGGAATAATATAAAATTTAAGGTAATTTACTTTAATATATTTGGATAAAAGTTATATATCTTAAACACTAAGGATAAACTTGGTACGTATGATCCAAAAGATGAAGAAGTAATATTTTTTGGATATTTTTCTACTTCTAAAGCCTATATAGTGTTTAATAAAAATTAAAGTATTTTTGAAGATTAATTTCAAGTGATGTTTGATGAAACTAACCATAAATTAAAGAGAAAGATCAAATAGATGAAATTATTTATTTTTTTGACGACATGAGACATGAAACCTCTAAAGATGATTTTGAAAATGATATAAACAAAATTCAGTCTAATTTTGAAGAACATGAAACTGATGAACCCGAAGGTGTCTTACCTGGACAGTCTAGAACCTTAAATAACTATCTTTTAGAAACAGTCACAAGAGACCCAGACATAGGAATCATAACTAGAATAAATATAGGAAACCAAGTTGAATTTCCTACCTTTCTATTTTAGTTAAAACCTAAGTCTATTAAAGAATCCTTGGAAGAAGAGGGTTGGATGTCATCCATGCAAGAATAACTAAACCAATTACGAAGAAATGATTTATGATAATAAGTAGAAAGACCATCCAATTTTCAAGTGATAGGAACCAAATGAGTCTTTATAAATAAATAGTTTGATCAAAGGTACATAACTAGAAACAAAACTAGATTTGTTGCTAAAGGATATAATCAGGAATAATGAATATATTATGATGAAACATTTTCCCCTATATCTAGATTACAAGCCATTATAATTTTTTTTAATAATGCATCATAGTGAATTTTAAATTATATCATTTGGATGTCAAATCTTAATTTTTAAATGGATATTTAATGGGGGAAGTTTATGTTGAACAACATAATAGTTTGTAAAACCCTCTTAAACATAATTCTATTTTTAAACATACTAAATTTCTTTATGGACTTAAATAAGAACCTAGAGCATGGTATAAAAGATTAATATATTTTTTGATGGAAAATTTATTTTCAATGGGATTAGAAGATCTTACTATTTTTAAGAAAACTAATCGTTCTAATATCTTATTAGTTAAAATTTATGCTGATGATTTAATTTTCATTTAAAAAATATTTCAAATTATTTCACAAATCTAATGCAAAAATAATTTTAAATGAGTATTTTTAAGACTCTAGATTTATCAAAAAGATTATAAAGATGTTTTAAATTGAAGTAAATATATTATTGAATTATTGAAAATGATTTCACTTGAAAATAGTTGGAATTATACAACTCCTCGGTGTAACAACATAAAACCTGATTTATATGTATCTAGAAAAGTATTTGACAGCATGTTTTATATTGGTATGCTTGGAATTTTACTGAATATTATTGCTAGCAGGCCAGAAATAATATTTTACATATTCCTATGCGAAATATTTTAGTCAATCCTAAATGAATATAATCATACTTCTGTTAAAATAATTTTTATATATTTAAAAGGAACTATTTTTCAATCTCTTCTATACTCTAAATTTTTTTATTTTAATTTAATTTCATATTCAAATTCTGATTTTAGATGATGTAGATTAAATAAAAAAATAAACTTAGGAACCAGTCACTTTTCAGAAAAATATTTATTATCATGGTTGAGTAAGAAACACCACTCAATTTCCCTGTTAACAGCCAATGAAAACTGTGTGTCTATTTGAAGTTGTTGTTCATAAGTATTGTGGTTGAAATAAACTCTACTATATTTTGGCCTAAATATTAATAATATAACATTTTTTATAATACTAGCATAATAAATATTTTAAAAGATCCTATAAGTCATTCTAGGACTAAGCATTTTGATATAAGGCATCATTTTTTGAGAGACCATGTTTAGAAAATGGATATATCTTTAGAATTTGTAAAAATTAAACATCAATTAGATAATATTTTTACTAGACCACTTCCCACTACTAGTTTTGACTTTATTAAGGGGGATTTATATTTATTTAATTTCAAATAAATATTTATCAGTTTATTTCGATTAATGTATTTATAGATTTAATTATTTTTAATTTATTTTAATTTCCCTGTTAAATTATTACTTCATTTATTTACTGATATAAATTTTTCTCTTTTTTAATTTTTAAATTGTGACTTGTCAAAAAAATAAAATTTAATTATTACCCTACGTAATCGACATGAGAAACCATTCCATATTTTAATCCATTAGAAAACCCTTCATTTTTTCTTACCCATTTTCTTCAATCTATTTCACCTACCCGAGCCCTCTTCTTTCTTCCAAACCCTATAATCCAAAAACCTTCAACCTTAAAATTCATAGAAATGATGAAGTCCATGTGAATAGATAAAGGTGAACCAAGAAATATAAAGTGATAAAATGCATCCTTATAAAAGGGTTTTCAAGGAAAATTCTTAGATTTTGAATGGTTGTATGATGTGAATCTTCTAACCAATAAAAATATTTCATTTCATAGTTCGAAATTTCCTGTTAATGGGGATAATGCATATTTATTTATAGTATATAACAGATGTAGTTTTATAGAAATTTTTTGTTTACCTTTGGGAAAACAAAAATATACAATAACCTCTCGAAAAGAAGATAAGGAGTTGTAAATATGTATAGTATATATTTATATGATTTTAAAATACCATCATGACCGAGTATTCCATTTTCAGCTTTGATCAATTGGAAATCAAGATAAAAAATCATAAGACAACACATTATTTATTTTCAGATAAAAAAATATTCGGAAAATGTTTGTAAAGGATATTGAGGTAGACTAGAATATTTTGGTGAAATTTATTCAAACTGATATTGCACCAAGGGTTGTTGAGATGGAGATGATTTTATACCCAGAAATGTATATTATGTTTTTGTTTATTATTGACATAAAGTTGAACATTCCCCAATATATGATGAGATAACTGAATTTTTTTTTCTATTCAGTGGCAAGGATTTCATTCCATCCTAATGGATCGATACTTTCTCATTTTTTGTTCCATAAAAATTTGATTTTCCTTTTTTATTCTTGAGTAAAATGTCATCACATAAATGTTTTGAATTTTAGTACTCAAAAATAAAATTGGTTTCATTTAGATTATAGTAAAAGGAATGATGATTCTTATTAATGAAGATGGCCAACATAAATTTGTATCTTTTTTTCAGGGGGCAAGGAAAACTCAAATCTACCGATTTAGTATTTTTAAGAAATTTAGAAGGTGGAGCATCTAAAATTTAAGGAATTACTCAGACAACCAAAAGAAATATTTTTTTGATGATACATATGATCCTGGAGAAGGTTAAGAAGAAAGCACTCATGTAGAACTTGTCTTAAGACTATAGAATAAAGAATAACCCCAATATGAGGATCCAGTGTTAGGATCTAGATATTCAACCCATTTAGTTCATTTGGAAGAACCAGGTCATGAGGTGGATTAACAAGAAGAAAGTAAAGCTCAATAACATCTAGTCGTTCCTCAACTAAATCAATAAAAAGAAACTACTCAAGAGGATCATCAAGTTTAGATGTCAATAACTGAGACCACTAAAATCATTGAAATTCTAAATGCCTTGGCTACTATTGATTCCATCAAAAGAAATGCATATGTCTCCAGTGAAAGGATAGAGGTCCTTGATGGTATGTTTTTTTCAATGAGAAGTATATAGATAAATATTTTTCTATTGTGGATGTTTCAAATTAGTCAAAGAATATAGATAATGGAAAATCTGATTCCCTAACAAATCAAATTGAAGATCTTGTATTTATGTTTAACAAGGTTAAAGAGGAGAACTCCAGTATTTGAAAATAACTAGAAGCTATAATGAAATCGTTACGATATTTCAAAAATTCATCTAATTAGAGATTGGAATTAGAATCTGTTCAGACTCAACATCAAGAATTATGAGAATATTCTCTATCAAAAATGGATTTTTATCTATTTAAGGGAGATATTTTAGATCATTTGGGAAAATTGATATCCAAATCTATTTCTAAAAAATATTTTGGAGATTTGAAATAGTCATTGAGAAGTCAATTTGAATCAATCAAGGGGCGTTTCAATTAGTCTAGAGCATCTAGCTTTACACCTCCAGTATCAAAAAATATGATCAGATGGTTTCTAGCTACCACATCAGTAATGTCTGATATGAATGAAACGCTTCATAATATTTAGTGTAATAGTTCACCCTTATCAGTTTTGTTGCATAATTAGAGAAATCTTTTTAAAAAACTCACATCAAGTGAACTCACCATCTTGATTCTACTTAAAAAGTTCAATGATAAGCTATCTCAGATTTTTGTAGAAAGAGGAGAATCTTACTAAATATTTTAAATTAAATTTCTTGGAAAACATAAAACTAACTCATGATTCACAAATTTTGATAAAGCAGTTGGCAGACAATCTTTTAGAAAAGTTACAAGCTCAGGTGGTATAATTGAACGAAATTTTTCAAGCGGCTCAGGCTCCACCAAAACTAGCATCAGAAACAACTCCTAACCAAAACCTTTCACCTTATACCAGAACTATTTTCTCAACCTTTTCCTCAATCCAAAACATTTATTGTATTTTTATAGTTTTTATAATAAATTTTGATGTTTTGTAATTTTTTTTATCTTTTCAATATTTTATTATATGGCTATCTCTACTGCCAGAACCCATGTCTTATTTATCAAAATAGTAAAATATAAACATTAATTTATTTTTCCATGAAAAATTGTTATTGTTTTCATCATTTTTTCTTATACATTCTTTTTTATATCCTAAAAATGGGGAGAAAATAGGTAAACATAACATTCGAATATTTTTTTAAACAAAATAGTTCTGTGAAATCAAAATATTTCTTTGATAAAATTAATCTTTAAAGTGACAATTGTTTCATTAAAATACTATTAATTTAGTTTTTGTAAAAATAAATTTAAATTATTATGAGTTCTCTGATCATCAAAAAGTGAGAGATTTTTGGACATGTATTGTATCAACAATACTCCATAAATATTATTGATTTTGAGGCACACAAATACCCTGGATTATTTTTATTATGATATTACATTGAGGGTATTTCAAGAAATTAATATTCATTTCAATCTATATTCTAGGATTATATTCAATCTTCTAATATCTAAGGATTATTTTTTAAATCAATTGGAGCTCATTTTTATGTTTTTCTGAAACACTATTCTTACCCTATATCCAAAAAAACTCCTAAGAAATAAACCCTATGTTAGTAAATTTAATAATAGGAATGAACCCTATGTTCAGAATAGTATGTATAGATCATAATCACTACATTTTAAAACAATTATGGTTAAATAACCATATGTTTGGATGGAATCATACATTTTTTAAGAGATGAATGTATGATTAAGGAACCCTATATAAGTAAGGAATCCTATATTTGAGAAAAAAACATATAGTTCATCAACCATATGTTCAGATAGTGAACACTATGTAGTTGAACCCTACATTTGGTGTTTTTTTTATTAAGGAACCCTACATTTGAATATTCAACATCAAAAATTTAAATACACAATTTTATCCACGACTTCTAAAATAGTCTTGACATAATTAAAGATCTAACAAAATCTCATTTATGACTGATTCAAAGCTCGTTATGATCGATTCAAAAAACCATATTCATCAGATAAAATCACACCTATTATTATGGGATGTTACAAATCCCCTGGACTATTTTGAATTTGAATATTCATGATCTATCAGGCTACATTATTGGATCTGAAATACCAAGGAAAAATATTTTCTCTATATATTCTATTGTATTTTCTTTTTTGAAACATACATTCACATAAAAGATATTATTCTTTTGAATATCTTTTATAGTGCTGCTGCAATGTGTGATTGTCTCTATTATTTTTAAAATATGATTTTTTTAAAAGTTATACATATTTAAACCATGTAATGTTATAAGAGTACTGATTCTATTTGTTTCTATTAAAATTGAAGATCATTTGCAACCAGGATCACTTCATACTTATTATTTCATAAGAAATTAATTTCTTAATAAGAAGAAGATCCATATACTGTCATTTTATACTACAATTTTAAAGATAAACATAAACCTATATAAATGAATCTCTTTTGATCTATTGGAGTATCAATTATTTGTACTCAATTGTGGCTTCAAGTATTAGATTTTTGTACTATTCTGTGGATAATTAGTTCCCTATAAAATAACCATAAGGATCTGTTTAGTCTGATTTCAAAGGGGTAAACTACATGCACTCAATTGTGGATTTTAAGGTCTTGTGATAAGAGATCAGTTCTAGTTAAATTATACAAGATCGTAGAGAGAGTGTTAGTGGAGTGGACTAGGAGATATTTATGCCCCTAACCACTATATAATTGATGTTTTCATTATTTTTGTTTTCTTCTACTCATATTTCACAGAGAAGAAAATGATACATATCTGCACAAATAAAAAAGGGGGTCAAAATCAAGAATTGGTGAAGATTATAGAAAAAATATAATTCACCCACCTTGTGTTATCTTTATATTAGCTCAACCTAACAGTTTCATTCTCATAAAATATCAATTTTCATTTCATATATGCTATCAAACCCAATTTTATTTTTTAAAAATATTGGGGTGTTATATTTCCCCCACCTTTAATATATTGTGTCCTCAATATTTAAACTTTTTTTTGGTAATAAAGGGTTTGAAATTTAGAAAAAAACATTGTTGAAAATCCCCACTGTAAAAGGGTTAATAAAAATAACCTCTTAATAAGAGATAAATTAAAATAAAAAGTCCATCTGGAATAACACATAACTACGTTATTATGTAGGGGAACATATGTGTGATGTGAAGATATGGACAAGGAATAAAATTGTCACTAATATATATTTATAGAAATAATTGATAACAAGAAAGTTAATGATAAATGGAATTTTAAGGCCCTAAAAATTAAACATATATTATCATTTAAAATTCCATTTTATTAATAGTATATTTATGTAATAGGATAAATTTTTTGATTAAATAATTTTTTCCTATAGTTGAAGAATTGTTTTACTATCTTATATTATAAATAAATATGCTTAATCGATGTTATTATATTTCATAATCACAATTTCATCCACTGGTTAGGTATCAATAAGATTTCACTTTATTAATTTCCAAAAATGAATTTTTATGCTTGGAGTAAAAAATTATCTTTTATGGATTATAATATCCTTAAATGATTGATTGGTATTTACACCTGTTGAATAAAACTTCCCAAAACAAATACAGTTTAAAAAATGTTGTCCAATTTAATACATTAATCAATAATCCTCAATTATGTCACCAATGATTCATCATTTATATTTATTCATAAAAACTTTTAATTAAAAATAATTACATATTAACCAAAAAACATGTAGGTTAGTGGTCGGTATTAAACTATTTTCATCCATCAGTTATGGAATCAATCCCCTCATCCTTTCAAAATTTTATGGGTTTTCCTTTTTACAAGTATATATTAATATAATAACTATAATGTACCCAAATTTTGATAAACCATATTTACTAAGACATCAAAGATTATATAAACCTTAATGGTTACCTATAATATTAAACTTAAGATTAAAAATTTTAAAGGTATTATTCATCAATTACATTTTTCAATGAAATATACATTATTCCAATGAGTTTTATTTATATATGTTCCTTCCAAAGCATCCTAAATCGTGGTAAAATCCATCCATAAGAAACATAACAAGTGGTGTTTATGACTTTTAACTTCTGATCAACCATAAACTCATAAACTCATGATGGTATCCATAACACTTAATTAATTTAAGACATATATGTTTCTAAAGTTAACATGACCCTTATATGTTTCATGATTCTTATAATAAAAATACCATAGGTAAAAATAATTCGTTAATGTAATTCTGAAATCACAATAAATACTTAATATTTTTCATTTCAACATAAATCCTTTCAGGGTCTTTGAGTTAAACATTATAAGAGTTCATTGACTAGGATAATACCTATGTTCCCCATATTTATGATAATAAACTATAAATAGATCCCAAGGATGAGAATTATTTCCTTCTATCATACTCTATAATTTCCCTCAAAAATTAATTTTTTTATTCCATTATTTTCCATGTAATATATATTTTCTTGTTCCATTGAGACAATATCCTAGGTTTATCTTTCCCCATTTTTGACAAGGAGGAAATTCATCCATATTTCCTCTATGGTCTCCATCACTCAATCTCATAGTGAAATCTATCCTTCTCATATTTAGTGAGTCTGAGAGATGATTATGGTGATGTTTTTTATTCATATTTTGGGATAATTGATTATGAATTATCATGATATCTTTCACTCCATCATCACCCCATTTGGTTGCTCCTAGTTACCATTGTGTCCTTCATAGTCAATGTTAACATGATTCATTTAGGTACCATCCAATGAATAAAACCAAAAACATAGTGTGAGAAACAATAATTATACTGGTGAGACCATATAATCATTTATAGGATGTCTAAATCATGAAACCTTATTTCAATCAAATACACCTTAGGATTATCTTTGGTTATTCTGTGTCATCATAAATTCCGACCCTTTATGATGGGATGTAATGAAAATGTGAATTATACCACTAATATCCCCCAAGATTGTCAAACCAGGTGTGCAGTAAGGTCCTTTTGTTATGTACCAGGTAATGGTTGATTCATGTACGACACACCTTTTTTTGGAGTTATTACCCCTAGGAAGATATGTTCTAGAATGACATACACTTATTGTACAAGATATGGACGTATTTCTAGGAAAAATTACATAATCTCAACCTTATCAAGACATTATGTTGTTCTTCTTTGCATATCCTTAAATTCTATCATAGGGTTATGTTCCTTAATCTATATTTTCTTAAATCTATTTCCAAAGGTTTATACTAAACATTCTAGGATACCAAACATTGTGAGCCCAACCCTAGTAAACAAATGTTGGTGTATGCTATATTACACTAGAAAAAGATTCTTAGAATCACATCATAACAGACCAAATAGTTTTGTAGTCTTGGAAAAATATATACATAAATAATTCCTAAATTACATTTGAAAATAGAAATTAAAATATAATCTCTTTTAAGAATATTATTACTCCCTCTAGAATATCCTTGCATATCATTTTTAGTACAATTCCTGGAATCTTAAAAAATCAAAAAATATGGGTGGGATAAAATTATTTCTATGGGTTAAGTGCAGCGAAATCTACCATGAATCAATAAGAATAATCAACATGGAAATATAAGTAAATTAAATCAAATTCAATTTAAATAATTTGAATAAAATGATTAGATAATGCATTATCCATATAGCAAGGTAATTAACTGATCACGCATTCCATATAATCAATAACTTGACTATCATGAAAAGGTAAGGAACAATAAACATAGAAAGGTAAATAAATTAAAACACATTAAATTTAATAAATAACTATATTATTATCAACGGATAAGTCATATTCATTATGGAAAGGTAAAAAACTAAACAAAAATTCTATTTAATTAATAAATAGGTATGAATTTAATCTAGAGATAATGTAATTTTGAAAATATCATGGATAATAATAAATAAATTTTTACTGAATGAACTCCTTAATTATTGGAATTTATATTAGTATGCATCAGGATACCTTAACTGTCAAGACCTTTCACAATTCAGCTTAAAAATGATGGGAAGTTATACACCAAAAACCCATTTAACTAAGTCTAGCCAGCTGATTCGTCTCATGAGACAACTGAGGCATCGATGATTGATTTATACATATTCCCTATCCATATAATCATATCAAAATCGTTCACCATATATCAAATAATCTAATTAATTCAATAATAATGTTCCTTATCATCAAATATCCATATTGAGTAAAGAATATGGTCTTATAAATATTTCCCTATATAATAAAATAATGATAAATTTAGAACCCCCTATGTAGAAATTATATATGTTTTAGGAAATAAATATATCCATGATAAATAATATAGATATTTAGTGTACATTTAATGTCCAACAGTCACACGAAAGTGAATATTTCAATGGAAAGTTAATGACTTGAAAAATAAATCAAGAAAGTGAATGTAAATACTTTCCTTCCTAAAAATGCTTATAAACCATCCATTTAAATAATAAGTATGGTATCAATACAAAATACCCCCAGTGAATTATAATTAAAATAAAGGTATATTATCTTTATCAAATAAAAATACGATAAATATTTCATTAAAATTTATACAAGAAAATAACCTTTTTTATTTGTATTTTTTTTATAACTATAGGGTCACAAAATATTCAAAAATAATTATTATTTAAAATAAACTTATAAAATTAGAAAGGAAACATTAAAACATTAATTGGTCTTGATAGCGGGAAATTTCATACATATTGTATACATTAAAACAAATATTCCTTCCACATTTACGTATAACCAAAGTGGACAAATTTAGAAAATTACATGAATATTATTTTCAAAAAAAATTAAAAAATTAAAAAAAATTAATAATTACTTTGAATAATAAATTTTATAATTTTAGAAACATTTTTGAGAGCATGTTTTGAAAATATGGTTTTAGCAGAAAAAAGTATTTTCAACTGAAGAGAGAAATGATGTTTTGTTTTTTTAAAAATATTTACTCGATTATTTTCAGTAATGAAGAGATTAATATGTCACAATTTCCTAAAAACATCATTAATAACCTTATTAGAGGAAAATGAAATGGGTTTATGAGATAATGATCAAATAATTTTCTTCAATGGAAATTCAAGTATAAGAAATCCTGGTTAAAATAAGATTGTCAAATAAACCCTTAAAAATCATGAAGTTGGAGTGGTAATTAATTAATGAATAAATTATGTGTATCTACTTAAAATATACCTAAAACAAGTTTAAATAAAATATAATATTTTATAAATTCATTACACACATAATCTCAGAATGTTAAATATATTGAATAAGTAATATAACCTAATGAAAAGAAATTTTGTTATGAAATTCCTTACCATTTGGTAAATTTTAATTTAGTAATACAATTAGATAAAAAAAATAAAAATTAAAGTTAAAATAACAAGATTTATTAATTAATTAATATATTACATAAAAAATGTGAAGTATATACAACTTATAAAAGCAATTAGGTGGATAATATTATAATATTCCTCAATGACAAGAAATTGAGACGAAGTCTCGTACCTCATGCTTCCTTCAAGATGAATGTGATTTATCCTCCTTTATAATGGTTTTAATAATTTTACTAATTTATAAAAGTAAATATTCATTTTTATAATATCATATAAAATCCTCTTCTATCATTTTACCACTGATTTGATAATAATATTTCATTATTTTCACTATTTCTGGTGTAAATTGCATTGTTTTCTCATCCGAGTTTTGTCATGAATGTTCCAGTGCTTGTCAATATGACATATTTCCTTCATATAAATTATTATATAAATAATATAAATATCATATTAACTCAATATATACATTTTTATAATTATTTAAGAAATTTGGACATGGAAAATGATTTGAATCACTTTGTTGAAATTTTTAGTTGTATGTACACACGAGCGATGATGTCATTCCATTAACGAGTGAAAATCATATGTAAGTGGAGGATATATTAACTTTAAAGAATTAATATCATGTCATATGTATCATATATATCTTATATTTCCATCATTTTGACTATACATATGAGTCATTGATGGAAAACAAATGGGATTGGTTTGTGAGGCAATAGTCCACCTAACACACAAGTGATGGATTTGTTTTCAATTTGATGGAGTGGGTGATGTTTAAATATTATTTAGTAAATATAATAAAATAAAAATATTTTTGAGGTAATAGTTTTATTATATTTTATGTGTTAATATAAAATTGACTGTTTTTAATACAAATAATGAGCTTAGTGGAGATAATTAACTTCTCTTAGAGAAACCGCATATAAATCTCTTCTTAAGGACCCTAGTGTTGGTCTTTTGGGAGAACCAAAAACTCTAGAACATGTATAAAAAAGTTGGAAAGGTATTTTTTAGGGTTCTTTCAAGCTCTATGTCTTCATAGGTTTGAATTAGCGAAGGGAAGTGGGTTCTTTTTATAAGTGGGGAAGGGGAGCTTCTTAGAAACCAATTGGAAATTTCTCAAAAGAATCAAAAATGATAAATTCATTCACATAAAAAATAATTAAAATTAATATTAGGATATGATTTATCATAGGATTATGTGTCAATATGTCTATAAAATTTGAATTATACATGTTATTATGTCATTCAAACCCTTATCTTTTTAGTTTAACCCCTGGTAAACCCACATTTTACCATAACCGTAAAATTTAATTTTTTTACATTTTCACTTTTAATTAAGTCCAAATATTAAGTTGAACATATAATATAATATTAATTATGATGATTATAATTATTTAATATATTTTTCCAAATTAAATTCACATAATTGGTAGACTCCAATTTAAATGTATACCCACTTACACTATAAAAAAATGGTTTCTAAAGAGATAATTGTCATAAGTATCGAAGGTTTTAATATAAAAAATATATATGAAACTGATTCCACTAACCGAAATTTGAATTATTATAGTAAAATTTAACAAATTTTACTTTAAAATAAATTTAAAATATAATCTATCTTTTTGAAAAATTTAATTTTAAAACCTTTTTTAATAAAAATCATTATTTTTCATAATTAATCAAAAAATTAAACTTTTTAGAAAGAAAACAATTTAACCTAAGATAATATTTATATGACTATTAAAAAAATATAGTTCATTTTATCAAATATATTTTTTAAAAGTGGTAAAAATATATTTTAAACTATGTGCACAAAGGGAGTGTAAACTATTTTTTAGAAAAGATTTCTCTTTCTTTTAAATGATTCTTATTTTATTTCCAATCAATATATTACCATAATTTTATAATTTATTTATTCCAATTGATACCTTCCAAACAAAATTTATAGGTTCTAATAGTTACATTTTCAATAATAATACTATAATAGAGTATTATGTTTCATTTAAACCTAGTGTTGTGTGGATTGCAGGATATTGAAGTGACTGAATTTATTTAAAAATAAATATATCTTAAATTTTTAGGGTGTTCCATTATTTTATAAGATTAGTTTTTCATGTCATATATTCTATTGAAAGAAATTTTATTCTTCTAAAATATGATAGTGTTAGATGAACCTAATTTGGAAGAGGTCGTGATGGTTAAGATTGGGGAGAACATAGCCCCTCGCTGGATTCTATTCCTATTAGGATGCATATAGTACTATCAAATTTCATATGCTTATATGGGGATGGGTTGGTTACCCTTTATCGGATATTTGTTGGACTAGTCGTCATAGAATACGAAAAGTCACCCTAAAACTTGCTAAAGAGGCTATATACATTTATTTGGGGGATTCAGTCCCTTAGTTTGGTGTTTATTTTATCCATTTAATTTTAAAAGTTTTAGTGGTTTAAATTATACTTTTTTATCTTAAGAAATTATCTATTCAATTTTACATAATTTCCTTATTTATGTATTTCATTTTTTGTATCCTACTTATTTTTACACATAACAATCTCTGGCCATTTGTAACTTTCTTACCAGAGAAGAAAAGTATAATTTTTTAAAGGTACATGTATCAACGTAAGGTATCATATTGATTATTATTGATGATCTTTTTATATTAGAGTTGGATGATGAAATGGGTTCAGGCTCAAAACTAGTTGGGAATGGGCTATTATAGTTGTTTTATTTTCATTCTTTTATATAACATCGGTATGATCCACCCACATGGGATCTAGTATGGTATGTATAGAACAATAATTTATTATTTCATCTCTTGGTTCTATTTGTTTTATTGTCACCTTCCATGGTTGTAATGTTCATATGAATATATATATATATGTATATTTGTATATATATTATTTAACATATGTTTCTCATTCTCAAAATGAGGGCATACTCATCCCACGTAACCTTATAGGACCTTGAATCTAGTCACCAACCTATGGCATATGGGGAGGTACATGAAAAGTCACATGGAGAACTATTCGAGTTACTATTCATAAACTGGGATTGCTCGGGACTTTAAAAAAAAATATCATAGATATCTTTCCCATTTTCATACTATTTGGGCATGGTAGACAGGAGACTCGGAAGTTGTTAGAGCTTGTTAATGAGATCACGCATGGGTGTTGAATCCCCACATATGGGGGAAAATTCATTTTTTCTAAGGATGGGAATTATTGTTCTTATTTTGAAATATTATAGTTTATTGATTTCTCCCTTAAGTAGTGAACAAGTTTATGATGTTATTGATTTATGTCATTTTTACTCTTGGATGATACGATAGGACGGTGTGTGTGTGTGTGTGTGTGTTCATGAATCATGATAGTAATATAGGATGGTTATGTTATCCATATATTATATGAGATTGATATCATCTTGGGATTCACATGTGTTGGTCTTTTGTTCATATTCTATTGTTAATTTAAATTAGTAATTTATTTCTTCATATGGTTTTAATTTTTGATAGGTTATATCATTTAAAGTGTCTACAAACATTTATATGTTGTTTTCCCATATAAATGTATTGTGGAATTATATTTAACAAACTAATCAGTAGAATTATTCTTAATAAGAATGTATAAATTAGTTATTAAAGGGCTTGTTTTAATTAAATAAAAAATAAGCAAAAAATCCTAAGCTGTTTTCCATCATAACATGTGAATGGAATACTATCAAATAAGACCTTGTAAATCTTGAGAAATTCTAAAATAGTGTCTAATAGAATGTTTTAAAATTTTAATAATTGGATAATAAATTATTGAGATTAATTATATAAAAATGAAAAAAATTATGGGACCTTTAGTGATCATTGTGATGAGTACCCCTATATGTATATGACCTAACCATGTAAATCAGTAGTTGGGTCTTGAGAGAGAGATACAAGGTGGTGAGACCCTTGGATATGGGTGGATATGGGTGGTGATACCCTTAGATATTGTTCTAATGGTAATTGGTTTATATCTATGGGAATGTGGGACCTAAATTAAGTAGTTATCCTTGTCACATCAGAATTTATTTATTGGGATGGGTGAGAGTGTCTTTTATGAACAATAGGTTGTATAGGTCCTGATCCTATGGGATAAGTGTTATATCCCAATGATATTTATGGTGTGGCTCATATTAGTGTTCATTTTTGGTGGTTCATGATTATGGGTGTGTATTAGTGGGGTTAGACTTTTGTTTTGGGTGTTTTAATAATTTAAATTTTAGGTAAATGCTTCAACGTATTAAATTGATGAACATAATTTGTTTTACAGGTTTTTTAGGACCTAGTTACTACTTGGAAGTATTCAAATCAGAAGAATATTTAATGATTGTATTTTGGATTCACCTTTATTTCATACATCTTGGATTGTTCAAATGCCTGACCTAGTTATTTTGAGGTTTTTTTATGTTTTGATCTATGTTTACCCCGGATTGATGAGTTAAGGAATGATGGAGGATGGTTTGGTTATTTAAAGTTTATAGTTATTCCCATGATGATGGTTAGTCAGGAGGTTTTTCATAGATCATGATAAATATTTAGATGTTGGATGAAATCATTGAGAATTCATCAAGTATGATGAGACTAACAGGCTATGAGAAATGGTCAAATGCTTGAGTGGGTTCGTGAGCCTAGAATTATTAATACAGAACTCTTGGGGTATTGATTCATGTTCATTTAATGGTCGTAGGGGAACATGTGACAACAAGGTATAGATGAGATCAAGGTGCCTTGTTCAGGATGGAGATTCATGATGCTATTTTTGTAATGTTGATGGGTGCCTTAGGAGAAAGAAACTATTTTTTATTGAGATCATGTTGATGCATCCAGGGTATGAGTAAGGACTACTTGGACTTTGATTGTTACAAGGAGCATCCTATAGTTTCACATAAAATCATTAGGGTCTCAGTGAAGTATGAGAAATATAGTAGAATTAGTGCCACAATTATCTCCAGCTCAGGGATACTTAGATGAGAGAGTCATGGGGTTGTAGTTAGTTTTGGTTGATGAGTCCCTTTGAATGCATAGTGGTCATGAGTTGATAATTTTCTTATGGGAAAGGTGCCTAGATATTCTATGATAATGGATGATAACGCCTCAGGGAACCTATAGAGTGTGGATAGGGATGAGAGTCATGTGTTGTATTCTTTGGAACTATGGAGGTTACACTTGACGGGTGGTATAAGTAAAGTCATATACTGGGGAGTGCACCATCAGATTTTAGAGGGAGAGGTCCTCTTCATGCTTCAAATATTATTGAATATTATGGGTGTCTTTACTAGGAGCCAACAATGGGTTATAATTGATGTTTCAGCTTTCTATTAGGAAAGAGAACGATAGATATGTCCAATCATATATTTCAGTGATAAATGGAAAATGGGTTATAGTGGTTAGGAGCTACTATAGTTAAGAGACAATAAATAAACTCCTATCATGGGGATTAATAGGTTGATCAAGGGTGTCTGAACCTTATGCTGAAAGAGTTGAAGAAGTGTGGAACAGACTATGAAATTGGCCATGGATTGGTCATAGTGGAATAGGGATGAAGGTGTGTAGAAATTGAAAGGGGGTTCATGTATGGATTCCTTAGAGAATGAGAAATATAAAATCTGATGAGGTAGTGGGTCAAGATCAAGAATTGGCTCCATGATGAGGGTGTTTTTAAGGTTTTCCACGGGTGCTTTGATCAGGATGCATTCGTGTAAATCCAAGAAAAATAGTGGTTTTTTAGTTTATGATCTAATAATGGAGCCTCACCAAGATTTTTTTATGTAATCTAATGAGTATGTCTATGAGATCATATAATTCGACCAATTATGATCGAATCATAATCTTGTAAGTTGGAAATGCATCAGCGGTTAGATCAAATCATCTTCCTAGAAATTCAGTAGAGTTTGGTTCCAATTGTGCTTATATACGTAATTAAATATAGTAAATTCAAAAGAATATCTACTATGTCATTTTAGAGTTGAAATATAGATTTTAGGAATTAAACCATGATTTTGATGGAAAAGTTAGTATGTTCTCGTCTTTTGAATGGATGATGGTTATGTGTCCACCCCAGTTGGTTTTTTTGATAAAAAGGGTACTGAAATTTAATAGAAATACCCATGTATGTTTATGTGTAGTGAGTTTAAAAATATATTGGTTGATTCCTTGGAATATGGGTTAGGTATTTCAGAAAGTAATTATGATGTTGGAGTAATCATTGCATTTTAATTGGTGGTTTTAAGATGAATCATATGGTGGGGATCACCATAGGCCCGATGGGTTTTAGAAAATTACCCTATCATATTTTAGGTGTATGTTCTCAAGTATGCAATATCTCAATATTTCAATTATTATAATGTTTATTGTATCGGGTTTCGGTGGTATGAGAATTTTGAATTAGAAGTTGTTCCGTTTGAGTGTTTTGGATTTTCAGGGATGGAATGAGGGGATTTGAATTTGAATTGATAAATGAATTAGGTAAGAACATGTGGGTGGATAACCACTAGGACCACATAGGGAAGGGATGTGTTATAGTGTGGAGTTTGTAATATCCAATGTGCATATGATGGTTTTAATTTCCTAAGGAAATCATAACTTTCGTTTAGTCCACAGTATGGATATTAAATTGTGATCCAGAATGGAATTTATAGAGATGGAAGATCCTAATGATATATTGTTTGGATATAGTACAAGATTTGGGAGGTGCCTCTAGTGATTAGGTGAGTCCTGGCAGCTACAAGTTCTATTCTGTATGTTTTGGGGGTTATTAACTAGGGTGTATAGTTTGGGTTTCATAGTTTAGATAAAACCAAGTGATTACCCTTTCATAGGGGGGGATCCATTTCAACTTATATATTCCATGGTTTTCTGGAATATTTAGAACACGATTTTAAGGAAACAATGTATATCTTAGGGTAAATTTTGCTACATGGAATAGACTTGGGGTTTAGAACATGTTTTATGCAATATATATAAAAACTGTTCAATGTGTTACATACTGATACAGGGACAATTCTCTTGGTTGGAACATGGTTCGTAAAACCATTAGGCTCATCCATGTAAGAGGGGTGATCAGGGATAGTTCTTGCTTTAGGATTAGTGCATGATTTAGAGAACCATGAGGCCAAAACATGTATCTCCTTAAAAGTGAATTTTTATAGCTTCTCCCCTCAAAATATTTGTACCTCAAAACTTATTTTTTATCCCTCCCCATGGGGGAATACCTCCCATTTGACCGATATCATTCTCTTCACTTCAATAATCATTCATTTTGTGTGGTCCCAACATCATTTTTTGGTGTTTAGAGGTATGTATGAACCTCCATAAACCTTATTTCCTCTTCTCATTCCTCCCCTCAAAATTTGGGTTCTTAGTTTAGTGTTTTTTGTTTCAATTCCACCAAATAATCGTGCAATCTGCTATGAATAACATAGATTTTATTTTCCTTTTGTAGTGGAGATCCTAAGAAAACATTTTCACATCATCACATGTTTATTCAGTGATGTTATGTTGTGATTCCAATTTTATTAGGGGATTTCCATTAAATTAAACTAATTAGAGTTTGTCTTTTCATAGTTGGTTAGGTATTTTTCTTAGAATGTGGTTAAGGGTAAACCAAGGTTCTTTAGAAATTAGTAGGAGGTGGTTCTAATGTGGTGAGGTATTTTAGAAGGTGTTTTACTATTTTGTTTTTTGTTTGATTGTTAAATTAATTAGGGGTTTTAATTATAAATAATTTTTTATTTTTCAAGGGTTTTGTTAGGAACCTAGTTGGTGATACAGGCCTTGGAAGACCTCAGTGTATATTTTCAACCCTTAGTAATATAATTAACACATTAAATAACCATTGGTGTTCCCTAAATGTTCTCATAGTTTTGTTTTTATTCTATGTTCATGTGATAGTCATTTCTCTGATTACCGAGTAATGAATTTAGAAATTAATTATGTGTTTTAATTTGTTTTACATAAGTTAATTCCCTTGATATTACTTGAGCCAATTTGGATGGTGGTTACTAATAGAACACCTTATTAATTATATGATCATGGTAATTGTATAATTAAATGGTAATTGAAATGTAAATAGTACATGAAATGGTATTTTATAATTGGAATATGAACATGGTTTTTGAAAGGTTATTCAAGTCGGTATTGTGGAAATAGAATTAGAAATGATTATAGAATGAAAATACAAAATAAACCCTTATACCTTGTAAATTGATTATTAAGTTTAATGGATAATTATTTTAGGATTACATTATGAATTTAAAGTATTTGAATTATTTGGTTCATATGGTTAAATGAGGGCTGAACAGAGTCATCATTTCAATGCTGAAACTAATGGTTTATTTCTGGGTAAACATAGACCTATGATGAATACTGAGATTGATGGTTAAACCCAGGGTGAAAATGACCAATGGGTAGATTTTGAGATTGAGGTTAGACCCTGTGTGAACATATCCACTGGGTAGACACATTTGTGGTGGTTAAACATAGAGAGAACATGGACCCCAGATTGATGTGATAGTATTGGTAAAACCCAGGGTGAGCACAAACAATGGGTGGTTGATGGGGCTATGGGGATATGGGGATTTTAATATTACTCCTAGATTATTTATTGTTATTTGGGGATGGGTATATTACCCCTAGAGGGAGATTGGTTGGTGAGGTCACTGTGGCACACTCAGAGGCACCCTGACACTAGCCAAAGTAGGTATGTACCATTATTGGGGTGAATTCAACCCCACCACCAAGTCCGGCTCTTGTATTATTATTTTAATTTTAAATGTATAAGTTATTGTAATAGTAAATTTTTATCTTGAGAACATATACATGAACTTTTAAAGAATTTATATATTTAGATATGCTATTGGTAGAGGCCTAATGATTTTTCCTCACACCATATTTGGGCCACCAAGGAACTTGGGTACTTGACCAAAAACTGAAATTTCCACAAGTATATTCCCTATAGAAAGGTCCAATGTTGATTCTTATTGATGGGATTCCTAGTTCAGAGTTGGGTTATGGAATTATGATAGGCTCTAATCCAATTAGGAATGTTTTTAGTCATGTTTCATTCTCATTCATTAGTATTTCATTTGTATAACCCTTAAACATGGTATCTAGGATGGTATGTATGGAAAATTCATTTATTACTGAATAGGTTGGTTTTATTTATTTTATTGTATATTTCACTAGTTTTGATATTTATCTAGATATGTATCTATTTTATATTATTTACATTGTTTTGTGGACTCTAATTATGAGGTAATAGTCACCCCACATAACCTTATAGTCCCTCAACGATAGTTGGCAGCCTCTTGGGTATCGGGGGCATGCCTGAGATCACAAAGTGAATCGGTCGAGTTATTATTCATAGAGTGATCTAGGAAAGGATGTCACAGAAGCACGAGGAAAAGTAAATAGAGGAAATACCCTCAATTACCATGAACAAAAATTCCAAATACACATATTCCAATGAAGTAAAGGACATGGGAAGGAGAAATAAGTGGGGTATTACTCCTTATTCTATCAAATGGTTATAGATTAACATCCCCAAATGGTGTTTTCTAAAATAGAGGGTAGAAGAACCATTCCAAAACTTCTTCAATGTAATAAAACTACATTCTATCGAATACCAAGTGCACCTACACATTCCACACAGTCCCCTATATGGTACTCAATATATGGGATGGACCATACACTGGACCCATCTGGGATAAACTCCCCTAGAACCTTATCTAACTACCTAATTACACCAAAAGAGGTGCTTGATGGCTCAATGTGGCCACTGAACTATATTCTTCTTACTTCTATACCCAACAATCTTATTTTAGGTCTCCTCCACCCAATCCATCACTACATAAAAATCCTTTAAAATATTTAAAATATATTTTTAATTATAATTCGTGGTCTATTTCCAAAAATTCACATCGATCGTGGTCCAACATTCATTAGAACTAAAAAATTTTCAAAATCCATAGACACTCACTTTTTTAGGTCATTACAATAGGATCTAAGCATACAAACATATGTGTATGGAATCCAACCACATAAAAGTATATTTTGGCCAATAGGTTTTTCAATAATTCATGTTTCATGAACCAATTTGGTAGTTTTTTTCAAGAAATGATAGTCAAAATAAAGAGTATAAGAGGTTGATTCATATCATTGGGGAGTTAATTGTAAATTTTGAAACTACCTTATATATTTGAGAACATGTTTATGAAATACTTTTTTATAAAAGTAACGATTTATTTTATATCACTTTTCATAATAGTGGGATAAACACATGATATAGAAGGGATTGATTGATTAAGACATAGAAAAAGTGATAATTAATGTAAATCATCATGTTCTTATGGAATCATGAATCTTATTCTCATTGCATAAGGGAATGTATTTATGTGATTAATCTATATTATAAATTTATATAGTAGGGTTATTTGGAATTTAATACTATATATGATGGTGTAAAATAATTTTATATATACATTCATAATAATAATATAGATATGAGTTTACCAGTTTATCACTAGTGAATTAACCTTTTATAATATCACCAACAGAAACATGGGTTTTCTAGCTCATCACTTATTGTTTGTTATATTGAATCATCCCAAATATAAACATTATATTTCTAAGTCATCGTTATTGGATTGGTGTATTGGCTCATCAATAGTATAGGTCTACTTTTTATAGATCATCACTAGGGATAAATAAATTTACTATCTCTTTACAAGTAGGTCAACCAATTGGATATTCACAATTAGAATGATGGGTTTACTAGATCATCACTAATAGGCTATCCCACTGGTTTTTTCCAATGGAGAAGCTGGTACAGGAGAGGTACCCATTCATCATCATAACATGTTTTAAGGATACACTAGAGTTTTTGAACATGTAGGAAGGCTTATAGGTTGTTTTGAGTATTATGATCTCCATGGTGGATTTAATGTTACACTAAAGTTTCATACCGTCTTGGAAGGATTAATGGTTTGGAATAACAAACATTTTATTGACATTATTTGGATAGAGAGTTCTCTAAATCACCACCAAAACAAATATTTTAGGGTAGGTATCTATTCAAGAGAATACCAAATAGGATGGGTATGGTTTCATTTTATGCTATGTAATAAGTTTTAAAATTTGAATAGAGAATTATTTGTCTCCTAGTTAATAATAGGTGTGGTGTTATTGGGATTGGGTCCATGAAAGGGGATTCCAATATAACACTAAAAAGGGAATCAAAATCCACATATTTTTTGGTTAAATTATTATAGCCATGTGATGGGTTATGTTGTAAATTATAGTGTCATGAGGAATGGTTTTAATGTGGTTCACATATTGTAACACCCAGAGATTTTATGAAGAATATTCATTTAATTTTGTTAATGTCTTGTGTTGTACGCTACACCAAAATTAGCTTGTACTATACGCGACTAAGTATTAGCTTGCAGAATACGCAACACTATTCTTGGCTCGTGTTACACACAATTTCAAGTTCGTTTTGTAGAAATTATTCTACGCAACATTAAGTATAGATTTTGTTTAATGTATAAATGAAATATGTTTTGAATTATTTTATAAGAAACACCAAAGGGATATTTCACTACACACAACCCTGACCTGGCTTTCATTACATGCAATCGTGACCTTCCTCGATAGCGTGTGTTGTACGCAATACCAGGTTTCACTAAACAACGATATATGGTTATAATATTATCAAGAACTAGCCATTATGGATAGTATTAACTAAATTTTAAATTTTATAACATTATTATTCATCTTACACATTTTCTAGAACAAGTTATGAGAATAAAATAAATTTTTCGGGTAAAATAAGTATTTTTCAAAAAATGCAGTTTTGCCACCTTTTGATGGCGCACCAACATTAAATCTAGTTTTTGACATGTTTATAAGTTAAAATTTACAAAATAAAATTATTATTTGGAATCAGGATATAAAATTTTACCTTGGATAAATTTTTCATATTATTATGATAACTTTCATATTTTAATGAATATTAAAAACACGCTATATTTTAATTAAAAACAACTTTTTTCATCGTAATAATTTATGTGGTTAAATTATAATATTTAATGGTTTTAAAGTATAAATAGAATATATTTTTACCATTTAATATAATTTATGTCATTAGCATTGATTTTACATTGAATTCGTAGGTTAAATCAATTCAATATTTTGCAATGTTTTAAACAAAAACCCATTTTCTTTCGACAACGGGATTAATTTTAATTTAATTTATTCAACTTCTATGTATTGAATTTTCAAAAATGGATTTCATATTTGGAATCAGTGGGTCCAAATTATATTAATAGACTACTTTTTATTTTTGGGCATTATGAATAGTAACTACGGTAAATTTTATTTACCATCATCAAAGGTAAATCGGGTAATTAAGGGTAAATATAATATAATAAAATTACCCTAAAACTTGTCTTAATACAATTTAATGATTATATTTTGTCCTAATTCATATTTGGGTCGAAATGAAATCCATTAGAACCCACTTGGATGTGATTAAGAACTTTAGTTTATTTTATATAAAGAAAAGTGAAATATGTCTCACTCAAACTCTAATAATAAAAGTATTTTTAATATAAGGTTATACAGAATATAAATTAGGTTATAAATACTCATTTGAAAGATAAAATGTTTTTCTTTATCATGGTAATTTATTTGTAATTTTTAAGAGATATTTAATCACCTTATTAACTTATACATTAATGATACATAAATTTTTTATTTAGTAAAAAAATCAATAATATTGTTTTTATTGAAATAGTAATACATATTAAAGGGCCCAAAAACCTGATAAAAACTTATTGGTAATATATAAATACACCATAATCATCCAATTACCGAATATATGACCGTTTCAAGTCTTATAAAATTGATTATGACACTTATATTATTTTATTTTATATGATTTCAAAGTTGTCACCTTCATAATTTAATAAATATAACATTTTCAAATTTGGGTGTTTTAGAAGATAAATCCGAATAAATGTATTATTATAAAATATATAAGCTTTATATTCATCCTAGTATTTTATTTTTAATTTTTATGCAACAAATAAGTATATTTAATAATTATACAAAAATGTTGTAGTAATTATTTTATTAAGAGAAATTTCAAATAAATGGTTTTAGAAATAGAAAAATAAATATTATATGAACTATTTAATGTTATCCACTAATTTTATAGATTACTATGACATGTTAGGAACCTATTAAATATTTTAGTTTGAATATATCCTCTATGTGTATTTTATATAAATTCAATGAAATGAATAGTGTCAAAATTGACACTATTGTTATTTGATAAAAATAACATATTATTAAATTTTTAAAAATCACAAAAATATTTAAAAATTATAAATTAAATTTTATATAGTCTAAAATGTCATAAAGTATCTAATTATTTATAATTCACATCACATAAGTAATTATTTATAACAATTTAAAATTTAGAATCTTATTACCACAAATAAAATTTAATATATTAAATAAGGATAAATCAAGTTGATAATGTTTAAAATAAATTCACTACATGTCTAAATTTTATTGGTTGATGATATTACAACCCTATCTCTTCTAATTTTATAATTTGAGTCATTCCTAGAGGTTTTTAAGTGGGGTTAGATTTATTATAAATTAATATTTTTAAGATTTCCAAAGGTGCCCCTCTCCTCCCTTATAAAAAGGGAACCCCTTCCCACTTCTCTTCACACCCTTTTGAGCCTTTAAGCTCGACCAAACCCTGCCAATTACTCTGCTCAACCTCTCTAGTTATATCATATAGGTTCTGGTATTCTCAAAAGACCAACCCTAGTGCCTTAAGATGAAGTTTAAAGGTGGTGTGTCGAAGAAGAGGTAATCTCTTCTACAGATTCTTTCAATCTTCTTTCTTCTTCAAATTATTCTTCTTTAGTTGTTTCATTATAAAGTAATAAAATTAGTATCACTAATATACTGATATGTTATTATAAATATTAAACAACCACATTTCACCTTCTATCCATCCTATGGAAAACGAAATCACTGCACGTGCGTACATACGGAATACCGTCTCCACGACGCGATGAGATTGATTCTCCATGTTAACCATTCAAGAATGATTATAAAGTACATATAATAAATAATAATGAAATATATGACATTATAAATATACTGGATATATATATATATATATGTCATCTACTTACTTCCATTCAAGTCAATAAGTAAAGGAAAACAACGTTCATGCATACGTACGACTTACCGTCTCCATGAATGGTGTGTTTCATTTCATTTATCTATCTATTATATGTATATATATACTGAATATATATGATATATAAATCATGTTTTAATTTTTTTAAGTATGTAAATCATGATATAAGTAATAATAATATCAAGAACAACAAGTTCAAACACGTACGATAAATGAAACCATTTTACCCAAAACGCTACTTTAACATGGAATTGACAAATGAACAGGTAATATAAATACCTAAGTGAACCATATATGATATAATAACAATTAATATGATTATATAATAAATCAATGACATTATTTAAATCATTATACAGTAGGTTCAGATACATATGAAGCATATTAGACATAAGGTAAGGGATAACTTTTCCAATCTCGTTTTTAATCGAGATTGTTTATTCATAAGTATTTACTGGGGTTATATTTATCATCCATGTAACAATTTTCTAAAAATTGTTTCATGTATTTTTAAATTCCTTTTTAACCATTTTTACTTTTACTACATGGTATGTAAGGAATCTTTTTTTACCATACAAGGTACTTTTTGACTTTTCAGACAAAAGTACGAGGAGAATTTTATTTTTAACTTATACGGCGTGAATGGATTTTTACAGTTTCATAAAGCCTCATTTTCAAGAAACTTCCTATACAAGATTGCATGATTATTTTCAACAAAACCCTTTTCTTTTAAAATTTCATGGCATTTTTTGAAAAGAAAATGATTTTGAAAAAGAAAGGATATTTTCCTCAAGATTTCATTTCAAGTGTTTTATCAAAAATATTTTCCATCTAAAATGACATTATTTAATATGTTTATGTTTCAAGTATAATGTATCGATTATTTACATGGTTTGATTCTTCTTATTATTAAAAGATATCCATTTGTTTATATATGGATTATGTTATGATGGCATGATATTTATTAATCCCATTCTATTACATGGGTTATGCTATGATGTATGATTTATGATTTTGTGGCACACAAAATAAAGATTTCATTATGAGATGGGTGGTACCTATATCTCCCTCCAATTAATTGGGTAAAGATTTATATATCATGAGATAGACATGGATGGAACGGTAAGTTTATCTGGTTCAGTATTACAGGTCTGGAACGAGGAGTGAACTCGATTCAGAAAGGGAATTTTTCCACTAAGATGGTCTTGGAAGCAATGCATTGGCTACTAAGGAAATCATATCATGTGATTAATAGTTTAACACAAATACATGTTTTATTCCCATGCTATTTTATCATGATTTATGTTCCATTATGATCTATGCCTTATGTACTTCCATGTTTTATGTTGTTGCTCAAGATTTTGATGTTTAAACATTATGTTCATGTTTTTAAGTTCAAATGTATACGGTATGTTTTATTTTATCCATTCTTACCCTTACTGAGCATTTGAGATCACCCTTTTTATGTTTTCTTTTCCCCCAGGATTAAAATAATGGTTTTAGGTAAGGAAACAAAAAGTGGAAGATCGTTTTGAGAGATGCTGAAGATCTTTCAACATGATTAGAAGTTTATATGCCAAGTTTCCAAAGACACTAAACTATTACGATCCTTGAGTGTTTGTTTTTGTTATGTATTATGTATTCTGAAAAAGTAATGTAATGTCCATGTACATCAAGATTTGTACCTCTAGGGTTGGTATCAGAGGAAAGGTTTAGTCAACCTTTGGAAACTAGGATGCGAAAACTTTAGTGAGATCCATAGAGATATTTCTAAGGTATGTCTAGGGATGTCCCTAAGGTTACATATAAGTATAGGTTATAGTCCTAGAATTACGGTAATGATATTATAATTAAACCTAAGATGTTAGATTTCGAAGATACTCCCCCTTGATTATGTTTTTTCCTTGTATGATTTTTGCCTCTCACAGAATTATTTTTGTGTTTTAGTCAATGGAGGGAAACAGAAGGAATTCAATTAACATTGAATCCAATGGACATATTGGTGACTATGAGCAATGAAATTTTGTAATGACTAGAGAGAAAGATATTGTGATTATACTGAATTAGTCATCGCAATATATGATTAACAAGGTAAAATTTAGTGGTATTCCTAATTCATAAAATAAGAGGAAGATAGACTTTTATGCATGTTTGCATGTTGAGGATCATAAAGAAATAAAGATTGTGATTTCTAAAGAAGGGAAGAAGAACCTTGATGAATACATCAAATGGAGGGGAAGATGTTATCTGTGTGGAGACAAGGGTTATAGAGTGACCGATTGTTATGGAGTTCAATGTCTTATCTGTGGAGAACATGGGAATTACCCAACTCAATGCCCGGACCTAAGAGGTTACTTTTAAATAATAGATGGACTTATTCCATGACAATCATTTAATAGGATGGATTAAAGTGTTTATGTATTGGTATTAAAGAATAATGTTGTTGAGGTACTTTTATGGTATATTGGAATATTTGTGTATTTGTCAATTATGGTTTTCAATAAGAATATGGTACTGGTAACCAAGAAAAGTGACTGAAATATTTTTGGAAAGAAGATGATATGTGCATAATTAATGGATAAGGATAAAATAATATGTTTGATAGTATTTATGATCTCATGACTGATGTAAGGACAAAGTGATACCATGGTTTGAGTGTATCGAAATTTTGGGATTTTGGTATGTGGAAAGAGTTAAATGTTAACAGAATTCATGTTATCAGTAAGGTTCAGTGGGTATTAATTCTTCCCGAGAATACAAGCTTAAGGTATTCACATGTTTGGAATGCGATCAAAAAGATATATCTTGTGATATATGAGGGATAAATGATGGTATTCACGTGCTTGTTATATGACTTTTTTGGTAATCATTCTCTTTATACTATAAGATTATACAGAAGTATTTTCGAAAAGCCTAAAGGTTGGAATGGATTAAGTTGGACATCAGATAGTATTGTTTAAGGATAGAGCTTTTTGATAATATGATAGTATAGTTTTAGAAAAAAGGAAAACCTGCAGGACAGGTGACAACCCGTCACGTCAGACAAGGCTGTGGGAATCGAACCCACAACCGAAGTGCGACAGGCCTTTATCCCCTACCACTGGCCTACAGGAAGTCCCTTGTTAGTAGAAAATAGTTTTATTTTATTAAGCAGTATGATATATGAAGTATAAGTCCATTTTTTGAATCATATGCGATTAACCACACCATAGATGGACTTATGTATATTTAATAACTTTTTCTAACCTTTTTGTTTGAAATAGATGGAATGACTCATCATTCTATCACATGATCTGATAACACTTAACGAAAGACAAATTCAACTTCATTTCTTTAAGAGATGAAGTGGAAATTGTTCAAGGCACGAACAACGGTGAGATTGTACCAAAATCAAGTAAGTATTTCTTTTTATTCGAAAATCATCAACATTAGGGAAATGATCTTGAAAAACAAAAAATGTTGTCCTAGTACTCTCATATTCGATGAATCCGATCTTACCTTAGATCATCACAAATTGATGGATTTGTGATTGTTGGATTTTTCATAGCCATGTTCTCTACCACTCTCCATCAAAACTTGATGGTTAGATTTCTCTTCCATATCCATATTTTTCACTTATGTTCTCTTATGTGGAAACCCAGTGATTAGTTAATTTGGGTAACCGTTATGTTTCATGATTTAGTTTTTAAAGTTAAGATTTGGTATTCCTTTCTACGATCTGGGTTTCTATTAAAGAAACTTTCAAGTAGTAAACCATTTATAACCTCGATGAATTTCGAGGGGAAATTCATTTTACGGGGGGTAGAATGTAACACCCATAGATTTTATGAAGAATATTCTTTTAATTTCATTGATGTCTTGTGTTGTACGCTACACAAAAATTATCTTGTGCTATATGCGACCCCGTATTAGCTTGCAGTATACGCAACACTATTCTTGGCTTGTGTTACACACAATTTCAATTTCGTTTTGTTGAAATTATTCTACGCAAAATTAAGTATAGATTTTGTTTAATGTATAAATGAAATAAGTTTTGAATTATGTTATACGCAACACCAAAGGGAGATTTCACTACATGAAACCCTGGCCTGGCTTGCATTACACGCAATCACGACCTTCCATGATAGTGTGTGTTGTACGCAATACAAGGTTTCACTAAACAAATATATGTGGTTATAATATTATCACGAACTAGAAGTTATGAATAATATTAACTACATTTTAAATTTTATTACATTATTATTCATCTTACTCATTTTCTAGAACATGGTATGAGAATAAAATAAATTTTTCGGGTAAAATAAGTATTTTTCAAAAAATGCAGTTTTGCCGCCTTTTGATGGAACACCCACATTAAATATAGTTTTTTACATGTTTATAAGTTCAATTTTACAGAATAAAATTATTCTTTGTAATCAGGATATAAAATTTTACCTTGGATAAAATTTTCATATTATTTAGATAACTTTCATATTTTAATGAATAGTAAAAACAAGCTATATTTTAATTAAAAACAACTTTTTTCATCGTAATAATTTATGTGGTAAAATTATAATATTTAATTGTTTTAAATTATAAATAGAATATATTTTTACCATTTAATATAATTTATGTCATTAACATTTATTTTACATTGAATTCGTAGGTTAAATCAATTCAATCTTTTTCAATGTTTTAAATAAAAACCTGTTTTCTTTCGACAACGGGATTAATTTTAATTTAATTTCTGAAACTTGTATGTATTAAATTTGAAAAAATGGATTCCAAATTTGGAATAAGTGGGACCAAATTATATTAATAGACTACTTTTTATTTTTGGGCATTATGAATAGTAACTATGGTAACTTTTATTTACCATCGTCAAAGGTAAATCAGGTAATTAAGGGTAAATATATTATTATAAAATTACCCTAACACTTGTATTAATACAATTGGATGATTATATTTCATCATAATTCATATTTGGGTCGAAATTGAATCCATTAGAACCCACTTGGATTTGATTAAGACCTTTAGTTTATTTTATTGAAAGAAAAGTGAAATATGTCTCACTCGAACTTTAATAATTAAAGTATTTTTAATATAAGGTTATATAGAATATAAATTCTGTTATAAATTCTAATTTGAAAGCTAAAATGTTTTTATTTATCATGGTAATTTATTTTTAATTTTTAAGAGTTACTTAATTACCTTACTAGCTTATACATTAATGATGCAAAAATTATTTATTTAGTAAAAAAATCAATAATATTGTTTTTATTGAAATATTAATACATATTAAAGGGCCCAAAAAACTGATCAAAACTTATCGGTAATGTATATATACACCATAAGCATACAATTACATAATATATGACCGTTTGGAGTCTTATAAAAGTGATTATGACACTTATTTTATTTTATTTTATATGATTTCAAAGTTGTCTCCTTCATAATTTAATAAATATAACATTTTAAAATGTGGGTTTTTCCGAAGATAAATCTGACCTAATGTATTATTATGAAATATATAAGATTTATCTTAATCCTAGTATTTTAGTTTTAATTTTTATGCAACAAATAAGTATATTTAATAATTATACAAAAACGTTGTAGTAATTATTTTATTAAGAGAAATATCAAATAAATGGATTTAAAAAATAGTAAAATAAATATTATATGAACTATTTAATGTTATCCAATAATTTTATAGATTAATATGACAAGTTATAAACCTATTAAATATTTTAGTTCGAATATATCCTCTATGTGGAGTTTATATAAATTCAAATAAATGAATAGTGTCAAAATTGACACTATTGTTATTTTATAAAAATAACATATTATTAAATTGTTTAAAAATCACAAACATATTTAAAAATTATAAATTGAAATTTATATAGTCTAAAATTTCATAAATTATCTAATTATGGATAATTAACAGCACATAAATAATTATTTATAACAATTTAAAATTTAGAATCTTATTACCACAAATAAAATTTAATAGATTAAATAAGGATAAATCAAGTTGATAATGTTTAAAATAAATTCCCTACATGTATAAATTTTATTTTTTGATGATATTAAAACCCTATCTCATATAATATTAGAATATGAGTCATTTTTGGAGGTTTTTAAGTGGGTTTAAATTTATTATAAATTAATATTTTTATGATTTGCAAAGGTGCCCCTCTCCTCCCTTATAAAAAGGGAACCCCTTCCAACTTCTATTCACACCCTTTTGAGCCTTGAAGATCGGACAAACCGAGCCAATTCCTCTTATAAACCTCTCTAGTTATATCATATATGTTCTGGTATTCTCAAAAGACCAACCCTAGTGCCTTATGAAGAATTTTAAAGGAGGTGCGTCGAAGAAGAGGTAATCTCTTCTACCGATTCTTTCAAGCTTCTTTCTTCTTCAACCTCTTCTTCTTTAGTTTTTTAATTATAAAGTAATAACATAAGTATCACTAATATACTGATATGTTATTATAAATATGAAACAA
Source organism: Viscum album (assembly GCA_963277665.1). Lineage (NCBI taxonomy): Eukaryota > Viridiplantae > Streptophyta > Magnoliopsida > Santalales > Viscaceae > Viscum > Viscum album. The sequence continues at coordinate 919,115,475 of OY728120.1, read as the reverse complement.
CCCCATTTCACCTTCTATCCATCATACGAAAAACGAAATCACCGCGCGTGCGTACGTACGGAATACCGTCTCCACGACACGACGCGATTCATTATTCATGTTAACCATTCAAGAATGATTATAAAGTATATATAAGAAATAATAATGAAATATAAGAAATTATAAAGCTACTATATTTATATATATATATATATATGTCATCTACTTAATTCCATTCATGTCAATAAGGAAAGGAAAACAGCGTTCATGCGTACGTACGACCTACCATCTCCATGAACGGTGTGTTTCATTTCATTTATCTATCTTTTATATATATATATACTGAATATATATGATATATAAATCATGTTTTACATTTTTTAAGTAAGTAAATCATGATATAAGTAATAATAATATCAAGAACAACAAGTCCAAACACGTACGATAAATGAAATGATTTTACCCAAAACGCTACTTTAACATGGAATTGACAAATGAACGGGTAATATAAATACCTAAGTGAACCATATATGATATAATAACAATTAATATGATTCTTTAATAACTGAATGAAATTATTTAAATCATTATATAGGAGTTTTGGATACATCCGAAGCTTATCGAACATAAGGTAAGGGATAACTTTTCCAATCCTGTTTTTAACAGAGATTGTTTATTCGTAAGTATTTACTGGGGTTATATTTATCATCCATGTCCCAATTTTCTAAAAAATTTTTCATGTATTTTTAAAGTCCTTTTTAACCATTTTGACATTTACTACATGGTATGTAAGGAATCTTTCTTTTTTTAACCATACGAGGAACTTTTTGACTTTTCCGACAAAAGTACGAGGAGAATTTTATTTTTTACTTATACGGTGTGAACGGATTTTTACGGTTTCATAATGCCTCATTTTCATGAAACTTATAATACACTATTGAATGATTATTTAAAAAAAACCCTTTTCTTCTAAAATTGCATGGAATTTTGTGAAAATAAAATGATTTTGAAAAAGAAAGGATATTTTCCTTAAGATTTCATTTCAAGTGTTTTATCAAAAATATTTTCCATCTAAAATGACATTATTTAATATGTTTATATTTCAAGTATAATGTATCCATTATTTACATGGTTTTATTCTTCTTATGATTAAAAGATATCCATTTTTTATATATGGATTATGTTATGATGGCATGATCTTTATTAATCCCATTCTTATATATGGGTTATGCTATGATGTATTATAACGACCCATACTTTACATACATTGTTAATACTTCAAAATTGAAGCATACTTATTACAACATATAACAAAACCAAGAAAGGACCGTATAGGTATAGTGTCTTTAGAAACTGGGAAACATAAACAACTGGTTCATAAAGCATCTACTTTGCCTCCCATTTATTTCTTCATATCTAGAGTCCCTTTTTGGCGTAGTCTACTTAATAACCTTCTTCCTGACCTGAGGAAATAAAACTTACAAAAGGGTGAGCTCAAATGCTCAGTAAGGATAAACAAAAGAAATATCAATCACATCGTATACATAAGCACATAACTTTTGGAAATCTTAACCTGCAAAAGAGATCATAATTTCATAACATGGGATAAATCATGGCAGTGAAATGTAATCACAATAATCATAACTTAAAACATGAAACTTTGTGGCATACACACATAATCATAGAGAATCATTTCTTGTTAGTCAAGACTCATTGCCAAGACTATCTTAGTGGAAAAAGTCCATTTCTGAACCGAGTCACCCTCGTTTCAGTCCTGTTTCACTGAACCGGTATAACCTACCGTTCCAGCCATGTCTATCTCATGAGATATAAAATCTTTACCCAATGCATTGGAGGGAGATATAGGTCCCACCCATATCATAATGATACCATTCTTATGTGTGCCACAAAATCACAAATCATACATCATTTCATAACCCATGTAATAAAAATGGGAATACTAAACATCGTGACATCATAAAACAATTCATATAAGATAAAGGAATTCCTAAAAATAATTCCATCACAACATAATCAAATCAATTGGGATAAAAACAGAACCCTTTATTATCTTATATGGAAAATAATTTTGATAAAATACTTGAACTCCATTCTTGAGAAAAATATCATTTCTGCATCAAAAACACTTTTCCCTTCTTAACATGTCATACAATTATAAACTAAAAGAAGTCTATTAAAAATAAACTTGAAAACTTGTAAAGGAAGCTTCTTGGAAATAATGTTTTAAAAATACATTCATGCCGTATAAGTTAAAAAAAACATTCTTCGTACTTTTGTCGGAAAATTCAAAAAGTACCTCGTACAAAAAACGACAAAAGATTCCTTTCATATCTTTTACTAAAAACTCACCGAAGGGTAAAATTTGATTTAAAAAGTTGGATGGAAATAATATTACATATTGAGGAAAACATGGATGTGGATGATAAAATACACCCCAGTAAATACCAAAGTATAAGCAATCTCGAATAAAAATGAGATTGTGATATTTCCCTTACCTTAGGTCCGACTTGCTTTGTAAGTGTCCGAACCTCCTGTATAATGATTTAAATAATGTTATTGACTTATTCCAGAATCATACTTATTTTTATGATATCATATATGGTCATATTCTTAGCTTCTTAGTAGTAATATTTCATTGCAACTTGTTATTTGAGTGTTTATAACTTTTTGTTCTTATGCGTGTTTTGTCGAATAAATTCTTATTCTTCTCTTTAGGTTATAGATACCTAATTTCCAGAATGGTAATAGTGTAATATATATCATATTCATTCATTAAATTCATTTATATAATCATTATGAAATGAAAATCATGTAGAACGAGTCACATCACATCGTGGAGACGGTATTCCATACGTACGCACGAGTGATGATATCGTTCCTATGATCGTGGAATTGTATTGGAGTATATGTATACTATTTAAAAATCAGTATCACTTTATAATAGTCATATATAGTCATTATTTACACCATTATACCCATCCAAGTAAGGTGGTGGTGGAAAATAGATTACACCACGGCGTGGAGACGGTATTCCGTACGTACGCACGCGCGGTGATTTCTTTTTCCATAGGATGGATAGATGGTGAAATAGTGTTGTTTCATACTTATAATAAAATATCAGTATATGAGTGATACTGATGTTATTACTTCATAATTAAACTACTAAAGAAGAAGAAGTGGAAGAAGAAATAAAGATGAAAGAATCGGTAACAGACATTACCTCTTCTTTGAAGTGCTTCTTTGAGACCTTCTTTTAGGGCACTAAAATTGGTCTTTGAAGAAGACCAGAACCTCTTGGATGTCTCTAGGGAAGTGGAGAGGAGAAAGTGGAAGGGTTTGGCCGAGCATGAAGGCTCCAAGTGGTGTGAGGAAGAGGGGGAGGAGGTGCCCTTTTATAAGGGAGGAGAGGGGCAACTTTGGAATAACTAAAACTATTATTTTATTATAAAGTCAAGTTCGGTTTTAAATAGCTCCAAATTGATATATTTCGAAGCTAAGGTGGGGATGGGTCGAAATCCTCTCATCCAATATAATTTATACAAGTTTAGGTTCCTATTTTAACCTTATCATTTAGATTTAACATTAAGTTAAATAATTTTACTTTTACCATGTCTTCTTGTGTTCTTATACTATAAGGTTAATAAACTTACTATAAGCAGACAAACTAACCCCAAGTTGTTTATTATTAATATATATAACCTTATCTAAGTCATTTTGCCGAACCTTAGATTTTTAGGAATAAAATAACAATTACCAATATAATATTTGTTTTAAAAACTATTTTATGTCAATTTTGACACTATTTAGTAATTGATTTTTGTGAAAAACATAACAGAATTATTAGTTCTAACCAAGTTAATTAAATCAATAATAACATGTCATATTAACCTATAAAATTAGTGGGATTCATAATAAGTCTCAAATTACATTTATTTTGGTGTTTATAACATCAATTATGTCAATATTTCATTAATAAGATAATTACTGCATCATCATTGTGTCATAAATAAATTAAATTATTTAATGTCTAAAAATTACAAATAAAATACCATTATGTAGGAAATCTTTTTATATTTCTAATGAATATTTATAGTCGAATTTATCTTATGTATAACCCCATATTAAAAATTATTTACTTATTAAACTTTGATTTTAACTATTTTAACCCTTCTTTAAATAAATTAATAATAAATGTCCTAATCTAATCCAAGTGGGCCTAAATGGTCATATTTTATTCCTAAGTTTGTTTTTGGTCGAATTACACTTATCCAATAGAATTAGGACATGTGTTAGGGTAATAATAATATCATCTTTACCCTTAATTACCCTATTTACTTTTTACCGTGGTTAAAAAAAGTAAAAAGTTACTATTCACCAAAAATTATTTTCATCTCATTGAACCACATTTTAGTCTTTGATATTAACCGTGTCTCTCGGATTTTTGAAATTCCACTCACAGAAGCGGTAAAATTAAGTTTTATGAAAAATTCAGTTTTTTAACTACCACTTAGTGGTTTCACTATTCATCAAAAATTGAAAGTTTTCAGAAAAATACCAAAATTTCACCCTAGGCTAATTTCGATATTCCGAATCCAAAAATGAAGTCCATTTTGAAAAATAAAATTTATAAAATTTCAAAAAGTGGTTATTACTATTCATAACGGCTAGTTTTAATAATATTTTAATAGAATATCGTTGTTTAGTGAAACTCGGTATTGCGTACGACGCACGCTATCAAGGAAGGTCGTGATTTCGTGTAATGCAAGCCAAGAAAGTGTTTTGTAGAAAAAGATTCCTTTGATGATTTATATAACATAAATGTCTCGGGTGTTACATGTATGATTTATGATTTTGTGGCACACGAAAGAATGATTTCATTATGAGATGGGTGGGACCTATATCTCCCTCCAATTCCATGGGTAAAGATTTATATGTCATGATATATACATGGCTAGAATGGTAAGTTAATCCAGTTCAGTATTATAGGACTGGAACGAGGAGTGAACTCGATTCAGAAAGGGACTTTGTCCACTAAGATGGTCTTGGCAACAATGCCTTGGCTACTATGGAAATCATATCACATGCTTAATGGTTTTCCACAAATACATGTTTTATTCCCATGATATTTTATCATTATTTATGTTCCATTATGAACTATGCCTTATGTACTTCCATGTTTTATGTCGTTGCTCAAGATTTTGATGTTTAAACATTATGTTCATGTTTTTAAGTTCAAATGTATACTGTATGTTTTATTTTATCCATGCTTACCCTTACTGAGCATTTGAGCTCACCCTTTTTATGTTTTCTTTTCCCCCAGGATTAAAATAAAGTTTTTAGGTAAGGAAACAAAAAGTGGAAGATCGTTATGGGAGATGTTGAATATATTTCAACATGATTAGAAGTTTATATTCCATGTTTCCAAAGACACTAAACTATTACGGTCCTTGAGTGTTTGTTTTTGTAATGTATTATGTATTTCGTAAAAGTAATGTAATGTCCATGTACCTTAAGCTTTGTAACTCTACACTTATAATTAAAGAAGTTGTGACCAATGGATAATCCTTCTATTATTGTGTATCTGGAACCATTGGATGTAACATTTAAGGTCATATAACCAGGACCATTGGATGTAATTTTTACAGCCATTTTGCAAGGAAAATTTATTAATATAGTTTAACACCACAATACTAAGCCTGATATTAGTTTTATTTTAATCCCATATGAATTTAACCTTAGGTGATATACAATAAGAAAATGTTTGGTGCATGAATTAGGAATGAAGATACAATTTATTTTTTCTTGATAAAGGAGTTATGTAAAATCCTCAGTGCTACACTTGATTGGAATCCCTTAAGGTTCTAGTTATTTAGGTAAATTTGAAATGTAATAAAGGTATTGGATCATATTGGTTTCCAATTTTAAATTTCTTTATATCTATAGATAACTATAAAGGGGGAGGGTTGAATAGACCCATTGTAGGTGGTAACCTATTCAATAAACAATTTTCTTTTCCATATCAACAACTAGGTCATTATACCTACCCATGTATTAGGAGATCAACCAAGAAGGGTAAGTGTGATAGGCTCATGAAACCTGATTTTGACTGATATTGAAATGTTCTAATTTGAATTTTAGGTCAATTAGCAATGGAATATCAGTAATTGGAAACATGGGGGAGCCACATAACATGATAAAGACTTCTGGAAAAGAAATATCATGTTTGGGTCCTATTGATAGGTTTTGGGAAAGACTGTTCACTTGTAAAAAATTTCACCATAGTTCCCCATATATCATAGGTAATGGAAAATAGAGAGAAATATTCCTTGAAATAGGTTTTATCCATTTGCTAAAGGGGTGTGCCTAAATTTGTTAGTGTTTTTATTATTTATGAAAATATTGGGACTTACACTCATGGTCATACCATATTTTTCAACACTTGTTCACATAGTTGATGTTTAAGGGGAAACATTGTGCACAAGATAATTTTTCTATATTTTCTATGATTCGTACATGGTTTTTGAAAGTTATGCTCAATTATTCTCACACTAAATTCCTCATATAATTATATATGTTATGTAAGTCCCAACATCCTTAGACATTAAGGTAACTCCAGTCTTGGTGTTTCAATTTATGTATAAAGGTATGTTGGGAACATTTCCCTTATTGGAAATCATGCGAGGTAATTAGTGTATATGTTTTTATTTATTTTTATTAATCTTATAGAGTAATTATACATTTATAGAGATGGTTTTTATTATAAATTATTTTTCAATGGTGTGTGTGGAAGAAATTGAATGTACTTAGTGAGTTTCAAAAATCAAGAGTATTTTCCCTTATCAAAGTTCTTAAAAATCCTTGAACCCCCATGATCCTTGGGATTCCAAGAGAATTTTTCGGTAGATATACCCCATAAATAGAATTTGTGAAGTAAGAGTTGAAATGTTACATGATTGTGGAAATATGGCTATCGATGTGGAAATATCTAGATCAAGGAAAGAGACTCACACCAATAACTTTCCGTAGGCTTTAAGTTATGGGCGAGGAAATACACTAATGGTTGTGAAATTTAATAGTTCCTAAACATATTTTTATGTCAGTTGAATTCTAATTCACCTTAAAACATTTATGTATAAGATTATTCATGGTGGAATACTTCCAAAATGCTTTGACTTATTATTATGAAAGGATAATTCAATGGATCTGAAATACTTTTAAAAAATCACTTTCATGGTGGAATACTTCCACAACAACTCATCATTCAGTTGTGGAAGTTATTTTTATTTAGAAAATAATTTTTTTATTGTCTATACTTTTTTACTTTTAAAACATTTTTGATCTTCACATTGATCTTTTAATTCCATTTTAATGCACATTCCCACTACATTAAATTTCACCCATGTATAATTTATTTCATATGGAATGAAATGAATTCAATTCTATGTTTACATAACAATGACTTAAACTTTTTAATATAAATGGGTAGATGAAAGGTGTTTTTACCAATATTATAAATGGTTCCGTTCCCTTTGGATTGACCCACTTATTTTAAGCACATTTTAGAAAAATTGTCTAAACTAGTGAAAGTAATTCAATAATATGGTTCCTTTCATAACTCTTACACAATTAAACATGTGTTAGACAACCATTATGTGTTTGTATTTATATGATAGGTACCACTCTGGTTCTATTTTCATGATCATGAAACTTAAATTGTGCATCAAAATATTTTTTGTGAAATAAACTTAACTTATGATTGTCCAAATGAATTATTTTTATCTTTATAATTTGTGAAAATATTAATAAATTTAAATACTTTTTTATTCTTAATTTCATTCTTTCCTCTTCCTTTTATGTAGGAAATTTTTATGATATATCGTCTAGGTCAACTGCTCAAAATTCCTCTAAAAGGAGTATTGTGATAGTTAACAATGTCTCATCTAAATGGGATCACTATACTTTTTCCAATAATGAAATCCTCATAATATTATTAGATATAAATCTAAAAAATTACCCATTAATGAATAGGTTTACCCTTTATAGAACTGGTCTTTATGATAATACATCTATCCCAATATCTAATAATGACTGAAAACTATATTGTTTTATGATGTCACTAGGATATTCCTTGAAAAAAATTTCATTTTGTGGAAAACTCATTATATCTAACAATGGTGATGAGGAACACGTTCTGATCCATTACAAATGTACTATGGATAATCAAAACCAAATACATTAATCGATCACCTTAAATTACATAATGATTTTTCTTTCCTTACTAAAATACTTAAAGAAGGGTTGGATTTTGCAGAGTGATCATTAAACTGGAAAAAATATCTTTTATGAATGTGTATATTCCTATTGTGTTGATCAAATTTCTAAATAGTTCATGATGTAACAATGAGTAGTCAAACCACAACAATAAACATGGGTCTCACAATTTTTGGTTATCGATAAAAATATATTTCCCAAAACTTGTATGTTTCCAGTTCCCAAAGGAAAAAATCATTCATCTTGCACATGGGTAAATAAATATAAGTATTTGGGTTATTTAAAAAATTAGTGATATCCGAACCTTAGGTGAAAAGAATTATAAAAAGCTACAAGTTTCAAATGTCTGGAGTGATCTCGAGCAAACTCCCCACTTAACATAATAGTTATTCAAAATAGCTAAGATATAGATAAGGGGACATGTTCAACAAGGTGAACCCCTATATCAAATTTATGGCCTTCATAAATTAATAGAGGTATATATGGAAAATTGATTCAATGGTTTTTATCCCCAATGTATAGTATTGATATCCCATTTTCATTTTACCTAGAACCAACTAATATTGTTAGTAATTTACTAGTTCCACTAGATATCGATGAGATCACTATCATAAAGAGGAAACTTTTTTATTTCAATTTAATCACTTACAATACTCTATATGGGATGACCTTTGACAAAAATAGTGATATGTATAAAGAGTGAAACTATATAATCACCATTTGAGATGGGGTACTAATGGCCCCAATTAGTGGTTGTATTATATATGAAGCTTACATCACATACATGTTTTCATCGAATTTTGGGTTCTTACAAAGGGTCACCCTGTTACATTTCCATAGGGTTTAGGGTAAGAACCATTGATTGGTGGTGCATTATTTTTGGATAATTCTGATACCTTAGTATATAGACACCGAAATTGTTTTACCTCCAAAATATGCTCCCTTTAATTTTTATTGTGAATATACTGAGGCATGGAAATAAGGATATAAGAGTACAATAAATGGAGAAAATGTTCATAAATTTTATAATCCACCCAATATGTGAGACTCATAGTCAAGAGTCCATTTTGAGAGGGTAACTAAGAAAGGGAAACTAACTAAGTGGTCAAATAAATAGTAATAGTTATCACATATGGAATCTCCCATAATTATTTTTTGAGATATTGATGTGAAATGAATCAACCCTAAAATAAACTCATAGTGTTTCTTAGACCTCAAATTCTTGTAACAGAATATTTGAAAAAGTTTCCCCTTCTAGTAAGCTCATTATTTCAAATCAATCCTTGAGGTTGGTGAGGCCATGAATACTGAAGACTCAGTCCCACTAGTTCCAATGGAAATGAAGGGTATTTATATGGTGGACCTCCATCCTGACTATATTTCTTTGAGCAGGTAAAATACAAACTCTATGGATACTATGAAAACACATGTTGTAAGATTATTGGCTTACCATTATTTCCATATTTTAATTACTATTACCACCTCCGGGAGATTAGTTGAAAAATAGACATATGTGTTTTATTTTTGAATGTTTGGGGTCATATTTATTTGATTACCAAATGATTTATAACATAACTAATGACATATTTTTTGATATGGAGTTCCTCACTAATCAGTGAACTAATATCATGATAATCAGAGTTGAAATCATATTCATTGAGAACTTATTTTAGGATGAAAAATCATTGAGTTAGTAGGAGAATACTGATATTCTACTTTATCCATGGTAAAAAAATCAAATTCATAAAGGGAAATCTTTAGATATTTTTAAACTTCCTCAAATATGAATTTATAGAAGAGATTTATAGAATTAATGCATCCTAATGGGGGTTGGAGTCATTGATTTCCGGTATATTACAACTTCACCGATAAAGAGACATGAAGAATTCCAAATCAAAAACCATCCCAAAACAAGTTATTTCTTCTCAACAACTACCTTATAACTAGAAATAATTGGTTGATAGAATTTTTTAGAAACAAACCTTTTTCAATCAAAGAGTTCCATGATTGGGGGTGTCCCCTTCCCTTTTCAAATGATACTTGTCTAATATTTCATATTCATTAATACTATTATATTATTCTCTATGTGATCAAAATCAGGAACAACTATATCACTTGGGATGGTATGATGCATTAGTCATTAAATTTATTATAATAAAATAATTAGTCATGATAAAAAATATGAATCAACCTTGATAATTTGTAAGTATCCTTGAGATTTTATTAATAATAAATGTAATAATCTTTTGTATAAAGAGATAATTGTTTTCTTTTTGTAAATTAGGATTTAACATACTTGATTCATGGTTTTAAATGAACGAATATTTGGTTACCCTTTAGTTTTATGCAATCAATTGGGTATTTTCTATTCATGTGAACTTATAGATTATTTGTATACCAACATTGATCTATTTTAAGAATCAACGAGTATCATTCCCTATAATATGTATCTACAAGGATGAGTATAGGAAATCCATATATTGTATATATATCACATCATCATTATAGAATTTTTTTCTATTTTGGAAGGAATTAGTTTAGTGGATCAATGTGATTATGATAATAAAGTGTGTTTGTATGGAAGGATGAGATTACATAAGAAAGGTATATGCCCCTTATGATATTATTATCCAATCCATTTATGATCACTGATGAATATTTACATGTGAGATCATAATGATCCTATAAATTTTTCCTACTTACTTGGACCTATTGAGCATGGAAAAACCATTTTTAGGAAAAATATTAACATCATAAGATTTATTTATATTTCATTCATATACCATAAAATATTCTTATTCCTTGTAATGATCTGAACATACAATGAAAAGAATTGGCTTTTTTCCTTATAAAACATTTATGGTTTTTTGAACTGAATAGTTGTGTATCACATTTTCAATTTAAGGTCATGCATTTAAAACCAAATAGTGTTTAAATTTTATGGTCATATAACATTAAAAAAAGGTTATGGGAATTTTATGTCATAAATTTTTTTCTAAAATGTGATGAAATATTATGTTTGTATAGATTTAACCCAAAGTTATTGGGATATTAATGTTTTTTCAACTTTGACCCATAATGAGATAATATATATGGTAATAAGGAAAAAATTGAGTGATCTTAAATGGGTAGCCCAGTGTTGGTATAAATAAACTAAAGAAGAAAATGCACATAATTTATGTTCATAATTCTCAAACCAAAATGGGTAATGGTATTCTGAACCAACTTGATAAGAAAAAACTCAGAATGAATAAAATTTTTTACACTAATTTGAGTGACCATGGTGGGAAATTTCTCTAAATATTTCCTAGGTTTGTAGACCTTATAATAAAAATTCAACTATGACTAGGGAAAAAATTTAGACTCATGTTATTTGTGTGTTTTTTATCATGTTATAACTTTTTCAAATCTGTGATAGGATAGTATTAGCAAGAAAAAAATGACTTTTTATCATGCCATAATTTAATTTTCTTTGACCAAACATGTTTTATGAAACTTTTTTATTGTTTAAGGTATTTTATTTTAAGTTTAAATGTATTTAAATTATAAGGTTTTAAATATTTAAAAAAATGAGGTGTTAAAAATATAACTTCATGAAACATTGTCAAAAAGGTAATATTTACTCACCATGTGTGATCTAACCTGTTGTAAATGAGGAATTAGCATTCTGTTCAAGTTATCATCAATATTTTAGTTTATTTGATGAAAATGGATTCCTTTTTAGGGGTTCAAGAGAAGTTTGGATGAATAAATAAATGGGAATTTTGACTTAAATGCTAGTTTATCTAGGAAATTTTTAATCCAAATGATGTAATGATATCTATAAGTATTTGATTCATTGAAAATAGTGATTTTTGAAGTTGTAAATCATAAATAGTAATATTTGAAATTGGTATTGTGATGTGATAATGAATATTCAAGGGAAACCACTACCCATTTTTGATTTATAACCTCATCACCATATCATTGTATAAACATGTTTGGGATTATCACTGACCATTTTTTGATTATGGGTTCCATTATAATACTATCAAATGAATATGGTGTTAGAGATTTTTTCCCTAGTGTAGGCGTATTCCCATAAATGGATTTAGGTTGGCAGTATATTTGGTGCATGTGATTTTACTATGAAAATGGGTTCCCTTTAGATTATACATTCTTGTTACTAATAGATGTAAGAGGTTTATGGAAATTAAAATATTCAAGATATGAAGTTTAGTAGATTGAAGAGGTGTATTCAATGATATCTACATTTTATTAGCGTCAAGGTAATAAAATGGGATTACTATGTGGTACTAAAAAGTGGAAATATTAATAATAGACTATGTATGAAAATGAGATCGGGTATTAGAGAATCACCATATATTGTGATAATAAGAATCAAGACACCCAAATTTCTATAGAAAAAATAATTTTTATCTTAGTGTTGATTCACAAGAGGAAACTTAATGTGAGAAAGGAGACCTTGCACTAGAGGATGTTTGAATAATTTTAATTTTCCAATATAATATTTTGATATAGGATTTTAGTATCACTATATATCTTGGGATAACATCAATGAATCCAAATATAATTCAGGATAAGAAGATATTTAATCCAAATGTAGTGTCATTAAAAGAAAACTAACCTGAATGAGGATACCATACACTATAGGGGGTTGAATAAAGGTGACATTACTGAATGGTATAATATATAGTATTTTGGTATAACTATAAATCGATGAATAATATGAATCAATCCACTTGTAGTTTGTTATATGAGGTCTCTACATAGATATGGCATGCGTGTAGGGCAGAATGGGGGGCATGATGGGATACCCTAGTGATTGGACTAAAAGATTAAACCTGAAATGAATTTATGAGATACAAAACACTATAATGGATTTAAGGGTTGAAATTTATAGCTGATCCTATAGTTATAGGATCAAGTTTCACTTTGTATCATGTAGTAATAGGAACAGATCCATAAGAAGTTCAAAATATGGAACTTTAATCCCTCTGTTAAGCCATCAGAGGAAACCCAATGTGCCTGAGTAAGGTTACAAACACTGGGATAAATGTTGTATTTGAGTTTTTTATAGGTAATATGATAAAATATTCAGTAATCTTTATGAGACCTATGATTTATAGGAATCAAACCATACATTTTAAAAAAATAGTGTATGAAAATTTATAAAGTTACTCCATGTAGATCTAGATCATGCACCAGTATCATGTTGAGCTTCACAATTTACGATCATGATGTAAGGGAAATTTCTCTTAAAATTTAAGGTTTTTTTATGAGGAAGGTATCTCTTATATATTTTAGGTCACGTGGTAGAGACTATATGTTGTGTAGTTTTATTTATTTCAACAATTATCTAATTTAATGTAGTTTTTAATCTTATGATATGTAATATATTTTATGAAATTTAAATTATTGTAATGATTTATATATTTCATTTTGTAATCCATTTTTTGGGGAATATATTTCATGTTTTTTAAATTATTCTGATGAGTAATATTTCCTTATAGTTTAATGTCATGTAATAAAGACAATATATTGTTTATTTTAAATCCATATGATGAGGACTGTGTGATATGTAGTCAATGTAATTAAATAAGGAATATATTTCATTTAATTTATTTTCATTCAACAAGGAATATATTTGACATGTCGTGGATCAATGAGAATTATTTCTTTAATAATATAACATTATTAAGAGGTGTGATATCCTCTCCACCCGTTATAATTATGGAATATTCTCAACTAGAGTATATCTTTTGTACAATGTAAGTCCCTTCCAATTTGGCTTCCAATATAAAAGGTTTCCTACCAAAAAACATTGGTTTATATTAAGATAACACTAACTCTCCATGAATTATTGACCAGGTTAAAATCTCATAATAAATTCCTAAGAAATTTATTTTTATGGGCTTTGGGGTTTTGGAGCGCTTTGAATATCTTTTCATCAAGATTTTACAACTCATTGAAAAATATTTTTGATTGTATTTTTTGATCCATTTATTCAAATATTACTATCTTAAGTGAGTTTAGTTAATCCTTAATTTATAATATATCATTGTTCACATACACTAAAGATTAAGTGGTTGCTTGAGTAGGAATGCTCATAGTGGTGGGATAATACCAAAATTCATTGACGATCTCATCTAAGAAAGTCTATTTATCCTTGACCATCATCATTTACATGATACTTGATTGGGTTTTGTGTAATTCAATTATCTATCCATTGGAGGTTGTATGATAGTGAGAGGAAAGGTTGTATTGGATTTTATATTTCATGCGAGACCATTTTAACTCATGCACACATACCTAAATTTTATTATCTATGAGGATATCATAAAGAACTCCAAATTTGGTAAGGATATTTTATTTCATAAATCCAATCACATCATTTTTCATAACTTTGTTTAAGGGTAATATTTTATTCTATATTGAGACGTAGTTAGTGGAAATGAGAATGAATGTGGCTATGGTCTTTTGACACCTAAACCACATTGGTTGAATGGAAAAGAGTATTTTGGGATGTGTAAAAAATCTATGAGTTGATATATATGATAGTAATGAATTTGACATGTATAACATTTTTTTAATTCTACATAGTCTTACATCATTAAGGATAGAAGAATTTGGGTGTTTGTGTTTACTAAGTGACTTTGGAACCCATTTAATGAGCACCAGATGTACCAGTGCAGACTTCTTCCATTGTGTTTAAGGTATCTCCTCCCTCAATTCACTTATGTTGGATTCCATCAATGATTATTTTATATAATATTTTTTTATAAGTTAGACCATCATATATAATGATTTCCATTGTTCATTGGTGAATCTTCACTCTTTCAGATCAATTCAATGAAGGATATATGCACTAAAGATAGTTATTTATTGTATTCATCAAACTATTATTTTTGACTATCTCATGCAGGGGAATTTTTTTTTCATTATTAGTATTAATTACATCTACTAGCTTTATTTCATAATTAGAGAATGGAGGAACTAACCTCCTCTATGACACATGGATAATTATCTTGTTTTGATCTAGGTTAGTGAAATTAGTGACCATGTTGGTTGATGACCCTGTAAGAGAATTATGTAACCATGGGATATATAAAATATCTAGTTCAATGGGAAATTATTCCATCAACTCTCAAATATGATTAGTATGGGATTTATAACTCTCTTAGTATCATATTACAAATTTATCTTCCTAATAACCTACTCCAAATTGTCTCACATGAGTTTTTCCAGAGGGGTTGTGGATCAACTGTTTAGAATCATCAACTCATCTTGGCTTGCTGTCTCTTTCATGGGGAATCATTGTGGTTTCTTCAAACCCAACCAAGGATTGCGGTAGGGAGACCCTATTTCTCCTAGTCTCTTTATCTTGGTTCATGACTCTATTAGCATATATTTTGAGTGGAAAATTTATAATGGGAGGCTTTTGGTATATCGTGGCAGAGATAATTCCAATGATGTTTCACATATCTTCTTTGCAGATGATATGTAATTCATCATGAATTTTAACAGGTGGAACATTAGAGAATTTAATAGGTTAATGGAAATCTATTTCAAGTGGAGTGGTCATCAGTCCATCAATAGGGAAAAAAGAAGAGTGTTTATCTTGAATTGGTGTTCAGAAAGAAGGGGGGAATATTGAAGAGGAATTGTGCATACATAAAAAATCATTCTCGGTGGAATATCTCAAAGCTCCTATTACGCCGGGCGTAGACTGGATTCACCACTTTGATGGGATCATTGGGAAAATTACAAATTTCATTACAAATTGGAAGAACCGGTTTATCGCTTTTGGGGGGTGTATTATGCTGGTCAATTGTGTCCTCTCATCGATTCACATGCATGTGCTATCGGTGCTCAGGGTTCCAAAGGTGGTGCTGATTAATATTGAAATAGTGTTCACCAACATCATATGGGATTCTCATAGTGAGGGAATAATTCATTGGACATCATGGGATAGGATGGCTAGAGAGGTTTTTGAAGGTGGTATTAGTGTTCAGAGTGTAACAGGGGAAATGCAAGGTAGGAAAGCTAAGCTTAGTTGGGAATTTCTGGAGAACATATCGTTGTGGGAAATTTTTAATAATAAAAGATATGGAAATCACTTAACCAGTGGAAGAGGAATTGTTTTTCATCTTTGGATCACTATATCTAGTTACATACCAGTTCTTCACACCCACTCCAAATGGGTGATTGGTTGTGGGAAAATAAATTTTTGGAATGATAATTGGGTAGGTCCAACACTTGGCTTCCTAGGTTGCCCGACATCGGAGATTTCCTTGGTTCTGGCTAGTAGTTTTATACCCCTTATCTAGGTGATTATCAATCATAGTCAATGGAAGGTATTTGATGGCATCACCTTGAATGATGAGCCTGATAAACTCATTTTCACAGGTTTGGCCTTAGGACTATTCTCGGCCAAGGGGTATCATTCAGTGATTCGGTTTCGTGGCTTATCGAATATCTAGAATGAAGCGATGTGGTGTAATGATCTGCTGGTGAAGTATAATTTCCATATTTGGTGCCTTCAGAATCTATTTGTTCCTACGGATAATCTGGTTAAGAATAGGGGGATTCCACTTACATCTAAACTTTTATGCTGCTCGATTCTCACTGAAGAGTAGATTGATCACCTCTTCTTCACCAGTGATTGGGTGGCCATTGTTTGAGGTTTTATAGGTGAGATCTTCGGACAAGGAGCTTGTTCATCCTCAGCTATGTCTTTTCTACACTCATGGTTCTAAGGAACCGATGACAAAACCTTTGAGAAGAAGGCAAGGGCAGTGCTATTTAGTGCCAGAAGCTGGAGTCTTTAGAGTGCTCACAACCAGAGCTGGTATGGGGGTATGCATTGTTTGAGTCAAGATTTGGTGTTCTGTGCCAGGTGTACTTGGATTGATTTGATCCCACTTGTTACGGGTGGTGAGGTCGTCCCCCTGCTAATAATTTTCATGGTAGGTAATTCCAATAATCCATTTTTACAAGTTGTGAACAAACAGGGATGTTGGGTGTAGTGGAAACCACCGATCATTGGTCTGAAGCTCAATGTGGACGGGTCTTATGTGTATGGTTTTATGAGGGGGAGAGTGGTTTGTGACTCCCTGGGGTCAGTGATACTAGATTTCAGTGATGATTTTGGAATGGGTGACACTCTTATGGAAGAGGCGTATGCAATGTTGAAAGGCATAGAGCTTTTTCAATCTAGTAATCTTGTGCTTGAGTCGGTGGAAACTGACTCGATTATTCTTCATAGGTCACTGCAAGGGATGCTCCTCATTTCATGGACCATTTCCAACATTTTTCTCATATGAAAGCATCTTTTGTACTCTAATGTGATCCTTAGGCACACTTGGCATGAGGGAAATATGGTGGCAGATTTTTTGGCCTCCAGGATTACCACTAGCAATCAAATTCTTCATTTTCTACCTTGGGATCTCTTTCACAGGCATGTGGTAACTTTGTTAGGATAGATTCTTTGGGGATTCATTATTTTTGGCCTCTTTGAAATTGTTTTTTTATGGGGCACTGCCCAGTTTGAATGTTTAATAAAATGTTAATGTCTGATGGATGGACAAAATATGTGTCTCTTATATTTGATAAGTTTCATAGATAGAGGTGATTTCTCATTCATGTAGGTCTATACTCTAAGTAAATTCTTCTAGTATAGTATGGGTGGAAATGAAATCTATAAGTTCCTATACTTGGGTTCTTGTAAAAAATGAAATTTCAAAATTCTATAGTATTATGGCCCGTCATTCATGATTTGTATCCAACATGGATTGTTTGAGAGTATATTTTTATGGATTGGTGTGAGAGACCAGATAGTGTTTATGATACCATAAGTAGCATTGTAACATATATACTTCAATGATTAGGGAGATAAAATTCTTCTTGATGTTATTATATCTAGTTTCAGCTTCCAACATTGTCTATCTAAGGAAATAGAAACTATTTTTTTTACCTCATCATTCTTCTAGAAAAAAACTTCTTCAAGGGACTTCTTCAGAGCATAAAAATAAAAATTGGGAGCTTTTCCTTCCATATTTTACATTAAAACTTGATTATATAGGATATATTACTTTAGGATATTTAATTCATTTTATAAATCATTTTCCCATTGGTATGTTTCACCTTTTTCACCTGTTTAGTAAAGGATAAAAATTTATCGGTGAGTATTTAAATGAAATTCATGATATAATATAGGTTCCATTTTAGACTTATTATCTCTAAAAGTCTATGATGAGGGTTAATTTTAATGATTTCCCCAGTCTTCACAATTTCTGATTAAAAATCTCTATAGTGGACCACTAATACAGGTAATTTTCTAGATGTGACCCTAAATAAAAAATTTCAGTGGGTTTATCTTCATGTTGTTTCATCATAGAATGGAGGACACCACATAGAGGTAAATAAAATTGTCAAATTGATTCTCAGGACTCACCACCATGGCATTCACATATTAGTCTAATGTTTTACTAAGATATGGTTTAAAT
Source organism: Viscum album (assembly GCA_963277665.1). NCBI lineage: Eukaryota > Viridiplantae > Streptophyta > Magnoliopsida > Santalales > Viscaceae > Viscum > Viscum album. The sequence goes on along the minus strand of OY728120.1, from coordinate 919,096,696 downwards.
ATTTTATGCATTTTTCACTGATTGGTACCTCTATAAATATTGATACCAAAAGGCATCACCTGATAGAAGTAATCCCCTTTGGGTTTCATGAATTATATGGATTTTTCATCTTTATTATCCATCGATATATGATTATATATGGAGTACCCATTTATGTTGGACATGGATTTATAAATTAATGTTACATAGATAAAAAAATCCATGATCAAGACTAATAAATCGGCATTTTGACAATGGTGATTGAGGTATTAGATGTCAATGGAGACTTTAAATGATCCTTTATTCTTATTCATGGGGAGAATATCGACCCAACATTTGTATTATTTTACTTCCCTAGAAAAAAATTTCCTTGATTAATTCGTCTACTTTTTCCTAGAACACACTGTTTTGTGATGGTTACATATTAATAAAGACTTACTTATAAACTTGATTATCATTTTTCTGACCTGGGAGTTTTATGTACACTTAGGGGTATTGAATAATAATATCTATGTAATTCCTTGTAAAAAAATCCCTATGTTTCTTAAGGAATGAAATATACTTCTCTTATTCTTAATGGTTGATGTGTTCACTATTTAACAAGGTACATGGGTCTTGATCGGTGCCTAAATTCATTTATATGATCTTATCGAATGTTGTTGTGATACCTTAATTGAAAATAGATGGAGTATCATCAATAGAATCTTCATTTTTATTGATAGTATGGGAGAACTAATCTTCCTTTTGAATCTCAAATGAAGGTGTATTCCTTATTCCTTCTTCATTAGGTTCATTGTAATTAGGTATATTATCATTATAGATTGAATAAGGGACTTATAATATTTGTAGATATCTTGTGAATGGATTATATGGTCCTCAATAATTTTGTTTTATTGATGTAACACTACATTGTTCCATCAAACACTATGTTAATTGTGTATTAGTTAAGACAACATTCTAGAAGACTTACATCAAATGAGCATATGCTCTTATGGGGTGAATGGAATAACACTATTCAATTATATTATATGGTAGTTTGACAGAGAAAATACATGTGAATATTTTTAATACAAAAATAATTAATGTTTTATGTTATTAAATGATAAAACCCATGTATTTAAATGTTTTATTAAAATAATGGGCAACATGGATTATAGAATGAAAATGAACTAAATGGGGAAAAGTGCTTATTTCTGGAATTTTGATAGATTTTTATATCAAGGGTATTGTAGACATTTATTTAAAAATATAATTCCAATTTGAATGATAATTTTTTTAGACTGTTTATTTTATTTCCATTAACTTTGTCTTCTGGACATGGGGTTGATTCGATCATCTAGAGGCTTAAAAAATCAATATTGTTAAAGAATTTTTTGGGTGGACATCATGGGCCCCACCACCATAACAAAAGTCCATATCAGCCTATACACCTTCAATTGAGGTTATTCCACTTGGATATTATGATGACACATAGGAGTTCCACTACAATTAATTTGAGGGTGTTTTGAAATCATTACTGATGTCATCAAATGTTATACTTTTGGAAGAAGCTTCCAGGAACCTGCATCCATAAAAAGATACTACCAATGAAAAAAATCATAGCTCATACACACAATGTCCAATTAAGTTGAAATTGTGAGGTTAAACGACCAACTAATATATGAACAACTTTTATCAAGGGTTCCACATGTGAAACATAAAATTAATGGGTCAACAATGAGACATATTTTGGAGGATGAAATCTACCTATAAAAGTAGAGGAGATCCTACCTCTCAAATCGTTCATTCCCATCCCCACACCATCTAGGGCAGGAAGAAGAGGAGTCCAAGATCAATTTACGAATTTTATTTCTTTATTTTCTTTTTATTTTAGTTTTCTTTAACAATAACACATTTATCTTTTTTATTAATGTGTTTCCCATTTTCTTCTTCCACACCTTGTCTCATCCATTCTCAATCTTATTCTCTCTCTTTCATCTTTCTATCATGATCTCTATGAACTTCTCTATGGACAGTGACTAACTTGAGGCATGGAACTAGGGGAGGTTTCATGGGGTTAATTATTATTTCACTTCAATTCAAAATGTTTTTATTCTGTTTTTGGAGGCGGGAATATTGCACGGCTGTGGCGGTCGTCCACCAAAACACTATTTCCAAATCCATTTATTTTCCTTGATTCATCATTTTTTCTCACATACCATATAGAAACCCTCAATTTTATTTCAAGGACCATATCTTATTATCCCTTGTATTATAATACATTATTCATGTTTTTTTTGGAATTTTTAAGGAGTACAAAGGGATTTCACATATCTATATTTGTTTCCTCAATTGGATGAATGAGAAATGGGATGTTTTCCTTGACATCAATCTGTCAATTTGAAAGGTTAGATTTTAGTCCATTCATAGATACCACATAAGTTTCATTTCTTATTTAGGGATACTTTCCATCCATTTTATAATACGAGACACAAATGAACTAAGTATCACAATTATTTAAATGAGAGTTATCACTATTAATCACAATAAATTTCCCATTAATAGAGTACCTCAAGCATTTTCGGTGTAATGATGACACTGTTGAATGTATGTGAAGCGAGGGATATCCTAGAAGAGAACTGAATGTTGTATTCTATAAAAAAACATTAATTCTATTTCAAAAATAATATCTTTGAATTGGTCTTACAAAATGATCTCTTCCAATGTTTTATGATCCCTCTTGAGATCTATTTTAATCTGATAGATTGAAGGGTTAAATATGGAATGATATTGAACCATGAAAGTCAATCCACTGAAACTAAATAGGAAAAAAGTTCGTTGAGATGGATTTATATTTATAGGGACATCATGTTTCACTATATATTTTTTCCTTGTTCTTTATTTATAAATAAAATTACCATGTTTCAATCAAAGAATTAATTTTTACCATGATTGACATTAGCTATAGCCACCTCAATCTGAAAATATTATAGATTAGTCACATATTTTAGGAGTTCCCCTATTAATTCTTTAAAAAAGTTAAGAATTCAAAAAATAGAGTTTTATTCAATGATTAATAACAGGTTCTTTAATATTTCATACTCTTGGGATAGTGATTTGGAAATGTGTAGTAAGGGTTCAACCATAGTGTTGTGAAACTTGGTGCTATAGACCCAACTTGAATAGTAACTTTATATTACCTTATCATGTATAAAGATATTTATTTATGATTTATTCTTACCATAAGAGTGTTATCACTTATATGTACACTATTTACATAGTAATGTCCTTGTACTAGTCTTTATATAAAATAGTTATAGAATTTCCCATAAATAATGAGAACCTCAAGATAATACAATACTCATATTAAAGATATTTTTTAGGGTCCAGATATAACATATTGATAAGACTCATATGATATCTAACTATTAGGGGTTGGGGGATTATAATCATTGAGAATAATTCTTTTGAATTTTTCACATGGTGATCACAAGTAGATGATATCATGAGTAATGTCCTTATAATTGGAACACTAGATGTTTTAGGTGTCATTAGATGTTTATATATACGAGGATATGTATTTTTTTCTAAACATGAGATCATTATACATGTGTATCATCATATTTTATACTTTTATGCAATATTAAAACCATGTCATTTATGTTGGTAGATATGTATCTTGCATTAGGTGATTCATTGGTGGAACCAAATTGGTTGAATGATATAGATAGAATTTATAACTTTTTATAGAAAGAATATATATTTTGACACATGCCTCTAATAGTAGTTCCTTGACTAAATCTATGTATATAGTGGGTGAGTTAAATTCTGTCCAACACATTAAAAAAAGATGAAATATCCTCAAAGGATTATGTAACAACATATGCATTTTCTTAATAATATATTGCGAGATAAAGAGATTATATTTTACAGTGTATGTTCGAAGGTGGATGGTGCAGTTATGAATTCCCCATATCTCTTCAGGGGGTATGATGTGTTTCTATAAACTACTCTGGATCTAAGATTATGAATTATTACAATTTATATAAGTTTCTAGATGGAAACATAGAATGTTTATCCATAATTTCTACCAATTCAGATGAATTCTATTTTAGGATAAATAAGCACCCATGTACGGAGGCCAGTGTATTGGCTTGGCCATTAAAAAGAACCAAATTTATTATTTATAAAACTAATTTCTACCATTAATATTTTATATAGGGTTAAAAAAATATAAGGGCAAAGGTGTGTGACCAAACCAAAAAAAATAAGAAAAAAATCAAAATGTGAAGTTGGTGAAAATGTTGTGTGAAAAGCTATTTGAATTAGTTGTGAACATGATAAAATTGTTATTAAAAGAGATAAGAATAGGGAATAGTGTATGTAATTAGAGAAACTCTACTAGACATAATTGATAGAAAGCACCATTTCTCATGAAAAATATTAAACCATAGATGTTCTAAAATTGTGAAAAATGTGGATTGAAACACCTAAATTTCATTATATTGGAAACCTCGTCAATGATATCTTCTATGATGGAATACACCTAATTGTACTCAAGGTTAATATTATTGGTGATAGAGAAGAAAATAACGAAATAATTTTATAATTAAGTACTTATGTTTTATTTTCAAATGTAAAGATAACATCTACTATTCACCTATCAGTTCATGGAGTAGAGGAAAAAAGGATGCTCAAGACTGATTAAAAAATGGGAACTCTAAAATATATATAAACATACCATTATGGTAAAATGTATCGAAAATATTCAAAAAAAATAAATTCATCCAATCCAATTTCCCAAAACTATTTAGTTACACATAGAATTAATAGAAAAAAATAAATTATTATATAAAAATATTTTAATATAATAGTTCAGTAAGTGAATAAAAAGAGAAAAGGATGGTTCTATGATGATATTGTATCATTCCACTATATCTATCTCCCAATGCACAACATTGAGTTTTACACTTATGTTCTACCACCTCTCAAACATGTGATGTGTGTAGGATTGACTGATTATTCCCATTAATTAATGATCAATGATATAATGGGATGACTGTCCATCATGATCAGTAGTTCCCCCTAGTCACATTCGAACCCTACCACAAAATCTAGCAACATCAACATAACCCATAATCATTACCTCTATAGCCTCCACATTGAAGCCTTCACTATTCATTATTCACATCGCTGTAACTCAATCTATCATCTCCAACTTATTGTTCTCCCCCACATGTAACATGATTTTAATCTAAGTGCAATGCACTTGGATGATTTACCAGATCAATTCATTAGTCACAGACTTCCAAGAATCTACTGAAGCTTATAATACATCTCACATCATCTTTGATGCCTGCTCCCTCTTACCCTTCTGTTTCAAGAATCATTCATTTTGTTTTTATAATTTCAGAGCTCACATGTGGCATCAATTTACAAACATAATTCTACATGAATTTTTCAAATGTTAAAAATTCAATTAAAAATTTCCCCATAAGAGGAATAAATAAAGAAAAATTACTCATAACATGTATTTCAATTAAATAAAAAACCCTTAAATCTATTATGCCAAAAAAAATCCCATTTCCATTAAAATAAAAAAATAATAATAGTTGTATAACAATTTAGAAATTATTCGATAATTTCTCATTTCCAGCACCGTTTAACATTAAAACTTCCTCAAATCCACATAATAGATGTGGTAGAATGTAATTGAAAAAGGACACATAATATTCATCCCCACATAAGATATATCATTTCCTCAAGATATTCATTTTCTAAATTTATTAGAAGCAAATAAGTCTCAAGAATGGAAAATTGAAGTGTTATAAGTAATTGGAATTCAAGATGATTTACCCCCATGAACTAAATTATGTATTAAATGTGATTCATCAAATCGAAAAAGTGTTTTCCAAAAAATTGATGTCAGTTTTATAAAAATTATTTAGATTGAAATTTTTTAAAATGTTTAAAAAAAGTCACTTTAAATTTCATTTAAATAAAAAAACTTATCATTATGTATAATCTAATAGACTCACATAATCTCATATATGATAAATAGACACAACTAGAGGAAGAGTGGGTTTAATAAATTAATGTAATCCAAAATTAACTCATCCACAAACTATAGAGTAATTAAAAAAATGTTTCCAAGGACTGAGAGTTTATTTCATAGCTTATTTATATGCATAGATTATGAAATAAAAATATATTCCAGAAGATCAAAATCAATGATTATTGTTATTCCATATCCAAACTTTTGGCTGAGAGAAATGAATTTAATGAAGTAAATTATTATGATATGCCCAATTAGATTTATAGGATAGTATAATAAATTAACCTCATAAAATTTGAAAAATAGCCTTTAAAAATTTTAAAAATATTCACCCACTGAAAGTGGAAGTGTGATCCTTTAAAACATATAAATTCAAAAAAATAGGGATAATAGTGTGTAAAAATTTTGAGTATAATTAAGAAAAATTATAGATCCCACCCCTACACCTAAAACCCAACATTTTTCACAATGTTGTATCATAAGGAGTATACACCGGAAAAACTGATTTGATTAAAAATATTTAGAAATACATAAGAGAAAATTAATATTGAAGGGTTTAAAATGAAGATAAAAAGTTACATATCAAAAAAATAATAATAAAAAGATTCTATTTTATAGATATTGTATATACTAGAAACTACTTAGACATATTAGTGTAGAAACACAATTTTAGGAAAAATGCAATATTACACTTTGAGTTCACAATGATTTCCTGAAGGTAAAATCAATATGTAGTAGAACTAAGAGTTAAGTATTCAATGATAAAAACATTATTTGTGAATAGAATAATTTACTAATATTAAATCATTAAATAAAAAACATCCATAAATAATCTAAAAAACATTACTTCAATTTCCATTAACAATATTTTTAATCAATATGGGAATCATGAAAATGTGAAGAAATTAAACCAATTATTCACGTATTCAAGATACTTAAGAAATTCATAATTTTTTGCATGAATCCTCAATTATATTTCTTTTATTATTATCCCCAAATTATCAACTATAAAAACTTCAAATTTCAAACATATTTACATAATTGTTCATCACATAACCTCAAAGAAAATAACAACCAATGTTTATATGAGGGACATGATCTCGAGTTGGATAATCATATATGTCCTCTCAGATCTAAAAATCAATTGAAATTTATAATTTTTGGTCGAATAACTTATTATATTTACTTGATATTACAATACCTTCAGATATTATATATATTCCATTGAAATAAATTTTATGTATTTGATAGATTTAATTTCATGTCACCCTATGCCTAAATGAAAAAAGATATATTATGACCTTTATAACCTAGTCACATAATTAGTGGGTATGAATAAGATTAACCACATTATGAAATATATATATATATATATAAATGTTTTCATTAATTCAAATGTGTTGATTAATTTCTAATAAATAATAATTAAATTGTCATAGAATTTATTCCATGATTAAAATTCCAATTTTCTAGAAAAAAATTATTTTTTGAGGTGCTAGGATTTTTTATATGAAAATATATTGATTAATATTGAGAAATTATTTTAATAAAATTTATTATTAATTTTTTAATAATAATTCATAAATTAGTTTTCTAATGGTCTGGAATGATGATAAATTCATTTGAAGGTAAAAAAGAGTTATTTTTCAAGAAACTATTTTTATGTGTGAATGTGTTTTTGTCTTAATAAATTTAATAAATCACTAATGATTAAAAATTATAATGATTCATTTATATTATTTATTCAATAGATTATTTTAAAATTATTAAAATATCTTTTAAAAGTAATGTAATAAATGTTTATCTAATTTATGTTTGAAATTGAATTTTTTTTTTCTGAAAATGGGCTTTATTATATTTTGCGCCCTTATTTAAAAGTTAATTTCTACCAAATATAGTAATTTAATCTGAAAAATTATATTCAGTATTTTGAATCAAAATTTTAAAAAAATTAATGTGTCCACTTTAATATTTTCATAATAACGAGTAGAAATAGTAAACAAAATTACCACAGTTTGGGTTAAAATGGGTTTCCAAATGGGGTTAAACTAATAGATAATGGTTAAATTCCAATTAAACATGTATAAAAATTATTGGTTGAAGATATTTAGACCCTATATTATCCAAATTTCTATTAATTTTCAATTTTATTCCACTTTTACAAAAAAATGACTTTATATTATTTAAATCTTTTAGGTAATTTCATTTGTTTCCCTCCACTTACTTATAAAAGGGAACCTCTTCTCCTCCCTTATTCAAAAAAATTTATCCATATGGATCAAAAAAAATATACCCAAAAACCTTATTAAATATATTACCTTATTCATTGATCTTATATTATTACACTAAGTACATCCAAATCAGGCTTAAGTTGCAAGCCAAATGAGGTATCTTAAATAAAAGGTAATCATCTAACAAAATCATTAAAAGTTTATTTCTTCTTCTAGTACATATAAATATTTTTTATACATACTAAAATAATGATTAAATTTTCATAAATATAATTATATATAATTATTTTTATTATTTTATAACTATTTTCACCTCATTTCCATCATATGGGAAATGAAAGTATTACTCGTGCGTACATGTGGACTACCACCTCCACATAGAGATATGATTCATCTTCCATCACCAACTCACAATGATAGATTTAATGATGGTTTTAAAAATATATACATATAATTTTAATTACATAATTATAAATCTATAATGATAAAATATTATTTATTGTTTTCCTTATTTCCATTAGAACATGGAAACAATGTTCATGTTTATGTATGGACTACCATCTCCATGAATAGTGTAACACATTTTTCTCTCTACGACTTTAAAATATTGATACAAATATGTATATAGTGAATATATATAATTTTTATATCATTATTAAAATTATTTATATTCTGAGACCATGATCAAGATGAACGGATCATAACTACCAAATTGAAACTTACATGAAAAACGAAGCAATTAACACTTGAAATGGTGATGATAATGAAATAGTTTTAGGGAATGGGTGATAAGATATTATGAGTATAACATGTATGGTTTTATAAGTTTTAATAAGAATTTTTTATATAGTTATAATAAATTTTAATTTATTTTATAGGTGGTTAAAATCAATTATGATGTATGTTCGTCCTGAGGTAAGGGTTTCTCTTCTCACTTTTGTTTCTGTGAGGCATTTTCCATATTCACCACTTAGTTCTTTTATGTGGTGTATATATTGTAACTTAGATAAGTTATACCTTAAAAATCTTTATATTCATGATATTTAGTGTCTTATTTGAATTTATTTATCTCATGGTGGTTATGATTCTAAATTTACCAAAGCCGTATGGGTTTCATGTTACAGTCCCACTTTTTACTAGGATCATTTATGATTAAATTTTCAATGATTAAATTAAATTATATATCTCTGAAAATAATATTTATTTTCTTATTCTATGGTTGTTTTTATAAATTACCAGTTTTCCATTCATTTTTCTCACTCTATGTACTCAAAAATATGAAATTATGCCTTTAAGGAAAACTAATTGTGTTTCTCTATTCAATCGGGAATATGTCTATACCATGTAAATATATAATTAAAAAAATCAAGATTTTTTTACTATTCTAAAATGATTTATTAATTTAATTTTTTACCATATTTTAATTTATTTTAAATTTCTTAAAATAAATCTCTTTTCCATTTTCTAATTTAGGTATTTATGAGCTTTTTACCAGTTGTGTGAAGGGAATCATTTTCTTATCATTTAACACATTAGAAAATTTTCCCATTGTCAAGACCATTATTTTATTTTAGGATTACATTACATGTTTCAATGGTTCTTTAAAAAATCCCTAATATTATGAAATTTTTATGATTTTAAATAAGTGATTTAAAAATAAATGGGTTATTTTCATTAAGAAATGTTCCAGTGATCTTTTAATTTTATTTTCATCTATGAAAACACACATTTTTGTTACATAGAATTAACTTGGAATATAATCCAAAGAAACCATCTTTATTCTTTCACTATATGTTTATTGATTACGATAATGAAATTTTGATGAAAATAATTTTACTTTCCATAGGTCATGCTATGAAAAATGATAAATATTTTCATGACCATGTGGAAAAAATATGAATGGATTATGATTATGTGATGTGTGGGTACTTAATACCCCTCCAATGAATTTGGTATTGATTAATGTTTCATGATGTCAGTGGGTACATGTGCTATTAGCCTAATCCCAAGTTTGGTTTCATGGGTAGTTAGCCCATGCACAAAGAAGGTGTACCAATGGTTATATCAACCCTAACATATAATGAATGTTTTAGTGGGTAGAATAAAAAAATATTTATATGATTATGATTATGAAAAACTTATTATTTCACTCTCTATAACATGTTTTTATGTGTTTAATATGCTCTCATGGTTCATGATATTTGATTCATTAATGATTCATTTCTTGTAATCAACCAAATCCTAATGAAATTATTATGATATATGGATTACTATGATTGATTTCCAAATGTTAAGAATGTATTTTTACAACCTTATTCTCAGGTTCTGATTACATGTGATCACTGACTAATATATCCCATGTTTATCCTTATTGAGCATATGAGATCACCCTTTCTAATGCTTCCTTTACCCATATTATGAAGAAATGTTTTACGTAGGGTATCATTTGTTAAAAGAACATTGTGGGAGATGTTGGAGATATTTTATTAATTAAGATGATTATGTATCTTGCCGGAAAATACACTAAACTTTTGTATTCCTTGGGTGTGTATTATTGAGAAATATTCAATGTATTCTTGTAAATTGTGTAATATTTATGTATCTATGCCTAGGTATCCTCAGAGGTTCCACACATTAACATCAGTATTATCAAGATTGGTTATTCCCAGTGTTTAGTTAGTTGTGTAAAATCATGGTTAGTTGACTCATAGTCAGTTCGTTTCCATATTCAGTTGAGCCTTTTCGTGTTTGATTAACATTACATCATGCAGTATGTATTTCCTTATCACTTGATATTGATCGAATATTATGGTAACATTATCCCTTAATGTGGTTTATTGAGTAAATGTACGAACAATAGGCTCATGGTCAGTTGAACCCATCTTATGATTGATGAAAATTATCATAGTTATATAATTCCTTCATGTGTCCAATCAACATGCTACATGGTAACTTATTCATTTGGTAGATCAACTGACCACATTGTAACTTCACCACATGGTTAGTAATTTACTCCTCATAGTTTGTTGAATTACAATTGGTCATTTGAGTGACTATACGTGGAATAATTCCCTTTAATCTTGTATCCAATCAGCAGAACTAACAGTCACTTCTCTATATGGTAGGTCGACTCTTATTATGGTCGATTAAGGGATAAGACAAAATATACTGATAGAAATTTAATTTTAAAGTAAAAAAATATAAAAAAACATGGAGAACCATTGGTTTACTCCCATAAAGTAATAATTTTAGAGTATTCGTATAGACATACCCTTAAAATCTAACCATGATCATTTGATTCATATAATTTATTAATGATTGTGCTTTCACTACTTAGTGTCAAAATTTTATAATCTTCACTAGATATTTCTAAAACAAAAACATCCTATATAATTATACCCAAATTTTACATATCTCAAAGTAGATTATTTTAAAATTCTATTTATATTCCTTAAATATAACAATTAAGACATAATATTGAAAAAAAATCCCAAAAAATCTCTATAGTGACCATAATTATTCTCTAGGTGCCCCCACACTTGAAGTTTTCAAAAATTCACAATCTGGTGAAATATTTCATATAAACTTCTCGTTGTTATCTTTATCAACATTCATATATTCAGCAACCTTGTTTATATAGATGAATCATCCCAATAATCGCTTGTTTTTTTACTCAAGGACAGAAAACTCACCATCTAAGTAGCTAAACATAGAAGGAAGAGACATGATATCTATTTTGGAATTCTCTTTATATTATTTTATTTAGAACTCTAGATAAAATGATAATACTTATTATCCTTAACTTATAGAGTTGATGAAAAAATATTATACAATACCTCAACATTAAAACACTCATTATTAAGAAGGGATATAGACAAGTCAAGATCAATATTTGATTCAAAAAAGGAATTCACTCACAAAGAGAGGTATGTGAGTTATTATCAACTACATGATAATCACTCAAATGAAGATATATTAGTTTAGGAAGGACCATCTAATGGTCTTTACAAATGATTTTCCAAATTTTTATCTTAATTTTATATAGTATTTCAAGTTCTTATATGCACCAATTCTTAATGAAATCAGCCATAAGGGTTTATACAATGATTTTTTAATTATTAAACCAAAAGGGTCATGGTTTTATTTCCTAATATCAACCCTAAACACCTCATCGTCCACATAAATTAGTTTGAAACTCCCCACCAGCAGAGACGTCATCAAAACATGAAACTCCCAATGACCATCACTATCTTGGAGAGTCAGTTTACCAATTAAATAATTAATAACAGACCCTCCTAAAGCTATGAAAGGTCTTCCTATAATGGTAGGAAACTTTATGTCACACTCCATTTCTAGAACAAGAAAATTGGTAGGAAATGAATGCTTCCAAAAATTGACTAAAAGGTCATCTTCCATTCCATAAGGATCAGTAATTGACCTATAAGCCAAATGAAGATAGAAAAAAGATGGAATGAATTCCCTTAAACCCATATTTTTAAAGAAACAGTACAGAGTTAATTTTATATTAGAACATAAGTAAAAGAATGATCTCCCCACTTTATAGTGACCCAGAATTAACAAACATGGATATTACGTCATTTTAGATGAATATTCAGCACATTAAAAAAGTAACTACCTAAGGACCATAATAGTTTAGTTTATTTGGAATATGGGGAAAAATATTTATGATCTGGTGAATAATCTTCAAAATATCTCAATAAGATATTCCCATTTATTTCCCCAACATAAATCCATTCTTCATAAACTTGGGAAATGAAACATAATAATGTGTGATCTCATATTCCCTATAAGGGTAAAAATAAAAGAGATACATAAGAATAAAATTAACATAAGGGTATGAGAACATGTTTATAACCATTAAAGATATTACCTTTCATATCAAAGATTTTAATCTTGTGTCATGGAATAAATATTTTGATGTTAATAAAACATGAATTATAAGGAAATAAAAGAGAATAAGAAAAGAGAGCATAGCATAGGTATAAGATGTAGACTTATGGAATACACATCAGCTTATAACAATGTGAACATTCATAAATACAAACAATTTCACTCATTTATTTATGGAAATTAAATAAAACCATATAATAAACTTATGGACATGAAAACAGGTTCACACATAACATTGTGAACACATAATAAGGATCACTCATAACATTGTGATCATAAAATCCGGTTCATGGATAAATATACAGACATGAATCCAGGTCCATGCATAACATTATGAACAAGTAATCAGGATCACACATTACATTGTGAACATTTAATAGGGTTCACTCATAACATTTTCAACATGAAATAAGGTCTATGGATAATCATGTTGATATACAACTAGCTTTATGCATAATATTTTGAACATTTAATCAGGTTCACATATTACATTGTGAAAACATAATAAGGTTCACTTATAACATTGTTAATATGTAATCATGTTCATGCATAGGTGGTTATACCTCCTAAGTGGGGAACACCACCATCCACAGTGACAACACTTTCATCACATTGGATCTATTTACAGCTTCTTCCCATAGTGAATCAATCCCATTGACTTTTTCCAACAATTATCTCATGAGATATAAATCTTTAGCAAATGCATTGGAGTGAGATATAGGTCCCACCCATCACATAATATAATCATAAATACATGTGCCACAAGATTACAAAACATTCATCAAATCACATTCCATGAAATGAAATTTGTATTATAAATATTTTATCAAATCATAACCTATAGAAAAGATACAGGTTTTATAATAATTTCATCATAGCACAACCCATTAAATGAAGTGGGTTTTATAATTATTTTTTCATAATAAAACCCAAATAAGATAAATAGGTTCCTAAAGAAGAGGCCATAATAAATATAAACCACTCAAAAATAAAAGAATGATAATGTTGTACTTGGATCATATCCCCAGTAAATAATAAACTATATCAATGGATTTCATATAAGATGAAAAATAATTTTAAAAGGTATTCCAAAATATTTTCTTAGGGAAACTATCCTTTCAACTTTGAAAAAATATTTTTAAATAAATAAAAATTTAAAAAATCCTTTGTCTTTGAAAATAATCTTAAAATATCACATAAAACATTTTTTGAAAACATTTTTAAAAAACATGGTGTTGAGATAAAACATATTTCAGATAGAAGAGATAGATAATGTCATATTTTATTAAAATCATTTGCATAATTATCTAAAGTACCAAAGAGTTGAAAAATGGTACCATTAATTTAGGTATAAAGAATAAAAATAGGTAAATAAAATTTATTTCAGTTCTTAAGATATTGATCCTAATATTTCATCAATTCAATCATAATCGTAAAACAATCTCGATAAATGATGAGATTGTATAAATAGACTCTTAACACTTTGTTAACATTGAGTCATAATACCCATGATATAATAAAATAAAATGAATCTTAAAATATCATTAAAATAAATATAATCATGATAAAACATTTAAAATTTCATTATATACACCTCATAAAAGAATATAGTTTCATAGCATAACATTTGTCTCAAAGAAGGAATGTTGAGAAAAAATTACTTTACTATTTTGGTAAATTTTGATCCATAAACCCCAAAAAAGGGAGATAATAAAATTTAAATTTAAATACACATAAATTTAAGGATAATAATCATATAATACATTCACATTCATTATATACACCATAAAAAATAAACAAGTGGTGAATATGGCATAGGTATTGGAGAAATAAAAGTGAGACTCGAAATCCCATTACTACTTGAGTAGTTTTGAATCGTGATCCCCATGAGAGAATAATAGAAATGGAAACTTTTAATATCGTGAAATAAAATAAATTAAGGATATAAAATTTCATAGGGAATTATATACACCAAATAACAAGAATAATTGTGGAATATATTATATATCTCAAAGACATAAACGCGACATAAGAAAACCCTTACCTTAAGTCTTAACTTTTGTCGTACATGTTCGAACCTCATGTTTAATAAACATAATATTATTATAAATCTACCAAATAATCATATTATTATATATAATACCATATATGATTTTATTAAGACATTATATTACCCATTTATTAACAATTCCATGTTAATGTTATGTTTCAGGTAATAACCGCTTTCTTTTTCTCATATATTTTGACTTATTATTCTTGATCATATTAATTATATCATGATTTAATTATTTTTTAATATATAAAATGACATAAATTTAATATAAAAACATAATATAAGTATTTTTAATAATCTATAAAATGTATAAATAAAAAATGGAATACACCATTCAGGGAGACTGTAGGTCGTCCATACTTGTGAATGTTGTTTCTGTTTTCTTATCTTATTGAAAGAAATATAGTAAATGAAATATATATATATATATATATATATTATAATTATAGTATTATTATTATGTCATATATATCATATAAATTTACTAAACATGTCAATAATAAATTCCATGTAAATTGTAAATGAACCGCAATGCTTTAATGAGGCAATAGTCCACACGTCCACAAATGAAGTTATCATATTTTAAAAAATGGAATTCATGAAGGAATGTGTTATATAATAATTCCAGAAGAATAAATGAATCATAAATTTTTATATATATCTCATATAAAAATAGTAAGTTCATCATTATTCCTAACCTTGAATGGTTGTAATAGAATAAGGAAAGATATCAGTTCGTGAGGTGTTAGTCTGTTGTACACACAAACAATAATTGTGTATCCCATTTGATGGAAGTGTGTGTTATTTTTGGTATAACACATAACATAACCATAGATCAAAATAATTTGGATAAATAGGATATTATATAATCATGTAATAAGTGTAAGAACCCGGACCTTCTTTTCAGGTATGTTTTTCTTTTCTGGCCGTTTTTGAGAAAAAGAGGAGAATATGGAAATTTTGTAAGTACACACCGTGTACTTTAAAAGTACACACTGCGTACTTTTCTTCCACTCGAGTCCATGTGCTGGCCGTGTCTGGGCCAGCCACACAGGGTGTAGCAATGAGGTGGAGCCCGATTAATACGGCGTACGGAAAATGGGGACTACACGCTGTGTACTCAAGAAGTACACGCCGTGTACTTTTCTTTCTATTTCATTAATCAGACCAGGGTCATGCCTAATCCCCGTTTTCATCTTCTTCTCCACATAATTACGTCCAGAGTGACATAGAGAGCTGATTCTTCTCGGAGCCACCTATTCTTCACTGGTTGTCCGAATCAAACGTATTCAGGTGCAATAGAATCGCACCGGCATGTTCTCGGTTATTCTTTGGCCATGTTTCCTGATTCCTCCTCTTGTGAGAGTTATCTGAGGTTGAACGTTTTAGAAGTTTTTGCAGATTTACTCTGTTCTAGGCCGATTCACAGGCCGAGGTTCAAGAATATCAATCTCCTAGGATTTAGGTAGGTGGTTTTTTGCCCTACGTTGAATGTCTTTTAGTTTTTGGTGCAAAGGTGTCGGATACCCATGTATCGGGTATCTCGGGTTAGGGTTTTGATCATGTTTTTTTATCTGCCTTAGATTGCTTGTAGGCTTGAGGTTATTAGATGATTAAAAATTGCTTGTTAGCATGTTTGAGGGTCACCCACGGGTGTTTCCCTTATTTTGGCTATTGATTTCCATTTGGCACAGTTTGCCTACGAGGCAACCCTTTTCCACATTTCTAGTATGCATGTTGACTTGATTGCATGTATTGCCTGCTATTTATATGCTTGTGGATGCATTTTTAGCTATTATCCAAGTATTTTCGGAACTTATTTAGGCTGCTAACAGTCGATTACGCACGACTAAACTGCTCAGGGCTGAGTAAACCTGGTGTGGTAGACTAAAGGGGGAATTGACGATTAGGGCTTCCCTAAAGAGTCTGTTATAATTAGTATCGATCGCAGGACCTATGGGAATGGGACATTGTGCTTCCTCAGAGTGTCCTTAGTTACGTAGCAAGACTATAGGGGGAATTAGATGTAACTGCTTCCTCAGAGAGCCTATATATTTCATTGACAAACCACAGGGGAATTGACGGTAAGAGATTCCCAGAGTGTCTGTGCATTTGTACGTTTACGTGACTAGATTGGGTTTTCTAGTAGGAGACACCCAGAGAGTCAGTGCTTTATTTGTTGGCTGGTTGTGATGAGTCCACCAAGACAAAGAACAATCTTGGGTTTTTACTGCTTGCTGTTTAGGTAGACTGCTGAGTTACCTGTTGTGATTACTTGCTTTCCTTGGGAGTATAGAGTTGTTTCTAGGTTCCATGGTTGATAGCTAAATGATTGTACTGAATTAATAGTTAACTGTGAATGAAGTTCGGTAGGATTGCTTACTTTAGTGTCCATCTGCTTATCTGCTACATTTATTTCCTTTACTTTTGCTATATTACTCACTAACAGTAGGGAATGGATCTCATGGTGATTGCCTATTGGGATTAGTCTCACACCCTGTTTGGGTTCTGCTTTTCACCCAAGTAGGTTATATGGTTGCAGGTGTGGACAGGGATTGTGGCCCTCCTAATTCATGTGCAGGATTGCTGGTTGGAGCTGGAGAGCATAGGACCGAGCTTAGGCTTAAGATGCTGTTGGAGTTACTGTTTACTTTCGTACTTTGTTTTCAGTTGTATTTCAGCACGTTGTTGTGTTTGATGCTTTCCCTTAGATACACGTACCTGCTGCACCATTATCATTATCATTATATGTTCATTGCTTCCGCTGTTTAGTTTTAGTGTTTGTAGGATTCTTATTACTTTCGCTATTGACTGTTGTTTTCATGCCTTGTATACCTTACCAAATTAGTGCATAGTTTCCCCAATAACTTATCAAGGCCCTCACTACTAGTCAGCAGCCTCTGGCATTTGGGGAAATGCGCTTGAGGTCATTTGGAAGACCGGGTACGGGGCACCAGTGGAAGGGCTCCGGATTCGGGTCGTTACAAAGTGGTATCAGAGGAGTTATTTCTTTTTCTATTGACTTACTGTTTAGCGACATTAGATAGGGATAGGACGGAATCAGTGAATGGTAAATATATTTTCCCGTGCGTTATAGAACCCGTGTACAGGGAAAAAGCCAGATTACCTCAATTATTGCAAGTTTTGAGTTTTGCGAATGTTACAGTTTAATTGATTTCACCATTGGGTGATGCACTTGTTTTGTGTTGTTACTATTTATTTGATTGTGGTTCTATTTTGTTGCAACCCGGTGAGATGAGGGTATGCCATCTCATGCATCATATAGGCACATGTTATAAGATCACATGCCATGCATCTTGCCTTGCCATCTAGGTTGCATTATAGATTGCAAGCTGTTGTGATAGGATTTGTGATAGACAATGCATGCTGTTGTGATAGCTTTTGTGATAGAATACCTTCTATGTTGATAGGGTATCGTTGTTTGGAGCTTTCTTATCATGGACATCAAACTATGATCTTAGAAGTGTTTTGGGCCCTTAAGGATCAGAATTTGGTGGGTCGTGAGTTTTGAACTGTTTTCTTGTTATATGCATTGTTAGGATGCCAAGCTTTGATTCGCGGGGAGTATGGGCCCCCACGGATAGGAATTTGGCACCTTAACCCTTGTTTTTATGTGTTTTCTAGGCTCCGGTGTAGTTCTGAGGCTACTGACCGGAAAAACCCAGAATACACGGCGTGTACATTATATATACACACCGTGTAGTTTTTGGCCGTGTCACTGACCGTGTGGACAAGGACATGGATCTGTAAATGGTTTTCAGGAACATGCCGTGTACTCTAGGTACACGTCGTGTAGAGGCTAACTAGGAGTCCGGCCGTGTAACTAACAACATGGGCTAGTTAATGCATGTTTAGTACACTTCGTGTTCAGTATGCACACGCTGTGTAACCTTTCCCAGGTACCCAGTCGTGTCTTGAAAAACACGGGTCAGTGTTATCCTCTCCTATACACATTGTGTTTGTTCAGAACACACCGTGTGAGGATAAGCTGAGTACCCGGTCGTGTCATGAACAACATGGGCCGAGGTTTCCCTTCAAGTGCATGTCGTGTTTCTTAGGAACACGTCGTGTAGTGTCGACCGTGTTTCAGGCCGTGTCACTAACAACACGGGCCAGGTAAGGCATGTCCAGTACACGCCGTGTCTGTAGAGACCCGAAGATTAACGTACACAGACATTAAATTACTTTTGCGGAATACTTATTACATAACAAAAACACACACACAAGGATCATAATAGTTTAGTGTCTTTGGAAACTCGGAATATAATCTTCTAATCGTGGTGAAAGATCTTCAACATCTCCTATAAAGATCATCCTTTTTTTACCTAAAACCATTCTTTATATCCTGGGGAAAAGAAAACATAAAAGGGTGAGCTCAAATTCTCAGTAAGGGTAAACAAAAGAAATATCAATCACATCATTTTCATAAGAACGTAACATTTTGGAAATCTTAACCTGCAAAAGATAGCATAATTTCATAACATGGGATAAATCATAGTTGTGAAATGAAATCCCAATAATCATAACATCAAACATGAAACTTTATGGCATACACACATAATCATAGAGAATCATATCTTATTAGTCAAGACTCATTGCCAAGACTATCTTAGCGGACAAAGTCCATTTCTGAACCGAGTCACCCTCGTTTCAGTCCTTTTTCACTGAACCGGTATAACCAACCGTTCCAACCATGTCTATCTCATGAGATATAAAATCTTTACCCAATGCATTGGAGGGAGATATAGGTCCCACCCATATCATAATGAAACCATTCTTATATGTGCCACAAAAAAAAATCATAAGTCATACATCATTGCATAACCCAAGTAATAAAAATGGAATTCTTAAACATCGTGACATAATAAAACAATTCATATAAGATAAATGAATTCATAAAAAAAATTCCATCACAACATAATCAAATCAATGTAATTATAGGGATAGAATCAGAACCCTACATTATCTTAGATGGAAAATAATTTTGATAAAACACATGAACTCCATTCTTGAGGAAAATATCATTTCTACTTCAAAAACATTTTTCCTTTCTTAACATGTCATACAATTTTAAACTAAAAGAAGTTGGTTAAAAATAAACTTGAAAACTTGTAAAGTAATCTTCTTGGAAATATTGTTTTAAAAAATCCATGCATGCCGTATAAGTTAAAAAAACATTCTTCGTACTTTTTTCGGAAAAGTCAAAAAGTACCTCGTACGAAAAACGACAAAAGATTCCTTTCATATCTTTTAATAAAAATCACTGAAGGGTAAAATTGGATATAAACTATTGTATAAGGATATAAATATTACATATTGAGGAAACAAGGATTTGGATGATAAAATACACCCCAGTAGATTATTACTTATAAACAACCTCGGATAATGGAGAGATTGTGAAATAACCCTTACCTTAGGTCTGATTTGCTTCGTATGTGTCTGAACCTCCTGTATAATGATTTAAATAATGTAATTGACTTATTCCAGAATAATACCCACTGTTATGATATCATATATGGTTAACTTATGGCTTTATATTACTCGTTCTTTTGTAAATTCCATGTTAAAGAGCGTTTTGGGTAAAATCGTTTCATTTGTCGTCCGTGTTTTGACTTGTAATTATTAATATGATTACTTAGATTATGATTACTTAATTCCAGAATATAAAACATAATTTATATATAATATATATTCAGAATATATATATATATATATAATATATCAGTAAATGGAAAGAAATACACCGTTCATGAAGACGGTAGACCGTACGTACGCATGAACACTGTTTTCGTTTCCTTATTGAGTTGAATGGAATTAAGTATATGGAATACATATATATACACATAAATCCAGTATCATTATTAGGTCATATATTTCATGAATACTTATTATATATACTTTATAATCATTCATGAATGGTTAAAGTGGAGAATGAATCTCATCGCGTCGTGGAGATGGTATTCCGTACGTACGCACGCGCGGTGATTTCATTTTCCGTAGGATGGATAGATGGTGAAATAAGGTTGTTTCATACTTATAATAACATATCAGTATATGAGTGATACTGATGTTATTACTTCATAATGAAACAACTAAAGAAGAAGAAGTGGAAGAAGAAATAAAGATGAAATAATCGGTAACGGACATTACCTCTTCTTTGAAGTGCTTCTTTGAGACCTCCTTTTAGGGCACTAAAATAGGTCTTTGAAGAAGACCAGAACCTATAGGATGTTTCTAGAGAAGTGGAGAAAAGAAATTGGAAGGGGTTGACCGAGCTTGAAGACCCAAAGTGGTGTGAGGAAGAGGGGGAGGAGGTGCCCTTTTATAAGGGAGGAGAGGGGCACCTTTGGAATAACTAAAAATATTATTTTATTATAAAGTCAAGTTCGATTTTAAATAGCTCCAAATTGAGTTATTTCGAAGATAAGGTGGGGAATGGGTCGAAATCCTCTCATCCAATAGAATTTAGACATGTTTAGGTCATTATATTAACCGAATCTTTTTTTTAACTCTTAGTTAATTAGATTGACATTTACCATGTCACTTTGTATTTTTAAATTATATAGTTAATAAACTTACCATATACATCCAAGCGACCCCCCAAGTTGTTTTTTATTAATATATATAACCTTATCTAAGTCATTTGGCCTAACCTTAGATTTTTAGGAATAAAATAACAATTAATAATATAATATTTGTTTTAAAAACTATTTTATGTCAATTTTGACACTATTCAATAGTTGATTTTTTTGAAACTCATAACAGAATGATTACTTCGACCAAAGTTAATTTAATCAATCCTAACATGTCATAATAACCTAGAAAATTAGTTTAATTCATAAAAAGTCTCAAATTATATTTATTTGGGTATTTATAACATCAATTATGTCAATATTTCATTAATAAGACAATTACTGCATCATCGTTGTGTCATAAATAAATTAAATTATTTAATGTCTAAAAAATTACAAATAAAATACCATTATGTAGGAAATATTTTTAGATTTCTAATGACTATTTATAGTCGAACTTATCTTATTTATAACCCTATATTAAAAATGATTTACTTATTAAACTTTGATTTTAACTATTTCAACCCTTCTTTAAATAAATTAATAATAAATGTCCTAATCTAATACAAGTGGGCCTAAATGGTCATATTTTATTCCTAAGGTTGTTTTTGGTCTAATTACACTTGTCCAATAGAATTAGGACATGTGTTAGGGTAATAATAATATCATTTTTACCCTTAATTACCCTATTTACTTTTAATTGTGGTAAAAAAAAAGTAAAAAGTTACTATTCCCCAAAAAATTGCTTTCATCTCATTGAACCACATTTTACTTACTGACATCAACCGTGTTTCTCGGATTTTCGAAATTCCACTCACAGAAGCGGTAAAATTACGTTTTATGAAAAAATTAGTTTTTTTAACTACCACTTAGTGGTTTCACTATTCATCAAAAATTGAAAGTTTTCAGAAAAATACCAAAAATTAGGCCTAAGCTATATTTGATATTATGAATTCAAAAATGATGTCTATTTTTACAAATTGAAAACATATCAGTTGCATTAATTAATTTAAAAATTAATTCTCGTCGTCAAAACAAATAGTGTGTTCTTAAGAGATAATAACTATCAAAAGATTGACAGTTGTTTATGTCTGGTTTTAATGTAGAATTACATCCAATGACCAAAATTGTATTAAATTGTAAAAATATATTCTAAATATACTTTAAAACCAATCAAATTAATAATTTATCACTATTAATTATTTCTATTAAAAAGGTTGTTTTTAATTAAAATTTAGTAATTTTCACTATTCATCAGAAAATGAAAGTTATCCGAAAAGTACCAAAATTTCACCCTAAGCTAATTTCAATTTTACAAATCCAAAAATAAATTCCATTTTGAAAAATAAAATTTAAAAAATTTCAAAAAGTGGTTATTACTATTCATAACGGCTAGTTTTAATAATATTTTAATAGCATATCGTTGTTTAGTGAAACTCGGTATTGCGTACTACACACGCTATTGAGGAAGGTCGCGATTGAGTGCAAGGTAAGGAAAGTCAAGGATGCGTGTTGAGCAAGCTCCTTTTGGTGTAGCGTACAACACAATACATTAATGAAATTAAAAAGAATATTTTTTTTATAAAATCTCGGGCTGTTACATTCTACCCCCTTTAAAATGAATTTCTCCCTCGAAATTCGTCGGGGTTATAAATGGTTTACTACATGAAAGTTTCTTTAATATAAACCCACATCGTAAAAAGGAATACCAAAACCAATCTTTAAAAACAAAAGTACGAAACGTAACGGTTACCCAAATAAACTAATCACTGGGTTTCCACATAGGTGAAAATATGGATATGGAAGAGAAATCTAACCATTATGTTCTGATGGAGAGTGGTAGAGAACATGGCTATGGAAAAGCCAGCAATCACAAAGCCATAAATTTGTGACGATCTAAGGTACCATCTGATTCATGAGATATAATATCACTAGGACAACATTTTTGGTTTTCAAGATCATTTCCCTAACGTTGATGAAATTGGAATTAGAAGAAATACTTTCGTGATTTTGGTATAGTCTCACCATTTGTCATTATTTGGACAATTTCCACTTCATATCTTAAAGAAATGAAGTTGAATTTTTCATTCGTGATGTGTTAGCAGATCATGTTATAGAATGATGGGTCATTCCATCTGTCTCAAACAAAAGGTTAGAAAAGTTATCAAAAAATACATAAGTCCATCTATAGTGAGATTAATCATATATGGTTCCTAAAATGGACTTATACTTCATATATCATACTGCTTAATAAAACTAGTTTCTACTAAATAGGGACTTCCTGTAGGCCAGTGGTAGGCGATAAAGGCCAGTCACACTTCGGTTGTGGGTTCGATTCCCACAGCCTTGTCCGGCGCGATGGGTTGTTGCCCGTCCTGCAGGTTGTCCATTTTCTAAAACTACATTACTATAAAATCACATAAATAATATCAAAAAAAATTCTATCCTTAAACAATAATAACTTATGGTTAACATAATCCATTCCAATCTTTAGGCTTATCTAAAATACTTCGGTCCAAGCTCATAGTATAAAGAAAACGATAACTTGAAATGTCATCAACCAAGCATGTGAATACCATCATTTATCCCCCATATATCTTGTTGGTCACATTCCAATCATGTGAATACCTTAATGATGTATTCTCTTGAAAAATGAATACCCATTAAACCTTAGTGAAAACATGAATGCTGTCAAAAGTTAACTCTTTCCACATACCAAAATCCAAAAATTCTATATACTCAAACCATGATATAACCTTCTACTTATATCAGTCATGAGCTCATGAATACTATCACACATTTAATTTTCTCCTTATCCCTTCATTATATGCATATCATCTACATTCCAAAAATATCTGAATAACCTTTCATGGATACTGGTAACATTAATCATACACTTTCAAAACTCAAGAAAAGACAACAGTGTAACAATCCTTAGATGTCTCTTTATTCCATAGTACCATGAGATTACTTATACAACATTACACATGATAAACATGTAATCATTCCACTAAATTCTTAAACCATTGATCGAGCTTCAACAATTCTTTCATCTCACATATCATTTGTAGTCTCTTCATCATCATCCACATAAATACTACCCATACGACCATACTAATTCTCTTCATGAGACTTTCCCTTAGGGCATTGGTTTTCATAATGCCCGTACATTCCACATTTAAAACATTTAACCATTATTGATGTCGTAGAAATGCCATTATCTTCATCCCTGGTGTTAACTGAACCTTTTCCTTTGCACTTACTGGCTTTGTGTCCTTCTTTTCCACACCCAAAGCATCTTCCAGTTCCTTTGAAACATTCTCCTTGATGCCTCTTCCCACATGATTTACATAGGGGAAATTGAACTTTCTTTCCTCTATGATCATCATGAAACTCCATCTTTCTCTTATTAGCCGAGTCAGGAAACTTACCAAATTTTACTTTATTGATCATATTATGAGATTGCTGATTCGGTATAATAATGATGTTTGGACTTCCAAATCCCATTTCATTTGGTTGCTCATGAAGAATATCATTCCATTGTCCATCATATCCTCCATTATCATGAATCATCTTGTTTCCTGCCATTTTCTAAAACCAAAAAAGAATATTGTGAGAGGAAAAAATCATAATAAAGGGGGAGTAAATTAAATATCTAACATCTTTGGTTTAATCTAATATCGTTACCATAGTTCTAGGACTATATCCTATACGTATACTTATCCTTAGGGACATCCCTAGACATACCGTAGAAATATCTATAGGGATCTCACTAACGTTTTCGCATCCTAGTTTCCAAAGGTTGACTAAACTTTTCCTCTGATACCAACTGTAGAGACCCGAAGCTTAACGTACATAGACATTACATTACTTTTTCAGAATACTTAGTACATAACAAAAACACACATACAAGGATCGTAATAGTTTAGTGTCTTTGGAAACTTGGAATATAATCTTCTAATCGTGGTGAAAGATCTTCAACATCTCCCATAAAGATCTTCGTTTTTTACCTAAAACCTTTGTTTATATCCCGGGGAAAAGAAAACATAAAAGGGTGAGCTCAAATGCTCAGTAAGGGTAAACAAAAGAAATATCAATCACATCATTTTCATAAGAACATAACATTTTGGAAATCTTAACCTGCAAAAGATAGCATAATTTCATAACATGGGATAAATCATAGTAGTGAAATGAAATCCCAATAATCATAACTTAAAACATGAAACTTTGTGTCATGCACACATAATCATAGAGAATCATATCTTATTAGTCAAGACTCATTGCCAAGACTATCTTAGTGGACAAAGTCCATTTCTGAACCGAGTCACCCTCGTTTCAGTCCTGTTTCACTAAACCGGTATAACCTACCGTTCCAGCCATGTCTATCTCATGAGATATAAAATATTTACCCAATGCATTGGAGGGAGATATAGGTCCCACCCATCTCATAATGAAACCATTCTTATGTGTGACACAAAAAAAATCATAAATCATACATCATTGCATAACCCATGTAATAAAAATGGAATTCTTAAACATCGTGACATAATAAAATAATTCATATAAGATAAATGAACTCATAAAAATAATTCCATCACAACATAATCAAATCAATGTAATTATAGGGATAGAATCAGAACCCTATATTATCTTAGACGGAAAATAATTTTGATAAAACACATGAACTCCATTCTTGAGGAAAATATCCTTTCTACTTCAAAAACATTTTTCCTTTCTTAACATGTCATACAATTTTAAACTAAAAGAAGTTGATTAAAAATAAACTTGAAAACTTGTAAAGGAAGCTTCTTGGAAATATTGTTTTAAAAAATCCATTCATGCCGTATAAGTTAAAAAAAACATTCTTCGTACTTTTGTCGGAAAAGTCAAAAAGTACCTCGTACGCAAAACGACAAAAGATTCCTTTCATATCTTTTACTAAAAACTCACCGAAAGGTAAAATTGGATATAAACTATTGTATAAGGATATAAATATTACATATTGAGGAAACATGAATGTGGATGATAAAATACACCCCAGTAGATTATTACGTATAAACAACCTCGGATAATGAAGAGATTGTGAAATAACCCTTACCTTAGGTTTGATTTGCTTTGTATGTGTCCGAACCTCCTGTATAATGATTTAAATAATGTCATTGACTTATTCCAGAATCATAACCATTGTTATGATATCATATATGGTTCACTTATGGCTTTATATTACCCGTTCTTTTGTAAATTCCATGTTAAAGAGCGTTTTGGGTAAAATCGTTTCATTTGTCGTCTGTGTTTTGACTTGTAATTATTCATATGATTACTTAGATCATGATTACTTAGATCATGATTACTTAATTCCAGAATATAAAACATGATTTATATATAATATATATTCATAATATATATATATATATATAATATCAGTAAATGGAAAGAAATACACCATTCATGGAGACGGTAGACCGTACATACACATGAACGTTGTTTTCATTTCCTTATTGAGTTGAATGGAATTAAGTATATGAAATACATATATATACACATAAATCCAGTATCATTATTATGTCATATATTTCATGATTACTTATTATATATACTTTATAATCATTCATGAATGGTTAAAGTGGAGAATGAATCTCATCGCGTCGTGGAGACGGTATTCCGTACGTACGCACGCGCGGTGATTTTGTTTTCCGTAGGATGGATAGATGGTGAAATAAGGTTGTTTCATACTTATAATAACATATCAGTATATGGGTGATACTGATGTTATTACTTCATAATGAAACAACTAAAGAAGAAGAAGTGGAAGAAGAAATAAATATGAAAGAATCAGTAGTAGACATTACCTCTTCTTTGAAGTGCTTCTTTGAGACCTCCTTTTAGGGCACTAAAATAGGTCTTTGAAGAAGACCAGAACCTGTATAATTTTTCTAGGGAAGTGGAGAGATGAAATTGGCAGGGGTTGTCCGAGCTTGAAGGCTCAAAGTGGTGTGAGGAAGAGGGGGAGGAGGTGCCCTTTTATAAGGGAGGAGAGGGGCACCTTTGGAGTAACTAAAAATATTATTTTATTATAAAGTCAAGTTCGGTTTTAAATAGCTCCAAATTGAGTTATTTCGAAGATAAGGTGGGTAATGGGTCTAAATCCTCTCATCCAATAGAATTTAGAAATGTTTAGGTCATTGTATTAACCTTATCTTTTAGTTTTAACTCTTAGTTAATTAGATTGACATTTACCATGTCACTTTGTATTTTTATATTATATAGTTAATAAACATACCATATACATCCAAGCGACCCCCAAGTTGTGTTTTATTAATATATATAACCTAATCTAAGTCATTTTGCCGAACCTTAGATTTTTAGTAATAAAATAACAATTAATAATATAATATTTGTTTTAAAAACTATTTTATGTCAATTTTGACACTATTCAATAGTTGATTTTTTTGAAACTCATAACAGAATGATTGCTTCGACCAAAGTTAATTTAATCAATCCTAACATGTCATAATAACCTATAAAATTAGTTTAATTCATAAAAAGTCTCAAATTATATTTATTTGGGTATTTATAACATCAATTATGTCAATATTTCATTAATAAGATAATTACTGCATCATCGTTGTGTCATAAATAAATTAAATTATTTAATGTCTAAAAATTACAAATAAAATACCATTATATAGGAAATATTTTTAGATTTCTAATGACTATTTATAGTCGAATTTATCTTATTTATAACCCTATATTAAAAATGATTTAATTATTAAACTTTGACTTTAACTATTTCAACCCTTCTTTAAATAAATTAATAATAAATGTCCTAATCTAATCCAAGTGGGCCTAAATGGTCATATTTTATTCCTAAGGTTGTTTTTGGTCGAATTACACTTGTCCAATAGAATTAGGACATGTGTTAGGGTAATAATAAAATCATTTTTACCCTTAATTACCCTATTTACTTTTAACCGTGGTAAAAAAAAGTAAAAAGTTACTATTCACCAAAAAATTATTTTCATCTCATTGAACCACATTTTACTTACTGACATCAACCATGTCTCTCGGATTTTCGAAATTCCACTCACAGAAGTGGTAAAATTAAGTTTTATGAAAAATTCAGTTTTTTTAACTACCACTTAGTGGTTTCACTATTCATCAAAAATTGAAAGTTTTCAGAAACATACCAAAAATTAGGCCTAAGCTATATTTGATATTATGAATTCAAAAATGATGTCTATTTTACCAAATTCAAAACATATCAGTTGCATTAATTAATTTAAAAATTAATTCCCGTCGTCAAAACAAATAGTGTGTTCTTAAGAGATAATAACTATCAAAAGATTGACAGTTGTTTATGTCTGATTTTAATGTAGAATTACGTCTAATTACCAAAATTGTATTAAATTGTAAAAATATATTCTAAATATACTTTAAAACCAATAAAATTAATAATTTATCACTATTAATTATTTCTATTAAAAAGGGTGTTTTTAATTAAAATTTAGTAATTTTCACTATTCATCGGAAAATGAAAGTTATCCGAAAAGTACCAAAATTTCACCCTAATCTAATTTCGATATTACGAATCCAAAAATGAATTCCATTTTGAAAAATAAAATTTACAAAATTTCAAAAAGTGGTTATTACTATTCATAATGGCTAGTTTTAAGAATATTTTAATAGCATATCGTTGTTTAGTGAAACTCAGTATTGCGTACTACACACGCTATCGAGGAAGGTCGTGATTGCGTGCAAGGCAAGGCAAGGCAAGGATGCATGTTTAGAAAGCTCGTTTTGGTGTAGCGTACAACACAAGACATTAATTAAATTAAAAAGAATATTTTTTATAAAATCTCGGGCTGTTACAGTGTCTGTCTCAAAGCATGTCGTGTAGTCTTCGGCCAGGACAGTCCGTGTGACTTAGTCATGTAGGAGTAGTCGGGCAGGGAGAAATGGGTAAGTATATGTCATGTAGTTTAATAACATGCCGTGTAGTCGGGTTGTTTACACAGCCATGTATGGCCAAGGTACACGCCCAGGGTAGGATTTCTGGAAACACGTCGTGTATCAGTATTACACGCCGTGTAGTTTTGTTTTTCTAGATTTAAAGGTTTTTACCTGATTTTCCATTTTACTCTCCTATGTTGAAGTTGTTTTCGTCTTTAATGAAGGTGTGTTTTAGTCTTTCAGAGCTATGGCACCGAGACGTCCTCCCGTTGCACGCCATGAACCAAGCAGCGATCGTATGCCTGATACGACCGATCAGGGACTGCTAGTAGTTCTGCCCATCATTCTGGACATGGCACCTGCAGTGATTCCAGACACTTGTGTCGATGCTCAGTTCAGAGAGGGTTTTATGAGATTCCTGCAGACCTTCTAGGGAGTTCAGCATCCTTCCCCGACTATGGCAGAGCTGACGCGGGTCTTCCAGCAGCAGCAGCATCCCACTTTCACAGGGGATGGAGGACCTCAGGCTGCAGAGTCATGGCTGGAAGCCATGCTGTCCATCTTTGAGCATCTAGAGACACCTCTAGATAGGACGGTGAAGCTCTAAATTTATATGTTGCAAGATTCTGCGAAGAGATGGTGGGACGTAGTCTCTCAGATGGGGCATCGACAGACTATGGCTTGGGATGAGTTTCAGCGTACGTTTTACGACTACTTCTACCCAGCGACGCTGAGGGACGACAGAGCCAGTGAGTTCATGAGCCTGCAGCAGGGTACTGTCTCAGTTATGAATTATTCTTCCCGCTTCACTGAGTTACAGCGATTCACTCCCGTTCTGGGGAATGATGAGCTATTTCTAGTGAGGAAGTTTGAAGAAGGCCTCAGACCGAAGATCAGATCGCAGGTGAATGTCTTTCAGTTGACTTATCTTACTCTAATAGTCAACCAAAAACTCATCATGGAGAGGAACCTGAGGGAGACTGGAGCTATGGACCAGGGCGGTTCAACATCCAAGGTTGATTACCTCCTGACAGACAGCGGGAAGCGCCACCGAGAGTCTACCCGAGGCGACCTGAGGAAGCGTGGTATTCCTTCTGGTAGAATAGATCTCTCTTCTGGCACCAAAGTGGTGTGTTTTCAGTGTGGGAGGAGCAGGAATAAGAATCCCCAGTGCTCGAGGGACCCAGTGTACTACCGATCCTGCGGCAAGATGGGTCATCTGCAACGTTTCTGCAAGGTTACCCTTCCAGCGGCTAGTGAAGGAGGATCAGTTTCGACACTGCGTACATGAGTATGATTACCCGCTCCGCATCAGACTAGGGACTGGAGTTCTTCAGGATGTTCAGGTCAGGGTAGTGGCTGTGGACATAGTGGACATGCTCAGAGAGGTGTAGCACAGGGTTTTCAGGCTGCAACACAGGGCCGCGGTATAGGCCAGACTTTTTCTGTAGAGCAGATTCATCCGGAGTAGGATCTCGGACCCTCTGCAGTTCGAGGTACGATCTTAGTAGCCTCATTTTTATCTTTATCCCTTTTTGATACTGGTGTTTCACATAGCTTTATCTCTGTTTCTGTCGTGGAAAGCCTTGAGCTCTGTGTCTTTTCGCCTGCTGACATGTTGACTCCTGAAATGCCCTTGGGAACGAGGATATCTAGCGTACGTCAGTGCAAGGAGTTCCCTCTCGAGGTTTCAGGGTATCGTTTTGTATGGGACCTCTATGTCCTGGAGATGACGGGCTATGACTTCATTCTCGGTATGGACTGGTTGGTTCCCTTCCAGGCAGTCGTCGATTGCTATCGCCGCAAGTAGAGTTTCGTATCGCTAGAGGGTGAATATTTCCTTCATAAAGGAGAGTGGGATGTTCAGGTGAGTCGAGCCGGACTCGAGCATCATGGGATAGGAGGAGTTACGGCCCATATTTCTAGTCTTTATCTAGATGAACTAGGGACTTCACAGTTAGATTTTCCTCTAGTGGTTGATCGCTTTCCAGATGTCTTTCCAGAATAATTTTCAGGGTTGCCTCTGAAGCTTGAGGTAGACCTCTCAATTGAGCTCATGCCAGGAGCAGCACCAGTGTCCATTCCTCCCTATAGGATGGATACACCTGAGTTACAAGAGCTCAAGAAGTAGTTGGAGGAGTTTCTGGAAAAGGTTTTCATCAGACCCAGTACTTCTCCTTGGGGTTCTCCTGTTTTGTTTGCGAAGAAAGCAGACGGTACCCTTAGGCTTTGTGTGGACTATCAGAAGCTGAACCAGTTGACGTTCAAGAACTGATACCCCTTGTTGAGTATTGATGACCTATTTGACCAGCTTCAAGGAGCTAGGGTGTTCTCGAAGATCAACTTGAGGTCCGGCTATCATCAGCTATGCGTTAGACCCTCAGATATACCTCTGACGGCCTTCCGGATTAGGTATGGCCTCTACGAGTAAACGGTTATGTCGTTCGGTCTTATGAACGTGCCAACAGTTTTCATGGAGCTAATTAACCTAGTGTTCCATCCTTACTTGGATTCCTTCGTTGTGGTCTTCGTGGACGATATCTTGGTGTACTCTCACACTCGACACGACCATGCAACCCATCTTGAGATCGTTTTGAGTACACTGTGGGAGCATCGACTTTATGCTAAACTCTCTAAGTGCCGCTTTTAGATGGACGAGATTCACTTCCTGGTCAGGTCATCTCAGAGACAGGAGTATTGGTAGACCTAGAGAAGGTGAGAGAAATAGTTACCTGGGAGCAGACGAAGAATGTCTTCGAGGTACGGATCTTCTTGGGGCTGGCTGGTTACTACAGGTGGTTTATACAGGACTTCTCACGCCTTGCAGCACCATTGACAGGATTGAATAATAAGGGCGTGAAGTTTGTTTGGTCATAAGCCTATGACTCAGCCTTCCGGGAGCTGAAGGGGAGATTGACATCAGCACCAATCCTAGTTTTTCCGGAGCCGGGAAAGAGCTATACAGTTTTCTATGATGCATTTGGCATCGGACTTGGAGCAGTGCTTAGGCAAGAGGATCGAGTGGTTGCGTATGGATCTCGGCAGTTGAGGCCACATGAGAAGAATTATCCTACGCATGACCTGGAGTTGGTTACGGTTTTTCATGCCTTACGTTTCTGGAGACATTACCTTCTGGGAGAGCATTTTGTGGTATACACTGACCAAAAAAGTCTCAAGTACATCTTCACGTAGCGTGACTTGAATCTGAGACAGCGGAGGTGGGTTGAGTATCTCCAGTCCTTTGATTTTGGGCTTGCCTATACGCCTAGGAAAGGCAACGCAATGGCTAATGCACTAAGCAGGAGAACTCAGATACAGACAGTTCAGGAGGCCAGCATTGAGTGGCAATTGATGGCTCTGTTCTCAGAGATGAATTTGTAGGTGCACGATAGGTAGGGGCAGACATTCCTATCTTCTATGGATGTTACCTCTGTACTTCTGGATTGAGTTAGGATGAGGCATCGGGCAGATTCAGAAGGCCTAGTCCTACGGGAAAGAGTGTCAGGAGAGGAACCTCTTCTCGAGTGGACCATTGGTGATTATGAGATCTTGAATTTCCAGGGACGCGTAGGGGTTCCGGCAGATATACGTGAGGAGATGATGCTAGACTTCCATTCCTCAGTTTGGGCAGTTCATCATGGCATCACCAAGATGTATCAGGATCTTCATCGCTAGTAATGGTGGCCAGGTATGAAGAAGGATGTTGCTGGTTTCATCATGAGATGATCTACTTGTCAGCAGGTGAAAGCAGAGCATCAGCGACCAGCGGGGCTTTTGCAGAAGTTACCCATTCTGGAGTGGAAGTGGAACGATGTCATGATGGACATCATGAATGGTTTTCCGAGATCATTGAGAGGAAACGATACAGTGTGGGTTGTCATTGACAGGATCATGAAGGTTTCTCACTTCTTTCTAATCAAGGATACTTTCATTGTCGATGATCTGGGACGACTTTACATCTGGGAGATCTTTCGTCTGCATAGAGTTCCACACTCCATTGTTTCAGACAGGGATGTGCGTTTTACCTCTCGGTTCTATAAGAGACTCCAGAAGGCCTTGGGTACATAGGTACTTCTGAGTACATCTTATCACCCTCAGACAGATGGCCAGTCAGAGAGCCCAATCCAGGTGCTTGAGGATATGCTCCGAGCTTGCATTCTAGACTTTGGTGGTTCTTGGGAAAAGCATATACCTCTCGTAGAGATTGACTATAACAATAGTTTCTAGGAAACTATTCAGATGGCACCTTACGAGGCTTTGTACGGTAGGCCATGCCGATCACCTTTGTGTTGGCTGGAGGCAGGAGAGGCAGCTTTGCTGGGACCTCATCTTGTTCAGGAGACCTCATAGCAGATAGAGTTGATTTGGAAGAGGATGGCTACTGCATAGTCTCGTCAGAAATCTTATACTGACCAGCAGAGGTGACCTCGGTAGTTCAGGGTCGAAAACCAGGTTTTCCTACATGTTACCCCGAGGTTGGGAAACAAGAGGATCAAGAGACAGGGTAAGCTTTCACTGAGATACGTCTGGTCGATCGAGGTTTTTGAGAGAGTTGGGCTGGTTGCTTATAGGTTGCAGTTACCCCAGAGATATCAGGCTATGCATGACATCTTCCATGTTTCTTAGCTTCAACACTATTTCTCAGACCCGTCTCATGTTTTTCGACCCAAGGAGGTTGATCTGGAGCATGTTTCATCATTCGAGGAGCATCTTATCAGGATTGTTGATCATAGCGCAAAGGTACTCTGTGGCCGGTCTGTTCCTCTAGTACGGGTGCTATGACAGCATGACCGTGTGCAGGACGAGACTTGGGAGAGGGAGGCCGATATGAGATCACAGTGGCCAGAGTTTTTTGAGGTTTCTTCTTCACCACCTTGCTAGGGAAATTCGGGGATGAATTTCATTAATGAGGGAAGTTTGTAAGAACCTGGACCTTCTTTTCAGGTATCTTTTCCTTTTCTGGCCGTTTTTGAGAAAAA
This sequence comes from Viscum album, assembly GCA_963277665.1. Classification (NCBI taxonomy): domain Eukaryota; kingdom Viridiplantae; phylum Streptophyta; class Magnoliopsida; order Santalales; family Viscaceae; genus Viscum; species Viscum album. Next base: position 919,061,966 of record OY728120.1, on the reverse strand, counting down.
GAGGAGAATCTGGAAATTTTGTAAGTACACGCCGTGTAATTTTCTTCCACTCGAGGCCGTGTGCTGGCTGTGTCCAGGCCAGTCACACGGGGTGTAGTGATGAGGTAGAGCCCGATTAATACGGCGTATGGAAAAGGGGACTATATGTCGTGTACTCAATAAGTACACGCCGTGTACTTTTCTTTTTATTTCATTAATCAGACTGGGGTCGCGCCTAATCCCCATTTTCATCTTCTTCTCCACCTAATTATGTCTAGAGCGACCTAGAGAGCCGATTCTTCTACGATCCACCGATTCTTCACTGATTGTCCAAATCGAACGTCGTCAGGTGCAATAGAATCGCAGCGGTGAGTTATCGGTTCTTCTTTGGCCATGTTTCCTGATTCCTACTCTTGTGAGAGTTATCTGAGGTTGAACGTTTTAGACATTTTTGCAGATTTACTCCGTTCTAGGATGATTCATAGTCCGAGGTTCAAGAATATCAATCTCCTAGGATTGAGGTAGGTGGTTTGTTGCCCTGCGTTGAATGTCTTTGAGTTTTTGGTGAAAAAGTGTCGGATACCCATGTATCAGGTATCTCGGGTTAAGGTTTTGATCCTATTTTTTTATCTACCTTAGATTGCTTGTATTCTTGAGGTTATTAGATGATTAAAAATTTCTTGTTATCATGTTTGAGGATCACCAACGGGTGTTTCCCTTATATTGGATGTTGATTTCCGTTTGGAACAGTTTGCCTACGAGGCAACCCTTTTGCACATTGCTAGTATGCCTGTTGACTTGATTGCATGTATTTTCTGCTGTTTATATGCTTGTGGATGCATTTGTAGCTATTAGTCAAGTAGTTTCTGAACTTACTTAGGCTGATAACAGTCTATTAGGCATGATTAAACTATTCAGGGCTGACTGAACCTGGTGTGGTAGACTAAAGGGGGAATTGACGATTAGGGCTTCCCTAGAGAGTCTGTTATAATTAGTATCAATCACAGGACCTATGGGAATGGGACTTTGTGCTTCCTCAGAGTTTCCTTAGTTATGTAGCGAGACTATAGGGTGAATTAGACGTAATTTATTCCTTAGAGAGTCTATATCCTTCGTTGCAAGACCACATGGGAATTGACGGTGAGATATTCCCAGAGTGTCTATGCCTTTGTACGTTTACGTGACTAGATGGGGTTTTCTAGTAGGAGCCACCCAGAGAGTCAGTGCTTTATTTGTTGGTTGGTTGTGATGAGTCCACTAAGCCAAAGAACAATCTTGGGTTTGTACTGCCTGTTGTTTAGGTAGACTGCTGAGTTACCTGTTGTGATTACTTGCTTACGTTGGGAGTATAGAGCTGTTGCTAGGTTCCATGGTTGATAGATAAATGGTGGTAATGAACTAGTAGTTAACTATGAATGGATTTTGGTAGGATTTCTTACTTTAGTGTACATCTGCTTATCTACTTCATTTATTTCCTTTACTCTTGCTATATTACTCACTGACAGTAGGGCACGGATCTCGTGGTGATTGCCTATTGGGATTAGTCTCACACCCTGTCTGGGTCCTTCTTTTCGCCCGAATAGGTTATATGGTTGTAGGTGTGGACAGGGATTGTGGCCCTTCTACTTTAGGTTCATGATTGATGGTTGGATCTAGAGAGCATAGGACCGAGCTTAGGCTTGCGATGCTGCTGGAGTTGTTGTTTACTTTCCTACTTTGTTTTCAGTTGCATTTCATCACGTTGTTGTGTTTGCTGCTTTCCCTGAGATACTTGTACCTACTGCATCATTATCATTATCATTAGATGTTCATTGCTTCCGTTGTTTAGTTTCAGTTTTTGTATGCTGCTTACTGCTTCCTCTATTGACTGTTGTTTTCTTTCCTTGTATACCTTACCAAATGAAGGCATGGTTTCCCCAATAACTTACCAAGGCCCTCGCTTCTAGTCGGTAGCCTCTGGAATTTGGGGAAATGTGCTTGAGGTCATGTGGCGAACTGGGTACGGGGCACCAGTAGAAGGGCTCCAGATTCGGGTCGTTACAATAAGTATAATTGATTGGGTTGAGAAATAAACTAAATGAATGTTCTTATTGAAGGATGTTACCTCTTCTTTGGGTAATTTGTGTCAGTTTACCCCAAAAGACTAACGTGGATTAATTTATTCAAAAATTTATTATTAAATTATGAGATGAGGAATTTGAGAGCTTATATTTTTTGGTTTTGGATGAGGATATTTTCTTTATATGTGTGAATAATTGAGGGGGTGGGTTCACTTTTATAGTGGATGGGTGGAATTCCTGATAATATAAAAAGGTAAACACTATTAAGAGGTCTCCCTTAAATCATGTGCCTCCAGTAATGGTAAAATATTAATATAATGTATTATATTCTCTAAATATGTATATAAAAGTTCTTTTGGACTTGTTTATAGGTTATTTGTACCCTTAAGATAATGTTTAACCACTGCGTAAACTCATTTCACCATAATCACTATAATTAATTTTAATTACAATTATAAAAATTAGTAAAAATATAATTTAACCTTACTATTAATTATAAATAATTATGATTCTAAATATGGATTCCATTTTTCTAAATTCAATTCACAAAATTGGTATATATTAATTTAAAATTAATCCTACAAATGGGATGAGAAACTTTTAAAGTAAAAATGTTCAAAAGATTAAAATGTTTTTATAACCAATTTCAATTTTATGTTTATTAAAATAGCATAAATGTTATTAGTTCAATCATAATTGATATTATAATTCTTCTAAAACAATTTATATAATTTAACTATATAAATAAATTAGACAAAATTTTAGTTCTGAATTAAAATTTAGTATTTTTCTATATTCATCCAAAAATGAAACTTCCCATAAAAAATACCAAAGAATAACCCTATGATAATTTTTACATTCCTCATTAAAAACATAAATTTATTTTTTACATTATAATTTTTTAAATTACCAAATTTTACATTTAAAATAGGATCACCATTAAATGGTGGTGAAATTATCTTTTAGAAAAAAAAAAATATTTGTACGTAAAATTTGTTTTATTATCGTATCTTTTCTAAAAAACATAATTTGAATTTTAATAAGTGGTGTAAATATATTATTTATTTGTTTATTTATTTATTTCATTAAAATAATTTATCAAAATGGGATTAATTTATTTATTTATGTTAAATACATTTCATTTCATAAATATTGTTTTCCAGCAAAATATTTCCAATATTTTAGAAAGCATTTTATTTTCATTTATAGTTAATTAGTCACCAAATAAATATTTTTATAAAAACAAAATTCTACCATATTTTCATAATTTAATTAATATTATTCATAACTTCCATTCAAATAACTATGTGATAACTATAATAATATTTTAATAATATTATTAATATTAAATTGTATTTTTGTTAAACTAGTTCTTGCATGTAACAAAAGCTATGAAAGGAACTGGGAATTATGTGTAACACCATCCAAGCATAGTGTTGAGTGTACCATAATCCAATTGTTTTCTGTTGTTCAATATTAACATGGTGTGGCGTATATAAAACAAGTTATATTCAGTGTTGTGTGAAATTGAAAATATAATATAGTTTAAATTAATTAGAAAAAATTTATTCCAAAAAAATTGGGTTATTATATTCTACCCCCCCCCCCCTTTAAAAGAATTTCTACATTGAAATTCATCTAGGTTAAAATGGATTTATAATTAGAATTTTTTTCATAGAAACATGCATTGTAAAAATAAGTACTAATACTTACATTAAAAAAAAGAATACTGGAACCATATTGATTAAACAAAGTAACTCATAACTAGGTTTACAAATTGGAGAACATAGGTCAGCAGTAAAGATTTTAAATGGAATAAGATCATAAATAAATATAGAGAGTGATAATGATCACTGATTACAAGAAATAGAATGATCAATGGAATGTTGAGGGCCTCAAAACCCAAATTTTTTGATAACTTATAAGAACATAGATTCAATAGAAACAAAGTTATTAGAATAAACCATTTTTAATAATTTTCTTTTATAGTTTATAATTTTTTTAAAATAATATATACTTGGTTTCATTCAATTTAATATGAAAAAAATCACCCTTTGTTGTGAATTGATCAATTCTTACTTCATCTCATATGTTAGGGAATGGAGGTGGATTTTTCATTCCTAAAGATCTAACAGATCATCAGATCCATAAATAGAATGAAAAGTTATTCCATATATCTTTAGTTATCATAAAGAAAATGGTCAAAAAAGGTTTTCCAATAAGAATAAATCCTTATTTATAGAGATAATGATTTAATCTCTAAAACCTCATTAAAATCCTAAATTAAACAATTCAAAAAATGGTTAACCTTAGATCCCTTCCAAAAGATGAAAATCCAAACAAAAATTAAATAAGGTCACTAAATTTTTCAAAATCATCTAAACATTGATCCCCATATCATAATATAGTGTTTGAGTTTCACATTCCAAACATGTGAATAGATTTATCATATCTTCTTTTGAAGCATGGTAATAACCTGAATTACAAGAAAAACTTTTTGAAAACATGTATGCATTCTTATTAAAAATATTTTTGTATATATTCAATAAATAAAAAAAAAGGTTGTAAACATTATCCATGATAATGTAGACCACGTTTTGAACAAATCAATAATTATTTCCAGGATAATTAGTACTATCCAAATTACTTTATCCATATCATTCACCACTTTATCCATTATAAACACATGTTTCTCATCATTAGGGGAACAATATCTGTTACCTTCCTCTAATCAAAATATCCCATTTCCATTAAATCCCTTTTTTATTTAATCAAAATCTTATAATATATTTTTTCAAATCCTTAATGGAATATATATACTTCATGATTGTTATAACATAATTCTTGAATTCATATACAAACACACTTTAATCATCCAATCTTATTCTTAAACCATTACTTATGCTTCATCATCTTATCCCTTAATACCCATTTTCCATGAATATGAAATAAAAATCATTTCTTAAGGTTCATAAACCTCAATTTAATCATTATTATTATGTTTATTGTAAACAATACTTTTATAACATACCATACCTTTCACTAGTTGTTTTTAGTCTCTCTATATTCAGTAGTAAAACTAATACATGTACCAACTTCCTGATTATCTTCATTATATTTCCTCTAAGGAAATAAATTTTTAAAATACCCATACTTTACACATCTGGAAAATTCAATTTTAACCCAGTTATTTCTAGTTCTTGCTATTTACTAGGACAAGAAAACAAATTATAAGCAACAATTAACATAGAAGAAAACAAAAAAATCATGAAAATTTAAATATAGGAGACCTAAATAAGGATTCATACTTTTAAATCTTTGAAACCTTAGGCTTATCCTTAGAGACATCCCAAGAAAGTTCCTTAGAAATATCACTAGGGATCTCACTAATGTTTTCTCATCCTAGTTTCCAATGGTTGACTAAACCATCCCTTTGATAACAAATATAGTGAACCAACCTTAACATGCATTGATGTTACATTATTTTAGATGAATATTCAACACATTAAAAAATTAAATGACTTCAGACATTGCTATTTTAGTGTATTTGGAAAATAAGAACGCATTCTTCTAATTTGGTGAAAGATCTTATACATCCCTCATAAAGATATTCCCCTTTATTACTCATACTTAAAACCATTATTCATAACCTGAGGAAAGGAAACATAAGAATGTGTGAGCTCATATTCTCATTAACAATAAGAATAAGGGAGATAAATAAGCATAACATAGACATATGGGTATATGAAAATGAGAATAACATTTGAAGATCACTCCCTATATATCAAATATCATATATCTTAAGTAGTTTCATAAGTATTGGAAGTTCATAAGACATTAATCACAACAAAATCAAATAGAAAAATCCATGAGATCATAACATGGGCATAATACATAGAATTTTGGAATAAATGTTAGCTTATATCAATGTGAATATGCATAAATAGAAACGTGTGAACTCATTTAGTTAAGGACATGAAATCAAGACCCTCTATAAGCTTATGGAAATGCAAACAGGTCTACACATAACAATGTGAACTTGTAATAATTTTTACTCATGACATTGTGAACATGAAATCAGGTCTATGAATAAACATATAGACACCAAACCAGGTCCATGCATAACTTTATTAACATGTAATCAGGTTCACGAATAACATTGTGAACACATATAAGTATCACTCATAACATTTTGAACTTTCAATCAAGTCCACACATAAACATATGAACAAGAAACTATGTCCATGAATAAAACTATAAACATGTAATCAAGTTGACACATTACATTTTTAACATATAATAGGGACCACTCATTAAATTGTGAACATGTAATCAGGTTCATGCATAGGTGGATATACCTACTGGGTGGGAAACACCACCTTCCCAAGTGAAACCAATTCTTTAGATTGTATCATGTTATAAATTCTTCCCATAGTGAGTCATGCCCATCAAATTGTTCCCATTATTATCTCATGAGATTTAAATCTTTACCAAATGCATTTTAGGGAGAAATGTGCCCAAACATTCAAATAATAAAATCATAAGTATGTATTCCATAATATGATAAAACATTCATCAATTTATAATCCCTGAAATGAAATGTGTACCATAATTATTTCATCCTATCATAACCTATGGAAATGATACAGGTTTCATAATCACTTCATCATAAGATAACCCATGAAAAGAAGTAGGTTTATAAGTATTTTATCATTGCACAACCCATAGAAGATAAATTTGTCCATAACAGAATTTTTATCATAAACATAAACCATTCATAAAATTAATTTTAATGACATCCTTGTATTATATCCCCAGTGAAGAATAAAATATATTAAATAATGTCATCTTATATGTAAAATAATTATGAAAAGTCTTTAAAAACATTTCTTGAGGAAAATATCCTTTCCACTTTGAAAAACACTTTTTATATCATAAAAAAGATCTAAAATATTTTTTCAATTAAAATGATCATAAAATATCATTTAAAAACATTTTTGAAATATATTTTATAAAACATTATTTTGAGAGAAAACTGATTTTCGACTGAAGAGAGATATAAAGTCTCATTTTCTTGAAAAAAAATTCATTAATTATATTTAGTAAGAAATATTGAAAAAATGATAAAATTACATTTGGATGTCATGAATAAAATTAGGTAAATAATATTCGTGGGAGTTCTTGAGAAATGTATCATAATATTCATCAATGGAAGCATAATCATAAACAATCCTGATAAACGATGAGATTGTAGCAATAGACTATTACCACTTTGGTAAACTTGAATCATAATCCCCATGAGAGAATAAAATCACATGAAGAATAAAATATCATTAATATAATTATATTAATGATACTACATTTCAAACATCAATATATACACCTTGTTAAATAATATAGGTTCATAACATAACATGTATCTCAAAAATGGAAAATTGAGAAACAATTACTTTACCAATTTCGTAAATTTTGAACGATAAACCCCATGCAAAAGATATAAAAAATAGAAATGTTAATAACCATAAATTAAATGGTTATAACTATATAAAATATTCATTTCTACTATATACACCACATAAAATAAAAAAGTGGTGAATATGGCATAATTCTCACTGAAAAAATGTTCCCAGAAATCCCCTAACTACATGAGTAGTTTTTGAAACGTGATCCCCATGAAATAAATAAATTAACATAATTAAAGAAATAAAATTCATGATATAATTTTTCATTAGGCATTATATACACCACATAATAAAAATAAGTGGTGAATATAGCACATATCTCACAGAATTACATGTGAGATGTGAAAACCCTTACCTTGAGTCCTAGAATTATTTGTACATGTTAAAAACCAATTTAAAAAAAATATAAGTTTATTATAAATCTAAAAAACCATATTCATATATATCATTCCATATTTGATTTTATTATGACTTTATATTACCCTTTTTTGTAAAAAGTTACTTATTAATTTTATGATTCAGGTAATAATCACTTTATCTTTCATATATTTTTTGACATGATATTCATGATCTAATTACTTATATCATGATTTAGATATTAAATAATTTAAAAAATTATACTAATATTATATATATTTACTATATATTTATTTATAATAATATATGAAATATTTAAATATAAAAATGTAATACACCATTTATGGAGACAGTAGGTTGTATATATGCTTTAATGTTGTTTCTGTTTTCTTTACATATGAAAAGAAATAAATAAAATTGAATATTGGTATATATGTATTATCATTGAATTATAATTTTTATTTTAAATATATCATATATGTTTACTAAACTCATCCTTAATACATTTCATGTAAAGATTCAATGAATCATATCACTTTAAGGGGTGGAATTCCACATCTATACAGAAAAAGTTATCGTATTATCAAATGATATAATACATGAATGTATGTGTTATATAATAATTCTAGAATTATAGAGAAATAATAAATATCCTATATATCATATAAAATAGTAATTCTATCATTATTCCCATCTATGAAAGGTGGTAATGGAAGAATAAACTACATTGGTTCGCTAGGTGGTAGTTCGTCAAACACACGAATGGTGATTCTATATCCCATTTTATGGAAGTGTGTGTGAGTGTAGGTCGAACCCTTAACATAAAAACATCTCATTATATTTATAATACATAGGTTATTATATAATCATGGAATAAGATTAATTGAGGAGGTGGATAAGTAAATAAAACAAAGTCCTATTTGAAGGATATTGCCTCTTTTTTGGGTAATTCTTTTTCGTTTGAACCAATTGACTAACACAATGTTCTTTTTACCTAAAGTGATGCTTCTAGGATTAGTGGAAATGATTTTTTAGCTCATTTGGGTAGGGTTTGGTTGAGAAAAATGGATTGAGGGTTGTAAATAAGTGAGGGGGTGAGTTCCATTTATTATGGAGGAGTGGTATTATTGTAAATATAAAATGGTAAACACTATAGAGAGTAATTCCTTGAATATGTATCTATGATAATGGTCCATTTTCCGAAAAGGTTGTATAATTTAAAAATATGTCTATCCAATGGCTTTTGACCATGTTTCTTTTTTATTTTCACCCTTAACATAAAATTTAACCACTAAGTAAATTGGGTTTTACCTTAAACAATGTAATTAATTTTAATTACATTCACGAATATTTTCGATAATAACTAATTTGAACCTACTAGAAATTATAATTTATGATTATTAAAAATATAGAATCCATTTTTTCAAATTATATTCCTAGAAGTGGCATAAATTAATTCAAACTATTGGTGAGCCTCATCCAAGGAAGATCCAACACTTTGTGGGACTTTGCATAAATGATTCATAAGGTTGGTGGGTTAATGAATCAATGTATTTAGGTTAAACACACATAGAGAGAAGGAACATTTTTAACATATATATTGGAAGGAATGGGGGTTCCAAATGATCCAAGTATTATTTACTTTTGAACTGGTTCTCTTCTGAATGATTTCATGATGATTGTTATGAGGGATGCATTTGGTATTCATCACTTTTGTCTCCTATGATATTTCTTCTACTCCTATTGCGTAAAAAGGTTAATATTCCGATAGTATTTTTCAATATTCATCAAAAAAATTAAACTTCTTTGAAAAATACCAAAAATTCACCCTATGATAATTTTATCATTCCTAACTGAAAAATGAATATTATTTTATCAAATATAATTAAAAAAAGTTTAAAATTTTATATTTATAATAGGAATTCCATTTAAATGCACTAAAATTACCTTTTAGAAAAATATGTATATTTATGCATAAAATTGGTTTTATTGTCATCCCCTGTATAGAAAACACATAAGATGAATGATAATTATTTAACTAATATATATATATATATATATCATTAAAATAATTTATAAAAAGTGGTTTAATTAAATTATTAAGGAAAACATGTTTTATTTCATAAAAATAGTTTTCTAGACAAATATTTCCTTTATTTTCAAAAGGTATTTACTTCCATTTCAAGTTAATTGGTCACTAAATAATTATTCTTATATACATATGTAAATGATATTTTCATAATTTAATTCATATTATTCATAACCTTCATTCCTATAGATAAGTGAAAAATATAATAATATTTTAATTATAATATTAATATTACAATGTAGTTTGGTAAAACTAGTTCTTGTGTGTAACAAAAGCTATCTATGGAACTTGAAATTATGTGTAACACAACCCAAACATAGTTTTTTATTTAAAAAAAATCTAATCTATGTGTTGTTTGTATTGAAATATTGAAAACATTTTGCATATAAATATATAATAACTTGTTTCTTTCATATAACAAAAGCTACATTCAGTTTTGCTTGAAATAAAAATATTGAATACTTTAAATTAATTCATAATAAATTATTTTAAAAATTCGTTGGGTGTTACACACTTACACCTATTCAATAACAAATAAATAGGATTCTAAGATCTTTTATCATTATATGTAACTTATTTTATAGGATTTCCCTAAAGTACATAGTGATATTGATGGTGTAATGTTTTTCCCATTCCATTTTTAGCCAAAAACATCTATTGACATTTAACTTATGATGTAATCATTTTTAAGGATTCCAAAACGTCCATATTGATGTTAAAGGTTTTAAAAATTTGAAGGAATTACAAGTACACCAATTCAACATTCATTTGTTTTAATCTCTGTGGAAGATGAATAAGAGTGTTATATTTTTGTACAACAACGATTTTTTACCTTCTCATCAAACCATAATTTCTTATTACCTTCCTTTATTATCCCATTTCATTTTCAATTATTCTTTTTTCATATCATGTATAGAATCATCATTCTATACATTATTATCTAGGACTCGATATTTCTATTTTCTAGGTTTTGATATTCATATTAAGTGAAATTCTCTATTATCCTCACTAGTCTATACCCTAAGAAACCCATTACACGCATGACCTCTTCAATAGTATTCACGAGATTAAAAAAAACAAGACGTACCCAGACCCCTACTATAACTCATGGGAAATAGTATAAAATATGTTGAGAAGATATCTATGTATCTTCCAGTTTAAAGAAGGTGACTGTTTGTGTGTGTAATAAGTATAGTTTCACACACTTATCATAATGTAAAGATAAATAGAGTGAGAAAATAAAATATGTAAAAGGATAGTTTTGCTCAGTCAGCTTGGATCTGTAACTCATGACTCCTTGAATGGGATTAGAACTGACGCATGAGTCATGTTTATGAAATTTTTAGAAAAACAGAGTTCGTAAACTATCAATTCATGACTATGGGATGTCACTAGATGATCAATGTGATTTGTAATCCTTAATCGATAGTATGAAAGATGTATCAGATAATCTCTTTTGGTTCTTTCAATAACCACAAAGTCGCTTCACTTGTGCATCTCCCAAAGTTTATGTGTTCATCATATGCTCAAGGGATTCTATATCCCCATTTATCAAAAGCAAAAAAAATAAAATCATTTGGTACCTCTATATCTTTATTCTTAATGTATGAAACATATTTTAATGCATCACTATTGATAAATTAAAGAATAATAATTAAAAAAATCTTGAGCATTGATTCTGATAAACTATTCATTTGATGTATTTATTTCAAAAAGATAAGTAAATGAAATAGAAATGGTGAGTCTTTTAAATTGTGAAACTGGTGGTGTCTATGACTGGCAGTGAGATATTTGAATAGTTTTTCTGGATCGGGAAGTGTCTCTTCTGGATGGTGAAACTTACTATTGGTTAGACATCAGTGGTTTGTTATGCAAGTGGTGTCTCGGACTGGTAGTGTGACATTACAATACTTTAACAAATGTATGTTTTGGTAGAAGGTGGCTTCAATAGTTACTCCACATTGACATCGAGTCTTTCTCAAATTTGGACAATTTTTTTGTTCTAGCAGTGACTCATGCTGATAGAGATTTATCCCAATACTTAGCTGATTCTATATCTCAGCTATGAGTCTTTCTTGATGGTGTCTCAACCTTGACAGTGAGACTTCTCAATGGTGTCTCAAGGCGACGGTGAGACTTTGTTTACGGTAAGACTTCTTAATACTGAGTCTTTCCCAGACATAACAAAACTATTTCCAATATTTATCATATAATAAAATTCTAAAATAAAACATAAAATACATTAATAATAATAATATTGATTATTTGGTGATCATTAAAATGAGATGGTCAGCAATATCCCCATTTTTATGATTACAAGTCATATAATTTTTTATACACATAATATCAATGATAAATCAGGACATTTCATATAAATAGTACAAAAAAATTAATTATTCAATGTAAAATAAGATACATTATCAATGGAAAATGGTTACACAGAGAACTAATGTATCAAAGGAAATTAAATATATCTCATAATACCAAACGAAGGTAGATACATATATGGAATAAAAGAAATATCACCATAAAGATAAATTCCATAGGTCTTATCCCCATATTGGGATTATCAAAAAGTATTTAGAAAAAGAGAAAACGTAAAAGATGAAAAGTGGAATAATATAGTAAATACATGAGAACTAGACTAAGAATAACACTATAATTTTCAAGGATAACTTCAATTCAAAATACATCCCCCAAAGTTTTCAACAAAATGTTACATAAACAATAAACCAATAAAAGGAAAAAATTCTAACCAATTGTCATTAGGACTGGATGAAGGGTACAAAGGTGACATTCCCTTATCCTTGTTAGAGGTAAAAATAATGGTGATAGAGGGTATAATATGAACCATGTTAGGAACATTAGTTACATCTAAAGGAGGTCGAGGATCTCATATGAGGATGGGTTGGAGGTGATACAATTATTTTCTAGGAGTGACAGAATATGGATTAAATCATGATGGAAAAGGTCCAATAGGGTTTCTACTAAATCATTGCCTAAAGTACTCTAGATCATAGGAGGAGTCAAATGGGTTTTAATAGGGATATCTTTATGAGATACAACAGTAGTACCATGCACATGAAGAAATGGTTTCATCAGATTCAAAAATTCCATTATAATGTTTCCACCTCTCTCCATTGAACTGAATATGTCTTTATTCTATTTTATAAAAAAATTGAATATAGGAGCCATGACCTTTATTTGATAAGAACATTTTTTAAAGGATGATGTGATGTGAGGCATCCTCAAATTCTCATCAAGAAGCATAAAATTTTCATCCATGTAATGCCTTTTATATATCCTTGAGAGATAATAATTTATTTATTTTGTTATAGTATCTCAGTTAGACTTCATTTCCTGAGAATATTATTTAACTAAATAGAGAACATGATCACAGTTATACATTATTCTACTTATGGTTTGGTGAGGTTGTGCAGTAGCATCATTCTAAGTACTCGTTGAAGTATCTCTAATCTCATCTCTGACCACTAACCTAAGAAACTAAATATCAAAGATAGGAAGAGGATTATCAATTAAACTATATTCTATAGAAGTAAGAGTTTCCACTCTCTCAAGAAAGGAATACATTGAAGCTATAAAAGCACACTCCATCTCTTTCATAAGAGATCTCAAAGACTCCATCTCATTCGCATGACTTTTATTCAAAATTACACTTCTTAAATGTGATGAATCATCTTTGGTTGAATATGATGGATTACCAAATCAAACAAGTGCCTCACAACTTGTTCACTTAGCTTATGAAGAATTAGTGTTTGACTCTTTAAACACTTACCAAAATCTAAAATCATCTTTTCTCTAAAATCACCTAAGTCACCCTTGGTTACCACATCAACAGGAACAAGTGGAACAGTAGGTGCATGTTCTCTCATATAAGAAAAAATTTAAAAAAAACCAGTAACATCAATCTAGTTTACCATTGATCCTTTAGGATGTCCTTATTCCTATAATGCCATGTTCACCTTTATTTGGTGAACCACTAAGAATCAAACCCCAATCATCATAAATAAGGTTTATCCAACTATCATAAGGCTTTCCAAGAATCTCAACCACTAAAGAACATGCAGTTGTAGAAACCCTCATAGCAACAACAATAAGAGGGGTCTCTATAATATGAGTCTCAATAGATTGTATTTCATCAGAAATGGTAGGATAATCCTATATTTTCTCAACATGGTCAAATTTAATCTTCTCATCCACATATTTATAAACAACTAAAGTAACTCAAATCTACTCAACAACAACTGAATTTAAAACTTTCTAACCATAAGTATCAAATAAAATATCAAATACATCAACAACTGAAAGAACTGGTTGTCTTGGGGGTTACTCCCCCTCAACAGTTTCATCTCCCACTTCTTTATAAGATATATCCACTTCTCCAAAAACGTTGGTACTACATTCTCATCTGGAAATAAAATCACTAGGAGAAGTAAGAATATCATAAGGAATCTCAATGTCCTCTCTTCTAATTTTTCCACTAGAACCCCTAGGGCCTGATCATCCATCATCATCAATTTCATTATCTCTATTTCAAACTATATTTTCATCTACAATTTCGTTTCTATTTTATCTTCATTTTCATCATCTTATTTTTCATCTTTTTTATCAACCCCATATCCATTATCCTTATAAAATTTAGAATTTCTCTTAAAATTATCTTCACAAATGCCTCAATCTCATCCTCATAACTTCCTTATTTTAAAAATTTCTCTCTTTTGCGGTCTGTATAAGGAGATTTGGGTGCTCCATAGGTAATTACAAGAGATCTGGGAGGGACATCAATGTCAATTCCCTAATAAATAGAAAATTAATTCTCCTCTAATTCTCTAGACGCATCAACCTCTTCTTCCATATCACTATCAAAGTACTCAACATATTCATCAGGATCTAGACCAGGTTCAAAAATATATATTGGTATTAAGGGATGATCAATAGGGTTAAGATCATCATAAATTTTTTCACAATCAGTTTCCCATTTCATTTTCCACGGGTTACAAGTAATCTTCATTATTCTACAATTTATTATAGTAATGTAGAATCCATGAAACACCACAAAATATTCCTCATCTTCAACAATGAGACTATATGATTTTAATATTTTAGATATAATAATGGTATAGATCAAATAATTTAATCTTGAATTTGGCTTGATCATTTATAATATACGAAGCATAATTTATCTACATAAACTTATCTTCTCACAATTTTTCATCAAATATAATAGGTAGACATCCTGGTACCTCATGGTAAAAAATTAACCCTTCCTTGGATAGAGAATATGTAGAATGAACTTGAAAACAAACCGCGATTCCCCATCCAAATTAGAATAAATCAATCTTCTAAAAACTCCATCTCCATTTAATTAAGCATGGGAATATTCATATATATAATCATAACTATCATCTAGAATGGTTCCTTGATAATATTTAAATAAACCCTCATGTGTAACATTAAAACATCCATCCCACTTTCTTGAGGAAAAAAACAATTCTATGGCAACTTACATGACTTCTTAATCATTTTAATCCTTATCAAATTAGAACACCACATACCAATAAAACTAATATACCAACCAATGGTAAAGAAGTATCTCATTTGAAGCGAACCAATCCATCCATCCTTGGTTCTATAAATCCTTGAGCACTAATGACTTACATGAAAGCATTCATTCAGCTCAAACTTCCTTTTCTGATACAACTAATCTTTTCAACAGATCATGGTTTGTTGATTCTACTGTAGTAGGGTTACTCGACACTCCTTTATATTAATTTGAGGGTTTTTTATTTTCCCGATGAAGAAACTGAAGTATGCTTCACTTTTTCCATGGATATAAGCTTGGAAATCTCAGGTTAAGGTTAAGGAAAGAACGTGGTTAGGAAATAAAAAAATACAATATGGTTCAAGAGAAAAAGGTATAATGGAAGAGTGCACTGAAACAAGAAACTCTGCCCCATCCATATCAACTATGGTTTAGGGATTCATAAACATGAAATAAAAATAATAATTGAAAATAAAAATATGGTTCAAAATATGAATAAAATCATAAAAACTAAATAAAATAAAATAAAAAAAACTTGCAGTTCCAAACTAAGAATAATATTTTTGAAAAAGGGATAAGAAATTTTAAATGGCGAGAAACATGAAAAAGATGAGATATCATAATGGTGAGATGTCACAATAGTGAGAAGTCACAATGTTCATACATACCCAATGGTGAGACGTACCTAAATGTGATACATTCTCAACTATAAGACCTAGAAAATTAAAAATAAACAATTTTTTTCATACCTAATTCATCATTAATGTAATTAATTCCCTCATAATTCAAAGTCTTAGTTAACATATAAACAAGATGATGTTATGTACCAATTTATTTAAGATTGATATCCCCTTATTGAAAATTATCTCTTAAAAAGTGATTTCTTACATCAATATGTTTTATTTTATAATTTTATATAGGATTATAAGAAATTTTTATAACACTTGTATTGTCACAATTTATATGGAAATATCAGAATTAATATCTATAGTTTAGAAATGTGTGTCTTATTCAAAACATTTGTGCATAGAAGCTACTTTGGCTATGTGTTCAGCTTTAACAGAAGACAATGCAATAGAATTTTCTTTCTTACTGCCTCGAGAAACTAGATACTTGACTAAAATGTGACATGTTTTGAAGGTAATTTTTCTATCTAGCTTGCATCCACCAAAATCAGCATCAAAATATCTAACTAGATAAAATTCTTGTCCTATTGGGGAATTTATTCCTAAATTGGTAGTATATTTGAGGAATTTGAAACTTCCATTTATATAATTTAAGTTAAACTCATTCATATTTCATTGAAATTGAGCACACATAGGTGCACTAAACAAAAAATCGGGTCAGATAAAGTAAAGTACAGAAGACTTTGAATAATATCATAGTAACTACTATGATCCACTAGTTTCTAAGATTTATCAAGATCCAACTTATAGGTATTACTCAAAGGAGTATCACTACTCTTAGTGCTATCCAAGTTAACAAATTATATAAGATACTCAATAAATTTAATTTCATTTTAAATCATTCTTTCTCTATTTTGAAAAAATTTAAAACTAATAAAGAACTTTGGTTGACCCATCAAACTCATTTTAAATTCATTTTTCATCATTTTAGAATAGTAAGTACATAAAAAAAATTTGAAGATCCAAAAATAATATCATCAACACAAATTTGGAAAACTAAAACATATTTCAAGATTCATTTTCTAAAAAAGTTAGGATCATATATACCTTTTGGAAATCCTTTTGAAATAAGAAAGGATTTGATCCTATGATACCAAGCTCTATGATCCTATTTTAAACCATATAAATTATTTGATAAATTGAAAACATGATTTAGAAAATGTGGATTTTTAAAACTATGGGGTTGTTCTACAAAAATCATTCTCAAATATAAACCCATTTATTAAGAAAGCACTCTTCACATCCAATTGATAGATTTTTAAATCTAGTTGAACTGCATAGTAAAGAAATGTTATAATAGATTCTAGTATGGCTATTGGTGAAAAGGTCTTCCTATAGTCTGTTCCATATTCTTGACTATAACCTTATGCAACTAGTCTAGCCTTGTTTCTTACTATAATACATTGTTCATCTAAAATTTTTCTCAATTTCCATTTGGTTCCTATATTCTAGGTGTCCTTGTGTGTATCCACTAGTTACCATACGTTATTTATTTCAAATTGATTTAACTCTTATTGCATATCCATTACCCAGAAATCATCATTAATTTCATTATTAATGATCTTTGGTTATAACATAGGAATGAATGCTTACTATTTATCCCGATTTCTAAGAGAATCTCTAATCTATGCACGTTTATCTAGGTATCTAACTACAATATTTAAATTATGGTATAAAATGGTTCTAATAGATCTTGAAAAAGAAGGGTTGGTCACTTTAGGTTCTTCTACAGGTTTAGGTTCTGGAAGATATATAAATTTTTCAGAACTAGATGATTATTCTAACTATTTCACAGCAAAATCACTGGAATTTGAATTTAATTTCAAAAAAGATAAACCATACTCATGGTTCTCTAAAGATGTATTAATATCATGTGGATATTTCTCATAAAACATTATGATAACATACTCTTCAATGGTATTGGTTATGCTTTTGAATACTCTATACTATTTACTAGAGGATGAATAACCCAGGAAAACTCGTTCATCACTTTTAGAGGAAAGTTTTTCTCAATTATTATTAGTATTTAGAATAAAGACATTGAAAAAAAAATCTATAAACTAATTAACCTTAGTATTTTTATTATTCCAAATCCCATAAGGGGTCTTCTTCAAGATATGTCTAATTAAAACAATATTGGTTTTCTGGAAGGCCATATTCACATCCTCTAACCAATAATTTTTAGGTGTTTCATATTCATTTTACATAGTCTAGGAAATTTCTAGAAGTGTTATATTTTTTCAATCAACAACTCCAATATTTTGTATTGTTCTAGGAGAAGAGTAGTTAAGACTATATCCATTTTTTATGAAAAAAAGATTCAAAGTCTCTATTTTCAATATCACAGCCATGATCACTTCATAGATTCTTAATTCTATGTCCACTTATGTTTTTACGGATCTTTATTACTTGGTAAAGTATTATCAATATTCACTTTTTTGAGATAGAAATAACACCCAAGTATATGTAGAAAAATCATCTACTAGTATATAAACATTGTTCTTACCATTTAGACTTTAAAATATTGATGGTCTAAATAAATCCATATGAACCAACCCCATAGGTTGGGAAGTTGATACTCTTATATTTTATTTAGAAGAAATCTTATATTGTTTCCCTTTCTGATAGGGATTATAGACTTTTCCATTTGGGAGCTCTTGTTTTGGTAAATTCTTGACTAACCATTTCCTAGAAAGATTCCCAAATGAGTGAATATTACAATTTCCAAGTATCCAATTCCAAAGACAAGATTTATTTATGAAAGGCACTCATGTAAGAAAAATTTTCAGAAATTAAAGAATTAATATCAATAGAAAATACATTTTCCTTACATAAAGTAATAAAAACTAAAGCATATTTATAACCTAGAACATTACATTCATTGTTCTAAAATTTTACATGAAAACCATTATCAGATAATTTTTAGGTGATAAGTATGTTATATTTCAAACCATTAATAAACCATAATTTAGAAATTAAAACATAATTGGTGTAAAAAATTTGTCCAAGGAGGATGATACTCCCTTTGGCATTGTCATTAAGGTTACATAACAACCATCAACCATTATTAGTATTTTGAAACTTGAATTAGCTCCAATCATATTCCTTGAACATCCACTGTCCAAGTACCATAGACTTTTATAGAATTTAAACAACTAGTTTTCTTATAAAACAAAATTTATTCAAGAAATGATTTTGGTACCAATATTTTCAGGGGTCTAGAAGTGTTAGTAAACAGGGATTTAGGAACACACATTTTTCTAATTGGTCTCTTATAAATTGGTTATAATATTTTTTAGATAATAAATTTGTTTTTTCCTTTATAAATATAACTAGATGAAGAGCTTTCATATTTATATTTTGATACCAATTTTCCCTTAATTATTCCCCTTTGTCCAAGGTGATATCCTTGACCTATAACATATTTGGGAGTGAATCGTTTTCCTATAATGTTATTAAATGTTTATCTTCCATTTTTAAATCTTCCTATATCCTTCTTCAATTTTTCATTGGACATTTTATGTTATGGGTTCTCTTTTAACAGTTGAGAATTTTTTTTCTTTTTCAATAGACAAATCAAATTTAATATTGGAAGATAAAACATGTTTCGTTTCAGAACATTATATTTGTTTTTTAGATCATTAAAAGGTTCTTGGAGCATATTAAAATATTCAAAAATTTCTTATTGATACATTTCATCATCATTATGTTAATTCCTATAATTATCATAATTAAGAATAGTTAAAACATTAGATAAAATATGTCTCTTAGAAATATTAGTCATGGAGCCCATGTTGGCTTGATCCAAATTCTCTTCATGAGTAGAGTCTGAATCACTGGTGTTATCTTCAGAGGCACACTATGTTGCTTTCAAATAATTCTTATACCTTCATTACTTTCCATTATATTTCTTTTTGTATTTCATTTTTTGATTTTTTCCCAAAACATTCCCTTTTCTTTTACATTCATAATAGGTTATTTCATTATCATCCTTTTTCCTGTATTTTTTCCAGACGCCTTTAGTGTCATACTTTCCTTTAATATTTTTTCTTTTTGAAACTTTTATTATTTATATATAACATCTTTAATCTCTAGGATAGATGGTTTACTTCCTCATCACTGTTTGACGGTGGCTCACTATCACTTGAACTTTCATCGTTTATATATTCCTTTTCTTTATCTCTTTATTTGAATGTAGGAGACTTGAAAGCTACTAACATTATTTTTAGATCACCATAATCCTCTCGGTTAACTTTCAATTCTTCTTCATACATCAACAATTTCCCAATCATCTCCTTGATTGGTAGTTTTCTAATGTCACAATACTCTTTAAATGAAACAGATGTGCCTCTCCATATTTTTGGAAGGAATCTGAGAAACCTCATAATATGATCTTCATCAAATACTGGATTTACCAGTGGATTCATGGTGTTCAAAATTTCATTAAACCCAAGATACATGTCAGAAATTAATTCATCATGATTCATCTTAAAATTATCATACTTGATCATATATGTATTTAAACACATCTCTTTAACATTAGTGGTTCCCTCATGTGAAATATCTAGTGTGTCCAAAATATCATTGGAGGTCTTAATAAACTTAATTATATTAAAATCATCATCTCCTAAAGCACGATAATTAGAATTATTTTATTTTTAATTGTTCTTATAGGATAACATAGTAGGACCATCTTAAACACTTCTATAAATCATTTGTAACTCATATTTATCCTTAATAGAAGACCAATTCTCCAATCCCATACTCTCTCCAATGGCCATAAGGCCTTTATAATTATTCCCATTAAATAAAAGTGGTGTGTTAGTAGAAAATATTTCTTTTCTATTGTATATTTAATGAAATAAATTTAGATCTAATAAAAATTTAATTTCACTAAAGAATAAATAAAATCATAGTTACATTTTTTAAAAAACATTGAAACAAAAGCCTAAAATCTTATACCAAATATATGTACGAGTGAGTATCTCAATAACGGGTGGATTGAGAACCAAATAATAACTCTATTAAAAATGGATTTAAATAAAATTCAAAAAAAATTAAAATTGGCCCAGTTTACCAAAATAGCAAAGATCTCCATGTTAAATAGAACCTATTGCATAGTATTTTTGGGAGTACAAATAAAATAGGAAAAAATAGGCCCTCTTCCAAAACATTTGGTAAATAGGAATAAAAGTTATTGGGAAGATATCTATGTATCATCCAATTTAAATTAGGAGACTATGTGTTTGTGTGTCTGTAATAAATAGAGTAACACACACTCCTCAGAATATAAATGTCAATAAATAGATTGAGCAAATAAAATATGTAATGGGATAGTTTTTATTGGTCTGTCGGGATCTACAGCTCGTGACTCCTTGAATGTGATTTGAACTGACACTTGAGTCGAGTTTCAAATTTTTTTAGAAAATCAGAGTGTCTTAATCACTTTATTATTGGCTGTATTAAGGATACAGATGAATGATGTTATTAATATTCCTCAAGTCGAGTGTAATCAATTTCTAATATTTAAGAACTTCTAAATCACACAATAATGACCATCCCACTTTATATATGAAGCTCTCTATGTGTATTCACTCCTCATACACATGAGGATGTCTGCTTACCCTTTTATCAGCAACAATAGAAAAGAGAATTAGCCAGATCCTCTACGTCCTCATACTTCAAGTATGCCACTTATTTTAATGCATCTCTTTCAAAAAATTAAGTAATAATCATTAAAATAATCATGATCATTTAATTAGATAAACTAGTCATTATATATATACAATTCAAATAGATAAGTAAAAGAAACATCATTAGTGAGTCTATTGCATGGTGACACTGATCGTGTGTAAGACTGGTAGTGAGACATTTGAATAGTGTCTATGGATCTGGTGGTTTCTCTTATGAATGGTGATAGTTTTTAGGGATGTGACAATGGTAGTATGTCTAGCTTGGGGTGTCTCATACTGTTGGTTATACATTCTAATACATAACTAAATTTTTATTCTGGTTTATGGTTTCTTCAACAGTTACTCAACTCTAATAGTTTTTCTTTCTGACATAAATCCAATTTTTCATTCGGGTGGTGACTCGTGCTGACAAAGAGTTATCCCAGTATATAGATGACTCTTTATCCTTGTAGTGAGTCTTTCTTGATGGCGTCTCAACCTTGGTGGTGAGACTTTTCAATGGCATCTCAAGTTTATGTTGAGACTTCTTTGGTGGAGAGACTTCTTAACAGTGATTCTTTACCTGACTTAACCAAACTGATTTGAATCTATCTCAGGTAAAAAACTTATACCAGAATACCTAGGGTTCATTAATTATTATAATAATCATGATTTGGTAATCATTAAAAATATAGTTCAATAGTGAGGCATTCCATTTTTTCAATTCTATCCCATAAACTTCTTAACAAAATTATCTCTTTTGCTCTTAATTTCTCTATGACTTTAAAAAGGTTTATATTAGAATGTGAATTAAAGGATATATTTTCCAATAGTTAGGATATTATCACAACCCATGGATACCCTAGGTGAAATGAGTCTATTTTATTCTTCTTAGTGATCATTATTAAGCTCATATTAAAGATCATGGATAGATTCAGATCAATAAATAAATTTAGTGTTGTTCATCATATTATTTATATTATTCCAAATGAATATAGAGGTCTTTTGGTTTTATAAGTTTTAATTGATTTTTAAACAAAATTTATAAAATATGGTATCCCCTCAAAATCCCTTCATTTCTATCAAATACTAATCTATTTAATTTGGATTAATTATTAAAATTTAAAAAGTATCTAGAAAATAATAATTTATAGAATCTAAACATGATTTATTCAATACCAGAATGGTTTTTCATTATTTCAAGAACATGAAATGTTTTAAATTGTAAAATGATCATGTTATAATAAAATTTATAAATTTATATCATATTTTAACTAAAACAAACATAAAAAGGCATCAATAAAAATAATAATCTTTTTTCAATATCACGATAATGTGGTTAATGGATCACTATGCCACGACGATCCCAACAATGAACATAGACCATGAAAACTTAGATATTTACAAGTTTTTCCTAAAATATATTTCCTATCATATAAATGGCCATGTAATTTATGGAATCTGATTCTATAAGACCACCAAAATGTAGGCAAGTCCACCATACCGTAATCGGTACAAAATGGATTGCAAAATTATTATGGTTTATGGTATCACAATAAATATGAAATCTATTCACCTCATGTAAGTGTTTTTCTTATCCTTTGTAAGGATAATTCAACCTAGGGAAGACCAAGTTGTGGTTTATAGTAAATTGGGTGTGTTGATCAGGTGTTTATGGAAAATTATTTTTTTGTTAAAATTTTCCAAAAAACTACACCATCATGAACCATCTAAGATTATGTCAAATATGAGGGGGGTTTTCAGACCATACCAAAATTGTTTTAGTATATGTGATATAGTTTTAAAGTTTACATAAATAGTTTATACATTATGAAGTGTTTATAAATTGTAAATTAAGGAAAATATAAAAGTGCTTATATTTATTTAGGAACTATTCATAAATGAGAATAAAAAATGTTTGTATAGAAATACCATATTTGGATATATATTGAAACAATAAAAAAGGAGTTTTGGATGATTTTATAAAAGGTTTAATACAATAAAATATGATATATTTAAATTATGTTAAATGTTTACCTAATGTATGAAATATATATTTAATTATACAAATTTTCATAAAGATTCTCATATTTTATAATGTGAATTATTTCATATGAAAATCCATGTAAGTTTATAATATGATGGAATTCACATTGAAATTGGTGTGAAATGTTCATGTTTATTAATGTTATGGAATTTCTATATAACTTTTCAAAATTATAATGTTTTTATAATTTCATTTTTTGATAAATTGTTTATAATTTTTTATTTAATACCTAATTTAATCAAATTTTCATTTATTTAAGTTTACAACCTTCATTATTAATAACTATAAATTTTTTATATTATAAATTTATGTATGATTTTGTCTGAAAGTGTTAAACTAGTTCTATAAATTATCATGAATTTATTTTATGAGTTACATGATAGGTATGATAATTTATTTACATTTCATCAATGTAGATTTTGGATTTTTCCAGAGTTATGTGCTAGAATTTAAAGTTTGATTACAGTTAATACATATTATCTTTTAGAATTATGATGGAATTACAGTATCTATGAAGTAAATAACTAGGTATAGAGGTACTTTAGGTTAAACCACTCACTTTCCTTCAATGTTTGAATCTATCTATAAATGTGGGAGTTTTATACCTATCTATCTATGTATACTCTTATAGTGATTATTGATTTCATAAGATTTTAATCCTTTACATGAAATTATTTCATGTTCATTATATAGGTGATTCATTTTCTTTTTTATAAATATTGTTGGCTATTAATTTTTGTTAGTAATAGAAGGTATGATTTATGTAAAGATTTACACATAAATATGGTTTGAGCTTATTAATTTTGAGAAAGGAACCAATAATCTAAACTAAAATAATTGAGCGATGTATAAATTTAAAGGGAATACATGTGATATGATTTTTAGATTTAAATCCCATTATCAATAGTAAGTGTTAGATTTCTTCTAAAGAAATGCATGCCAAGACCTAAATCCACTAGTCATGTTAGAAATATTGAAGGTTTGTGTCCATTGATTATTTAGTGTAAGGTGAGAAAATTATGGGTAATCATAATAGTATTAGTTAACCATATTTGGTGTATACATTAGGTTATATTTAGTTTTTAAACACTAATGGATGGGATACTAGAGGAATAGGGTGGTATTTGTCTATAAGATGGATTTCCCATGAAGTTTTCTACATAACTACTTATGATTCATATGTATCAACCAAAATTATCTCATGTGAAATAAATATCTAATTTTAATGGATTGATGTCCTGGCCCTTTAAAGGTGTAAGATGGAAATTTCCATTATCGAATGACCTTGAAATTTTTTTATGGTTTCATTATTCTCAAGATGTCGAATATAGCATTGGGATGGAATTATGTGATATTCTAAGATGGACATATTTTTCATAAATTCAATATTTAACAAATAAATATAATTCATTTCCATGTGCTTGAATGAATATATCTCCTAAATATAGATCTAGAAGAAAATTTCACCATTTTGGTTTACACCGTAATAGGGGTTTTACTTATCCACATATTAAAAATCCTCTGGGTTCTGGGTCTTGTGTTGAGTATTTATAGGTATTTTATTTTATTTTATTTTCATTTTCCACCTCTCATATTCCTCCATTTATTCACTTGAAATTATGGGAAACCCTTAATCTCATTGAATTTGTGAGACTAAAGGGATATTTATGGGGAGGGAGGGATGGATTTATCTGAGGTGGATGATCAGAGATAGATTGGGTTGTAGTAGTGATATAGGGAAGAATCCAACCCAAAGCTTCTATGATTCACTATGAGAAAAGGTTATTTATTTTGAATTTCTCCTCAAATCCATTTATTTTACATTTTCAATGTTTTTTATATAATGTTTTTTGTTATAAGTTACAAAAGGGTTGTTTAAGAGTGATTCATAGTGAAAAAAATGATTTGGGTGGTTTATAGAGTGATTTCACCTAGAAACAAATATTTCATGATGTGTAGTCTTATGAATACACACAATGTAGATTAAAGGTGTTAACTAACGTAGAAGATAATGATCACATAGTGTGTAGGTCACATCCACATGACATGAAGGTTTTTCGGTTGTAAGACCTAGGGTGTGGCTAGGTACATGGCCAAACACTCATGTGTGGGGTATGTGAAATATAGTATCACAAACCCTGTGGGTATGGATGACTTTGAATAAGGTTGAGTACATGAAATTTTTATCCCATGGGTAATACATTATATGTTATCAAGAGTTTATGTTGTGTAGAATGGGACTTTAAGACTCAGGGTCTTGACTGTGCCTACGAACTAAATTATATGCCTTATATGTTAATTTAATGAAGTATAAACATAATGTATTTGGGGAATACACAACAATTTGTGAAGAAGTACATGCCCAGGAGGAGAATTTGGTTATACATTCCATGCATCACCTAGTACACATAATGGACCTCCCCTATTATAAATTTTTCATGATTTCTAACCCATGAGTTGGATTTTGACAAGTATTTATAACATTCCATGTATCTTTTTACATTGATCATGTTGTAAGTTCCCCATTCTCGATCATGGTGTGCTATTGGGATGATACATGGTAAGTTACAGTGTTGGTGTAGAGAAGTTTTGAGGTCAGTAAAGCCCTAAGAAACATTCTAACACTAGGAAATGGGTCCCTCATATGTATTCATAGATCACAATTCTTTAGTAGTTTTTTGTTTGTTATAGATACTAAAAGGATAGTACAGTACTATTCATAGAATGGGCCTTGGGCCAAAAAAATGGGCCTACGAGCCATATAATGGGCAATATACCCACTAGGCCTTCAAGCTATGTAATGGGTCTCCCTCTATCCAGTTAAAGAGGTCTTTTCTTTCTTTAATAATAAATGAGGCTTTTGCCCCAACCTTTAAAAAAACAAAAAAAAACACTAAAAGGATAGTGAGTCATGAACGTAGGCGATTATGCCAGTATTTAGAAGTTCCCTCTATATAAAAGGGTAACCCATAGGGTTTTCATATGGACGTGGAACTCAAGGATATTTATATCATTCATATACACCATATATTAAGTGGGTGCACCTAGTTTATATAATAATAATGGTAGTTAGTAGTACACACTCATTATTCTATGGTTTTTTTGATCCAGTTCCAATTGAGGTTAACATATTTTATATCTCTCCTATAGTATCCTATATGTTTCTTTGAAATATAGAGTTGGAGATTGAGTTGTATTTTTAGTTGATCCCCTTTCATCACACCATATGTTACAATGAATTTATGGAGATATTGGTTTAGATATTTGATTTGGGCAATCCCTCAACATATATCATTAGATGAGGTGTGGCTCATTCCTCATATAAATATAGTTGGAACTCCCCCATAAATGTGGAGTGTAGGTCTTCTATTCTAGGAAAGTTTTATCAATGATCACTATTTGAGATGTGGGATAACCTATATGTGGGTTTACATAGTATTCTCCTAGGTTTATCTTATCATTCTATGAGTAACATTTCCCCTAGTTACTTTATTAGATCATTGGTTTGATAGTGGTGGTAATATTCAATTAATGTATAAGTTCGTATGCTTAGGGATTTTTGATTCACATGGAGAGACATGTTACACTCCTATATTGTACCTCTCTAGTGGTGATGAGAAGGGTGGATGGGGTTTCACAATAATAATGATTTATCTCCCAATTTTTGGAATATCTTGGCAACATAACTCCCTTTTTTGTCTTAGCATTGATGAAGGGGTGCCTTCCCTCTGGTAGGATGAGGTAGGGAACTTCCCTATAAGAAAAGATGTGGGTTACTCATCTATGGTACAAGTGACCCACATTAATCATTATGTCACACTAAAATTGAATTTCCCATATTTGGTTAGATTAATAATTATGGAATCGATGATCTAGATGTTTAAATTTGCCTTCTGTGGCTAGAGTAATTGTTTTGGGAATAATGATGCATCATTGAGTTTGACTGAAAATCTATGTGATGGGTGAAATATGGTATGATTTTGTAAAGTGTGGATAATATAAAATATTACCCTTATATATTGGATTTTACTAAAAAGATCCCTAGGGTTTGATATGGTGATTTAGGTTGCATACCCCCTTAATCAGGACGCTGTGGTTTGATCTTCCATGTCATAGGGAATCAAGGATGACTTTAACCCTAATAAGTTTGACATATCCATCATGGATGGGTAGGGAGGTTTTCCCACTAAGGATTATGATAAGGGAGGTGCACTCTAGTTTTTATGTGAAGGGAGTTATTTTCCCTTAAAGCACTAGATTTATGAATGGAGTCAACTTTTCATAGAATGAGTTTATAGTTGGGATTACCCATGGTATATTTCTATGTGATTATATTAGGGTATTATAATTAAGAAGAGTCATATATTCATACATGTATCGTATTCTTCCCTTATATTGATATGGGAGAATGTATGTTTCATCCCTTGGTAACTTTTTGTCAAAATTCTGTATCTCCCATTTTTGTGGCATCCTACTAGACATTTCTATACTCATCCAGACCTGGTATTTTTCCAACACATGTAGTGTCTATGCTGGTGACAAGAATGTTAATATTGATATGAGGGGGTTTGGTGCTTGTGGAGCCTATGGAGGCAGTAGTTTGAGATATTATGAAAGTTTGTGGGATACATGTTTTGAAGTGATTAGATAGAGTTGTCTTAGTATGGTAATTACCGTCTACCTAGTCACTCAATGTTAGGTGACATTTTTTGATATTCAGAGTTTCTTTCCCTTCCTATAGTAGATTTTATATTATATTACCTATAATTATTAGCATATGTATGAAATTATATTTTCATTTTCATTAGATATGTATATCTATCATGGTTGAGGATGTTTTTTTGGATGGTGATGTATATCTACTAAATGTTTTATATGATAAGTTTTCCCAGATATGTATTATGTCTTCTTGGTGCCAGTAATCATCCCCTATCCTATTAGAGGTGGGATGGGGTGGAACACTCAGCCTATTTCCAACCCATATGGGGAACCAGGGGATTGGTTCATGTCATATTGGTATAAAAGTAATATTAATCTGATTAGTAGAGTTTGGATATTTGTGTCTCCTAAGTTCATTTTTAGAGATACAGGGTGATAATCTGTGATGGTGATCTGGTTTAGTTGATAGTCTAGGTAACCCAATTAGGAATTCTCTACAAATGTATTCATACTCTACGACTATGATAATATATTGAATAACCTGAGTACCTAGAGAATTGGTTATAGGGTACAATTAATTAGGTTCAAGCATCATATAGTATCATGTGCATTGTTGGTTTCATGGAGTGATATCTAGATTTTTGAGATGCCATTTGGAAATAAAGATCTTAATTAAACTTAGGTAAATTCTTTCATTGGAGGTTTTAAATGGGCCTTTAATAAAAGATGGTTCAACAAGATTACTCTCAAATTCATTAGCTTCCTAGGTGATAGTCCCTTGATATTCTGGTGGTTTGATTTTTGAATATTTTTTTCTCATCCTGATCATGGGATTGGTGGTTTTGTACTTAGGGTTGGTACTCCGATGACTAAGTTGTGTTTTAGTAATGTGTTTGTCACCTATTTAATTTTGTGTAGTTAAATACTCCCCCAAAAATATAGGAGAATGGACTACCAGCTATAGGTAAAATTTCCTCTATTTTGGCATGGGATTTGATACTCACTCTATCCTGATGAGGTGTCGGCCCGGATACTACAGTGGTGTTGGTAATCACCTTTCAGATAGGCTTCATGTCCTCCATAAATAGTTATTGGTGACTTATTTGAGATATTGCGTGCTTCTTTTATCCATGTGAGTTGTTACACCCCATAGGGATCACTGACTGTCATTCCTAGGAACAAGGACTCTTCAACCAAGTACGGGGTTTGATACTCACTCGATCCCAACGAGATGTAGGTACCCCACACTATAGTGTCTTTTATACTCCCCTATAATATAGGGTGTTGGTTATTCTTTTTTGGAGGTTAACATTTTAAAAAATATAGGGTTTTATTATTTTTACCTTTTAGTATGATACCCTCCATATTTTATTGTGTGGGGACTACCATTGTTCTGGTATGTATTCCATAAACTATTATTCCTTCCAGTGATGTTAGGGTCCCTAATCAAAGTCCATTGATTGATGTGAGTTAGTTAGTGTGTGATGTTAGGTTATGATCACCTAGATGGCGGTTTGTACCAAGATTATTCCTTATTGAGGTTGGTGGGGCCTATCGGGATCTTTAAATAAAAGGATGATGTGTATGAAGAGCTCAGTGTCTTGAATGAGATTCTTGGTTGGATGGGATGTTCATAATCATGTATGTTAGGAATACCTTATGTAGATATATTATCTTATGGATAGTGGATAAATAATATATTATTATCACCATGAATATTGTCTCCTTGTATGAGTTTTTGATGCCTTTGACTTGGAAGCACCTAATGTGGCTAGAGGACTACACTATGGCTTTTTTTATTGGAACCTTGATTTTTTAGAACTATTTTTTATTCAATCATAATTTCATTTGTGATTTGGGGTCTTATATCCCATTAGAGTCTTTAGACCAACTCTTTAGGACTGGTGGCTCTAACTAGAGGTATCCCTTTTCCCATTTCATACAACCGATTTGACACATCTTTGGTGGAGATGTTTTTTAGGATTATTTTATGGAAGAGTAAGGAAGAGTTATATTGTATTTTTTCATAGATGATCACACAAATCATATGTTTGGGTGGATATTTTACCTTTTTGGCATATTATAATCAATTAGATAGGTTGTGATCAAAATTTAATGAGAGGTGGGACTTTGGAAATGAGAAAGGTCAACCATTAGAATGTTGAAATTGGTTATTTCAATGGTGATGAGTGTATATTCATTCATTGTTGTTGTTTTAGAGGTCAATCCTTTTGATTGTAGTACTAGGATTGGTTCTTTACTTTGGATATGTCTTGCACAATCTAAATGAGATGAGTGCTGAGATTTGGGGAGTAGCCTACTTATGGGTCTTACAAGGAGTGGAAGAATAGGTTGATTTTTACTCTCGATTTTCATTTTCTAGTGACATATCGCCATGCATAGTTCTTTGTGGTTTCCCTAGAAAAGGTACTAGTTATTTTCTAATGTAGATATTATCTAGGATGTGTGGGTGTGGCTGTTATGAGTATCATAAAGACTGGTAGTCAATATTCTTGCCTCTATGGACACATGGGTAGTGTGGTCTGAGTTTTCGAAATATATCCTTTGTGGTATCATAAGATGTATCATAAATCATAGTGATCTATTGAATTATGGTTGCATTCATGTAATATTTGTGAAAATTTATACTTTTGATCCTGGACTGATGGATTAGTTCATTTTGGTGGATGGAAATCCAACTAAGTTGAGTTTTGTATCCATTTACCTTATGGTTATTGGGGACAGAAAGATAGGACGATTTGTGTTATCCTTGTTCCATGAGCTAGAAATCATAGGTGTATATTCCTGTCAGCTTTTTATGCATGGAGAATTTATAAAATACACCTATCGTGTGGTATAGTGCTCTAGTTAAGGTTTCATACTGTGAATTTTTAAGTGGTTATATTTCCTCGATGTGAAAATATTTTTTGTCATACTTGTCAAAGGTGGGGAGTTTTATACCGCCATATGGAATTCCTTCATTAATGATTTTATATAAGGGATAATGATGGTTCACATTAGAACATCATGTTATCATTGATTGGTGTTCCATGGCTGGAGAAAAAAGATTTTTGTATAAATCTATGATGATATTTGTAATGAGTTTCTATGGCTTTAGGAGCTTCATTTATGGTGGGTTGGGGATTTCATGGATTAATGGAAGAACGATGGTATCAGATGTGGTGTTAATGATGTCAGTGATAGAGAAAGGATTTGTTCCAATGTGGGTTTCATCTTGGGTCCCTATAGATGTATGGATCTCTAAATTCTAGAGGAGTTTATGTGTATATGAGTTATCTCTAGCATGAGGTTTCATTTTAATGTATTCATGAATATGTATTGGGGTTGATTTATTTTCTAGGAAAAAATTCCTTGAATGTTTTGATGATGTAGTGATCTAGATATTCTCATGTGAAATAATTAAATTGTTTTAGAGTTCCAAAGCCCTAACACCTTGTGAGGGGTAAGATGGTGATTTCTCCAAGAGAACAACCTCATAAAAAAATTGTTGGTTTTTTTATTCTGGGGTTGTGACTTTTATTGTTGGTCTAGAATTTTTCAATATTTCGAGTTGGGTGAATTTTTCAAGATATTTAATATTTATTAAAAAAATATTATGTATTCCAATGGAAAGATTGTTTGTATCTACCTAATGGAGCACCAAATGGAAATTCTAACTTCATGGTTGAGTTTTGAATATGGGATTTTTCTTAATTAAGGTATAAACTTTGTATAGGTTCCAACTCCTAATCAGGTCTTTATGGGTATTTTATTTATTTATTTTTATTTATTTTTTTATTTTTACCCCCCATATTACTTCCCTTATTCTCATAATAGGAAATAAAACCCTCAAAATCATTGACATAATTAAATCTAAGGGGGATGCACAGTGAGGGAAGTAGGGGGTTCAACTTAAAATTCTAGTAAGATCTGGATTGAGTTATAGAGATGATGGAGCATTCAACAGAAATTGATGATTCATCTGTTCTCCATGAGGTGGCACTAGTTATTTTAATTTTCACCTCAACACCAAATTATTTTACATTTTTTCATTTTTTATTATTGAATATTTTCTTTTGTGGGATGAATGAAGTCCATTAAAGAGTAAATTACAATGAAACAAATGGTTTATAGGGCTCATGCGCCTAAAAATACCGATTAAACTACATTTAATCTTAATAACACACACCATGAATATCATTTTTTTTATCTGTGGTATAATATGATGATCACATATCATATAGGTCACATCCACATATTTTGTGGGTCATTTTGCTATATGAATCAAGG
Source organism: Viscum album (assembly GCA_963277665.1). NCBI lineage: Eukaryota > Viridiplantae > Streptophyta > Magnoliopsida > Santalales > Viscaceae > Viscum > Viscum album. Next base: position 919,029,102 of record OY728120.1, on the reverse strand, counting down.
TTTCATCAAGCACACAACTAGAAACCCACATGTGGTGTACATGTCATATAGTAGAACTTGCCAACTGGGTATACACAAAACAACTTATGTCTGATTACATGATATAAGAGACCCATAGGGAGAACATGCCTTGTTCTTAAGAGTTCATGACATATATATGAGTACTATATAACTCAGGGTCTCATCTATACACACTAACTAAATCCCTTTCCTTACATTTCATGTATAGAAAGTAGACACACCATATATTTGGGGGAATAAATGATGATTTGGGGAGAGTTACATTACTAAGATGAGAAATTGGTTGTACACACCATGTACCCTGGTACAGGTCATGTACCTACACTGTTATGGGGTTTTACATACATTATCTCCTAAGAGTATAATTTTTACAAGCAAGTAGTCATTTTAAACTATCTGTTCATGTATAGTGTGAAGTTGGTGATAAATTTGTGGTTTGAGGCCACTATTGGACTGATATAGGGAAGCTTGTGGATGTTATCCTCATAGAGATGATGTCAGAATACAATTAGTGAAGCAACTAATGTGATATTATTAAACAAACAAGAAAATTTCTGACATCAGCACATTACACCCTCACATGTTTTTAGAGATCATCATTCTATGATAGTTTTTTGGATGTTATGTATCATTTTTTTTGGGAGATTCATGAATTTAGCACTTCATGCTAGTCTTTAGTGGTAACATCTACATAATAGGGTATCCTAAAGGACCTTATACATGGATTGGGAACTCAATGAGATTTTCATCCTTCCCATTCACCGTTTATTGAGTGGGTGTATTTGGTTTTGATTGGAGGATGAGTAGTTAGTATTATACTCTAATTATACTAATATTTATGTGAGAGTTTTATATTATATACGATGAATGTTCTCTCTCCCAAATAGAATATTGTATGTTGTTGTAGGAGGTGGAGCCAGCAATTTTGATGCATTTTCAGTGGACCCCCTTTAATTTTCCTACTATATTTAATAACACTATGGTGAGAGTGGTTCATTGAGGTGATTAGGGAAATCGATATAGCTTTTATCATGGGATGAGGTGTGGTTCTTCCATAATATTAATTGATTCAGTACTCCCCCATAGATGTGATGTTCATGTCCTCCATGCTAGTGATGGTTTCTGAAAGATCCCTCTTTGAGGCATGGTCTTACCCATATATGGGGCATATATGGTGTTATCAATGGTTAGTCATTTCCTATAGTGATACGTAGGTTTCTAAATTGAAATATAAATTTAGTGGTATGTTGGTGGTAGAAATTGACACTGTGGATAATTTCAGGTTCATGGGGACACATGATGCGCATGGTGCCTAAGGATTCTCTACTCAAGTATTCCATTTTAGTGGTTCTAGTATTAGTGGATGGGGATTAAGCTTATAGATGATTTGTCTCTGCCTTTTTGTCGTAGCATTATTTCAAGACTACCTTTTTGGGTCCTACCATAGGTGAAGGATGAGGCAGGGAACTTCCCCATGGAATGAGGTGTGGGTCATTAATATAGGGTGGGTAACCCCCTCAAGCATAAAATCATAATTTAATTGAGGTCTTATTATTCAATTAGATTGTGGCTTCTAGGTTTGGTGAGAGTGATGTTCACATCATCATTCTATGTCTTGAGGAATTTTTATGGGAACAAAAATTCACTGATGATTTTTGGATATTCACCATCTGTGATGGGTGTGGGATAATCTGGGTGTATAAGGTGTGAATCATAAATGATGAGTACCTACAGTGTGCGATATTTATAACTAGATACTAATTATTCTATGTAGTGATATAGAACATCGTCCCCTTCACATGGACAATCATGGTTTTATCTACCTTATCATGGGGGTTAGAAAGGTATTTATATTTGAGGTGTGTGGTGTAATTATTATGGATGGGGAGAGAGGTATTTTACTCTGAGGTTTTTAGAGTAGGGATGTATTTTTCCTTAGTGTTTATGAGTAGGTGGTTGTTTTCCCCTAAAGAGTGGGACATTTTTCAAGGAATACTAAAACCATAATATTATTTGACATTCAAATTTACCCATAGTATATTTCCATGAGATCTTATTAGGGTCTAATTGGGATGTAAATCCATATCTTCTTCCTTGGATAATTGTTTACCCTTTGATTGAGTTGGTTGGATGTTAGGGTGAGCCCTTGGTTTTATGATGACTTCAAACCTTGTTGCACTTATAATTTAGGGGAATCCTACTCTGTATATTTATACTCACACATTCATGGGATTTTTTTAAAAAAAATTATTATATCTATGAAAAACACCATACATTGATGGTGATATTAGTTGGAATGCAACAAGTAGATTTAATGGAGCTTTTGGTGTTGGGGCGTAGGGTATCTGACAGGATTCATAGCTGGAAATGCTCTAATGGAGTTGCAATGATGTGGTTATTCCTTTCATCCCCATTAGTCAAGGTCAGGTGACATTTTAGAATATGAGGCCATATATTTCATTCCCTCTTATATTTGATTTTAAATTGTATGCCCTAGGATGTTTTGTGGGTGTATGCATATATATTTTTATTTCAGTTAGATATGTATATACTATATGGTTGCAGATATTTTTATTTGAGCATGATGTATATCTAATTCAGGTTGAATAGTATATAGACTCCCATATGTGTATTATGCCAAATGGTTTTTAGTCACAGTCCCTAGGCCTATTAGAGGTGGTCTTGGGGTGCGACATGAATCATACCACCAACCCATGTGGGGACCTAGTGGATAAGGTTGTTTAACCACATGTGATGTTATTGATGTGCTACCCAACCTAACTCTACCACAAATCTAGGTTTTCGCAGCACCACCCATTATCGGTGTTAATAAAGTGATGATAAAGGGGGTCCTTTATCAGCGCTAAAAAATCACTGATTAAGGGAAATTTTAACAATACTAAAAAATCATTGTAAAAATTGAACCTTTATTAGTGCTATTTTTTAGCACTGAAAAAGGGGACCCCTTTATCAGTGCTTTTTTTAGTAGCGCTGATAAAGGGGGGCTTTATCAGTGCTGATAAATTTCCAAAAAAATCATTTAAAATAATATATTGTTATATAAGTATATTTATGTTGATATAAATATAATATAAATATTTTAAATATGTTTTAGATAAGTATAAATAGATTATTACATTTAATATATATGAAATTTAGTGAAAATGACTTTAAAATATTTTAAAAAATGCTATTAATGAATAGTTTTATAATTATCATCGATTAATAATCATTTACTAACAAATTGAATACCCAAAAAATCAAAATAATAATAATAAAAGATCTAAAATAAGTTAAAAATGTAACTCAAACTTCAAACAACCATAACTTTTGATATGGGTATCCATTTGATCTCTACAAAATATTAAATCTAATCTGGTGACATGTTTTATGTGCTAATGACTGAAGGGAACCTTCTAGGACATTTTTTGAGGCCCATAAGGCCCATAAGGCCTCTAAAACTGAGTTTTTAGTCAAGATACCTCGATTTTTTTGACATTCAAACATGTATAAAAATTCATTCATATCCTCTTGGCCTATACCACATATCATATCAAAGATTGTTTAATTTTCTTCGATTTGAATGGTTGTGGAGTTGAAACTAAATTTTGGATAAGTTGTTATGGTCGTTTTAACATTCAATGGCTTTTCAAATACACACACATATATATGTATTTATTCTTAAATATATATGTGTGTGTGTGTGCTATATATATATATATATATATTTATTTATTTATTTATAAAAAAATAAAAAAATCTTTTATAAATGTATTTAAAACTAATCTTATAAATATATATTAATATACAAAAAAATATACGGATTAAAAATTATAACCAAATATATATATAAATAAATATGAATATAAATTTATATAAAAATATATATATATATATACATATATATATGAATAAATATATATGTATTAATATAAATAAATATATGTACCGACCCCAACTTTTTAAATAGTATATTAACTTACTCTTAACGATTTAATAGAGATGTTAATGGTTAATGCAGAAAGAGGAGTCGATGGCTTCATCCAGTAGACTCGAACCTTATGAAGTCCAATTACTAGAGCTTGGGAAGGAGGTGGCATATTTGGGCTTCGCTTTGGACCAAGCCCAAGCCGAACTCCATCATGTCAATCTTGAACGGAAACGCCTGCGGGAGAAGTTCAAGTTAGTAGAGATTACTACTAGGGCAATGTTATCTAGGCCTCCCTCAGATTCTCTCACCATAGCACACCATACACTTAGGTCATATGTTGGTGTTACAAGGGGCTATGTGATGAGACCGTAGCTTCTTTGTGTAATCCTTTGGGATGAATAAATTGATATTTCTTCCTTTAGTGATGTTTGTGAAATTTCAAATGTCCGGATAATTTTAGGATGTATTTTATTGTTGAATTTTGGAAAAAAGGATATTTTAAAATATTTATGTAAACATTAAATAATTAATGATGTGTAATGATTTTAAAAAAATGGTCTTCTGCAAAAATGTTCAGTAAGGAACTTGGAGTCTAATAAGATCAACTTAATTTTTGATGAATAGTAAATTATGAATAGTGATTTTACGCTTATGATTAGTAATGTGACCAAATGGATTATTAATCTAACTTAAAGAATGTTTTAATATAATTTAGACACCTTGATTAAGTAATGTGATTCAATAAAATAGTTAATTAATGGTTTCATAAATTATTAATCAAGTATTAGTTTTTTCGGGTGAATAGTGTTTTTTATTTAAAAATTTAATTAAAAATATATAGAAAATTATTTTTATAAAATGGAATTTATTTTTGAACTCAGAGCATCGATATTATGTTATGGTAATTTTTTGGGATTTTTCTGAGAAAGATGAATTTTCAGTGAATAGTAAAAATGCAGTTTTAGGGATTCGGTATGTTAAATTACATCATAATTGTTTCATGATGATGTCATGAGATATTTTAAGGGATGGTCGACTAAAGAGGATGAATTTTTGTGTTAGGTGTCCCAAGTGGACAATACCATGGGCAAATACCATGGGCAAGCCCATGGTTTTTACAAAACCACTAATGAGGTGTCCCTTGGCCATTAATGCCTTGTCCCCTCACTTTCCCTATAAATACCCAGCCCTCCTCTCAACAATTCGACTCCAAAAACATCCTCAACGAAGTTCTCGTCTCCTTACCTCCCAAGGAGTCCTCCCAAGGTGCCCCCAAGCCCTCAAGGTCCAAACCTTTGAGTTTGAAGAGTTATGTTTTAAGGTAAGGGATCCGACCTCTCTCTTCCTTTTCAAGTAATCTCTTTTATGTCATTTATTTTATACTCCATGTTCTTATGTTGGAGGATGTTCTTCTATATTCATATCACTTCCCTTTTCATGTTCATAGGATGAGATACCCCATCTTTCTCTCATCAATTCATTTTAAAAAGGTTTAAGTGGCACCGTTTGGCTGCAGAATTTTTAAGGGGATTCTTTCACCCTTCTCATTCTTTTCAAAGTTCTACTTTCATGTCAAGTATTTCAAGTTACTTTTTAATTATTTTGGGGTATGATATCTATATATATCATACTGAACTCTTATTTTAACATGATAATAGACCCTATTTGATCTTTTCAAATCATTTTTGTTGAAGTTTAATTAACGTCGTTAGGCTGCCGAACTTTCATAAGAGAAATCTAATTTTTGTCTCCCCTCCATGTTTTTCATTTCAAATGGTATGTCCTTAAAATTTCATTACCATGTTCATATATCCTTCTTATTCTGTACCTATACTGTTTTATGGGTCATTTATGAATGTTTTACCCATGTCCCCTCTCTTTTCAATGTTTTCTAAAAACCCGAAACATAGTCGTTATGCTGCAGAATTTTCATCTCAAAACACCTCTCTCTTTTCTCAAAATTATTTTATGTTATAAAGTGAATACTCAAATATCTTATTTCTATAGGGGTATTCACATATATATCAAAATTTTCTATTTTAAATTCTGGGATTTACATACATGAGACCCGCTATCCCCTTTCGTGGTTTTAAAGTGACGTAAAGATCATGTCTTTAAAGCAGTTTTTTTAAAAAACGTTATGATTATGAAATGAAACCCATTTATTTTATGCAATATGGGTTATTTATGAAATGTTTGATGATGATATATGTGGCTCACATGATAATAAATTCAAATTTAAGGGTGCTCCCTGATAGCGCTCCAAAGCATTGGGTAATGATATAACCACTAGAGATTACAATTTACACGATATCTTGGTGAATAATCTTAGTAATTTTCAATTGACACCTTGGAGATGGACTTTGGTGATATGTTCATGATTGTCTATATTAAATGACGTAGCCAAATCTTAATGTTATGAAAAAATTTTTTATGATATTCCACGTGATTTCTTTCTCATGCCTTAAAGTTCTTTTTCATTACATAGTTGATGTATCTCAAGTTCACAAGTTAAATGTTTCCCTTGTTTCCGTTACTGGGCCTTCTGCTCACCCTTTCTTTTGATGTATGTCCCCAGGTTATGGGATGCAGTAATGAACCTAGGATGAACTTAATGAGAATCCTTTAAAGTGTTTAAGAAGAATGTTTTATGTTGCATTCATGTATTATGTTCCTGGTTTCCAAGACACTAAACCTTAAAGATCCTCAGTTTTGTGTAATGTAATGAAAGTTTATGTTATAAAAAGGCAGGATTCCATAGTTGGTATTGAAGTATGGTTTAGTTATTTGTGGAAATTAGGATATAAAAACATTAGGAAGAACCCTATAGAAAATTTTAAATATAGGATAACTTCCTAGTATTTTGGTAAGTATTGAGTAAGTGGTTTATCAAACAAATACATCCATATCTGGATACGAGCAGGTAGAGGTGGCTCTAGAACGGATGTACATCGGGGTAAAACCCGAAAACACCGCTTTGAGCTAGAATCGAACGGGAACTGGTGCACGATAACGGGCCTTGTTTCACTCTTGGTTACGACACTGCTGGGGGATATGTTTGGTTAATCACAAGCTTTTTATGAATCATTATGAAGGAATTATAGAGAAGTGTAATTGTCTAAGCATGGAGTCTTAGTTAAAAGATTCATAAATGAAATAAGTTTCTCACTAAGGTTTTTTTTCTTTTAGAAAATGGTGGGCAATGGGAGGAACCGTGCAGATGGTGACCGTAATGCACCATGTGCTGACGGCCCTCCAATGGAAGCCGGAATGGAAACATTCATGCGAATGATGAACCAACTGACTCAAGTTATGAGTAATAACTTGAATTAAGCTGAGAGGCCGATCTCACCACGAAGGGAACAACATTATGTTGAGTCCTTTATGCATCAACGACCACCAACATTCAGTGGATATACTAACCCACTGGTTGTGGAACAATGGATAAGCTCCATTGAAAAGATCTGTTATGTACTTCATTGTTCAGAACAAGAAAAATTCACCCTTGCTGTTTACCGCTAAGAGAGAGAAGATGATCAGTGGTGGTCGCTGATCAAAAACACTAATCCATGAGGAGAGATGGAAGCTATGGAGTGGGAAGAGTTCCGGGGATTATTCTTTAATAAGTATTTCCCCCGTTCCATGAGAATGAGAATGGAGAAAGAGTCTCTCGAGATGAAACAGAAGGAGAACGAATCTGTTGGAATCTATGAGATGAAATTCACCCGACTTTCATGATATACCTCTAGCTTTGTCATGGATCCAAGTGGGAAGGTTGACAGATTTTTTGGTGGACTGAGACCTCATCTACGGAAGAATCTAGCCAACTGGGACTATGATAGCTATGCGGAGATTGTGCGGATTGTAATGAAAGTCGAGCTAGAGTTTGGAGAGACACAGTGGTCTCATAAATAAAATGACAAGAAGAGATCGTTGGAGCCCAGTCTAGGGAAGAATTTTGATCAGGAAAGAGGTGGAAAGCATATTCAACATGCCACATGCAATAAATGTGGGAAGTAGCATTCGGGGAACTGCTTGATCTGAAGTGGTAAGTGCTACTGGTGAGGAAAAGAAGGCCATATTTCTTGGAATTTTCGTAGTGATGTGAAGCCTCAACTTCCTAACACTAACGATAGAGGAAAGAGGGTTCTGGCCCTACCCAAAGTCAAATGCTTCAAGTGTGGACATCAAGGGCACTTTTCTAATCACTATCCAAATCCGAGGGCAGTGGAGGGGAATCACCATCAACCCTAATAAAGGCCAAGGGAGCAAGGTCATGCTTTTTCTATCACAACAACTGAAGTTGAAGCTCCGAACGATGTGGTAGCAGGTACTATTTTTGTCCTCTCGAAACTAGAAAGTACATTATTTGATTATGCTTCTACGCATTCCTTTATTTTCTCCAAGTTTGCAAGGTATATAGAATCAATCCCCGAACTGCTAGAGGTAGAGTTGTCAGTCAAGACTCCAAGTGGGATTATCCATGCATCAATAGTGTTTAGAGACTCTAGTGTTTACTTCAGTGAGCACAATCTTATCGCAAATCTAGTAGTCATTCCCATGTTCGAATTCGACGTTATACTAGGGATGTACTGGCTCTCAAAGTATAATGCTAAGATCAAATGCAGAAGTAAGGAAATCTCACTAGTCTTGAATGAACGACTTACAATTATCTTCCCAGGAGAGATATCCCGAACTGATCCCTATCTAGAAGCACCTCCTATAGCATTATTTATGGAGTTAATCGGTGATGATGAAGAAGGAAAAGGGAGTATAAAAATAGAAGATGTTCTGATTGTTCAGGAATACATGGATGTATTTCTTGAGGAGTTACGTGGAACTCCCCCCAAAAAGAGAGGTAGAGTTCTCCATTGAACTCGTACCTGGATCTCAACCGATATCAAAGACCCCATATAGAATGGAAAATGTGGAACTAGAAGAGTTAATGAAACAAATCCAAGACTTATTGGAGAAGGGGTTTATCTGACCGAGTGTGTCTCCTTGGGGAGCACCAGTTCTCTTTGTGAAGAAGAAGGATGGATCAATGCGGCTATGCATTGATTATAGAGAACTTAATGGGATCACAGTGAAGAACAAATACCCTCTTCCAAGAATTGATGATTTATTTGACCAACTTCGTGGTGCTCAATTCTTCTCCAAGATTGACCTTCGATCTGGTTATCATCAACTGAGGGTGAAGAAGGAAGATATTCCAAAGACTGCTTTCCGATCAAGATATGGGCATTATGAGTTTACTGTTATGCCCTTCGGCTTGACTAATGCTCATGTTATTTTCATGGATTTGAGGAATAGAGTCTTTAAGGACTACCTTGTTAACTTTGTGGTAGTTTTTATTGATGATATTTTGATATATTCAAAAAGTCATGAGGAACATGAAGATCATCTAAGAGTTATTTTGAAAACATTGTGGAAGGAGAGGCTCTTTGGAAAGTTCAGAAAGTGTGAGTTTTGCTTACAATAAGTGCCTTTCTTGGGGCACATCGTAACCAATGAAGGAATATCGGTTGACCCTACAAAGAAAATGGTTGTGGAGGAGTGGCTTCAACCCACAACAGTAACTGAGATTCGTAGTTTCCTTGGTTTAGCAGGATATTATAGGAGGTTTGTGAAAAAAAATTCACGGCATTCTAATCCGCTAACCAAGTTGACTCGAAAATGGGGTTATGTTCATTTGGACAAAGGAATGCAAGGAAAGTTTCCAAGAGCTGAAGAAGAGAGTGGTTACTGCACCTGTGTTAACACTACCCTATATTGGAGAAGGATTCATTATTTTTAGCGATGCATCTCTGAAAGGGCTTGGGTGTGTCCTCATGAAAAATGAAAAGGTAATTGCTTATGCATCTCGACATTTGAAGATTCATGATCAGAATTATCCTATGCATGATCTAGAGCTAGCAGCAGTTGTTTTTGCTCTAAAGATATGGAGGCACTAACTTTATGGGTAGAAATGTGATATATACACCGACCAAAAAAGTTTAAAGTATATTTTCATGCATAAATAATTGAACATGAGACAAAGGAGATTGTTGGAGCTTATTAAATACTATGATTGTTCAATTCATTATCACCCTGGAAGAGCAAACAAAGTTGCGGATGCATTAAGCAGGAAAGATCATGTTGTTCTAGCAACAATGAGGATCCTAGGAGATCCCTTGATTAAAGATCTAGTAAAACTGGACATGGGAATTGTAAGGGAAGGGACATCATCAACCTTATCCCAAATGATTTCTCAACCTTCATTACTAGAGAAGATCAAGAAGGCTCAAAAAGAAGATCCTTTTCTGCAGGAGAAGTTTGAGGCTGTAAAGGATGGGAAGTTCCCTGATTTCAATATTGATCAAGAAGGTGTATTAAAATTTCATACAAGACTATGTGTTCCATCTATTCCGGAGATAAAGAAAGAATTGATGGATGAAGCTCATAGCTCTACTTTCTCTATTAATCCGGGAAGCACTAAAATGTATTGGGACCTTCGTGATCATTATTGGTGGGATAACATAAAGAGGGAGATAGCTGATTACACTACAAGGTGCTAGGTGTGTTAGCAAGTAAAGGCAAAACGACAAATTCCTAAGGGGGTATTACAACCGCTACCCATACCAACATGGAAGTGGGATAATATCACAATGGACTTTGTCACCGGTCTCCCAAAAACATCCAATGGGAACAATGCGATATGGGTTGTAGTGGACTGTCTCACCAAGACCGCCCATTTTATCTCTATTCGGGATGATTTCTCTCTGGATCAACTTGCCATGATATACGTAAAGGAAGTGGTAAGGCTGCATGGGGTACCACTATCCATCGTGTCTGATCATGATCCATGATTCACATCAAAATTCTGGAGAAGTATTCAACATGCTCTAAATACTGAATTGAATTTTAGTACGACCTATCATCCTAAAACTAATGGCCAATCTGAAAGGACTATTCAGACACTCGAAGACATGCTGAGTTTATGCGCAATGGAATTTAAAGGTGGACGGGATCAACACCTACCATTAGTTGAGTTCTCCTATAACAACAACTTCCATTCGAGTATTCAGATGGCACCCTATGAAGCTCTATATGGAAAGCAGTGTAGAACTCCTACTTGTTGGGATGAAACTGGTGAGAGAAATCTTCTTGGGCCTGATCTTGTGCAAGAGATGACAGAACAGGTTCATGCCATCCAACAACACATAAAGGCTGCTCAGAGTCGGCAGAAGAGCTATGTTGACAACCGTCGAAGGGACTTGGAGTTTGGTGTTGACGACAAAGTCTTCCTTAGAATTTCTCCATGGAAGAGATTCATGCGGTTTGGGAAGAAAGGGAATCTCAGCCCTAGGTACATTGGCCCCTATGAAATCCTTGATCGCATAGGAGCAGTGGCCTATCATCTAGCACTTCCACCAAACCTAGCTTAAGTTCACGATGTCTTCCATGTATCTCTCTCGAGGAAGTACATACCCGACCCTTCTCATGTACTGAACCCATAGGTAGTACAACTGGAACATGACTTCTCTTATGAGGAGGAGCCAGTGGAGATCTTAGACCGTAGAGACAAGGTTCTACGAAACAAGACCACCCACCTTGTGAAAGTGTTGTGGAGGAACCATAAATACGAAGAAGCGACTTGGGAGCCTGAGGAAACAATGAAGAAAAAGTACCCTCACCTTTTCGACTATGCCTCAAGTATAAAATTTCGGGGACTAATTTTCTTAAGGGGGGAAGAATGTAACGACCCAAACTTTTTAAATAGTATATTAACTTACTCTTAACGATTTAATAGAGATGTTAATGGTTAATACAGAAAGATGAGTCGATGGCTTCATCCAGTAGACTCGAACCTTATGAAGCCCACTTACCAGAGCTTGGGAAGGAGGTGGCATCTTTGGGCTTCACTTTGGACCAAGCCCAAGCTGAACTCCAGTATGTCAAGCTTGAACAGAAACGCCTGCGGGATAAGTTCAAGTTAGTAGAGATTACTACTAGGGAAATGTTATCTGAGACTCCCTCAGATTCTCTCACCATAGCACACCTTACACTTAGGTCATATTCTGGTGTTATAAGGGGCTATGTGATGAGACCGTAGCTTCTTTTTGTAATCCTTTGGGATGAATAAATTGAGATTTCTTCCTTTAGTGATGTTTGTGAAATTTCAAATGTTCGGATAATTTTAGGATGTATTTTATTGTTGAATTTTGGAAAAAAGGATATTTTAAAATATTTATGTAAATCTTAAATAATTAATGATGTGTAATGATTTTCAAAAAATGGTCTTCTGCAAAAGTGTTCAGTAAGGAATTTGGAGTCTAATAAGATCAACTTAATTTTTGATGAATAGTAAATTATGAATAGTGATTTTACGCTTAGGATTAGAAATGTTACCAAATGGATTAGTAATATCACATAAAGAAAGTTTTAATATAATTGAGACACCTTGATTAAGTAATGTGATTCAATAAAATGGTTAAATAATGGGTTCATAAATTATTAATCAAGTATTAGTTTTTTCGGGTGAATAGTGTTTTTTTTTAAAAAATTAATTAAAAAATTTTTGAAAATTATTTTTATAAAATGGAATTTATTTTTGAACTCATAGCATTGATATTATGTTATGGTAATTTTTTGGGATTTTTCTGAGAAAGATGAATTTTCAGTGAATAGTAAAAATGCAGTTTTAGGGTTTCGGTGTGTTAAATGACATCATAACTGTGTCATGATGATGTCATGAGATATTTTAAGGGATGGTCGACTAAAGGGGATATATTTTTGTGTGAGGTGTCCCAAGTGGCCAATACCATGGGCAAATACCATGGGCAAGCCCATGGTTTTTCCAAAACCACTAATGAGGTGTCCCTTGGCCATTAATGCCTTGTACCCTCACTTTTCCTATAAATACCAAGCCCTCCTCTCATCCATTCGACTCCAAAACCATCCTCAAAGAAGTTATGGTCTCCTTAACTCCCAAGTAGTCCTCCCAAGGTTCCCCCAATCCCTCAAGGTCCAAACCATTGAGTTTTAAGAGTTGCGTTTTAAGGTAAGGGATCCGACCTCTCTCTTCCTTTTCAAGTAATCTCTTTTATGTCATTTATTTTATACTCCATGTTCTTATGTTGGAGGATATTATTATTTATTCATGTCACTTCCATTGTCATGTTCATATGATGAGAGACCCCATCTTGCTCTGATCAATTCGTTTTAATAATGTTTAAGTGGCGCCGTTAGGCTGCCGAATTTTTAAGGGGATTCTTTCACCCTTCTCATTCTTTTCAAAGTTCTACTTTCATGTCAAGTCTTTAAAGTTACTTTTTAATTATGTTGGGGTATGAAATCTATATATATCATACTTAACTCTTATTTTAACATTATTAGAGACCCTATTTGATCTTTTAAAATCATTTTTGTTAAAGTTTAAGTAACGACGTTAGGCTGCTGAACTTTCATAAGGGAAATCTAATTTTTGTCTTCCCTCCATGATTTTCATTTCAAATGGAATGTCCTTCAAATTTCATTACCATGTTCATATATCCTTATTATTCTGTCCCTCTACTGTTTTATGGGTCATTTATGAATTTTTTACCCATGTCCCCTCTCTTTTCAATGTTTTCTAAAAACACGAAACATAGCCGTTATGCTGCAGAATTTTCATCTCAAAACGCCTCTCTCTTTTCTATATATTATTTTATGTTATAAATTGAATACTCAAAGATCTTATTTCTATAGGGGTATTCACATATATATCAAAATTTTCTATTTTAAATTCTGGGATTTACATACATGAGACCCGCTCTCCCCTTCCGTGGGTTTAAAGTGACGTAAAGATCATGTCTTTAAAGAAGTTTTTTTAAAAATGTTATGATTATGAAATGAAACCCATTTATTTTATGCAATATGGGTTATTTATGAAATGTTTGATGATGATATATGTGGATCACATGATAATAAAGGAAAATTTAAGGGTGTTCCCTGATAGCGCTCCAATGCATTGGGTAATGATTTAACGACTAGAGATTACAATTTTCACAATATCGTAGTGAATAACCTTGGTAATTATCAAATGACACCTTGGGGATGGACCTTGGTGATATGTTCGTGATTTTCTATATTAAATTATGTAGCCACATCTTAATGTTATGAAAAATGTTATTATTATATTCCACATGATTTCTTTCTCATGCCTTAAAGTTCTTTTTCATGACATAGTTGATGTATCTCAAGTTCACATGTTAAATTTTTCTCTTGTTTCCCTTACTGGGCCTTCTACTCACCCTTTATTTTAATGTATGTACCCATGTTATGAGATGCAGTAATGAACCTAGGATGAACTTAAGGAGAATCCTTTCAAGTGTTTAAGAATAATGTTTTATGTTTTTTTCATGTATTATGTTCCTGGTTTCCAAGACACTAAACCTTAAAGATCCTAAGTTTTGTGTAATGTAATGAATGTTTATCTTATAAAAAGGCAGGATATCATAATATATTTATATTAATATGAATCTATATTAATATACGAATAAATATTAATATATATATATATAAATATATATATATATATTAATATACGAATAAATATATAAACATATATATATATATTAATATGTGAATAAATATATATGTTTTAATATAACTAAATATATTTATATTAATATGAATCTATATTAATATACGAATAAATATAACTATCTATATATTAATATATGAATAAATATATAAATTAAAATATGAATAAATATATATGTATTAATATAACTAAATATATTTATATTAATATGAATCTATATTAATTTATGAATAAATGTAACTATATATTTATATAAATAGATATCTGATTAAATAGAGAAAAAACTAAATAACTTAGTGGTAATGGTGTGGGCGCGCAAGGGGGGAGGTCTCAGGTTCGAGTTCGAGTGGAAGCTGGGAGGGCGTGCAGGCATGTGGGGGATGCGTGGGCAAGGGTAGCACGCGGGAGAGTGGTAAGGGTCTACCTAGAATTGATAAAGGGGGAGGGGGGTTCAAATACTATTAAAAGCTCCCCCCCCCACATTATATATTCTCTTTAATTTTTTTTAATTTTTTTGACTTTTATCAGCGCTTAAAAAAAGTGCTGATAAAAGGGTTCTTTTATGAGTGTTTTTTTAGCACTTAAAAAAGGGGACTTTATCATAATTTTTACGATCACTGATAAAAGTGACCCCATTTATCTTGTTCTCGATTAACTGTTCTATTAACATCCTTTTCTAACGCTGATAAAGGACATATTTGTAGTAGTGTAAATATTTATGTGATAGGAAAAATTCCAAATAGAGAGCTAAAATTTACAGAAATATGGTACTTTTTAACTGTTATATATCATGTAATTTAAAATGGGTAATCATTATAATGGATACTATTTAATATATGTCCTTCATAAATGAATGTAAAACATGATACCCATCTGATAAAATCTTATTTTTTAGATAAAATGGAATCATTATCATCATGCATGACTTTGAGAAAAATGTTAGAGAAATACAATTTTAATGGAAGACACTTTTTGGACAAGTATATATACTTAAGAATCATTCTAAAGTATAATTATAATTCTACGTGTTAGACTAACCCATTCATGAGAAAATAACAACTGATTTTTTAACAAGAGAATATAGATGGATATGAGGATCATTGACAGATTCACATGAGGTTTTAAAATAATTATATGTGAAGTGATCCAAATACCAATCTCCATGCATGTACCCAATTTTAATGAGTTTTGAGGTCCCCATTAAGTCTTAATCTCTCTATGGGTCTCATTCTATAATTTTCATTACAATGTTTTTGAAAATATGATTTAGTTAATGAAATGTTTTCCCTATCTATTCTAAGTGTTCAATATGACTATTTAGGACATTATTGTATAATATCTGGTATAGATTTGAAAATATGGATAGATAAAAGTTTAACATTGTTGGAAAATATTGTATTGTCTAATTTATATCCTTGGTCAATTAAAAACAAGGAAAGATTAAAGAAAGAGGGTCCATGCTACCATTATGTAAAGAATGATCACTGGAAGAGAAATTTCATTCAATAGCTGAAGGGGTTAGAGAAATTCTATAGAGATATATTGGGTATTTATTTTAAAGAAATAAATTATTTTATTTTAAAGGGTATATGATACCAAATGAATATTTTAAATATATTTTAAAAAAATTAGAAATCATGGTAATAATTTATGAAAATTATAGATTTTATTGATTTGATAATGAAAAGTGTTACTAAATCATGGATCTATAAGAAAAGAAATATAACAGGCTCTAATGGGTCTAAGTAAAAGTTGTTTGTTTCATATCTTTTTTCTTATATTATAAGTGTAGTTGTTTGTTAAAAAATAGTATTTATGAATAACATGAGAAGAGGGTTTCAACACACATGGCTTATGATTCAACACATTTTATTGCAATTTTTGTAAATGAAAATAAATATAAAAAAGTTTTATTTTGGATAAAATTGTTTATACTAGACGTTGGCTAAAATATAAGGTAAATAGTTTTCATTATCCAAAAAATGACATATTTTAAATAATAATGCCTTATTTTCATAATATTACTCTAAACACATAAAATAACATATATAACATAAATATGACATTTTTTTCATAAATATTCACACTAAAGTAAATTGGTGTTAGTTATAAATATATAGAAGTTTGTGTATCATAGAATGATATTCCAAAAAATATTATTTCTATTCGGATATTGGGAGTATAATTGGACTTAGAGAAGTTCAAAGTATTAAAGTTAAAATATTATACCAGTTAAACTAAAATTCCAATCCAGATTATATCCAAAAATATTTTAGGATGTATTGATAAAGGAGGTCAATTTTTAGGGAGTGCCCAACACTAAGGGAGTGCCCAACTTTGAGGGAGTGCCCAAATTTGATTTTAGCGTTAAACAACATTAAAAACAAGATCTATCATGATATAAAATGCCAGATATTTTGAATAGAATGAAGAACGGAAAACAAAAAGGGACTCTCGGAACCATAGAGATAGGATCATCATATGTTGGTTATAATTTATTTAATTAATTCACAATAATTACTATGGTGGAATTATTTCTTTGTTGATTTCTCCAGTCATGATCCTGTGATCCATCATTGCATCGTCGAATACAAGTGTAGGATTCATCTACCAGTGATCCACACGTGTGCCACGTATCTATGGATGTCTCCGAAGGGATCTCTAGGTGCTAGCGTGAAAGAACTTTCACTTGTGATGTCCGCCTTTGATCACCTTGATCTTTAGGTCTTGAGAGTGTTCTTGGAGGAAGGATTTATTTCGGCCTTGAAAGAATTCTCTAGAATTGTTGTGCATAATGATTGGGAAAAGTGTTGGGGGTTGTGAGGATATTTATAATCAGGTTTGAGGTTTACAGAGTTATGAAAATAAATAAATGTGTTGCGCGTTTTATTTATTTCATTAACTTTATTGAAAACCCCCATGTCGTATTATTAATTCCCTAACATGCGCCCACACTAATTATAATAAATATTATTTAATAAGACAATATTATATCCTCAAAATCCCGACTGGAAAAACTACACGGTGTGTAATCATTAATACACAGCGTGTACTCGTTTTCCATAAAACTACACAGCGTGTATTTTTAATATACATGGCGTGTACTTTTATTTTCCATTTTCTTTTATTTTCTCCACCACATTTATTAGACCTTGAGTAATGGCTATTTATTTCTTAAATAAATGTAACTTCATTACTTGAAAATAAATATATATTAATTGACCTACAATATATTCTCTCGAATAACTAGTGTCGAAATAAATGCGACCAGTCATCCTTAAATAATTTTTAAACCACAGTTGGGAATAATATTTATTTAACTTGTTAAATTAATATTTAGCTGAGAAACATGGACACACTTAGTGTGTCAACCTCTAGGCCTCTTTCTCAGTGACATTAGGCGAAGCCTGCCTAAACTCCAAGGTTAGCATCTAGAAACACGCCAAGGAACCCATAAACAAAGAATTTAACGCTGCAATGACGTGTCACCTCATACGAACACTTACTGTGTAATATAATCTCTTTGTCACGATATCTCAAATTAAGCAGTTGCATGCTAGTGCCATCAAACCATGTGTTCGATTATTATTTCTTTGACTTTCTAGAATTGAACTATCCCATTCCTTACCATGGCCATGGATTTACATAGGCTATATCAATTCCATCAAAGGCCCTGAGATATCTACTTCTATTATGGAAAATAACGGACAAATCCTTTCTTGAATTATCTATTAATTCGGTATTACTCATGACACACCCAACGTATCCTACCTCACTGCGAACAGCGTGTCTTCATAGTTTTCATCAATACATCTAAGTGCAGGAGTTATAATACCCATTAATAATAATCTTAATGTCTAAGGACCAATACACATGTCCGCAGATAGGAAAATCCAATGACACTATGAAATGTGGATTTCCTACTGGTGGGTCTCATTCTCAAAATATCCTCCTGGATATTACCAAGGGATCACACCTTGAGAAGGTGCCTCAATGTTTTATGAGTCCTCACCCCTAATGGCCTGTATTATTTGTGTCCCTAAAATAACATCATCCAGCCATAGAACATATATTCAAGAACAATGTTATGGCACTTCCGGGTTCTCATCATAGCAGTGATCCACTATGACCCTTTAATGAAACAGTTTCCCTTAGGACATTATCCCATGAATTTTCACGTAGAAGAACAATCAAGATGTGATAAGGTATTTATTAATGAATATAGTAAAAATTAGTTGGTTTTAGGCCACCAACTCAAACAGACTCCCACTTGGACTAGAGCCAACTGCTAACAACCTATAACCTGCTAGATCTCAAATGATATTCATGCTTCTGCTGAGATAGGCCTTTAGTCATGGGGTCCGCCACGTTCTCTTTCGTTGACACTCAACTCACTTCAACTTCACACCTTTGATATAAATCCCTCAAGAGGTGATACTTCATGAGTGTGTGCTTTGTCCGTTGATGTGACCTTGGTTCTTTTGCAAGATCCACTGCTTCAGTGTTATCACAATACAATGTAATGGGATCATTACTGCTAGGTACCACATCAAACTCCTGGACAAAGATCTGAATCTAGATAGCTTCTATGGCTGCATCAGAAGCCACTATATATTTGGACTCCATTGTAAAATCGGCGACAACTGGCTTCTTTGAACTCTTCCAGCTCACAACTCCTCCATTGAGACAGAAAAATATCCAGATTGCAACTTCAGATCATTCTGATCTATCTGAAAACCAGCATCAACATACCCTATGATGATAAGCTCCTCGTCTCCTCCATAAACCAGGAACATATCCTTAGTTCTTCTCAGATACATAAGGATAGTCTTAAAAGCAGTCCAATGGTGTTCTCTTGGATCTACTTGATATCTGCCTACCATGCTCAGTGCATAGGAAACATCAAGCCTGGTATATAACATGGCATACATGATTGATCCTATATCCAAAGTGTTTGGGATCTTTATCATTCTATCCTTCTCCTGTTGTTTCTGGGACACATTTTCTTAGAAATATGTAAGCCATGTGACACTGAAACCAATCCCCTCTTGGATTGTTCCATACTAAATCTCTTTAGTATCTAGTCAATGTATGTACTCTGACTTAGTCCAAGTATCCTCTTGGATTTATCACTAATGATCTTGATCCCTAGAATTTAGGCTGCTTAACCCAAATCCTTCATGGAGAAACACTTGTTCAACCAGTCCTTACCTGACTATAAGACTGGTACGTTGTTTCCAATAAGTAATATGTCATCAACCTACACAACTAGGATAACGATATCATTCCCATTAAACCGCTTATAAACACATGGCTCACATTCATTCTTAATGAACCCATATTTCTTTATGGCTTAATCAAATCGAATGTTCCATGACCTGGATGCTTTCTTTAATCCATAAAAGGATTTTTGCAACTTGAAAACATGTTTTCCTTCACCTGGTGTCACAAACCATTCTGGTTGTGTCATATAGACATCTTACTAAAGGTTCCCATTAAAGAATGCTATTTTGATATCCATTTTACAAATCTTGTAGTCATGGTAAGCTTCTATGGAAAGTATGATTATTATGGATTTAAACATGGAAACTAGCGAGAAGGTTTCATCATAGTCAATTCTTTGATGTTTTCTGAATCCTTTAGCCACTATCCTTGCTTTATAGGTTCTAACATGACCTTCCATGTCCAGTTTTCACTTGAATACCCATTTTCATCCAACAAGCTTTACATCAACTAGATCATCGACTAGAATCCAGACTTAGTTCTGATACATGGAATCCATCTCAAAATTCATAGCCTCTATCCATCTTGTAGCTTCTGAGCTTTCTACTTCTTGCTTGTAAGAGAGAGGTTCATCATTGTACAACATTAATGATTCACCATCCTTAGTGACTAGGAAACCAAATATCTCTGGTTCCCTTACCTCTCTTGAGCTCCTACACGGTACTTTTGTTTCTGAAACCTCTTCCATGGGGACCTGTGGAACTTGTTCCTGTACCAACTCATGTGTAACATGAGCATAAAATTCGTTGAAGTCAATCTTGCTCCCACTATCCTTATTGAGGATGTGCTCCCTCTCAAGAAAGATGGCCTCTATGGCGACAATCACTTTCTTGTCTGAAGGGTTATATAGGTAATATCATTTCATTTCCTTAGGGTATCCTATAATGATACACCTCGTGCCCCGGGGTGCTAGTTTGTTTCATGATAAGGCCTTAACAAACGCCTTGCATCCCCATACACGTGTGTGTGACAAAATGGGTTTCCATCCATTCCATAACTCGGATGGAATTCCATTTTCCGCCTTAGTTGGTACTCGGTTTAATGTGTATGTTGCAGTATGTAATGCATATCCCCAAAAGGATAATGGAAGATCTGCATGACTCATCATTGACCTCACCATATCCAACAACGTGTGGTTCCTCCTTTCACTAACGTCATTCCACTATGGTGTATAAGGAGGAGTGAGATGAGATAGAATCCTAGACTCCCGTATAAGATCTATGAACTCTTGGTTCAAATATTCTCCACCTCAATCCGATCAAAGTTTCTTTATCTTCTTACCAAGATGATTCTCTACTTCATTCTTGAATTCCTTAAATTTCTCTAAGGCCTCTGAATTATACTTCATTAAGTAGACATATCCATATCTACTCAAATCATCCGTAAAAGTAATGAAGTAAGAATATCCACCTCTATCTTATATTGGAAATGGTCCACACACATCCATGTGTACCAATCCTAGAATCTCTATGGCCCTTTCACCCTGTCCACCAAAAGGCGGCTTGGTAATTTTTCCTTGTAAACAAGTGTGACATCTATCAAGTGGTTTTAGCTCTGTAGAGTCTAAATAGCCATCTTGGTAGAGCTTTGTCAAGCACTTCTCATTTACATGACTGAGACAGTGATTCCACAACTGGGTGATGTATGAGTCATGCGAGTTTTCTTTGTTATCGATTTTCAACACTTGGTTTTCGTAATTTAATACAAACAAACCATTATTTAAATGTTTCATACCATAACATACGTTGTTCTTATAAAAGAGACAACCCTTGTTTACAAACATGAAAATAAATCCATCAATATCTAAACAAGATACAGAAATTATGTTCTTGGTAACACTAGGCACATAATAACAGTTTTGTAAAACCAAAATCATACCAGTTGGCAATGAGATATGGTAATCGCCAATAGCCAACGCAGCCAACCTTGTGCCATTGGCAGCTCGAAGATCCACCTCTCCTCTATAAATCTTTCTAAATCTACTTGGTTCCTACATCTGAATACAGATATGAGCCCCACAAGCTGTATCTAATACCCAATGTGTAGAAATAGAAAGATTACACTATATAACGAATGAACCTTTAGCATCCCCATGCTTCTGGGTGCAGTTTCTCTTCTAGTGGCCTTGCTTGCCACATGAAAAACACACCGCCTCCTGTTCCTTTCCCTGCCTCTAGATCAGCCCCTTCTTAGAGGGACGACGCTCGGGGGCTTCAGAACATTTATAAGTATTTGTCCCCTTTACCTTGTCCTACCTTTTCCTATTCACCATAAGGACTGCGGGTTTGTCATGCCCCATGTCCTTATCTACCAGGAAAATAAAGGTCAGATGTTCCGATAGACTCTTCTCATTATTTCTCATATTGTAGTTGACAATAAAGTTAGAGAATGTCTTGGGAAGTGATTATAGGATGAGATCTGTACACAACTCATCTGGGAATTTAATCCCTAATATGTCTAGGCATTCAATGTAGCGAATAAGCTTGACTACATGAGGCCCAACTAGCATAGACTCTCCAAGATTAGTTATAAACAAAGCATTGGAGATCTAATACCTCTCCTGTCTCGCCTTCTCTTGGTAGATATCCTTAAGGTGAGACATCATTCTATATGCGACCATGTTTTCATGTTGCTTAAAGAGCTCATTAGACATGGCCGATAGCATGAATCACTGGACATATGGGGCATCATCCATGTGTTTCATGTAGAGAGATATTTCCTCATCACTGGCCACTTTTCCCGGTGCAACTGGAATAGGCTCTTCCAACACATACAATTTCCATTCATGGCGAAGGATGACGCGTAAACGCCTCTGCCACTCTTGGATATTGGTGCCAGTGAGAAGGTTTTCATTCTCAAGTATGGTTCTCAATGATATGTTTGAAATAATTTTCTTTCAATTTCTAAAAATTAAGATGAGAAAAGGTTTAGTACTTCATTACCAAACTGAGACAAATAAATTAATTAATACTTATTAGTCTCCCACTATTTTATCGAAATTCTATATCCCTCACCATTGACTTTAGAATATTCAGTTTCCTGAATATTCTAGTGGAAAGGATCCATATTTCCCTTCGAATTAACCTAAAAAGGGTTGGTCAAGAAACTAGAAGGGTTTTAGGTAGTCATTCCAAATTCCAACTGCATTAACTCGCAGCTCCTTGATCTACTGAGTGGAATCCCCTATCCTGAAATCCTTTTATTTTGGATTTCCTAAACCTTTTCTTCTTGGTCACACTAAGTCCTGCTATAGAAGTCAACCCTTGATGTGAAACAAGTTAATTCAACCCAAAACCTTGAATTAGAATTCCCCGATAATTGAAATCACCCCAACTAGGGTTGGTCAAGCACTTTAAACTATGGTACGATTCTAACCATGATTATGGAAGGCTATACCGACTTAATATTTCTTTTCAGGGATTTTATCCTTATAAGTAAATTTCCATTTTATTATCTTTGATTACATGCTTGTTAATATTAAGTGGGATATACTTAAGTGATTAACCATGTCAGGATAATATTTATACATATTCTTGTCTTATTTTAATTTCATCTTACTTGTTTTTTTAATTCATTAATTGTGTGATCGTGACAACACACCCACAATAAATAAACCATGAAACTGACAGAAATAAAATAAATGGCATGATCATGAGCTTTATTCTATTGGTTATTTTATCTAGAGATTGATAAACTATCCCAAGACATAGGGGAGAAACACCTTGAACCTTTTGGGTTATTTTTTATAGCTTTCCAACTATCCACCTTTGTATCTTCTTGGATTGGTTTCCACTTGGATCCTGACTCGAGTCGTCTCCACTAGCTTGGGAGCACCATCCATTACGTATGCATTTATCTCACATGTAGGTGAGGGGTAAAAAGGGGTTTTTACACAAAAGAATCCTTGGGCGTGTAGGCCCTATATATTAATGTGTATATGGCTCGAAGTCCATCAAAAATAAATTAAAAGAAACCATTCACATAAAAATATCTTGGTCTAGCTCATGATCATCCACACATGCAACGATATTTAAGCATAAATAAAACAAGCATTCAATTCTTTAATCTTTCTTGTTTAAGATAAATCATGCTCGAATCAATTAATTATCTTTAGTTAATCAATACTTTTATCTTAAACCCTTTTCTGTATTTCCTGGATATTCTCATCCATCATAATTTTAAATAAATTAAAATTATCCTTGTATGTAACTTGTACCTTAGAGGCAACCTGGTGAATTCTCGTTCATTACACAGATGTTAAATTAAACACATATATATAAAACACCTATCACGTGTTGTGCCTCAGCTTTACACCTGCACCATGGTACACGTCTCAAGGGTTTGTATAATATAATAATAAATTTTAATAAAGCTGCGTAATTTGGGTGATTACACAGCGTGTAGTTCCGACTACACAGTGTGTACTTTTCTTCACCTTCTATCCGAAGTAAATGCCCGAAGACATGGCATGTTAATGTACTTCATAAATTTTCAGAGTACATGGAATGTTCAGTGGGACACTCACCGTGTAGTTTTTGCATTACACAGTTTCCATCTGGGCAAGCCGTGTGTGGAGTACACGGTCCAACCCTAACCGGAAGGGACTACATGCTGTGTTTTGTTGGACCACACAGCGTGTAATCCGGAAACCATGTGCCACATATTTCTGTTCAACACACGGTGTCATAAATGACTTAGATAGGATCAATACATAGCCTGATTTGGCAGACAAGTCAGATGCATGAACCTATAATACACCGCATGTACTTCCGAATACACGCCCTGTATTCTCATGTTGTATGGCCAGGAACATTAGGCTCCCCCAAATGAGATCCTTTTTTTTATTTTAATCAAAAATTAAAAGAAAATTTCATTTCTATATGGCGAACGAGAAACGATAGAGGAAGAACAGATCTTGAGATTCATATTTAAAGAACGATTAAATTGAATTGAAACAACTAAATTATTAAATGCGTAAATCACCAACGAGAAACTAAATAATTATAATCAACGATATAATCCCTTTCATACCACTTGTAGGTTCAGGGTGCAGTAGAAGCACGTTGGAGGGAGTGCCAAAATTTGATTTTAGCATTAAACAACGTTCAAACTGAGATCTGTCATGATATAAAAAACCAGATCTTCAGAATATAACGAAGAATGAAAAACGAAAAGGGATTCCCGGAACCATAGATATAGGATCATCATATTTTGGTTATAATTAATTGACTTAATTCACAAGAATTACCTTGGTGGAGTTCTTTCTTCGTTGATGTATCTGATCATGATCCTGTGATCCTTAGTTGCATCGTAGAATCCAAGTGTATGATTCCTATAACGGTGATCCACACGTGTTCCACGTATCTCTGGATGTTGCCAAAGGGATCTCTGGGTGCTAGCGTGTAAGAACCTTCACTTGCGATGTCCACCTTTGATCGCCTTGATCTCTCGGTCTTGAGAGTGTTCTTGGAGGAAGGAGTTCTTTTGGCCTTGAAAGAATTCTCCAGAATTTTTGTGCAAAATGATTGGGAAAAGTGTTGGGGTTGTGAGGATATTTATAATCGGGTTTGAGGTTTATAGAGTTATGATAATAAATAAACACGTTACGCATTTTATTTATTTCATTAACTCATATTGAAAACCCCCATGTCAAATTATTAATTCCTTGACACGCGCCCACGCGGATTATAATAAATATCATTTAATAAAACAATATTATATCTTCAAAATACCGACTGGAAAAACTACACGGCGTGTAATCATTAATACATGGAATGTACTCGTTTTCCATAAAACTACATAGC
This sequence comes from Viscum album, assembly GCA_963277665.1. NCBI lineage: Eukaryota > Viridiplantae > Streptophyta > Magnoliopsida > Santalales > Viscaceae > Viscum > Viscum album. Next base: position 919,003,496 of record OY728120.1, on the reverse strand, counting down.
GTGTATATTTAATATACACGGCATGTACTTTTATTTTCTATTTTCCTTTATTTCCTCCACCACATTTATTAGACCTTGAGTAATGGATATTTATTTCTTAAATAAATGTAACTTTATTACTCGCTAATAAATATATATTAATTGACCCACAATATATTCTCTCGAATAACTAGTGTCGAAATAAATGCGATCAATCATCCTTAAATAATTATTAAACCACAGTTAGTAATAATATTTATTTAACTTGTTAAATTAATATTTAACTGAGAAACATGGAAACACTTAGTGTGTGACCCTCTAGGCCTCCTTCTCAGTGGCATTAGGCGGAGCCTACCTAAAGTCCACGTTTAGTGTCTAGAAACATGCCAAGGAACTCATAAACAAAGAAGTTAATGCTGCAATGACGTGTCACCTCATATGAACACTTATCGTGTAATATATTCCCTTTGTGACGATATCTCGAATCAAGCGGTTGCATGCTAGTGCCATCAAACAATGTGCTCGATTATTATTTCTTTGACATTCTGGAATTGAAATTTCCCATTCCTTACCATGGAAATGGATTTACATAGGCTATATCAATTCCATCAAAGGGCCTGAGATATCTACTTCCATTATGGAATATAAGGGACAAATCCTTTCTCGCATTATCTATTAATACGGTATTACTCGTGACGCACCCAACGTATCCTACCTCGATGCGAACAGTGTGTCATCACAGTTTTCATCAATACATCTAAGTTCACGAGTTGTAATACCCATTAATAATAATCTTAAAGTCTAAGGACCAATACACACGTCCATAGATAGGAACATCGAATGACACTATGAAATGTGGATTTCCTACTGGTGGGTCTCATTCTAATAATATCCTCTTGGATATTACCAAGGGTGCACACCATGATATGGTGACTTAATGTTTTATGAGTCCTCACCCCTAATGGCCTGTATTATTTGTGTCCCTGAAATAACATCATCCGGTTATAGAACATATATTCAAGAATAGTGTTATGGAACTTCTGGGTTCTCATCATAACAGGGATCCACTATGACCCTTTAATGCAACAGTTTCCCATAGGAAATTATCACATGCATTTTCACACAGAAGAACAATCAAGATGTGATAAGGTATTTATTAATGAATAAATTACAAAGTAGTTGGTTCTAGGCCACCAACTCCAACAGTATTGATAAAGGAGGCCAATTTTGAAAAGATTTACATTTCTTTACTAAATTAACTCAATGAAAAGTTTTAATGGAGATGTTCCGAGATGATTATGATGAACATAAAAAGAGTTCTAAATAGATAGAAAAACAAATTGGCATCCTAAAATTTGGTGTTGTGAAATAAAAGAGTTTAAATACTATGTTAAAAGAGTGAGTCATTAAGAATATAATTCCCAAGACTCTCCATTATTCAAATAAATATTATTCATAAATGTTATACATTATATGAGTTTAGTGGGAGGGTTTATAATATGGTTATATATATATTTGATAGGAATTAAACAGAGATGTAATGAGTTTAACAAAATCCAAAAATTATAGCAAACATATGAACTCTCTGGTGGTCTATCTTATGGTTTGTGATTTGGTGTAAGCTTGTGAATGGTTTTTATAGTATTATAAATTGTGTTTAATAATATAAAATTTACTATGTTATACAAAAGGAATTATCCTCTATATCATTATTTTCACCATTTCTGCATATATTGGGTTATGTGCAATGATAATTGACCCATAAATGTATGAAATTAATTTATCCCAAATTAATGTTTTTCATGGTTTATTATTGGTTTTGGACAAATTTTATGGTTAGTGTGGGTAATATTTCATATATAGATATATAATATTCACAAGAGACACAAATTTAGTTTTGTGTACTGTACAACCCCCCAATTATACCACACATAGTGTTATACACAATGTGTTTACTATACTATGGGTATATATTTCTTAATGAATCCATGTGATAATGGATATAAATAAAACTAGAATAAGAACATCCATACATTTATATATTCTTTTTTGGAGGCTTTAGGTTGATCTAATCAGTGGCTTTATGGGTATGTTTTTGATCATGTTATCAGTTAAGGCTTAACCAATATAGGAATTTTCCCCTCATATGAAGAGTACAAAATTTGGGACCTTAACTGAGATTTATCAACAAAGTTTATGTTTATACCAAGATATGCTACATGTGATGTTGTTACCTATTTGGATGAGGATCATGTGATGTTTTCATCCACATGGGTCAATTACATGTGATGTTTTCATATGTTTGGTTATTCTATACTCATAGATTTGAGAATTTATGAAAAGGTTATGTGCATACTCTTCATACCAATTTCATATGTCGCATGGTCACCCAATATCACAAAAAATGGATTATCAAATTATGAATACTTTTATATGTTACAACTGGTTTAAATTGGTATTTAGATACATATGTTTGATAGAGATCACACCAACTCCCTTTTTATCTTGAGTATCATTGATTCTTTTTTAGAGTCCTCACTTTTCGTAAAATTATATATTATGGATTTTTAATTATTTTCAACACTATAAATACTCACGAGGTTAAACGTTGTGATTGTGTGAAATAGGGTATTTTTGTTACAAAGTGTATATACAAAACTTTGATAGTTATCAAAAAATATTTTGGGATGGTATCCAAAAGATTTTTTGGATATATTTTATTAATATTTTCGATATGATGTAACATGTGGTTAAAATGAATGATAAAATTTTTATAGAAGGACTCTTGGATATGGTTTCAAAAGTTATTATGTATTATGTGACAAGAGGTGAAATTGTGCTAAGTTTGTGAGACTTTTTTGTAAGTTGAAGATTGTTAGAAATATACACTAAAGGAACCATTGTATGATGGTGGTTTAGACCATTTTTTGTTCTATTCAAGCAGGGACCAAGATATATTTTGGTTCACTATATCATGGTGTTATGTATGTCCATTTTATATGATTTGTGACATCACATGGATTGAATTTTTTATTCTAATATAATTATCATACATCATTTTCATTATAATGTGGTGGGGATGAGAGGAGTTTTAACATCGAACATAATTATATAAATGTTAAATAATGAATCAAAAAATAATGCTTCACGAATAATAAAGAGTTGTAACACATGAAATGTTTATGATTAATTTCTATTTATGAAACAAATGTTTCAACACTATATAGAATCCTTATATAGACAATATAAGGATTCTCATAATTTTTTATGTGTATGAAATTATATTTTATTATTTCTATAAAAACCTCCTCAACACTATTATCACCTTATCTCTAATTTTCATTAATAATTTAAATAATGTTCTAGTAAATTGTGTCTTGAAGGAGATCCTTTTTAGGAATTGGAAGATTCTCATAGCTCAGGGATATCCATAGAGAAAGGTATCTATTGGAAACTTTTCATTCATCAATATCAATATCATGTGAAAGAGCTTAAATTGAACTAGATCAACCAAGAAAATGTAAATCATTAATTATTTTATTTATTTCAATCTAAATTAATGGACATATCGTATGGTTTTATAGTTTTTGGTTTATGTTTTCTATTAATTTGTTATAGAATTATCCCTTATAAAACACTTTATAGTGGAAAAGGCCATATCATGAGATTGGGATATTATAGGATTAGTGGATTATAAGGATGGAATTACCTCGTTTTGAGGATTTGGTTCCTTTAAAACATTTTTTCTTTAAGAGATATGGCATTTTGAACTCAGAACCAACTCTAAGACAGGGTTCTAGTCAAAAATATTTTTCAATCAAATGGGGGATGGTTAAGACCTTGAGGCCCTCAGGCCTGTCTATTTCTATGTTTATTCTTATTATATTTTAATTATTATGGTTTCTATAGAAAAAATGGAATGTTATAAAATGGAATTATAACTCCAAGGTGGACCATGGTTACATCTACCTCTACCTCAATGGATCATTGAAAAAATGGAGTGGGAAATATATATTTTTTTATAAATCAAATTTTCCACATTCAAATATATGATTTAAATGAAATTAAAAAAATCATTCTATTCTTCATATTTGGTAGGATTTTTTCCAATATACTAATTATGGGGTAATGAAATCCAGGATATTCTAGACTATTTTAGGGAATAACAATGTATCCCCCTCATTCTCGTTGGCACATTAACATGGATTGCATCAAATTTGAGAATACTTTGATGTTGAAGATGTTTTTTGATGGAGAGGGAATTGGGGTCTAGAATGGTTGGTTCTATTATCCTCCAATGATATATTTTCCATGGTAAACTGATTTATATATAATAAAACAATAAAATTTCTATGATTTTTTGGTCCAACAAATCCTTCCAATCTATTAGTTTCTTAGATGGGAAGTAACCACATATCATGCATCAGCCTTGGGTCTATCCTAAGTTACTTCCCAAAAATCCACCATATTAGGGAGTATATCATTGAATATAAAGAAATATTTAATGATGTGACTCTACATTCAATGGAAACATAAGTTCTTGTGTAGAACAACGAGACCCTCTTTATTGGGATTCCTAATCTTGGGTAGTGTATTCATTTTATACTCTATGGATGATAAGAAATTCCACAAAAAAATATTTTATAAGAAATATATATTTTCTTCATTACATTAAATACATAATGCATGTTCTTCATATAGGTATATTATGCACTGAAGAAAATAAATTTATATTATTTTTACAGAGATTTATGTTTGTTTGGTGGTGTTTCGTGAAACCTAACCGGATTAGGAGCTGATTCTAGTTCCATTATATTCTTGAAGGAATTTTTTTTACTTATTACTTCTTTCCCATTTGATTTTTTATGACTGTTCTCATCGAGATTATTCCTTTCTATGAGAAATTATGTCTTCTATACCCTATGTTGTATCAATGAATTTTTGGAATCAGCCAAAGATTTTTTTTGGGATTAACATTATTTCTAACACATCCTTTATTTTATCTATGAAAATATCAAAAATGTACTCTCCAGTTAGCTACATATCTAGGGAATAGATCAAACCATTATGTTGGGGGATGAAATTAGTGACTCTCTTAATATCACTTTTAATGTGATTAGAGATATCACGAATAATTTTATTTATAAATATTGATTTTTACTATTATAAAAACTATCGACATAGATTTTAACTGTTAGAAATTTATCCAGTTTCTATGTTGTTCTACCAAATAAAATCTGGTCCTTTTAATGTTAGGAAAAGAACCAAAGTTTTGATATCTCCTTTTTCTCATGTCTTCCTGGAATTGGAAAAAAACCTAGGAATAAACATTATTGAGATGTTACTCTGGTCACCCATACTATTTAAGATAAAAAAATTAGGGTTACCAATGTATGGTAGCAGAAGTGTCAGATCAAACCATTCAAGGTGCTTATTCTTCTTTGGATATATTGTGGGATTTTTTCTTTAATCTCTTCAATTGGGGTAAAACAATGTTCAATAATTTTACATTGAGGAATTATTCCCTGCATTGTGGTATCTCATGGATTGGTTTCTTAAAATGGAGTAGTATGATAGTTCATGTGTGAAAAATTATAGTACTCCATGAGGGAAGTAGTCAACTTAACTGGTTATTGTGATCTATATCCTATTTGAGGAGTAAATTCTTCCCGTATTGAATGATTCATACCCTCTTAGTGAGGTTGATCACCTATGGGTGGAATTTTATTTTCATCATGGTCATAATATATATAATGTGAATTCCATTACGAGGGGTAATAAATAATTTTCTTAATACATTTAATCTCCTAATTAAATTTTGAAAGAAATTACTAGGATTTGAGTATCTCAACGGTATTGAGATTAGGGTGTGTTGAGAGGTTGGAATTTTTTCCCTTATTCTTGTTTTATTTTTTTAAGCTTATTAAAAAAGGAAACTCTTAAGGATACCCTAAATATTGGTTCTAACTTTGACTTTGGTTTCAAAAATCTTCTTCCACTACTTTTAGTGTATGTGGTTTTTTAAATCAAAGGATCCTCTTTATTTTCATCATTTATGGTGTTGTCTTCAGATAACTCATTGATCTAAATAGAGATGACACCCATTCACATATACCTTGAGGGTACAATCTCATCAGAAACATTAATAATATATAAGGATTTTTATTGAGAATAACACTAATTATATATGTAATATAATTAATCTATAATGAATCATGGTCTAAAAGGGCTCATTTATTTTCCACCAATGTGACATTTTAAATTTTCACAAGGGAAATATTTTCTTGATGTGTTGAAAATTTTTATACAATATATTATTTAAAGGGAATCCCATCTAACTTCACCGAGTGATGACTAAGAAAAGGAAAGGTTTGATTAACCATTCCCAGGGGTTTTCTCAGCCTTATAAACACAAATTTCCTCTATGGAGGTATTATCTCTATTGACTACCTCTTCAACCTTTCAAAGGGTCTAGATGGTGATGGTGGTTGGGATAAAAATACCCCCATCCCTTAGGGATGGTAAAGCCCCTAAGACATTATTATTATAATTATTATTATAGATCATATTGCTTCTTGGGATTATATGATAACATTTATTGGGAAAATGGTCTTCTCTATGTTCCCTAACTATAGGAAAATTCATCAGAGGGGTAACCGTTAAAGGAGGTAGTCTATTCCAAACATGTTTTTCCCTTATCATATTCAACACTTTCAAAATATATTTGAATTATTGAATTTTTTTTCTACAAAAATGACATCAATATCATCTATTTTAATCCATTGAAGTAGCGTGGCATGGTAGGGTTGACTGGTTGATATATTTCCTTGAGTTAGAAGTATCACCAAGTAACACAACATTTTAAGTCTCCATTATTGATTGTTCTGAGGGTGGAGTTTGAACAATGTTATCTTTTTCTTCTTGTCATAATATAAGAAGGATTAAGAAAAGGGAAACAAATTTTACCCACCATCGGAAGCATACATGAGGGGAAGTATCTTTAATGGCTCATCAAAACATGTCAACGATATCAACATCGTTGTGTTGAAGGTGCTCTCAGTATCTGTTAGACTTGGGAATTCATGGTATTAAAAGGTAATAAATATCAAAATAATTTAATGATTTGTTGATTATCTTAATATTATTTTGATATCCTATGTGTGTTATATTCCAAACACTAATTTGATTTAACATCATCCATAGGTTATGTCATATGTTGGTCATTTAATTTTCCACCATTGTTTTGAGAATCGTGTATTAGTGGGAGGAGAAGAACTTGTACAAGACTATTATCATATCCTATACCAATTCCTCCCACATTCCATAAACTTGGTCATTAATTCCATTAAATTATTCATTCATATACTCTACCTATATTAACTATTTTCTTATAGATTTATTGTGAATGGATAAATTTCTATAGGTATTTTCTACGTCACCAAGGGTTAAAAACTCTAATAGAAAAAAGGACAAGAATCGTTATTTTGGTATGTTTTCTATTTCTATCAGAGAATTTGTGTTTGGTCGCCTATCATATGGAGCTGTATATTTAAGAGTATATCCTAGTAAGAGGATTCCATTTCAAAAACCAATGTATATACTTATTGATTAATAGTCTACGACACCATCTCAAACTATGGTTCTTCAAGATTTAAAGAGAATGAGGTTGATATTGATATTTTGGTATTTGTATATATATATATATATTTATTTATGGAGGTATAGGACATGATATGTTACATAATTTTTAATAATAAATCCCATGAAATGGGTTTCTAGTTAAAAAATGCTTGGATTCACCACATAATATGTGTCCTTGTTATAAATATATGGAGGGCCTTTATCTTTATTGGTATTTCCATGTAGTGTACCTAAAGATATTATTTCTTCATTAGTAAGGGTATAATTATCACACCTTTTATTGATATTATCATGGGATTAATTTACATGGTAATGAGTCTCCCATTTAGGGATAATTTAAGATATTGGGGCCATGAAAACACACTCGTGGGGCTCTTGGGGCCTCTTATTCACCATAAAGATTAATTATCAACAACACACTATTTCAATAGGGATGATAATTTTAAGGGTATAAGTAGTAATAGTAGGGGGGTTGATGTCCTTCTAAAACATGGAATTAGTTCTCCCATGTCATGGCCTCTATCTAGGTGCTCGTCATGGATGAAAATTTTTGGGGTAACCTCTATATTTTCTAGATTAACTAGGACATTTCAATAGAAATGATAGCCATGGTAGGTTATAAACCTCCTGGGAAACTCTCAAGTGGATGAATTGGTGTTGGAAGCATACTCATTAATCTTTTTTAAATATGATAGAAGATTATTATCTTATCATAGAGAGAGAGAGAGACCATAATTATTTGGGGATAAATATTGGGTCCCTTACCCTTGAGAATCCTTGATCATCATAATAGCCTATATGGCTACATCCCATCTAGCTTCTCCATAGTTTAAGTGTGCCTTGGGATCATGTCATTGTGTGTGTATTATTGAACCAATGCATTGAACATCTATTAGTGGATGCATTGGGTGGAATACAGTGGTTTATAATACCCAAATATATTAGATTAAGGAGTAAGTAGTATAAAATGTGCTGAAAAATACTGAAGAGTGACTAAGGGTCACAAATACACTTGAATCTTTAAACTTTCTCCAACACCTGATGAGAGTTGCATTATTTTGGGGCCTAACTGATGATTTTTTATATTATAAGGGGAATCAAGGAAAATTATAAACTAATAGGTTAAATATCATGTATAAATATGTATGATAAATTAATCTCTTTCAAGGGTAAATTAATTTACATCAAGTTCACAATTTTTTCTAACATTCACATTTTACAAGCCCATTTAATTGTTTCATTGGAAAATTCACATAGAAAACAAGAAAGTGGATGATATAATTGTCACACTGATGAGCCTATTTTCTAGACCTATAATATTCTATATAATTGAGAATATGTTTATAAAATAATTTTTAATAACCAAACCTATTTTTATATCAATTTTAACCACAACAGGTTGAACTCTCAGAATGAAGGGGATCAATTGATTGATACACTAAAAAGAAATACAGATTTATGTTTTAACATGTTGAGGACATAACTCAATTTTGATTTCCAACCCTTTGAACCTTTATGAATTCTAAAATAGTATGTTTCCCATAGAAATAGCCTCATCAATATATTCTAATGGTTTTATTATTCATGGGATGTGATATTTTTCCTTGTGTTAGAATTTTGAGAGATTTTGACCTAAATAAATTTTCATAATAATTATAATTTAAAAAATAGATATTATTTATTCAAACATTTAGACATATATATCAACTAAATTATGTTTCATATGTAATTTGTAACTCTATATTTGAGCCTTGAAATGGAATTTTTACAAAGGTGGGGTATAAACCCTGATCGGGTTCCTTCTCCAAGGTTGAGTCATTTTTGAGATATCATTTTATTGTTAATTATAATTTTATTTCCTCACCTATTATCTTCCCCTTAATACAATATATATGTGACTATTGGGAATATTTTTGATTTAATCGACCTTCTCCATGTCTTTGGTTTTGAAAAGTCACCATACAGTTCACTAAAATATTTATTTTACTTGATGTTGGTTGTTTTTTATTTTTTGTGTTGAGATTTATTCTTCGTTCATATGATTCGATGAACTATAATTAAATCCTCTTATACTAGAAAATTATAACATGTTGTGATTGTGTGTGAATTTAAACAAATCAGATAATTGATTTTAAGTGTTCATCCATCGAAATATGGAGTGTTACGTATGGTGTAGTTTTAACCATGCCTGAAAATCTAAATATTTGACCACTGGAGTTTGATACTATGAATGATATAAATTCAACAAGAGGATTGATATAGTATATGTTAAAATTTTATGATATTACATGATCTCTCATTCATTCATGTTGAATTTTTGACCATCTTAATTCTTTGAGTTATTTTGATTATAGTTTTTTCTTCCAATGAGTTTTATATAAGAACTTTATTGTGTGAGGAATCCTAGTAATGCTCTTAGGAATAATATTTTAATTTTTCATTGTTTGATCGATCATGATCACAGAATTTTTGGAAATGGAACCTATTATTTATTTTATTGAGGAGATCAATGATATTCTATAGATAAGTTGTCTTTTTACCTTCTGACATGTTTATAGACAATGAAGTCATTGTGCGGACTTGCTATCAATTTCTAGATCAAAGAGGAGCTCAAGAATAGATCTATCTGCATCTGAGCATGGAGTGAAGTATTTTTTTGTGGTAACTTGACATTTTTCAACAAATTTAGTTAAGGAAGTATTTGGCGTGGAACTTGGATACATAGAATCAAGTTTACATATCCTCCTACCGCTTTGTTTAAAAGTGAAGTGTTTATTTAATTTGAATCTTATTTTTAATAATATATTTTTAGGATTTTATGAACCTTTATAATTCACTCCATGTATTGTTTCTTATATCCTAAATATTTTATGATTCGATTATACATTTTCTAAGGAAATTATTTCCTTATTTTATTATATTTTCAACTAGGAATATTAATAGAATTGGTTATGTTTTTAATTTTTGATTGTTAATTTTATTCTTTATACTTTTATTTTGTACAATACTTTGTAAAAATCAAATTATTTTTGGGAAACCTTCACATTTACTGGAATGTAAATTTTAATTCAATTTTTGGATACAATTGAACACCCCTTTGGATTTCATATTATTTACCCGCAAAGACAATAAAGACTACTTTTATTAGTTATAGGGGTCCATAGAGAAGAGGAAAACACCACGTAATCTCATATAAGGTTCCTAATCAGAGATATATGAGAATGAAATGATGATATAGATTGGAACCAAAACCCCATGATTTTAAAATTCTCCATGTGGTATGGATTTGTTACTTCTATTTACTTCATTACAATTTTCTATCATTTTCTATTATTCTTTTGTAATTTAATTTTCAAAAAATCATAAAAACTATAGGAGTGGATTTTAATGTAATTGGAGGATTTGGATGGTTCATAGAATTGGTACATTTGGAATTCCTGGACTCATTAAATTTTGTTCAAGAACACATGTTATGTCATTCATTAGGTCATTTTGGGTCTGAGATGATTACCTCAGGGTGTGTATGATATATTTTCATGTCATGTAGGGTCTTGAGTAAATGACCCAGGGTGTGGCAAAATTCATATACATACACTTCATGTGACATAAATGGAATATATTATTACATTCCTTGTTATACAAAATGAATTTTCATTATCCTGGGTACATGACACATGAAGTCCTCTAGGGGAACACATCATATGCCCGAGAGCACACACTTTCTAGTTTAGAACTAGATGGATCAGTTTATCATGTGGAACCACATGTATTGTACTCCTTGAGTTATTCCATGTAATTAGAGTTTACATGATGATATGATGTTGAAAAATTTTTAGATATAGGCTTTGGCGGTGCATGCCATATTCCTTCACTAAGTTGGTGTATTGGGAATTTTCAGACCCATTAGTCAGATTTAGACATATAGATAGTCAATTTTGAGTATAGTTATACATAGATCATGATATTGGGGTAAAATTAAATATCATAGGAAATTTGTGTGATGTTTTGGGGTTTTTGTTTGATGTTACCCTAATGGGGTGATTTAGAGGTAATGTAAGGATTGTAACCCCCCAATGTTTTCAGATATAAGGGTTCTGGGGCCTTCATGAGAGTGATGCAGTGTATGAGATATCATGGGAAGTTGTTTTTAACTTACTATATTTTAGAATATATATATATATATATTGTAATATAAGATAGTATTTAGTTGTTATACCAGCAAGGTAGGGTAGTGTTATTTGAGTTTTCATTTGATATGGAACTCTAGGTGATTCCATTCTTCCCATGAACCTCGCAGTTTGTGTTTGTGCATGTGGTTTGGATAGAATGATTAAAAAATGGTCATTAACTCCCATTGGGGTAGGTATTCTTATCCAATATTCATTTTAGATGGTAGATATCCCCTCTCTATCTTATATCTCCCCATATGTGGATGTTAGAGATGTAGACTAGATATTTTAGGCAATTCTCAGTGGTATATTTAATTAGATCCACAGTTTCAATGAATACGATGAAAGAGTTTTGTGAAGATAGGATTTGGATACTCTCTAATTTTAGAATCATTACATATGTACAAAAATAACCTTACATAGATGGATTCAGTACTCCCTCGAAGATGTGGGTTGAAAGTCCTCCAAGATAATTAATAGTTTCTTAGAGCTCTCATTATGGTGATGGTTATCCTTTATGAGAATGGTAATGATAAACACATTGACAAATATTATCTTTTGGTGAGGATAAGGGTATTACTTATGGGTGAATAACTCCCATGGTCTATTTATAAATTCTAGAGCAACATAGGTCCCCATTGATATCATTAAATGGTGTTATGGGGATTGTTTTATTTGAGTAGCACATATATTTTGGATTGTTGGAAGATTTAAGTGAATATAAAGAACCAAGTCTCCCATTTAATATTATACTTTGTTGGATATTTCCTAAGTGGATGGAGCATTCACATTATTATTGGATGACCTCCCCCACCCTTATAGAATATCCAGGTCACAGGACTACCTTATTTTCCTAGCACGGTTGAGGAGGCATGCTTTCCTCTTATAGAATGAGATAGGGAACTCATACATGTAATAGGCTATAGGTAACCCATATATATGGTTGATAACTCTTTCATATTATATGAATATTTTCTGGTGAGGTGTGGTTCCCCCACTTTGATCATTCTATAAGTTATGGGTTTGGCAGTATGATTTTTTATATTGGATTTTGGAAGATTGAGGTAAAGTTTTGGGAACAGTGACCCACTGGGGAGTCCTACTCATCACACTACATATAAAGTGGGAAGTGATTTTAGTTTATGTAGTATAGTTCATGGTACGATGAGATCCCCAGTAGTATGGGATTTTCCTAAGTAGACCTCCAATGTATGATGTGGTAAATTGTGTTGCAGTCCCCCTTTAGTAGAATGATTATTATTAATCTAATTGGTCATGGATGAACATAGAGGTGGAGTTTTCACATATGTAATAGGGTTTATTTTTTATGTTTTTATTCCTTGGGATGAGTAGAATATAAGGTATAGTTTGGTATCCATTTTTGAATCAGTGGGAGTTTATTAGAAAGTGAATCCATAAGTATTTATTTATCTTTTACTCTCCCCTCTTGTCTTGAATTGGGAATTTTTATGGTTTGAACCTTGGTAGTGACTTGGAAACCATCCCTTATTTACTTTATGTTTTCAAGGAATCTAATTTGGAGTTTTTATAATCACTGATTCTCAATACTTGCATCCACACTAATTTTTCCTATGAGGATGATGTATATGTTGGTTCTAGTTTCAATGTTCATGTTAATAGTGGAGTCTAAGCATTATAGAGCCCGCCAGTGTATGTTGATATAAATTCTTGGGTCAAAGTCAGCGAAATGTGGTGACCCCCCCCCCTTCATAATCAATCGATATTGGTATATTTTTCAAGATATCAAGCCTTGTTTTTTTCCTTCAGTTTTCAAACTTTTATTGTATTCCCTTTGTATGTGTGGCATGTTCTCCATCAATGTTTTATTTTATTTATTTATGTATATAATGTGTGGTTTTATAAATTTTTGATAAATATACATATATAATGTAGATTGTATATGATAATTAATCCCATGTATTTATTATTCTTTAAAGGTGTTAGTCACCATCCCCCAGCCTATTGGAGGCAGTCTTGGGGTGTTACACTCAATATACCGCTAGCCTAGGTGGGGTTCTTGTGGGCCAGGTTGTGCCATATTGGTATCAGAGAATTTTTTTCCCTTTGTATGATGTTTTGAGATAGCTTCATCATGATATTTTGTTCAGGACATATTGGGTAATCATGCTTCAGGTGAATAGTTCTAGTAGACAGTTCAGGGAACCTGGTTGTGGTGTTGTAGTCGTTGAATTCCTATGTAAAGACCAAGATCTTCTATTGACTAAATTATGTTCTTATGTAATTTTTTACATAGTATAGTTAAGTGTGTCTATATATCATATAATGGAAATTAAAATGTTAGATTCATGGTGGGACATCCTTCTTTCAAATATATTATTATGCGATGAAGATGTTGATTCCATCATTATAATAGTTTTACATGAGGTGTGGATTGGACCATCTTTGGATGATGAGGGAAACAAGACTACTCATGGCAGTGTGATATTTTTTTGTGATGATCTCCCAATATCCTAGTGGTTTATTTTCAAGATAATTTTCCCAACATTAAACTATAGTATGCAAAGAGATCCCAGTATCCAAGAGAATTGGTTTTTAGGTGGGGTCAGTAACTGCCTTGGTGGTGAATATTATTAGGTCAGGTTCTGATGTATACATTATATAGAAAACATGGGGTTTGGGTACTCTCTATAGATATGAAACATGGGTTCTCTAAGATTGGGGTTGGATACTCCCATTGTGATATGATGATACTAAGGTGTGGGTCCCCCATATAAGTGTATTGATTTTGATACTCCCATATAGATACATGGGCATGGATTACAATATAAGGGTGCATGAGTTCTCCATTTGATCATGGGGCTAGTACTATCTCAATCTCAATGAGTGAGAGTACCCCATATTATAGTGGAGTTGATACTTCACTAATATATAGGGCATGGATCCTCAGTCTATAGTATATAGTATTTTATATGATATGGTATGTTTCATTAACTGTGTGATTTGGTACCCTCAAAAACTTTTGGGGTGCGGGTCCTCCATAGAAGGGGTAGGTACTCCCTCTACCGATGTACACTTCTCTGAGAGTTATGAGTCCCCCATATGTGTTATGAAGTTTGGTTCCCCTATAGATATTGGATAAAAAATATCATTTATAGGGGATGGGGTTTTCTGTTTGTCCATGGGGTAAATACTCCCTTGATCATGAAAAGGAACAAGTCCTTTTAAATAAAGAGGGGTTTGTAATCCCCTATGAGATTGAGAATGGGTCCTCTATTTAGAGAGGTCAATGCATGTCATGGTATAGGAAACTATTATTCCTTATTTGGTTACCCCCATAGTTTTGGGAATGAATTCCCCCATTGGTGAGGCTGATTACTAACTTAAATTTTTATATACACTCAGTGAGGTATGGGCCCCTCACTGTAGTTCAATGTTTAGTAGGAGTTCTGTTGGTCAATGATGTTTGTATACAACCTCTTAGCCAATAGTGAATGCAAGGATGATCCATTTATTGAGCTCAGTGTATCCTAATAGGAAACTTAATTCTTAGGAGGGTGTATATGATGAGAAAGGTTATAGGATGGGGATGAATTATTGGAAAGCATTGAATAGATATTATTCTTATGTATGTAAAAAATATTTTATGGAGATATTTTTTCATGTGATTGATATATAGTTAATGTATAATGATCGTCATGATGATTTTCTCCTAATATGAGGTGGAATATGTATTGATCCACTTCCTCCCCCACTACCTCTTGGTGATCCTCACTCAACATTCACCGTTTGATTCCAAGACCATTTATAGGTGTGTGTTGTAGTTCACATTGATTGAGAAGTTCCTAATGGGCCAAAATATTTGATATGAAGCCTTCTTTTATTTTATCTTTTATTAGTTAGCACCAACATTTACTATCCTCTCTTTATTTCATCATTATATCTAGAGCTAGAGGTCTCAGTGGGGTATTTATACTAGAATTATATGACTTCATAATCCTAATAGAGGTTATTATCCAACCACATTTCAATCCTTCGGGAGTGTGAGATTTAGTATGGAGTTTTTCCTTGGGATCCTACTGTGGTGGAGGGATGCTTGATGGTGAAATATTTAGTGTTGAATGATCAGCTATAGTTTAATTTTGGGTAGATGTATCTCTTTATGGGATGTATTTATATCAATCAAATGGATCATGGTAAAATTTCATCTAGAAGTGAGACCCATATAATGATTAGGGAAACCCATTAGGAAGTTACAACTAGTTCATCCACTATTTGGTGATCTTGGATTCATGTAGTGTGGTTGTTTCCAGAAATCAGTACTACCATAGTACAGAATTAGAAGAACCTTTCCTTAAGAGATGTTTTAGTGTTCACCCTTATGAAGAGTCAAACCACTACATCATTTTTGTTTTGGGACTATAGAGACTCTTTTCTAGTATGATTGATATCCCAGTTAATCTTGGGAATATAGGCATTATGAGGGGATACCTAGGGAAAAGGATTAATCAATCCCAAGGTGTTTTTCAATATTGTATAATCTATTTATTTTTTCCCCAATATCCATTCAAGAGTCACAAAAACCCTTTGAGTTCCCAGTTGGTCAGGTTAGAGTATCAAATGTTTTATTGAATCATCCAGCCATTATAGGATCAATTATTGGTTTCTTTGTTTAGTGTCTTCTTATTTAGTATCTGGGGAGTATATGTTGAGATCATAGGGATTTTACAAGGCTTTATTTATGGGATCTTGTGGATTTGAAGTAGTGTTTTTTATATGCTTCCATTGGTTTCTAGTGGATATATCCACCTGCGTAGTGATCTACAATTTAATTAAAAAATTTAATGGTTATGTGATATGATGAAGATAATATAAACATTGAAATTTGTGATTTTAGGAGTATCAAACTAAATAGTAATTAGTATTATGGGATATGTAACCACCTTAGTGTCATGGAGAGAGTTTTAGTAGGATATTCCTAATGGTATCTTGAGATGTATTATAGGGAATTTTTTTTCTTATTATTTTTCTTGTGGATGTTTGTGTTTCGAAAATATGTAAAACTAGGGCCTAATATAAATGGACTAGTTTGTTTATTAAGGGTGAGAAACTAAAAATTGTCAGTTGAGAATATGTGTTTTCTCTACTATTTTTGGAAAGGAAGGAATGAAAATATCATTTTCATCCTCATTCTATAAGTGAGATAACATTTATTGTGTTATTATCAGTTATTGATGATTATTCGTGGAAGACTGTTGTGATGTGGTGTGGTGATATTTTGAAGCACCTATGAGTGGGTATTTATATGATTGGATTATCCCTATAAGATTGTCTTTTAGGATTCCCCTTATAAAATTTTGGGATCGAAATTCCATTATAAGAAGTTCCTAGGTATAAGAACCACATTGTATTGATATCTATTGTTCATTTAATCTCTTTCTGATGGCATTGATCGATGTCCCACGATTGGAGGAAAATTATTTGGGTGAAAATCCATGTTGAGATTCATGAATGGTGAGTTTGACTTGTGTCAAAATATTCCAAAATGATTTTTTGAGGATTTTTATAATTTAAATATGAATTAGAATCATGATAGTGAAATATTGTGGTTAGAGTAATGAAAAGGGTGTTGCATTCATGGGTGAGTTTAATTCTGGGTCTTTATAGATTTATGGACCTTCAGAAGCTAGATGATTTCATGTAATGAATTTTAATTTTTCTTTATGAATATGATTTTCATTCTCTTAAATTAGTCAACAAATATTTTATTTCAAGGATTAAACTTCATGAAAGTGGGGAGGATTTAGTGATCTAGTTTTTCCCATGCAGGGGAATTAACTCATTTTTGAGTTTCAAAGACACAAACTCTTATGTGTAGTAAAATATTCAATTTACCCCAACTAAATAAATCATAAATATTTTATAATGGTTTCATTGTTCTCAAGATTATGTGTTTACCCTTGGGATATAATTTATATAGATTCTAAGATGAGTATATTTTAATGATATTTATTATTTATAAAAAAATATTTATTCTTATGAATGTGAGTTTTGGTATCTCCAAAAATCTGTTCCAAATCAAAATTATTACATTGTTGTTGAGTATAAAATGGGTGGTTTTATCTTGGTATTTTATAAAATCTAAATGGGTTACTAGTCCAAGGTTGAATCCTTTATGGTATTTTATTTTCACATTATTTTATTTTTTATTTCCACCCATCTTCCCCCCCCCCTCTTTGCACATCGAGGAGTATACTCTTCACATTGATTTTAGGGATCTAGTGGGTGAGGAGGGGATCAAGAAGAGCCTCATTCAAGGAGTATAATATAAGATAGATCATAAGTTTCTGATTATGGAGTGTAGAACCCAACATAAAAGATTCAAAAATTCACTATATGGTAGGGATTTGGTATTTTAATTTGTATCCTTACCAGTTTTCAACTTTTTTATTCTTATTTTTGAATTTTATTTCCTTCTTACTGATAAATGATTGGTGAAGGAGTTGTTTTAAATGGAACTACAAAATTTGATGGTTTTTGTAATCTATGTATTTCTAATTCCATATTACATAGAGTTTGTTCATGAAAACATGTCATCTTGTTATTTAGTGTTTCTATTTTGGAAGATAATTATTGAAAAATATTTAGGTTGTATGAAAACTCCATGTTAGGTATTGAGTACATGATATGGGCTGTGACACAATAGACGGTCTGCCACTATGTCTGAGGTATATGTAATTTAGTATTACATGCCATGTCAGTGTACACAGTATGGAATGATCTGAGGTACACAACAAGGGTAGTCCTTGAGTGTAACATGTCTTATTACTGAGATTATATTTTATGTAGTTTCAGACTACATCATTTAGGATCCAAGGTGGAACCACAAAATGTCAACTCCTTGAGGTATTCCATTTAACATGAGTTTACATGATGAGATGATTCTAGTGAATTCCCAAATGGTGGATTTAGGTGTATATGTTTTTTATACCATGGTAAACATTGTATACTTCTCTATGATGGGTTTTGGTGAATTTTCTCTGCAAGGAATGATGTTTTGATAAATTGATAGTTTATTTAAAATATATTTACATGTAGATCCATATTGTGTTTTACACTTAACTATAAAATGATTTTGAAAATATTTTTTAGGGTTTTATCAGATCTTATCCCTATAGGAATATTTTAGTTCTTATATGAGGATGATAACATCTGAATATATTTATATACTTATAGAAAGAAACCTTGGCATATATTTCAAATTTTTCTCTCTCCCAAAGTTCAATATTGTTCTCTTGGTAGATAGTGGAAGTGATGGAAATGTAGGAGTTTAGTATATTCATCGATACTACCCACAAAATAATAGGGTAGACTAAATATACTTATGGTTGGACATATAACTCCTAGAGTTTTCCTTTTCCACAAGTACCCTATGTTAAGAGAGTTTTCATATTGTTTGGATATATATATATATGGGTGGTTAATCATTCACTGATGTTATGCAGTTGTCTTCATGTCCAGTCTGCATTGTACATAGTAGATATCCCCTCTCCCCTATATATTTCCCGTTGTGTGGCCATATAAGATGAGGTGTAGTGATTTCAAAGAATTATTAATGTTCCATTTTATTTAAACAATAGTTAATATTACTATTAGTAAAGAGTGGTATGGATATGGGATTTGGGTACTCTGTAGGGTTAACATCATTATTGAGGTGTTGGTAAACCGTCAAATTGAGGGAGTTAGTACTCTCCTAGAGATGTGGGTGTTCATCCATCATGATAAGTAATAGTCTCTTAGATATCTCTTATGGTGTGTTATATATTTACATGTACGGTGGTGGTCCTCTCATCGATTGATCTTGTAATTAGTCAAGGAAGGTGTCTTACAAAGAGGTGGGTAACTTGTTTTTCTGATTTATGTACTATTAAAAGGCCTGGGTCCCCTGTTTCAGAGGAGTAATGGTGTTCTGATGATTTTGGTACTTGATCAACATTAATATCTATGATTATTGGGGACTTTTGGTACATAGGGTACTTTAGGTTTCCCCTTTAGTAGTCCACTCTAGTGGAGAAAGCATGATTAGATAAGGAATTCACCTTATTATTGACCAATCACCCCTAGATGATATATGGGATATAAGGCTCCCATTTATTTATAGTGTAGATAAGTAGGTGTTTTTAGCTCTTGTATAATAGGGAAGGGAACTCCCTCATGGAATGGGGTGTGTTTTTCCCATCCATCGGTTTGGTAACTCCATTATTTGATATGCATCTTTTATAGTGAGGTGTGGGTCCCAAAATATGATAAGTCTATAAGTTGTTGGTTTGTGGGAAGGTTTTATTAGATGGGAGATCAATGTAAAAAAGGAATTATTCTAGGAACAGGGATACACTGGTGAGTCTGTCTCATCACAAAACCTTTTAGGTGGGTAATGATTTTTGTTCATATAGTGTAGTTAGTGGTACGATGGGATCCCTCCAGTATGTGATCATCTTGACTATATCCCTAAGGTATAATGCGGTGAATTGGATTAACTTCACCCTTGAGTGGGATATTTTAATTTATATTCTTGTTCATGGAAGAAGTGGGAGGTGGAGTTTTCTCTAGTGGAATGGGGCTTATTGGTGGGGTCCTCTTTCCCTGGGATTAGTATACTAACAGGTATATTTTGGTTTCTCCCATGGGATCGGTGGTGGTTTATTGGGGAATAAATCCACAGATTCTTTCCTATATCATGCTCTATCCTATTTTATTTAGTTAGGTGGTTGTATGGTTTGACCCCTAGTTTTGAGTTTTCATGTAGCCTTTTTTCCAATTTTATTTTCATGGTTTTCTATTTGATATTTTTGTATTCACTCATACTTGTGGCTTATGGCCACATGTGTTGTGTCTATGTATACAATTCATTGGTTGGTGGAATTTTTTTATGTGTTTCGATTATAGAACTAGAGCCTTCAAGATCTTGATGATTTTCATTATTGGTGATGCTTGGATTAGTGTTGGTTTGATGTGGGGATACCCCCATCCTCTTCACAATAAATTGGTTTATATTTTGGAATATGAAGCCTTATATTTTTCTCTTTTCTTCTAGAATTTTTATTATACATTGTTGGGTTATTTAAAAATGTACCACATACATATTTTATTTAATTTATTTTTGTATATCCTATTAGGTTGTAGATATTTTGGATAGAAATGTATATCAGATTTAGTTTGTAAAGGATAAGTACTACCATGAATGTATTATACTCTCTTGGTACTAGTCACCAGCCCATGTACTTTTAGAGGTAAGAATTTGGTGGCACACTCGACTTACTACCATGACAGGTGTGGTTTCGGAGGGTCAAGTAATGTTAGTGTACACTAATGTTAATTTATATCATCCCATGATCATAAAATAAGGATTCTTATTCTCATTTATTAAGGTTTTGTATGTATGTGATTACTCTATAGTTTAAATCCATATAAAAGGGTTCTTTGGAATTTATTTCCATCTATAGTGGTGTAAAAGAATATGTTATGTGTGATAATAAGGAAAATGGAGATATGTGTTTACTGAATCATCACTAGTGAATTAATCTATTATCTCATAACCAATAAAAACATGTTTTTACTAGCTCTATACTAAGTGGGTTGGTCTTTTGTCTCATCTCCAATAGAAACATATATTAACTAGACCATCACTTGTGGATTGGTCAATTAGATCCTCACTAAAAAATGTATGGGTTTACTAGATCCTCACCCTAGAGGAAATGGATTTACTAGATTTTTTCTAGTGACATAGAATATTAACTAATCACTAATAGAATGATGGGATTTGAATCTCATCACTGATATATTATCATATTGTCTCATCACTAATTGGGATATGGGTTTAGTTGAGGTACCCATTTAGAAGGGCATTGAGTATTAAAGATTCACTAAAGTTCCGTGACTCTAAATAAGTCCTTTAGGTTTCACAGAGGCTTATGATGTTATAGGGGGAGTTATATTTACGTTGTATTTTTATTCCATTCAATAATGATTAAAGGTTTGGATAAGGACTCATTAGCTCATCGCTAGTGGGTTTGGAAATTTTCTAGATCGACACCATTTAATGTATTTAATGGGATGGTATCTATTTATTTAGATTCCAAATATAAAGGTTATGTTGAGGTTTTATTTCATCCAATAAGGGTTAAAAGTTTATAAGAGAATTTACTTGCTCATAATGGGTGAGAGGCATGTTGTTGTTAGGAGTGGGCCTATAAATGGGGATTTCTTCATTTACATGTGAAGGGAATCAGATCCCATATATTATGGGGTCAAGGTATCATGTCCATGTGACATGTAATGTTTTACCATTTATGGTCATGTTATAAAGACCTTGTATTGTTCCTTTTTAGGTCATGTGGTCAGGACCATTGGTTTTTCCTTTTATGGTCATGCGACTAGAACTATTATTTTCCACTTTTAAGGATTTTTAGTTCAGGACAATTGTTTTTTATTTTAAAATCAAGAATCTAAGACTATTTCTTCATTATATTTATGGTTATATAGTTAGAACTAATGTGAATTGTATTTTATGGTCCTACTACTTAGACACTTAAGTGATAAATTACTAGTAAAGGTTTGGTGTGGAACTTATAAAAGAGTGGCTTCATTATTATTTTTCTATCAAATTTTACATGTGAAGAGTGGGACATACAATATTTTAATTGATTCATGACTATTTATAATTATATAGGGGGAAGGATGACTAGACCTTTGGGAGTTGGAAACTAATGGGATAAAATTTCACCTTATTCTAGATTAACAACCAGATCAATATAATTTCCCCATTTATTTGGAGTTCAACCTAGAGGGGTAATTATGTGAAGCCTTTGAAAAGGGATTTATACTTATAAATAAAGTCTTAAACTTCATTGGATCTCAAGTGGAAATGGTTTTCTTGTAACCAGCCCAAATTTTACTCAAATTTATCATTAGTATATATGTATTGGAATGGGGTGATATAGATCACATGCAACAGTTTTAATCCCTTTGGTAAAGTTTCATACATGACCATGAAAAGTTCCACTTCATTTTAGGAATATTGTGAACTAAAATTAATAGTATACAATAATGTTTAACACTTTTTTCAAATGGTCCTTATATATTAGAGAATCTTTAGTTGTAATTTAAGGTCACTTCATGTTGTAGGACTTGGGAATGGTGTGTGAATTTTATGATCACTAATTTATATATGAAATATCTCATGTAAGTATATGTGTTATGTATGTCCCTCGATACATAGACTTGTGGGTTCCTCAAGTGTTGGTGTGTCAATTCATGTTAAAAGGCGCATTAAGAACATGTTACATGGTCGATCTTATGTAATGTAATTCATGAATACGTTGTTATTGTTGGAACC
Organism: Viscum album; assembly: GCA_963277665.1. NCBI lineage: Eukaryota > Viridiplantae > Streptophyta > Magnoliopsida > Santalales > Viscaceae > Viscum > Viscum album. The sequence goes on along the minus strand of OY728120.1, from coordinate 918,980,333 downwards.
AAGGTAGTTCATTGATAATAATGGAGTTTGGTTTTTGTTTGTTATCAATCTGCACATGGATGACTAAGGAGTTCTCAAGGAATGAGGTAATATGTTTGAGGCTAAAATCATAAATGATGGTGGTGTAGTGTCCTAGTGTTTTACAAATTTTTGGGCCACAAAATCGGGATTTTTAAGTTGGAAAACAAAGTTTTTCCACATAGGAATGAATGGTATGAGAAATGAAAAAGAATATCGGCAAAATAATGGAACTACATACCTCAGAACATGGACCACATAACATTTTCTGAGAATGGTTGTGGTAGCATATGGAATGGTACGTGTAGTGGTTCACAAAACTGAAAACGGTTCATAGTGATGGTACACGGTGAAGGTGTGTGGTTTGAGGACTATTGAAGATTTTTGGGATTGCTACAGTTTGCAAAATAAAAGCAGTACATAGTGGAGGATGACATTTTGTAGATGGAGTTCATTTTACAGTGATGATTGTCCCACATTGAAAATTTGGTTAAATCAGATTAGTGAAATTTGCAGAGTTATGTGCCTATTTAAGAGGTAGTAATCCCCTTTGTTAAATAAGAGACTAGAGATTAAAATTTTAGGAAGAAATCTGGAGATGTCTAAAGTGGTTCATGGAGGATAAGACAGTACGCGAGGAGAATCATCTGCATAAGGAAAATAGTCTATGAAAGGGAGTGTGGTTCACGTAGGAAGCTCTCACAGTACGTGGAGGAGCATGGTAGTATGCGGAGTAGGATGGTACGTGGAGGAGTATAGCAGTACGTAGAGTAGGGTAGTACGTGGAGAATGGAATTTTGTAGAGGAGTTGGACGGTACATGGAAACAGTAGCAGTACGCGGAAACAACATTAGTACACAAAACACCCAAGGAAGCCTAAAAATTTTCCAAATCAGTTTGTAAAATTAATTTCCATAACATATCAGTATATGGAAAAATAAATTACATCTATGGGTTATTACAAGACATAAACATAGAATACATTTACAGTTGATGATGTATGATTTAATGCTAAACCATTGATGTGACCTTCTAGTCGATAAACTAAGTGATGGTTATTCCAACCCAGTGAGTAGGGGGGTCAGTGGAAGTGATTTGAGGGATGCAGTGTGCAATCCCTAAAACCTTGTAAAGGTACATTTCCTAGGATATAGTGATTATGCTCAAAATCTTGTAACCCATAACTTCTGAAGATTGGAAGTTTTTGTTACAAATGAAACATTCTCAGCGTATGCTCCTTGGACGTAGCCCTTAGTGGTGAACCATGTAAAATTTCTATGTCATTTCTTTTCATGTGATTGTTTATTTTCTATAATTCCTATTTAAAGAGATTTAATAGGTTCCCACCAACGTAGGAATAAGATCCATCAGTTTAAAAGAAAAATTTGACCCCCTGATTCACCCCTCCGCTCTAATGGTGTTACGGGGTCCTCCAGTTATTACTTTTTATTATTGCTGTAAGAATTATATATGGGAACTACAATGAGATTACCCTGAGTGAGGTTGAAACAGGGGGTTCACTATCTATGAGAAATAAAATACTTACATCATAGAATTTCTTTTAATCCATTAAGGATAGTGATATCTCAACCTTAAGGGTACTTGTTATACTCTATACTAGATATGATTAATGTTTATATATCTAATTTTATGTGCATTAATATTTTGAATATGGAAACAAGAATTTACTTTGATCACCCTCCCTAGACTAAATCCAAGGATCATTCATCGATGTTGTGTCATGCACCAAATTCCACTATAAATATCACTTCATAAACATGTTGGGGCTAGGTCACTCTTATGACTAAGCTCACGATCTTAAAATATTTAGAGATAGCTTACTGCTTCTGAAGGGTCACTCTGTCAAACCTTCCTTCATTTTCTCACTACCAGTGGAAAGAATAAACTTTTTCCTCTTTCAATACTCACTACTCTAAAAAGGATCCCCAAAAAATTTATGGATATATAGGTCCCTTAATCATCATTACTTTAATGAAATTAATCCACCACTATAGATATATTCTCTATTGAATTACTTTCTAATATACTCCTTCACTTCTATGAAAATAACTTTAAATAGCACTTCTTCCAGAATAGTTCTGGAAGAACTATACTTTGTTGTGGGAACATAAAAGAATTTATATATTTGGATATGTCTTAAATGGTTTCCAATTATTTAAGACTTCCATCCCATCATTTAGAAGAACACTTATTTCTTATCTTTATGTAAATTCAATCTTCAGGAAAGAATATATTCCTTTATTTTCCCCTAGATTTTGGATTTATTGTATGTGTATAGAGAATACACTTTGTTATCTTATCTTCCCATTTAATCTCTTGTATTTGAAATAAGAAGGTTTTACTCTAATGAATGGGGAACCCAGAGGAATCCATTTTGAGCTTTAAAAATTGCTCATAAATCCTCCATTACTCTCCCAAGATTTCTCCAAATAACTGATAAGAAATAAATGTTTGTGGACCAGAGAACACCTCACTTCAATGTAGTTTGAAAAATGACAACATAATATCTCCCATTATGCAATTTATGTAGTGTGGTCATATCTACCATAGTGTATCCTTCAATTCCACATGCATCACTCTATCATTGTTTCACATACTATGATGTGGAATTATCTATTTTTGATCAGATCAAAATTTCTTATGTGTAGTAACTCATACATAACGCTCACAAATTTTTCAAATAAAGATATTGTGGGTATTACTAATATTATTCACGCGGATTCATAAATATAAATACCCCAACTCACCATGCAGGATCATTATCATGCACATTATCCATGAATCAAAAACATAAATTTTCTTCATGCATAAGTGTTGCATGTACTGGTTTCTTGGATGTGTATTCTTATTTGATTTCTCGCCCAAAATTTTTTGTGTGAGTTTATTAATTCATTCATGAATATGATCTCCATAGTGAAGTGAATTTATCTGAGGAGTTAGTTGATGTACCATAAAATATTATTCAAACATATTGCATTATTGTTTTTTTCTCAGTGTTGTAAGCTTTTCTTTTTTTTATACTTTCTAGATTACTACAGTGTAGCACATCTTCCATGGTGCAATAAGAACCTATTTTCTAGAAGTACATAAAACCAATCATCTTCTTACAGATCAATCAAAATAATAACATTTTATCCTCCTTTTGATAAAATTAAATTATCTCTATCTATATCAATCCCTCCATAGTGTAGTGTGAAGCTATGATGTGACCTTGAAACTTCCATGGCATTATGGTGAGTTAATATTTCATATGATTTATGAGAATAATAATGTCAAGAACCTTATTAATGCAGTGTATGAGTGGGATTTAAGACTATTAAATAGAAACTATAGGATAATTTGATTAGTGATGATCATATGGTTTTATTATAATCATATTATTTTTAATTCATGAAAAATTACCATGAAACCTAAGTCCCACATTGATTTTGTGATTTTTCAAGATTTCCCATTTTTACATACACATATTGTAAGAACCCAGAGCTTTGGTTTCAGGTACGGATCTCTTTTACGGGCTTTTTAAAGAAAAATGGAGATTCCGGATATTTTCATAGTACATGCCATGTGCTTTATGAGTACACACCGTGTACTCCTCGGCCACTCGAAGCCGTGTATTGGCGGAGACCGGGCCACACACACAGTGTGTAGGGGTGACGTGGAGGCCGATTTTGGCAGAGTACAGAAAAACCCACTACACGCCGTGTACTTTATTTTATTTCATTAATCAACTCGGGGTCACGCCTAATGATGGGAAACATCTTCTTCTCCGCCTAATTCTGTCCAAAATGTCCGAGGAGGCAGTTTCTTCTTTGAGCCACCGATCTGTCACCGATTGTCCGAATCAAACTCCGTCGGTTGTAGAAGAATCGCAGCGGTGAGTTCTTCGTTCTTCTTTAGCCTCATGTCTTGATTCTTCCTCTCGTGTGAGTTATCTGAGGTTGATCATTTTAGATGTTTTTGCAGATCTACTCCGTTATAGTCCGATTCACGGGCCAAGGTTCAATTACATCGATCTCCGAGGATCGAGGTAGGTGGTTTGTTGCCCTACGTTGAAGTTCTTTGAGTTTTGGGTGCAAAAGTGCCGGATACCCATGTATCGGGTATCTCGGGTTAGGGTTTTGATCCTGTTTGTTATCTGCCATAGATTTCTTGTATGCTTGAGGTTATTAGATGATTAAAAATTGCTTGTTATCATGTTTGAGGATCACCCCATGATTTTTTCCCTTATTTTGGCTATTGATTGTCGTTTGGCATGGTTTTCCTACGAGGCAACCCTTTTTGCACATTCATAGTATACCTGTTGACTTTATTGCATGTTTTTTCTGCTGTTTATATGCTTGTGGATGCATTTGTAGCTATTCTCCAAGTAGATTTTTAACTTACTTAGGGCTGCTAACAGTCGATTACGCACGAATATACTACTCAGGGCTGTGAGAACCTAGTGCGGGAGATCAAAGAGGGAATAGATGATTAAGTGCTTCCCTAGAGGGTCTATTGGTTTTAGTTTCATACACAGGAACTAAGGGAATAAGACTTTTTTGCTTCCCAAGAGTGTTCTTAGTTTACCCACGCATCAAGACCACAGGAGGAATTAGACGTAAGTTCTTCCTCATAGAGTCTTTAGCTATCGTTGAAAGACCATAGAGGAATTGATGTAAGAGCTTCCCAGACTGTCTGTGCCTTGTTTGATTATAGGACGATAGGGGTCTGCTATTTTAAGCCACCTAGAGAGTCAGTGTGAATTTTGATGGTTGGTTGTGATGAGTCCACCAAGCCAAAGAACAAGCTTGGGTTTTGTACTGCTTGGGTTAGGTAGCCTTTTTAGATACCTGTTGTGTTACTTTCTTATCATGGAAGAGAAAACTTTGCTAGTTTTACCATGTTGTGAAATTAAATGACCGTGGATGGTAATTGGTAGAATTGTTTACTGAATTTATTTACCTTTAATTTTGCTATATAACTCACTGACAATAGGGCACAAATCTTTTGGTGGTTTCCTACTGGGATTAGTCTCACACCCTGTTTGGGTCCTACTTTTCGGCCTAAACAGATTATATGGTTGCAGGTATAGGTATGGATGGTGGTCCTTCTACCTCGGGTACTTGATTGCTAGTCGGAGCTGGAGAGCATGGGACTGGGCCTTGGCCCGCGATGCTACTAGGGTTGCTGTTTACATTTAAGTACTTTGGTTTTAGTTGTATTTCAGCACGTTGTTTTGTTTACTGGTTTTCATAGATACACGTACCATTCTACATCATTATCATATCAGACATTTCTTTTACTTTCAGTTCAGTTGTTGCATGCTATTTACTGTTTCTGCTTGTGTTTATTATTATTCTTCTACTGCATACTTTACCAAATGAGGGCATAGTTTTCCCACTGACTCACCAAGGCCCTCGCTGCTAGTCGGCAGCCTCTAGCGTTTGGGGAAACACGCTTGAGGTCATGTGGCGAACCGGGTACGGGGCACTAGTGGAAGGGATCTGGATTCGGGTCGTTACAAAGTGGTATCAGAGGGGTTTTCTTTCTTTAATATTGCTTACTATTTTGGGACAATATCCAGGGATAAGAAAAAAAGGGTAGTTAGTACTTAACTGTGATCGGAAGTAATTAACCCATGTACAGGGAAAAGTTATATTACCTTGTAATTGAAATTTTCAGTTTTTGCAAGAGTTACAGTTTATTATATTTCACCGTTGGGTGATGCACATGTTGTGTGTTGTTATAGTTTATATGATTATGGTTCTATTTGGTTGCAACCCGATGAGATGAGGGTGTGCCATATCATGCATCATGTAGGCACTGGGTAGTAAATCACTTGTCATGCATTTTACCAAGACATCTAGGGTGCATTATAATTTCATGTTGTTGTGATATATGTCATGATAGATTATTCATGTCGGTGTGGTAGTTGCTGTGATAGAAATAATTTTTGCGCTGATAGAGTATTACTCCTTTTACAGCCTATTTAGCATGGGTGCCAAGCTCTGGTCTTGGAGGTGTTATGGGCCCTCGAGGATCGGAATTTGGCAGATCATTGTTTTTTATGATGTTTACTTGTTTCATGCATTGTTATGATGCCAATCTTTGATTCGCGGGCAGTGTGGGCCCCCACGGATCGGAATTTGGAACATTGCTGGTTTTTTTTTTCAGTGTTTCTGGCGTTCGGAGCAGTTTCAGAGCTACTGCCTGTAAAAACCCAGAATACACGGCATGTACTTTATTCATACACACCGTGTAGTTTTTAAACCGTGTTACTATCTGCGTAAACAAAAACATGGGGTGTCGGAAAATCTTTGGGGACACGCCTTGTACCATAATTACACATCGTGTAGTAGTCAACCGTGTACCCGGCCATGTCACTAACAACACGGTTGGGGGAACTCATATAGTACACACTGTGTGTTATAAGAACACTCCATGTAGGTTTCTTCTGGGTACCCGGCCGTGTTACGAACAAACACGGGTCGGTGTTATCCATCGTTATACACGCCGTGTTTGTTCGGAACACGCCGTGTAGGGGTTAGCCGTGTGGCCAGCCGTGTAACCTGTTACAAGGTCCACTGAAGCCTGGCTTGTACATGTCGTGTCCTTAGTGCACACGCCGTGTAGTCTAGATTTTGGAGGAACGTGTAGGTTAGTCGTGCAATGAGACTCGGGCAGGGGAGTGGAGTCCAAGTACATGCCGTGTTTTGGGTACAACACGCCATGTAGTCTGGAATGTTACACGACCAATGGTGGCAGAATTGAACACCATGTAAATGGCTTTAACCAAGTAACCGTGTATCTTAAATACATGCCGTGTAATCTTGTTTTGAAAATTTATGTTCTTATCTCTCCTATTACCGTTTTGAACTCTTGTGTTTTTTGTCCTTGAAAATCCTAAATCTGTAGTGTGATTTTGACCTTTCAGGGTTATGGCACCAAGACATCCTTTTGTTGCATGCTAGGAACCAGGCAGTGACCGTACGCCTGATACAGCAGACAAGGGACTACCAGTAGTTCCGCCGATTGTTCCGGATATGGAACCTGCAGTGATTCCAGACACTAGTGAAGATGCTCAGTTCAGAGAGGGTTTCATGAGGTTCATGCAGACATTCCAGGGAGCTCAGCATCCAGCCCCGTCTATGGCAGAGCTGACGCGAGTCTTCCAGCAGTAGCATCCTCCCATTTTCACAGGGGATGGAGGACCTCAGGTTGCAGAGTCATGGATAGAAACCATGCTTTCCATATTCAAGCATCTGGAGACACCCCCAGACAGACGGGTGAAGCTCATGACTTACATGCTGTGAGATTCTTCCAAGAGATGGTGGGATGTAGTCTCACAGGAAAGGCGTCGGTGAACTATGGCTTGGGACGAATTTCAGTGTACATTCTACGACTACTTCTATCCAGCAATGCTGAGGGCCGACAGGGCCAGGGAGTTCATGAACCTACAGCAGGGTACTCTTTAGGTTATGTATTATTCCTCCCGCTTCACTGAGTTACAACGTTTCGCTCTCATTATGGGAAATGACGATCTGTTTTTGGTGATGAAGTTTGAGGAAGGCCTCAAAACAGAGATCAGATCACTGGTGAACGTTTTCCAGTTAAATAATATTACTCTGATTGTCAACCCGGCATTGATCACCGAAAGAAATCTGAGGGAGACTAGAGCTTTTGACTAGGGCAGTTCAACATCCAAGGCTGAGTGATTTCATAATGATAGCAGGAAGCGCCACCGAGAGTCTACTCGAGGTGACTCGAGGAAGCGGGGTATTTCTTCTGGAAGACGGGATATTCCTTCTAGCAACCCGGTGGTGTGCTATCAGTGTGGAAAGAGTGGGCATAAGAAGCCTCAGTGCCTGATAGATCCAGTGGTGTGTCGAGCTTGCGGCAAGATGGGTCATCTGCAGCGTTTTTGCAGGGTTCTTCTTCCAGTGGCTAGTGAAGGAGGATCTATTTCTACCCCTCATTCTAGAGAAGGATTACCAGTCCCACAGCAGATTGGGGCCTGGAGTTCTTCAGGTCATTCATTCTAGGGTAGAGGTCACGGATGCGGTGGTCAGGATCAAGGGGGATCAGCTTAGGGATATCAGGCTGCTACACAGGGCCGCAGTACTGTCCAGACGTTTGCAGTAGAGTAGATTCATTGGGAGCAGGATCCTAGACCTTCCATAGTTTGAGGTACGATCCTAATAGCCTCAGTTTTATCTTCGGCACTTTTCGATACTGGAGCTTCTCATAGCTTTATTTCTGTGCACACTGTGGAGATCCTTAGACTCATTATCCTTACTTCTGAGGAAACCTTGGCACTAGACACTCCTCTGGGACATAGAAATTCTAATTTGGGTCAGTGCAAGGAGTGCCCTCATAAGGTTGGTGGGTGTCACTTCGTTTGGGATATTTATGTCCTGGATATGACAGGTTATGATGTCATTCTCAGAATGGACTGGCTAGTTCCTTTTCAGGCCTTTGTTGACTGTTATCATTGCAGGGAGAGTTTCACGTCACCAGAGGGTGGGTCTTTTCTTCACAAGGGAGAATGGGATGTCTAGGAAAGTAGAGCTCGACCAGAGCATCATGGGTTGGGCAGAGTTACGGCCCAGATTTCTAGTTTATATCTGGATGATCAGGGGACCTCTCAGATGTATTTTCCTCCGGTAGTCGACTGTTTTCCGGATGTCTTTCCAGAAGACTTCTCAGGTTTTCCTCTGGAGTTTGAGGTAGACTTCTCGATTGAGCTTGTGCCAGGAGCTGCATCGGTATCCATACCTCCTTATAGGATGGCTACGCCTGAGTTGCAAGAGCTCAAGAAGTAGTTGGAGGAGTTACAGGCTAAGGGTTTCATCCGACCTAGTACTTCCCCTTGGGGTTCACCTTGTTGTTTGCGAAAAAGATGGATGGTACCTTACGAATTTGCGTGGATTATCAGAAGTTTAACCAATTGACGGTCAAGAACCGATATCCCTTGCTGAGGATTGATGATATTTTTTATCAGCTTCGAGGAGCCAGGGTGTTCTCGAAGATTGACTTGAGATCCGGCTATCATCAGTTGCGCGTTATGCCTTCAGATATACCCCTGATAGCCTTCAGGTGTAGGTATGGCCTCTACGAGTATATGGTTATGTCGTTCGGCCTTACGAATGCGCCAATAGTTTTCATGGCACTGATGAACCGAGTGTTCCATCCTTATATGGATTCCTTCGTCTTGGTCTTCGTGGACGATATATTGGTGTACTATCACACTCGACACGACCATGAAACCCATATTGAGATCATTTTGAGTACACTAAGGGAGGATCAGCTTTATGCTAAACTCTCAAAGTGCCACTTTTGGATGGATGAGATTCACTTCCTGGGTCATGTCATCTCAGAGACAGGAGTATCAGTAGACCCAGAGAAGGTGAGAGCAGTAGTTACCTAGGAGCAACCGAAGAATGTCTTTGAGGTACGTATTTTCTTGGGGCTGGCTGGTTACTACAGGCGGTTTATACAAGACTTCTCATGCCTAGAAGCACCTTTTATGGGCTTGACTAAGATGGGGGTGAAGTTTGTTTGGTCAGAAGCTTGTGACTCAGCCTTCCAGGAGCTGAAGGGGAGATTGACTTTAGCACCGATTCTAGTTCTTCCAGAGCCAGGAAAGAGTTATATATTTTTCTGTGATGCATCTGGCATCGGTCTTGGAGAAGTGCTTATGCAAGAAGATCGTGTTGTCGCGTACGGATCATGGCAGTTAAGGCCACATGAGAAGAACTATCCTACGCAAGACTTGGAGTTGGATACTGTTGTCCATGCTTTGCATTGTTGGAGGCACTATCTCATGGGAGAGCATTTCGTGGTATATACTAACCACAAGAGCCTCAAGTATATCTTTACACAGTGTGACTTGAATCCGAGACAGCGGAGGTGGGTCGAGTACCTACAATCTTTCGACTTCAAGATTGCTTATACGCCTGGGAAAGACAATGTTGTGGCAGATGCACTGAGTAGGAGGACTCAGTTGTAGGCAGTTCAGGAGGCTAGCAGTGAGTGGCAGCTCATGGATTTGTTCTCTGAGATGCATTTGGAGGTGCACGAGAGACATGGTCAGATAGTTCTTTCTTATGTAGTTGTTACCTCTACCCTTTTTGATCGATTTCGAATGAGGCAGTTATCAGACCCTGAAGGCCTAGTCCTACAGGAGGGTGTTTTAGATGGAGACCCTACTCCGGTGAGGAAAGTGGGCGATGACGAGGTGCTAAGTTTTCATGGCCGCGTATGGGTTTCAGCGGACATACGTGAAGAGATGATGTGGGAGTTTCATGCTTCAGCTTGGGCAGTTCATCCCGGTGTCACCAAAATGTACCGAGACTTGCACCGATAGTATTGGTGGCCAGGTATGAAGAAGGATGTGGCTGGTTTTGTTATGCGGTGTTCCACCTATCAGCAGGTGAAGGTAGAGCATCAGCGACCAATAGGTCTTTTGCAGCAGTTACTCATTCCTGAGTGGAAATGGAATTATGTCGCGAAGGAATTTGTGATAGGTTTACCAAGATCGCCTCAAGGAAATGATGCGGTTTGGGTTGTAGTGGACAGGCTCATGAAGGTTTCACACTTCTTACCGATCATGGAGACCTTCAGTGTTGATGATCTGGGATGGTTGTACAACCAAGAGATTGTACGTCTACATGGAGTTCCACACTCCATTTTTTCAAAAAGGGATATGCATTTTACTTCACACTTCTGGCAGGGGCTATAGAGGGCATTGGGTACACAGGTACTTTTGAGTACAGTATACCATTCCTAGACTGATGGTCAGTCCGAGCGTACAATCCAGGTGCTTGACGATATGCTCCGATATTGCATTATAGACTTTGGCGGTTCTTGGGAGAAGCATATTCCTCTGGTGGAGTTCACCTACAACAATAGTTTTCAGGCGACTATTCAGATGGCACCTTACGAGGCTTTGTACGGTAGGCCATGCCGATCACATTTATGCTAGCTAGAGGTAGTAGAGGCAGCTTTGCTGGGACCTCATCTTGTTCAAGAGACCTCAGAACAGATAGATTTGATTCGGAAGAGGATGTAAATAGCACAGTCTCAGCAGAAGTCTTATGCGGATCAGCGGAGACGACCTCTGGAGTTCGAGGTCGGGGATCAGGTTTTCCCGCGTGTCGCACTGAGGTTGGGACACAAGAGGATTCAGAGACAGGGTAAGATTTCACTAAGATACGTCGGGCCGTTTGAGGTTCTGTAGAGAGTCGGGCTGGTTGCTTACAGGTTGCAGTTACCTCAGAGATACTAGGATATGCACGACGTCTTTCATGTTTCTCATCTTTGACGGTATTTCTAAGACCCTTCTCATGTTTTGAAACCTGGGGAGGTTGAGTTAGAGCAGGATGCATCTTTCGAGGAGCATCCTATCTGGATTTTTGATCATAGTGCAAAAGTACTTAGTGGACAATCTGTTCTTCTAGTACGGGTGCTATGGCAGCACAACCGTATACAGGACGAGACATGGGAGAGGGAGGCTGATATGTGATCATAGTGGCCATAGTTTTTCGAGGTTTGTTCTTCTATGCCTTTCTAGGGAAATTTGGGGATGTATTTCTTTAAGGGAGGAAGTTTGTAAGAACCCAGAGCTTCGGTTTCAGGTACGAATCTCTTTTAAGGGCTTTTTAAGGAAAAATGGAGAATCTGGAAATTTTCATAATACACGTCGTGTACTTTATGAGTACACACAGTGTACTCCTCGTCCACTTGAATTCATGTGTTGGCCGAGACCGGGCCACACACACGGTGTGTAGGGGTGATGTGGAGACCGATTTTGGCGGAGTACGAAAAAACCACTACACGTCGTGTACTTTAAGAGTACACGCCGTGCACTTTTTTTATTTCATTAATCAACCCGGGGTCACACCTAATGATGAGAAACATATTCTTCTCTGCCTAATTCTGTCCAGAACATCTGAGGAGGCCATTTCTTCTCCGAGCCACCGATCTGTCACTGGTTGTCTGAATCAAACTCCGTCGGTTGAAGAAGAATCGCAGTGGTGAGTTCTTGGTTCTTCTTTAGCCTCGTTTCCTAATTCTTCCTCTCATGTGAGTTATCTGAAGTTGAGAGTTTTAGACTTTTTTGTAGATCTACTCCGTTCTAGGCCGATTCATGGTCCAAGGTTCAAGTACATAGATCTCTGAGGATCAAGGTAAGTGGTTTGTTTCACTACGTTGAAGTTCTTTGAGTTTTGGGTGCAAAAGTGTCGGATACCCATATATCGGGTATCTCGGATTAGGGTTTTGATCCTGTTTGTTATCTGCATTATATTTCTTTTACGGTTGAGGTTATTAGATGACTAAAAATTGCTTGTTATCATGTTTGAGGATCACCCCATGGTTTTTTTCACTTGTTTTGGTTGTTGATTACCGTTTGGCACGGTTTGCCTACGAGGCAACCCTTTTTGCACATTGCTAGTATGCCTGTTGACTTGATTGCATATATTTCCTGCTGTTTATATGCTTGTGGATGAATTTGTAGCTATTAGCCAAGTAGTTTTTTAACTTACTTAGTGCTGCTAATAGTCGATTAAGCATGACTGGACTGCTCAGGGCTGTGAGTACCTGAGGGTCTTTTGGTTTTAGTATCGTATGAAGGACCTACAGGAATAGAACTTTGTGATTCTCAAGAGTGTTCTTAGTTTACCCACGCGTCGAGACCACAAGAGGAATTAGACGTAAGTTCTTCCTCAGAGAGTCTGTAGCTATCATTGCAAGACCATAGGGGAATTGATGTAAGAACTTCCCAGAGTGTCTGTGCCTTGTTTGATTACTGGACTATAGGGGTATGCTAGTTTCAGCCACCCAGAGAGTATGTGTGAATTTTTATGGTTGGTTGTGACGAGTCCACCAAGCCAAAGAACAAGCTGGGGTTTTGTACTGCTTGTGTTAGGTAGTCTTTTTAGATACCTGTTGTGTTACCTGCGTATCTTGGAATAGAAAACATTACTGGTTTTCCCTGGTTGTGAAATTAAATGAATGTGGATGGTAATTGGTATAATTTTTTGCTGCATTTATGTACCTTTAATTTTGATATATCACTCACTAACAGTATGGCACAAATCTTGTGGTGGTTTCCTATTGAGATTAGTCTCGCACACTGTTTGGGTCCTACTTTTCAGCCCAAACATATTTTATGGTTTCATTTATAGGTAGGGATGGTGGCCCTTCTACCTCGGGTACTTGATTTCTAGTCGGAGCTGGAGAGCATGGGACCGGGCCTTGGCCCGCGATGCTACTGGGGTTGCTTTTTACATTTAAGTACTTTGGTTTCGGTTATATTTTAGCACGTTGTTTTTCTTACATCTTTTCATAGATACACGTACCATTCTGCATCATTATTATATTAGACACTACTTTTACTTTCAGTTCAGTTGTTGCATGCTATTTACTGTTTCCGCTTTTTTATGCTTATTCTTCCACTGCATACTTTACCAAATGAGGGCATATTTTCCCCACTGACTCACCAAGGCCCTCGCTGCTAGTCGGCAGCCTCTGGCATTTGGGGAAACGTGCTTGAGGTCATGTGGAAAACCGGGTACGGGGCACCATTGGAAGGGCTCTGGATTCGGGTCGTTACACATATCCTTGATCAGTTCATGAGTATCATGGAGTCCACTCCCATATCCAAAAATACACACACTTGGTAACATAGATCATGCTGACCCGCATGATACCACCAGCCCACCTCTAATACCCACACCTTCTTGCACTGTGTAGGAACAATGTGTCGGTCCACTCTCACACCATACTCCTATTATACATGTAGGCACTACATATCTCCTTTTATCTAGAACCATACTAGCTAGCTAAGGGTTGACTCTAGACACCTAAGAAATGGATGTTGGGTCCCCTTGGAAGTCTTGGTAGTTAATTGTTTTTATAAGTCCTACAAAAGAGATAGAAAATTAATCACTTCCAAATGAAAATACATAATCATCATGTAGAAACATTCATTTTGTATGGACAAAAAACATATTTATAAAAATAATAAATCATCATTTGAAATCATCAACATATGAATTACCTCAGATAATAATCTATAAGATCAAAAAATCTCCCAAAAAACATTTTATCACCTTAAAAAATTGTTTTCAACAATTGTATAGCCAATAACTTCAATCCACACATATTGAAAACAAATATATTCCACACTCATAGGAGTTAAATAATCACCCCTTGAATTTATTTGATAATATTCCATTGAAAATATCACCTGGATTTCGGGTGGACCAAACATCATTTTCACTTCTCCCACTTATTGTTTAAAAAATATAATCATTTATCCCATGTGCTACTAAGTCCACTAGACTATTGAATTTGATAAGAACCAAATCATTGGTGTAATAAAGCTCTCCCCTATGGAAAATTTATTCCCCCATTCATTTTGAAATATTTATCACCCTTTGTATATGGTAAGTATCCAAGAAATCTCTACTCCCCCTTTAGGGATTTATTTTCCACCTAATTAAATGAAATTTTAGTTTTTGCATCAATCTCATGTTGATCAGATAAATCCTTTACATATTACCAAAGTCACTATTTCTTACTATTGTATTTATCACAAGTAATTCACTAATTTAATTTACCACTTTGTAATAGATAATTCATATAAATCCTATAATAATACTAAGACAAAACTCACTGTTGGAAACAGAAGTATTTATAGATAATCAATGTAGTCTTCCTTGTCAGTCATTAATTCTAAGAAACACATAAAAACATTTGATTTTCAACTTTCAAAAGTCTACCTTTGATCTAAATCACTCAAAAAAAGGATTATAATTAAAAAAAATCTATTTTGGGAACAACATACCATTTGATTAATTAATTTAAACAACTTGGTAATAGTTTAAAACTTGTTGCTGAAGCATTTCAATATGAAAAAATGATAAAATATTAATTAAATTACTTTCAGATCATCGCAAGTTTTATTCAAAATTTTTGATAAGGAGTAATATCCATTAATGTTTCTAAAAACTCCCCTCAAATCATTATCTTTATACACCAATTTTTTATCAATCATTTCGATTCAAAAATAGGGGCACCAATTTTTTAGAATAAGAAACTTTCAATATCTTTTATCATACTCTATAATCAATATTAATGTTTAAAAAACAAAAAAAACTTTTTATAAAAATAGATATATGAAAATAAAATTCATTTTTTGGTTTTTGTTATTCTTAGTTTAATCCTCATTAAAAGGACTGAATCACCTTCATTTTTTTCCTTATTCAAATAAATATCTTAATAACAAATTCTTATACACTATCCCTGAATTATTTTTATGTAATTTACTCATAAAAATCATCTACAATCATGAATCTTAAATATTGAAACCAATTGATATATGTAAATATCAATTGATCATTGGAACCCAACTGAAATCACTATTTACATTTGGCTCCTTCTATTGTGATTTTCTAGCACAATCAACCTTGAGCATTTCAAAAACAAACATCCATTTCTTTTTCAAGGACACTCACCCCATGAATTGTATCTCCCCTTGATTCTATAAATTTTAAAAAAAGTTTATAAATAATAAATAATTCAAGGATATGGGTACCGTGATGTTCCTCAAGATGAGGAATAAGGAAGCTCAAGATAAATCAACTTATCACCATTATCCTTTCCTTATCCCTTTTTCATATTTGGAAAGGGATGCAATCATCTCTTCTAGTTGTTCATCATATCTTATATCCAGGAAACCCAACCTCTTAAAAAGGATATTACTTGAATTATTTCACTTTTATACTTCTCCTCAGGGGTATAATAATTTATATCATTCCCTATATTCATATCTTCCACAAGTGTGTAATTGATCCCACTTGAAATAGTATCATTTTGAGTTGTAAAAGAAGTAGATCTCACCCTAGGTTTTCTTCTCCATTACATATTACACTATTTTCCCTTTGTGGTTTTTACATGACCAATTTGGAAAACCTATTACTTGATATCTAGGAGTGTTATATTCGAATACAACTTCTTTGGGGTATTCAACATCAGACCCTTTTCCACCTTTTCCAAAGCTAGAACAACCTCGTATCTTTTCCTCCAAACTTTTATAGCTTTAATCCAATATATTTTTTGTGTCAAAAATATATTTAGGCACATGATACACCCTTATTTGAGGTAATTTATCATCCTAAAAAAATGAACATATTTTCCATCTAATTGAGCATTTTCTAGGATAATAATTCTCCTGGTAAGTCATAGGAGTGGAGTGTCTCTATATGGATTCATTATTCATCTATGTATTCCTTCAATTATAATACCATGCCATGCGACTAAGGTTTGAGAAAATTAATCATCTAGAAAAATAATTATACCTCATTTGGTTTCTCCTAAATGAGATTTTTGTACTTCTAGATGTCTTCTAATTTAATTGTGTTTTCCTGCTTCGATGAATCCTCCCATTATAAACCCAATTTTTACACAATATAGTCACTTGGGAGCCTCCATAATTTGAGGAACCACACTTCATTCATGGAACAATTATTTTCTTCCAAATCTCAAATATCTACTTCTCTTTATTTCGACATAATTTGAGATATCATTCGGGGATAGATTATCAATCTCTTTAGATGTGTTCATACTCTCTTTAAGCTCTCTTATCTTCTTAACTTTTTCTTATAGGTTTACATCCAAATTGTTTATTTATGAGTTGAAATATCCTAGATAACATTTAATTTCTTCATATTGAGTTTTTAGTGAAAGAACACTTGCTTAAATTTCTTCTCCTTGGACATTTTTTCCTGATTTCTTGAGAATTTTCTTCAAGAATGTCACTTTATTATTTCATTTTTCCTATTTTTTCATACTAAAATTAAAGGACACTATTTTGTTTTTCAAACTTTTTATTTATAAGTAATGTTCTCTATCATTGAGTAGTACACTCCATACTAGATACAACATCAATCATCATTATCATTACATAATAATTCCTTTGAATAGAAAATTAACAATGTTTCCAATTCATCACCTGAATAACATCTTCATTCCATCTCAAAGAGAGATTATGAAACATTGTATCCTTTCTCCATGAATGGGTAAGAATAATAGATATCATAATGTTCAGTTTTTACCTTGCCTAGAGAATATGACTTCTATGATGACTTCTTCTTTCTCTTCATATTCTTGAATTTTTAAATAAGGTACTTCTCACGTGGATTTTCTTCTTTTACAAATAATTATTCCAATAGAATCCATATTTATTTGGAGAACATGCAATGATTCACCTTTTTTTGTAATTCTCCCTCAAGATCCTCCTTCAATGATGCCTTGATTGAGAAATCAATTTCAATTTTTCATTGATCTTTATCAAATATACCTCTATGTCATCCTAAAAGACAACTTCTTGAGAAACACCAATAGAATATTACATGAATTGGGTGAACTCGTTTTCCCATTACTTTAAATTATTTCCACCAAATAATGGATCCTTCACTATGGATTCCTTCATAAACAACACTTTAGATCTAGTTAGAGTAAAAAAAATTCCAAATAGAACATATACCTCTAAAACAACTTGTTACTCTTAAATAATGGACTTAGAGTGAGATTACAATGAGCGGGGTGAATCAAGGTACACACTTTGTATAACAAATAAAGCTATTATATATTAAAATTTCAAACAATCCTTGAAGAAAACATCCTCTCAAAATTAAGGGTAACATGTAATTTTCTTTACTAGATATTATTAAGGTTTCATTTTCTATTATAGTGTGAATGCTTAATGTAAATATGGACATGAGAATTTACTTGGTTCATGCTCACTGGGCTATGACCAAGGATTATGCATCGACATTGTGTTCTGAACCAAAGTCCATTATAAATATCACTACATACACATTTTTTGGATTGGTCACTCTTATACCTAGGTTCACTACCTAAAAATATTTAGGGATAACTCAGTGCTTCCCAAAGGTTAGTGCTCTAAACCTTCAATCATTGGATCACTATCAGTGGAAAGAATCAATTTCATACTCTTCCTTTTCTCACTAATTTATAGATTTTCCCCACACTATTTATGGAAATATAGCTCCCATCATCATAATCACATGCTTGAAAATGTATACTTAATTCTAGATAGATTCTATGATAATGTCTTTTCTGGGATTATCCTTATCTTCTATTGAAACAACATCATTTAAAAATTATTCTTCAAGAATAATTCTAGAAAATCACCGCTTTTTTTAGGTGCATAAAACAATTTCCTTCTTTTGTAATCTCTTTAATGGTTTCAAATTATTCAAGACATCCATCCCCTCATACAGAACAACACTTTTTCTTCTCTTTAATGAATTCACACATTCAGGAAATAATATATTCCCTTTTTGTATATTCCAGATATGTATTATGTGAAAGATAATCCTCGCTTTTCACTTATATGTATGTTTAATCTCTTTTTCTTGAAATAGGGATGTTGTACTCTACTTAATTGGGAAATTGGAGGGACAATTATGAGATTCAAAACCCCTTCCTAACTCCTCCATAACACTTCCATAATTTATGTAAATAACTTGTAAGAAATAAATGGTTTTATACTAGATAACACCTAGATACAATGTGGTCTTAAAGACTATGGTGTAGAATGTCCCATTCTAAAACTTCTATGGTGTGATTTTAGTTACCATGGTGTGCCCTTCAATCCCACATTATTCATTGTGTAATTTTTTTGCATGCTTTGGTGGGGACTAATCTATGATGGATCAGATCCACATTTATCATGTATAGTAACACCTCCAAAACTCTCGCAAATTTTTCAATTAAGGATACTTTGGGTGTTCTTCACATTCTTAATTAAGACTCATAATTGTAAATATAACAACTCATCACTTGGTATTTTTATCATGCACATTATGCATGAATAAAAAAACATAAATATTACCCATTTATATGTGTTTCATGTTAATGTTTCTCAATTGAGTCTTCTTCTTTGCGTGCTCAGCTGCATGTGTGTGTGAGTATATTAACTCATGAACAAATATGATCTTCATGGTGTAGTGAATTTTTTTCCGTCTAAAAAATAAAGATTAAATGATTCCAACTAACTACATCATGGTATTATTCTTTGATCTAAAACCTCTTTATTTTTTTAATCCTTCTGGATTACTATAATGTAACCCATATACCATGGTGCAACATGAACTTATTTTACAAAACCACATAAAACCGAAAATATACATGTGGAAAAAACTCAAGAAAATTTTCATTTTCCTGTTATAGCTTGAATTACATTACCTATTTCGATTTAAAACACTCCATGGTATAGTTAGAATCCTAAGTAACATCCCTATTTTTAAAAAAATAAAAATAAATCTATTTTCGATACTATATACAATATTGAACACTGAGTATAAACAATCCGTGAAATATTATTATTTAAATATGATCATTATAACCTAGTTGTTAAATTCATGTGTTTGAATAGTATAAACTTCTTTATAAAATATATATAAATTTCATAATTGATATATATTTGTTGATAAATTCTTAATACATTAGAACTTTAATTTTAGTTGTAAGGTCCTTGCCCAACTATGCACTGAGACAGTTCCCAGACTTGTCGGTCACATCGCCTCAAGCGCACCTCCACATATGCCATAGGATTTCAACTAATAGTGAGGGTGTAAAGATGGTATTGTGGGGAGACTATAGCCTTATGTCAGAGTAGACCAACATTTAAATTCAATATGAAGAAACATAAAATATAGGAAGAAGTAATAAATAAACAAAATAGAAATAGAATAATTATATAAACTATACACCTTAGATGGATAATGTCAATATACAAAAAATTCATGAAAGTCCTAACGACGATACATAAAATAAATTAAAATAAATACAGTAGGTAGTGATAAAATTTATAATACAAATAATGAAAAGAAGGAAAATACACATGGGTGATCTTCATTATCATCCTAAGTCCAACTCGCTCCAGTGATCAAAAATCCCAACTACTAGCTAAATAGATCAAGCAATCAACCAAGGTCCTACAATCAAAAGGTCAACTTGGGTACCCAAGTGAAATGGAGGCCAGATCAGGGTGTGAGATATAAATCCTAGTAGGTTCCCACCCACACATTCTTTGACTAATTCATGTTCGTGAAATATAATTTAATGCGATGTGCAGGTATAAGAAGAAATCTAAAAAATAGTGTTGAATAAATAAACAACTCACCCTGGTTCCTAAAGGACACATGGAAACTATAACTACTTTGGATCCTAGTCTAGATTTGTAAGAATGGTGACTATATATGTAGTAGTTATATATATATATATATTAGTAATATATTGAATCCCCCTATATGAACCAAGTGTGTTAGAATGCCTAATGTCCATATACTTGGAATACTAGTCGTTGGATGGACCGGGGTGTAACTCAGACATCCATAAACAGTCTAAATAAACCTATAGTCTAATACAATATTACACATTCCCTAAATTCTAATAGATTGAGATAAATCATACTAGAATACTCAGGATGGTGAGTGGACCCCATGGAAACACTCTAATCATGTATTGTGGTGCCTCAGCCCGTCGGTGATATCATATCATTGGTGTGAGACATCATGCTCAACACTCAATGAAAGGGAGTGTAAGGTGCCATGATCAAGTGAACCCCTACCATCATACGTAGCCCACGTATATGGAATAATATTTTAATATAATGTATGAAGAAAAACATCTCATGAAACTTACTTATAAATCCCATATGACAACATCATCATATTTACAATGCATTCAATAAGAAAATACCTATCTTGATTTTCATTTAAATAACACATCACAATCAAGGGAATTACATTTATAAAAATTCAAATTAAAAATGTGATTAACTAATCACTAAAGAGTGTGGCCTTAACACCCTTTACAAATTATTCCATCACAATTACACAATTCTGCAAAAACAAGGTAAGAAATCCATCATTACAATTAGCAAATTCCTTGATGAAATTGGGAAATTTACTACACATATAAATTAAATTATAAATACCTGATGAATTATTAATGGAATTTTGCGCATTTAAACAATTAAATAACAAGGATAAATTGATGCTGGCACACCCATGGGGTGTCCATGAACAATGTTGGAAACCTCTAACTACTAAACAATGGTCCTAGAGAGTGCATCTAGGTGTGAGGGTTAATTAGACATGAAAGAACCAATTATAAAGAAAAACTTGGAAATGGCTAGCGTGTGACACAATGGTGAATTTCATATAAAAATTGAAAACTGAGGAAAAGTCATAGACCACCCACTTCATACCTAAAACAACTTACTCTTCTAATATCATGGTCTGATTCGATATGATGGGGTGTCCATGACTATGGTTGGAAACCTCTAATAATTAAAAAATATTCATAGGGAGTAAATCTAGGTGTGAGGTCTAATTAAACATGAAGGAACCCATTATATTGAAACACTCGATAATGGGTAGCATGCGACACAATGGTGCATTTCATATAAAAATTAAAAACAGAGGATAAATTCATAGACCACCTACCTCTTACCTAAAATGAAATACCCTAATAATATCAAGGTCAGATTCTATCTAGTTTAGAAGTGATATAAGAAACATAAATTCACCTTGAAAATTGGGTAAATGAGGTTTCACCAAAATTGAGATATAAAAAGGAAACTAAATCAAGAATGATTTAAAAGGACTTGAGGGATTACCAATACAGATCTATAGATACTGATGGACATTTAATCAGATGACGGATGGTAAATCTATATTCATGCCTATATTATGAGTGAAAGAGGACACCCACGGCTCAGAGAGAGCCTCACATGGAATCTATTGGATAATAAAGAAGAAACAATTGAAAAAATAAAAAACTAAACTAATTAAGAGAGAAAATGTAATTTTACCCCCAAAATCGGGTCGCATGGTTGGCAACACGGGTTGGCCAAACCATGCAGCAACAGTGCACCTTCCATTTCCTAAGAAACCACCTTGCATAGTTTGAACCACATGATTACCCTAACTGTGCACCAACCATGTGTTGAATAGTGTTGAGAAACTACCTAAATGGAACTACCCATGTGAGAAGGGTGCATGGTTTTGGTAAACCATGTGCAGCCAATGGGGGAGATTCTGCTCCACTGAAATAGTCTGCATGATTTGATGCTAAGGGCTATGTGGTTTTAGACAAAAAAATGCACCCTCTACAGACCCTAAAAACATGGAATTCTCAACCTTGATTCTCTTGAAACTCAATGATACCTCCAAGGGACCTCTTAGGACTTCAACCATTTCCAAAAACAACATGTTAATGTGTCCCAACACAAATGATTTCATCTTGAAGCATGATATTAAAAACACAAAATATTGAAAATTTCAAAAGTTTAAATTCCCTCCTAATTTTTCCTCGACTTAGACATGAGGTGCTACAACCTCCCCTTATTAGAACTTCTCATCCTAAAGAAGCATTTGGGGAAAATGAAAATGTCACCCAACCTATGAGGGTTATGAATCTTCATTCCAATAGTTTTGCTGCATTCCTAAGCACCCAACTCGTCATTATATACTTCTCAAGAACATGGAGCTTAAGCCGATATAGCCCGATCCAACACTCATATTTCAAATGAAACACCTAAATGAATCTTACAAAGCCCTTTTATCTAGATACATGATCATGTCATTGTCTCATTAAGCATCTAGAAAAAGTTGATCCCCACCTTAGGGTTTTACCTCAGAAGGGGACAATTCCAAACCACGAAACCTCCACCGTTAGAATTACCTTACAAAGCATGCCCATAATCAGTCTAAAAATTCCTTTGACATGATTCTGAAATTTTGATATGGTCAATTCCTCACCGACCACACATAAATAGATTAAGCTAGATATTAATGAAAATTATAGGCTAACAAACATTTCACTCATCTCCACCTGATGACATTCTTTAAAACGGTTCTTCACCAACCATATTCATCAGAAAATAGGGAAAATAGGTTAATCCACCTCCAAATAATTATTCTTGAGATGCTCAGCTTAGTCGGATGACGTATTACATCCAAAACTATAATACCTTCTTCAAATGATTCCACCATTAATAATGAACACGTTCATCGAAGCCAATACCTGGCTTATGGGGATGTTTCCATCATTGAAACCTTTCCTAACCATTAAACTATAGTTCCATAGCATGAATAAGGGTATAATCCATATCCACCACACAGGAATTTCTACCCTTATAAAACAACAGCTCTGAGCCTAACCACTAGTCTAGGGTAATCTCATATTCTATGAACTTGATTCTAAGGAAATTACCAATGGTAGTACATACTCTATATTACAAGGGATATGTTCGCACATGGTCACAACACCCACATCAGAACACTGAATGATCTAAGAGTATCATCCTCCTGGTAGTCAAGTCAAAAGAAATAGTTGGTGTCCTAGCGTCTATCCAAGGAATTTGTACTCAAGAACCGAAGCATCACTGAGGACTAATCGATCCTAGATAAGAACCACATGTGAGTGTGAAAAACTGAGAAATCCACCCAAAAAAAGACCAACAAATTTTACATATTTAGTTCATCATAATGCTGAAACTCTATTAATGTATCTAGAAAAATTTCAAGTTAGAGAAAATGCTCCAAATAATAGAATACACTAATAGGAGAAAATTAAAACTAGAAAAATTATACTTCAACCACTACTGTTTGACTTCATAAAAGAATCTAAGCTTCACCTGCCAATGCACCACTGTTATATTATCACAAGACTTTACCACCCAAGGAATCATGTGATCATTTAATATTTACCATCAAAGTCCATCCATGACCAATGATTTTTCCCAAAATTTTGAAAACATCCATTCACATAAACTTTGTAATTATAGGAATTCACTAACATGATTTAACACTTGTAAGCCTCAAGGTAATTCAAGAAAAACTTACCATTTTTAAATCGTTCTTATTGGTTGTGTTCCATCTACTTGGAAGGATACATAAAAAATATAACAGATGTAACTCTCCCCAACACAGGAAAGTCTAGACCTTAAGATAAGAGAGAGAAACTATCCTCTCCCAATCATGTTATGTCTAAACCACATTAAACGTGCTTAGGATACTCCTCCGAGTCACATTCACAAACATAAAATAATTTGAAATAAAAGTCAAAACCAAAACGATTGTCGTGTCAAAACACTCGAGTCTCCAGGAGGTCCTCCTGAGTAATGAGATTAATTTATTTCTTTAAATCCCAGGTCACTCTACTATAGAGATGACCCAATAACATACTCAATAACTCAAGGTTAAGCAATTACGCCAAACTCAACCAGTTCATCATAACATTTAACACTTATAGGGTACCGCATACGTGAATGCAGACTACCCCATGGTTTTAGAAACAAGATGGCATGTCCCCAATAATATCCATAGGTTTTATTCCCAATTAATTCATGCATCAGATGGGATGTATAAGAGATTTAACACAATGATGTATTTCCCTTTTCAAATAGTAACTTTGATGATGATGTACTGAGTCACCCATCACTGAAGAAAAAAGAAAGTGTCCCAACCCCTATGAAGTGGCTAAACCTGACCAATTAATGTCTAACCTTCTAAAATCAATCACTAATTATTGCTTACGCATGTAAAAAGGCCATGTAGTACAGGACTACCCATCTGAACAAGGGTATCATTCAAAAGATAGTCATCATACAAGGGAAAATAATAGCTAAATAACCCCAAAATTCAAAAACTCGCAGAATTAGCAAGTCATTTAATCTCTAATGGAACTAACTATGATGTTCTATCCCCTCGTGAAAGCACAAATTCAACCCTATCTCTAGGTAACAAAAATAGGAGTCATCAGCTCCAGAGTCTACCATCTAAAGGCATAAAGGATTATGGTAAACACCTTTGGTTTCATTACAATGATACTCAATGGAAAGTTTAATCTACCCTTAAAATAGGTTTTAAATAAGGAAAACACATAGGGTTCCATTTTCAGGACATTTCATTAATTCAAATTTAACATTTAAACATTTTAAAGTATTTAAAACAAAACACTGGGAATGCATACAATTACTATAAAACATTTTTTTCAATCCATTTATCATTTATTGACAACCCGTCATACTTAATAAATTTATAAAATTAATTCCTTTTAATAGGTAAAGTTTCCTATAAGGGTCCCATTAAGCCAACGTAGGTTTTTCAGAAATAAACCCAATAGAATTTTCCTAATTATTAAGATTTAAAAGACCAAAACAGGTTATATCATAAGATAAATTCAACAACTGACCTACTTGGGCCCAATTGTGCATTTAGGTATTTAATAAATTAATTATTTATTAAAATTAAAAAACAATTACATTTCAACCATTTATGACATTACATGGTCATAAACAAAATTTTTATTGCATGGGTTTCTTACACCCCAATCTATAAAGCACCCATACACATTATTAACCAAATTCTAGATTCCATTTAATCAAAACCAGACCCATTCAAAATTATAACATACTTATATATAATGGTTCAATTATATGTGTTTCCATCTACCAAATCAATAAATCATCCATACACTTTATAGTTTTGTATTTGGCTCCCATTATTCGAAATCAATTCACCTTAAAATTTGTCCCTCATCATCCTTTACATTTTTAAAAAGGATCTTTAATATTTTCACACACCCCAATGGTTGTTTGAATACATGGGTTACCTTTTCAAAGTCAAAAGGATCCCATAAAACTTAAAAATGAAAACTATCTCTCATCATAATCCCAAACAATAAGTTTAAAACTATCATGTTATCATAAGTGTTAAACACAGGGAAACATTATATAAACATAGAAGCATGGAATATAAAAAAGGAATGATGAATAAATCAGGAGGAATTTCAAATATTCAAGAAAGGCATGCTAAGAGAAAAAATAGCATGGAATATCACTCAAGGAACACAATCAATATCAGTAGCAACTCTACTATTGCAACTACATGGCATGCCATATGCATGAAATGTGAATTTCTATGATCCTATTATGATGCAAGACTTGTTCCTTCCTTATAATTCTTAGCCAAATGAAAAATTACATAAATCTCAGGAATCAATAAGTAGTGAAAATTATAACATTCACTCAATGTTAAATCATAATCAATTATAATAGAAAACAACATGAACGACATTCCCATCCTTGGACACCTAGTCATTTCCCTGTGGGTGGGATGATCAGTCAAAGACATGACTATTTACTAAGAACTGACACATTCATAGTCTCCTTCCTACCAGACCAAAAAATTAATACAAATAAAAACCAATTCTCTGATAACACTTTGTAATTTCCCATCCCAACATACCACTAATATGGTAACTGATCCAGTTGTTCACATTTCCTCAAGTGCTCTTCCTTATACACCAGAGGCTACCGATTAGCAGGAAGGGTGTAAAGATAGAATAGTGGTATAATTAAATGTGAATAAATATACAATAGAAGAAGTAGTAAAAAATAAATAATAGAGAAAAGGAAGAATAATATAAATTGTATAAAAAATATTATTGATTCCAATATTCAGCAAATGCATGCATGTCCTTTTGATGATACGTAAACTAAAAAAAATCCATACATCAGGTAGTGATACAAGATAGAATACATATAAATAAAAGAATGAAAATCCCTAAGGGATAACTACATGATCATCCCAAGCTCCAGCTCAATCCTATGCTCCTATCTCCTAGGTACTAGCTAAACTTCTCAGGAAATCAACCATGATCCAGAAATCAGAAGGTCTACTCAGTTACCCCATTGTAATAGATGCCTGGGTAGGGTGTGAGAGATAAATACCAATAGGTTCCCACCAATGGGGTCTGATACTGAATCCATACCATGAAATATAATTTAAATCATCATGCAGGTATAAGAAGAAAGGTAAAAAATAAGTGCTGAATAAAGACCCAACAAGCCACCTGGGTTTCTAAAGGACACGTGGCGATTATACCTACTTTGGATTATTGAAAGAATGTTTCTGAATAGTTACTATATATATATTAGTAATATATATAGTTTATTTGTATATTTCGTCCTCCTATATGAACCAAGTGCATTTGAATTCCTAGTCGCCATATACCTAGAATACTAGTTGTTGGATGGATCAAGGCGTAACTCAGGAATCCATTACCAATATAAATGATCCTATAAGAAAATGCAATAGGATACTTTCCCTAAAACCAAATATAGTGAGAGATAACATGCTACAACACTCAGGATGGAAATTTAGCCGCTATAGAAACACTCTAATCATGGAACATGGCACCTCATCACATCACCCATATCATATCACTAGTGAATGATGTTATTCTCAACAACCGATGTAAGAGAGTGTGATGTGCCATGCCCAAATAAACCCTTACCATCATACAATGTTTGCACATACGACGTAATAATTTAATATAATGCATGAGTCAAAACATCTCATGCAACTTATTTATAAATTTCATATGATGACATCATCATATTTACAATTCAAGCCATGAGGGAATACCTCTAATGATTTTCATTTAAATAACCCATAATAATCAAATTTGTTCCATTTATAACAATTCAAATTAAACATGTTCTTATGAAAGCACTAAACAGTGTGGAATTGTGACCCTTTACAATTTATTACATCATAATTACCCCATTAAACATAAACCGGGGAAGAAATCCATCATTACAATTATAATATAATACATATGGAAATACCCATTAAACATTAAAAAAATCCATTTTCTATTCCATTATATTCATTCTATTCAATTAAAAACATATCAATTCTCCTATTAAATTTCAATGAGGCACTTAGGAGGTGGCATGGTCAAGATGGAAATTACCAACATTGGAAATCTCATTCATTTAATATTTAAAGAACTTAGGTGGTTCTAGATTCAAATTAAACATTTATCAAAGGAGGAAAAGTTCTATTTCATAACACCAAAATAGGGAAATTCTTAGATATTATATAATTCTAAAACAAGAAAAGAATAACTAACACTAAAATTCATAAAGTCCATGTAATGTCTTAATCAATTTGCATAAGTTTTAGTTTCTAAAGACCACGAAACTCCATCGAGGGGTTTTATTATGAAATAATGACATTGTTAAATAAAAAATTCATTTCATCAATTAATCATCACAATTCAATTCACCAATGACGCATTTAGAATTACCACCACCAATAAAAAAAATATGGCTTAACATGACACATAGGAGGTTCCTGTATGAATTTGAAAAATTCCCTATACATGGAAGTTACATTATAAATCCAAGATTAATTCTTTGAACAATTCTATTATTTTAAATTTTTGAATAGATAGGGGAAATTAAATCCAAAACACCCATGGGGTGTCTGTGACCGAGGTTGGAAAACTCAAAATACTAAACAATGGTCATAGGTAATGAATCTAGGTGCGAGGGTCAATTAGACATGAAGTAACCCATTAAAAATCAACACCCATAAATCTACAGTTTGTAGAGCAAGGGAACATTTTATATATTGATGAAAAAACTAAGGAAAAATATATAAACTACCTACCTCGTACTTAGGACAACCTACTCGTCCAATATTGAGGTCTAATTTGATTCAGGTTGGAAGAGATATGAGAAATGGAAAATCTCCCTGAAAATGGGGAAAATTATCTTGAACCAAAATAGCATAGTAGTGAGGAAAATAAATGAATAACGATTATAAATGAATCAATATATTACTGATATAGATCTATAGAGCCCGACAGAGCATGAATCGTGTGATGGATAATTTTTTTGGCATTTTTATATTAGGCATCGATGAGGAAACCCATGGATCGAAGATATCCTCACATGGATACTGGAGGAGGAGAAATAATAAAACAAGGAAAAAAAGGATAACTTAAGTCATTAAATAAAAAACGTTATTTCACCCACAAAATTGGGTCACATGGTTTGGCCATATAGTTTTCCCAAACTCGGTACCAACCATGGGCCTCCCATTTCTCACGAAACCACCATTCAATGTTTTATCCACACATTTACCCTAACCATGTTACAACTATATGGTTAATAGTGTTGAGGTACTGCCAAAATGGCACTACCAATTAGAGAGGGGAATACTGTTTGGGAAAACCATGCATAGCCCATGTGGGTGTTTTTGCTCTACTGAAACGAGCTGCATGGATTTTCAATAAGAGTTTCACAGTTTCAGAATAACCATTTTCCCTCTATAGACCCTAAAAACATTAAATTCCCAGACTTGGCACTCCCGAAACACTTCAAGGCCTCCAAGGGACCTCTCGGGCCTTCACCCATGTCCAAAAATAACTTGTTATAATGTTAAAACTCTCATAATTTCATTTTAAAACAATTTTAAAAAACATGCCATCCAGTAAACATTAAATTTTACAATTCCCTAGGAATTTATCCTTGACTTAAACATGAGATGTTACATTAATTATGATATTTTATTCCATAAAAATATGTTTCCTTCAAAAATGATTTGTATTAATTTTTGTGTTAAAATATTATAATTAATTTATGGAACTTTAGAAAGGATATTTTATAAAATAAAATTTAGTTTTGTAATAATAATATCAAATTTAAAATTGTATTAACTTTTTTGATTTTTCTAAAATGATTTATTTTTTGGTGAATAGTGAAAATTACCATTTTTTCAAATATTATCCTTTATTTTCATTAAATAAAATAAATTTAAAGTTCCATTATATTTATTATTTGTTCATGAAGTTAAATATTAAAATGGTTTTTTATAATAATATAACTAATTTATTTTTAACTATCAATTTTCATGATTTTGTATAAGTATATTTTTATGCTTAAAACACAGTTTTCTGCAAACTGTTTTTTTGTACATAAATTATATCAATTTTAATTGATTAATATAACCCCTATTAAAGAAATTTTTAAATAAAATTCATATATTATACATATATTTATATGAATTTAAATTCATATAATGACGATTTCTAGTCATATAGTTAATATAAGATCATCTCTTTCTTGAAAAATGAATTTAATGAAAACCCATTTTTTAACATGTATTGCACTTCTAATTTTAAATTTAATTCTAAAACTTATGTTATTTGAATAATTAAAATATATATTCCATATTTTTATTTAGAATAATTAGTATTATTTAATAAGGTCAGCGTAATTTTTGGTCATAGAGGATTTTAAAAATAGTAAAAAAATTGTCATTGTGGTGAATAACTAAAATGGAAAAAGTGAGTGAACTTAGAGGTAAATACAATAACATTTTTAAAAAAATATTATTTGTGAATTATTTATGTTTTTATCAACCATATCACCACTCTACTCCATTATTTTATATTTTTTGGGGAACTTTTTTTGAGAGAGAATTCTCATTATTGAATAGTGTTGGGTATTTACATAAATACCACTCCTCCTCACATATAAAAAGTATCCTCATATCTTATATTTTCTGAACATAAAAATCCTTGTGTTATAGACAATACCTATCAAAATACATTAATTTAATTACTAACCACATATAGTATTCCTTAATTAATTGTAAATCTAATCTAGAAAGGCTTTAGTAATAATCTTAAAGAGGTGGTTCGAAGAAGATGTATCATTTTTAACCAATCATTTTTGTTTTTTATTCCCCCACCTCCTTTAAATATTTTTAAACCATGATTATATAATAACATAATTAAATCACTTATACCTAGATTTTATAATTTTAATTGAATAACCTACCTCTATCTCCTCTACCATCAAATGGGAAACAAAACCATCATTCGTGTGTATGGAGGACTAAATCTTGCCAACCAATGTATATCATTTTCCATCATTATATCTCATGGACATATTCATGATGATGGATTTAATTTTTATATGTTATATTCATGTAAAATTAATAATTCTATAAAATTAATATATCATATACTTTCTTACCTTACCATCCACTGAAAAATGATTACCACTTTCATGTATACGATAGATTACCGCCTCGTGAAGTGATGTGATAGGTTTTCTACTCCATCACATAGATAGTGTATGTAAGTGTATTAAAATATATAATTTTATATTAATTATATAATTATAATTATATAATGATAAAATAACCATTACCTCCTTTCCATCTTGATTGTCAAAAAATGGAAACGTTACGCATAAATATGTATGGCTTGTCGTCTCCATGATTGCAACATAGTTAATTTTCCATAAACATATTCCATAGTTCATTTTAAAAGTATATTTTATATATAAAAATTATTATTATTTAAAGATTATTATTCTACATATGATTTAATAATGAACCTGTTTACCATGATCAAGACACCAACGCCATTTTTAATTTTTGTATTTAATGACCTCATAATACTTGATATGGACATAAATAATTATATAATTAAATATATAATAAAATAAATGAATTTAATGATTCAATTATTAGGGAAGAAACATGTTGTTTTTTCTTAAGAAAACAATAATTGATATATTTTTATTATCTAGGAGATAAAGGACATACACAACAAGTCTGGACTTGAGGTTGGGGTTTTTGTATCAAAACATCCTTCTTTGAGACACTTGTTTTCTAATGTACCTAAATTATTTTATACGGTTTATATAATACCCATTGTAATACTATATCATATGTCCTGAATACATAATATTTTTTTATTTTATAATTCATTTAATTTATTCATGGGGATTATGATTTTAATGTTATAAAAAACGGTAAGGGTTTATTCTTTGATCTCTTTTTAGTCGAGACTGTTTATGCATGAATTTCCATTGAAGGGAATTATTTCATAATTTCTAAATAATACTATTTAATTTAATTATCATATATTTAATAATTAAATTTCCAAGTACTACTACCATTTTTCACTCATTGGTACATAAAATTATTAATTTAATTTCTTTTAGAAAAAAAACTTAATTTCTCTTTTTGATCAAAAATTGATTTTTCTTCTATATTCATATTTTCCTTAAAATGTATTAAATAAAAAATTTAATATTATCCAATTATTTAATTTAATAAATTTTTACTCATGTTTTAATTTTTACAAGATGTTTTATAATGAATATTATTGCCTCTTTCCAAACAAGGATTTTTTTTGACTTTTTTCAATAGTGTGAAAGTAATGTTATTCTTAACTTGTATGGAATGGACGGAATTAACTACCCTCATTAAAAATAAAATTTTTAAATATTCCATTAAAATTTTCCAAGTATCATTTCACAGAAAATTTTTTATTTAATAATTAAAAAACATAGATTTTATCTAAGGGATCCCTCTAAACCACCCCTTTCTTTGGGTTATGACCATCTTATCTCTAACTCACATTCCCCCTTCTTAAAGTTATGTAATTCTTCTAAAATACACATTTATGTCTCTAAAATATATACCTAGATTATTATACCTTCCTTTTATAGGGTAATACATTCTGTATGTTCATTTCTCAAATTACTTCATTATGAAATTTCCATTGGTTACGATATGAGGCTAGATTATGAAACTCATTTTATTTTCCTTAGTAATTCTTATGTATATTCCTTATGATTGATTTCCTTTTTTGTAACACATAAATCGTAAAACAATTATGGGTGTACTTGAATATAAATCTGATTCATTTTGAAAATATTTGGTCACATGAGATTTTATGTATGGGATTAAAGATTAAATCTAATCTATTATGGAACTTTATCAACCATGTGATATTGTGTAGGCAGTAAGCCTTGACTAATGTGTATATAATGTTATATTTTTTCCACTTTTTCTATGATGATATGATCTTATGATACCATTTTATTTATGTTATGATTTAATTTTATTATTCATGATCCTTATCTTTTAGGATATCATGTTATAACTTTGACTAACACGTCATGTTTTCTTATCATGTTTATTCCCTATCTAGGTTTTTTAACACACCCCATTTTTCTATGTATTCCCCAGGTTATCCCATGTAGTTTTAGGATATCTAAGGGATTTAGAATATTATTAGGGAGAATAAATTAAATTCATTTTACTATAGTACTACTCTGATATATTATAAACCTTGTCTTCCAATTACACTTGGAAATTTGAATCCTTGTTTTGTATTAATAGATATTTATATTAAAAATCATTAAATAATATGTACAAAAGGATTGGGACACTATAGTTAGTATCATATGATGGTATATGTTTTGTTGGAATTAGGAATAAAATTTTTTAGTGACAACCCTAGGTATAAGTATAAGGATATGTCAAAGTATAGTAAAATACCCTAGAATTTTGGCGAAGGATTGAGTGAGTGGATTCTAAGAAGTTACATCCCTATATGGATACTATAAGTGGATTTGGTTGTGGCACATGTCTACCTAGGGGTAATAACTCTTGAAATAGTTAATTTGGAATGACATTATTGTTACCTTGTGCGTGAAAATAGGCCTTATTGTCCACATGGTTTGATACTCCCACGAGATATGATTTGGAAATTCACAAACTCTTTGTAAACCATAATGAAGTACTTGAACAAAGTTTTTGCTTCGATTAACTAATTTCAAGCATTTCCATGGATAAGCTATATTGAAACTTATAACCTCATAATTTTGGATATTCTTAGAATTTATATGTTATTCTTTATAGGTTTATAGGTTTCTTATTTTTATGTTATTGCATTCTAATATTGTTTCTTTTATTCTTTTTAGTTAATAGTGGGAAATAGGATAAATCATGCCAACAAAAAATGAGATGGGAAATGTAATGATTTACATAATTATATTCTTAACCTAATGGGATTTTAAATAAAAATATTATCGTCATATGAAATTTTCTGTCTTGAATTTGATTAACAAGTGGAATATAGTTGAATTTCCAAACACATCAATGAAGAGAAAGGTTTAATCTCATGGAAGTTAAAGTGTTAATGATGATAAAGAAAAGAACATTAAATTTCCTCTATATCAAAAATATCCAATGAGTCAATAGGGTAACTCGTTAAAGGAACTGGAATACGCTTTATGTGTCAGAAAATAGGCCACAAAGAATCTAATTATTGAAGAAAAATGAACATTCCCATTAATAAGACACATGGAAATGAAGTTCATCCTAAGGAGCCATAAACAGTTCAATGTAATGGATTTGGAAAAATTGGTCATTATCTGAGTTTATTCCAAAATCATAGGATTAATTCACAATGTCATATGTTATTAAAATCATTGATGTAGAATGGTTTAAGTGTTTAGGTGTTGGAATTAAAGAATCGTGTTTTTGAAGTATTGATAGTATTCTGGTTATAATAATCCTAAAACTTATAAGGATCATTTTGTAGTAGTATTTATTTATGTATCTTCAAGAATATTTTTAATGGTACTAATGAAATAATAAATATATTTAATGGTAATTTCATATTTTATGGAAAAACACATGGTTGAAGGAATTATAATCTTTGGTATGTGATTTATGTTGGAGTTATTATAGTAAATTAAAGTTATTTTATTTTTTCAAAAAGAATCAGATGGATAGATATCCTTATAGGATAAAAAATTGATTGCATAACTAATGTTATTTTTGAATATGTTCATCATATACATGCTAAATTTATAGGATTAGGGTGAAATATGAATTTGATTATCACTTTTTTTTAATAGTTTTAGAAAAAGGATAACCCACATGCTGGGGGACAACCCGTCACATATGGTATGGTCGTGGGGCTTGAATCCATTATCGAAAGGAGACAAGGTTCTAGTGCCTAAAACTGGTGTACATGATTTAAAGGTATGTATGATATTTTTTTACTTAAATAATGTTATGGATAAATATTTTGTTTATTTTGGGAAACATTTTTTAGGATCAGATATTTTTTAACTTTTTATATTTTTAGGTGATTAATGATATTTTAGGAAATGTTTCATATATTATCATAAATTTTGGTAACCATTATTTAATATTAAAATATAAGAGCAATATATTATTATCCGTTTGTGTATTATGTGATCTATTTGAATTTTATTCTAGTTATTTGGGCATAAAAATTCTTCTTTAATACCCATCATGTGGATAAATAGATGAGATTGACGTTTAAAATGATTAAAGAATGAAAATTATACTTTTCATGTAGGTATATTTTTATATTTCATTAGTCTATATGGTAAAAGGATCCCTCGATATTAGAAAATGGATTATAAAATACATATGTTATTCATTTTCTATAAATCATTAGTATCTTATATATTAAAAAAGAATTATAATGTTATCCCCTTAATGGATCTTATTTTAAAATATATGTTTTCAATTCCCACTAATTTTACCCTATTTGGAAACCTATTTATGGGATTTCCTTCATATTTTCTTTTCCCTTTTGTCAATAGGAAGCTTTATTAACCCTTTCCATGATGTGAGATTTCAAAAAAGGTATTTTCAAGTGTCAAAGCCTTAATTACTGAGAAAAAATTCAAATTGTGAGGATGAAATTTTTTGAAGGTGGGAGAATGTTGCAACCTGAGATATTATTTTAAAAATAAAAATATGTTCTATAGAATATTCAACATGCAACTATAATCATAAACAAAACACAAAATATTATTATTTAAATATAACCATTATAACAAAGCTATTAAATTAACAGGTATGAATCGTATTAACTAATTTATGAAATGAATATTATGGTACAAAAAAATATAGATTTAATGATAAATTCTTCATAAATATTCACCCAACATTTAATAATGATATTTTATTCTACAAAAATATGTTTCCTTTAAAAATTATTTGTATTTCTTTTTCCTAGAAAAAATTATTACTAATTTATGTGATTTATTTAAATTTTATTTTATAAAATGAACTAAATTTATTAAATCAGAATATAAAAATTAACCTTGGATAAAATTTTGAGATTTTTTTGAAATGTTTTATTTTTCAATAAATAGTGAAAATGAATAATTTTTCATATATTTCCTTTTATTTTCTTTAAATAATTAATTTAAATGTTCTCTTATAGTATTTATTTTTTTTCTTAAAGTTAAATATTATCCATTGTACCTATACTATTATAATAAATTTGTTTTGAATCATAAATTTTTGTGATATTGGTATAAGTTTATTTGTATTCTTATAACACACTTTTCTGCAAACTTTTTTATGTGAAAAAATTTCATCTATTTTAATTAATTATACTAAAACCTATTAAAAAAATATTAAAATAAAATCAATATATTTCAAAACTGTTTATTTTAATTTAAATTCACATAATTGTGATTTCTAGTCATTGTTTTAATATAAGACAATCTATTTCTTTAAAAGTGCATTTCTAGAAATATTTTTTCAACATATTCTATGGGTATAAATATTAATTTACTTATACCAATTATGTTATTTTAATTTCAAAAGATGTATTATATATTTTAAATCATAACCATTAATATTATTTAATATGAGAAACTTTATTTTTTTATAAGGAATTTTAAAAATAGTAAAAAAACATACTAATTGTGGTGACAAACTAAAATACTAAGAGTGAGTAGCCTTAGAGGTAAATGGAGTAACATGTTTTAAAAATGATTATTTTTGAATTTTGGATGTGTGGATAGAACATATCACCTATCCAATTCTTTATTTATCAATTATTTAGGCACTTTTCTTGATGGTGAATTTACATTATTGAATTGATTTTGGTATTTAAAAAAATGCCAATCCTCCAAAATTATAAAAATGATCATCCTATCCTCTCCCTTATACACTTCAAAATAATATTTTCCCAATAACTACCATAATACCATTTTCAATTATATTCACATCTCCTAAAGGAATTTTTTTATCATAATTCAAATATTTGAAGGTTTTTGGTATGATCATAATGAGGTGGTCCGAAGAAGAGGTATTGTTCTTAACCAAGCGTTTTTGTTTTATTTCATCATCCACATCCTTAAAACATTATTAAATCATGATAATATAATAAAATCAGTATATATCATATTCTATTATGTTCTTATTTTAATTTCATAACATACATCTATCTCTTATTATGTTAAATGGGAAACGAAACCATAATTTGTGTGTACGTCAGACTACTGCCTCACCAACTAATGTAATTCGTTTTCCATCCACACCTCTCATGGATATTCATGAGGATGGATTTAATTTTTTATTACCACATCACATATATTGTATATTTTTCTATATTCAAAGATATAATATGATATTTATGATATAATGTTAATTTTTTAAAGTTAAAATAACTCTTACCTTATTTCCATCATGAATGTTGAAAAATAGAAATGTTACTCATGTGTACGTATTGACTATCATCTCCATGATTATAACATAGTTATTTTTTCAAAACCATACTTATTTTACAGTTTTAAAATTATAATATATTTATAAAAATTAATTATTTCATGATAATTATTCTATATATTATTGTATAATAAACTTTTGGACCACGTTCAGCACTCCGATGTAGTTTTGAATTTATGAACTGAACATCCAAAAAACACCTAATGTGGACATAACTGATTATGTAATTAAAATGTCATTAAAATAAATCAATTTAATTTTTTAATTGTTATTTTTTGAACCTTAAAAGTTTCATTAATAAATAATTTTTTTTATATAAGTTTATTTTACAGGGGATAAAGGACATACACGACATGTCCGGACTCAAGGTAAGGGTTTTCTTATCAAAACATCCTTCTTTGAGACACATGTTATTTTATGAAACTAATTGCATTTATATGATTTATATAATACCCATTTATATATTATATCATTAATATTTCATAACTCATGATATTTTAAGTTACAATTCATTGATTCATTCATGGGGGTTATGATTCAAAATAACCAAATCCGTAATGGTTTATACTTCAGTCTCATTTTAATAAGGATTATTTATGCTTGAATTTATATTGAAGGAAATTAATTAATAATTGTATATTAAACCCATTTAATTTTCTTCTCATATTTTTATTCCTGAAATTTTCATGTAATAGTGACATTTTCCTCTGTTTATTATGTAAAATTATTAAGAATAATGTTTTAAAAAATCCAACTTTATTTCTCTTTTCATATGAAAATGATTTCTATTTTATATTAATATTGTCAAAAAAAATTGATAATATTTTTAATATTCTCCAATAATTTTATTAAACAAATTTTGAATAATTTTTTACATTTTACAAGAGATTTTAATATAAATTTTCATTTCACTTTCCAAACAAGGATTTTTTTGGGACTTTTTATAAAGGTGTGAATGGAATGTTTTTTAACTTGGACAACATCAAGGGAATTAACCTCTATCATGATAAATCAATGTTTTGAAGCTTAATTTACAATTTTCCAAGGTTTTTTACAATTAATTTTTTTCTTTGATAATTGATAAATTCTTAGATTTTATATAAGAGATCTCTTTAAAACACCATTTTCTTCAGGTTATGATTGTTCTCTCTCTAAGACACATTATATCTATTTAAAATTATGAATTATTTTAAATCTTGTATATACTTCTCTAAAATATATACCTTGATTATTCTACCTTCCTTTTATGTGGTAATACATTCATTATGTTCATTTATAAAATTCATTCATTAAGAAATTTCCATTGAATATGATATGTGGCAAGATTTTGCAACCCATTATCATTCTGAGGGTAATTTTTATGTTTATGCCTTTTTATTGATTTACCTATCATGGAACAAATAAATCATGAATATTTTATAATGGATGTGTGCTGATACCACTCCAATGTATTGGGTAAATATTTAATCATAGGATTTGTTATGTATGGGATTATGGAGTAAACCTAATTTGTTATTAGACTTGATACTCCAAGTGATATTGTCTAGGAAATTAGACTTGACTCAAGCTTATGTCATGTTTATGTCATGTTAACTGTTTCTTATACATTTCCTATGATGCTATGATCTTATGATATAGTGTTAATGTTATTCTTATATGTTATTACCCATGATCCATCTTGTTTATGATATCATGGTATACCTTTGACTCACATGTAATGTTTTCTTGTCATTTTATTCCCTTTTTGAGATTTTTAGCTCACCCCTTTTGTCTATCTATTCCATAGGATATCTCAGAATATTTTATAATCTCAAATGAATTTAGGATCTTATTATGGATAATAAAATTTGATAGATTTATTTTAGTCTCACATTAATGTATTATGATCCTAGTATTCAAATAAACCATCCCTTTGTATCCAAGTTCTATATTGATG
This sequence comes from Viscum album, assembly GCA_963277665.1. Classification (NCBI taxonomy): domain Eukaryota; kingdom Viridiplantae; phylum Streptophyta; class Magnoliopsida; order Santalales; family Viscaceae; genus Viscum; species Viscum album. Next base: position 918,941,102 of record OY728120.1, on the reverse strand, counting down.
GATATTAATGTCAAAAATAATAATACAATATGTGTGGAAGAATTGGGTAATTATACTTATGATATGTACTTGATAATTCCTTGTAATTAAGTGATCTAATATTTCTTATAGTATAAGATAACATTGGAGTTTGGAATCTTGTTTTTTAAGTGGATAAATAGAGGTTGAAGATAATTTTGTAGAGGCTAATGGATCATCCAATTACCGATTATTGCATGGTTTCATTATAAGTATAATATTTTCAACCTATGGAATGATATCGAAAAACCTGAATACCATATCATTTTTACACGTCATATAGTTTTCCCATTTATACTTTTGAGTGTCCTTGAGCACTCAATGTTTAGCATGGTGTCTGCTCCTATATCTACACATGCACACACCTGGTCTCATGCTCTACACTAAATCATATGGGATAACTTTCCCACCTCCTATATAATCTCAAGTGTTTACTATGTGGGCATAATGCTCTATCCCACTCTTATTACATGATTGTGCACTCCCTTTGGATGCTAAATATCTCCTCTCCCCAATCTCCGTACTGGTTGTATGTGTGTTGATTATTCCCACCTAAGTAGTGGTTGTGGGTTCCCCTTAGTTGGCTAAGTGGTTTCTTTTCTTGTATGGGAAAAAAGTGATATATAATTAATCACATCCAATTGTCAATACATAATCTTCATGTCGTTACTTTATTTTCTCATGGAAATCAAACATATTTATTTAAATAATAAATCTTTATACGAAATCATTAAAAATGATTTACAATATTCAATAATCATTAGGATCACCTAATCTCCAAAAAATATTTTGATTACCTTTATCATGTGTTGTTAATAATGGTGTAGTAAAAAAATTATTTCTACACATATTTCCAAAAAAATCCATTCCACACTCTTAGGACATCAAAACCTTTTCTTGACTAATTATTCGCCTCTATAAAATAATATTAATTATTATGTTTTTCTTAAGAGTGTGAGTGGAATATATTTCATGGAAATGGTGATTTCAATATGTTGGGAGTGTTTTCACTAGTGACATAGCCAAAAACCCTGTACCATACAATTTTTTGGATTGAATGTGTACTTATAATAAAAAATCATTAATGCATATAATTCATGAAGTGGGAGAAGAAATGTATCACATGAATGAAATTATGGGCATCATCATGGAATTTTATGTTTCTTGAAAAGATTCACATGGAAAGCAATTTCCTTAGAGCCTCATTTTTTGGATGTGGAAATACTCTTGTGGTAGTGAAATTCCATACCACCATGGAATATGTTTGTGTCAGAATACTTTTTTGGTGCCTCAAAACGTTTTCATGGAATCACGTTCACTGTACCCTAACTTACACTTTTACCATGTGAAATTTTAAACCTAAATACTTTTTTTGTTCAATCACATTCCCAATAGGGGAATTGTGTTGTGCCTCATCATATGGGTACAGAAGTGATTTTTACAAATTAAAAGCTTTATTTGTGTGCATGGTTTCATATTTACTTTTGAAACACAGTGGATCATCACTTTGATATGTAAATTCCATTTTCAAGAACATTTTCAGTTCTAGGGGCCTGACAAGATCCTACTAAATATGGAAATTTTATATCAATATATAATTTAGAAATTTTTTATAAACATTTTTTTTCTTAATTCAGGTGTAATTACATGCTTGAAATCAATTTTAACTGTATTATGGGTATAGTTGGGCCACATGCATACCTAAAAGATTCATATTTGTAAGGACGTAATTTTAATAATGGTCATTTTTAGTGAATTTTTTTTAAAATATTTGGTTATGGATTGGGTTTACCTATGTTGTTATAGGATTTTGCTTATTCATAATGGTGGTATCTTCATCAAAGTTTCTAACAACCTAATAGCTGGACCAATATCCAGCACAATGGTCATTGATCTTATTCTCATTGTTGATTTTTTTCTCGAAGATCTTATATTCATTGTTCTTATCTGATATCCAATGATATTTTATTTTTTACGTTTGATTATTCATTTCTATTTTTTGGGAGATTTCTGCCATTATTTTATAGATGTCATGTAAATTTTTTTTGTTTGATTTGATGATAAAAAAATTAATCAATCACATTTTTATTGTATTTAATTTTATATAACTTCTTGATATATAAAATTTTATATTATTGATTTAGGTAAAGATTGAATTAATTATTGAAAAATATAATTATCTACAAGGACAACATCAAGATTTCATGTATTGTTTAGTCCAACATAAGATTATTTATCAATAATTATAACATACTTTTCTAAAATATTACCTATATATTTATTTTATATAATATCCATAAACGTAAAGTTAATGGATCATTAAATACTACAAATAAAATATATTCATGTCATAAACTAAAAAAATCAATTTAGTAATCCCAATAACATGGATAAATAAATATCTATATTTGGTTTATTTTTCCCTAAAAATTAAATAGAATAAAACCAACCAATTTAAGTGAAATTGAATATTTTTATAGTGAATAGAGTTATTCTACGTGATGTTGTAACTTTTTTGGTGATATTTGTTTTTGACACTAACTTTTCAGAGTTCAATTTTAATTATAATGATAATTAATTAAATAATATTTTGAGAAGATATTTTCAACAATAAGAAAGTATAATTTTAATATAAATTGAAAAATCATTACAATGGATTGCAATCCACGCAGTAATCAATTTTTCATGTTGATAGTTGGTTTTTTGGCAATGGAAATTAATTTTAGTCAATAATTAATTTTATTCCCCCAATAGTGGCTTATTAATTATTCAAACATCTATTAATAGCCAAAAATTAGCCTATACTTTGACACTATGTCCATCATAAATTATCTATTGAATCAATAATGAGTATGTATAAAATAACAAATACAGTCATCATTTGCATATATTTTACTCATCATTAGATGAGTCGATAAACAATTATGGGATATTTTTAACAATTATTAAAAGTTATCTTATAAAATAATTAGTGAATGAATCAACGTGTGAACTCAAACATGAGAAAAAATAATTAAAATATTATCTTATTTAAATAATATAACTAATATAATGTTTTTTAGAAATGGAGTTCCTTCAATTAATAAACTACATAAAAGAGATGTGTTTACAAAAACTATTATCAATGAAAATTTATGAAATCAAGTAATTTTTGAATTTCATAGACTTAGAAATATTCATAAAAAATTAAAAAATATATGAGACATATAAGAATATTCCCATAATTTTGTTCTTTTAAAACATTATTTTTCCAAAGCCTCAAAGATGAGTGGACTACGAGCTAAAAAATTAATACATAACCTATGTTACATGAATAAATGAAGATCAAACATCGTTATAAGAGTTATAGTTTCCTTAAACAAACATAAATGGATTAGTGTTATTTTAAATATACAATTTAGGAGAATAAAGTCCATGTATCAATGGGGAGACAACCCTACTTGTAGAAACAAGTTATGTTGTGGGAAAATAATCCATTACATATTGTGAGACAAAATTATGAAATATGTTATTATTTCCACCAACAATATATTGATATACCTAAAAATTGTGATTCTCATCAAATATTATCAATGTAATCAAAGGAAATGAAAATTAAATTTGGAGGAGAAAATTATTATAATAATGGAAAAAAATTTGTCATTGACCAACCATATAGAAAATAATGGTTGAAAATATTTGATCAATATATAATACCTATAATAAATAATGTATTGTCCCCATCCCATTCCAACAATATGTTAGGTAGGGTTTAATATAGTGGTTTTAGATCAACTACAGAAAGAAGATCTCCATGGAGGAGTCTAATCAAACCTGGGACAAGGTGGCTGATAATATCGAAGAAATTCTCCAAGAAAATATGGATGTAAAGGCCAATTATCTAAAATAGATTCTATATAGAGGTAAGGTTTCTAAAAGACTTAAACTACAGTTCAAAGAGTTTTCCATTACTTATAAATTTGGTTGACTTCATGTGTGTTGAACCTGGATGGTTTCCCACTTTTTCCCTTAAATGTTATTTAATAAAAATATTATGTGTTGGTGTTGTATTATTCCATTGGGCTACTGGGAATACAAGTCATGTAAGGAGCCCCCTCAACCCAATTAAAAAGGGGAGTATCTTAAAAATACAAATTTAAGGCATTTATGAATTCAGTCGGGAATTCCCTCATTATATATATATATATATCAAATCATCATATAGTAATATAAGGATGAATAAATATAAATATAATTTTTTTAATGTTTTGAAATGGGAAGATAAATAGTCATAAATCTAAAGCAACATTTCCAGATTAATACAAAACTTTATCCTTATTTTATCTATGGGGATAAAATAAGGGGCATTAAGCCTCTTGGATGATAATGTTTTTCATGTTTTATTCAATATGTTTCAAAAAATAAAAAAAATGATTATAATGTGTTGAAAGCAAATCTAAGAGGGGATATTGAAGTTATCATGTCATAGTTTCTTTATTTATAACTAAAATATCATAATCGACAACATGACATGAGGTATAAAGGAATGGAAGTGAGATATAATGTTGAGGAGAATATAACAATTAGACCCTTATAATATATATAATAAGTTTCCCAAATCCATTAGAATATGATTTAGTCTCCTGAATACAAATGATCATCAGTTCTTTTTGAAAACCTGAGAAATTGACTCCATAAGTAATGAAATGAAGATTTGACTCCATTAGTAGTGGAATTAAGGTACCATATATGTATCAGAGCTCTATCCCACTGATGAATGAATTTACACTACAAACATAACCCTATATGATGTTGTATAAAAAAGAACCTATTTTAAATATAGTTTCCTATGAAGGAGAATCTATAATGGGTACATGGTGCATAAATATATACTACACATGATTATTGGGATTGTTTAATTTTTATTCATTTTTCAATAACAAACCATGAGAAAATGTTTGTTAAATATTTCTTAAGATCAGGGAAAATCTATAGATAAATAAGAAGTGAGATACATTGAGATAAAGATAAAACCCTTGGTAAAATAATAATTTTTAGAAAAAATAAACCATACATAACAAATAAATTTTCTATGGAGTATATGTTTTCAAATCCTAGTTGATTGCGATGATATAGAAGATGGACTGTGAGTAAAACTTTTATAATGATAGATCAATTTATCACATCAAGTGGGTCAACTAAGTAACATATAACATTTGACTATGACTTTTTATAGTGTGTTAAACATAGTAAATGGATTTCTGATATGAATGATAAAATTTTATCAAACTTTTTATTATTTATGGTCAAGAAATATATTTTATGAATAAATATTTATTTCTACTAATTTTATTAAAGTATTAATTGTTATTCTTGGATGAAAACCAACTTGAATAATTGAAATTTATAAAATTTTATTCTTAAATAAACTGAAATTTAGATTTTATCTTCTCTTTTCTATTGATAATATTATTGGAGGAGCATTAATTTTTATATATTTTTAAAAATATTTGAAATAATTTCCCAAAAGATATTACAAGTATAAAATAAGCTATATTCATTCAAATTTTTTATGAATAAAGATATAAATTTGGGGTTTCATGAGTTCATAAAATAAAATTAGATTCTATATAAAACAATTACAATATATTTCTACCTAATTTTACAACATGTATAAAAAATGGTTAATTGAAGAATGTGTATGATATAATTGATTTATAAAAAATGAAACACTACATGTGTAAGTCCACAAATTACTAAAATAGTAAAGTCTACAAGGTGTAAGATGATATAAATTATACTATATAATGATTGGAGTAATAAAATTAACTTTAAATCATATGAATAGAAAAAAAGAAAATATTTTTTAGAGTAGCATTGAATTATTCCAGATATTCTAAGAAATTCTACTATGTGTAACATAGAAAAAGTATGTACATGACACATAAGATTTCTATTAAATTCACATAATATATTTATTATATAGTATAAGACATTATAGTTTACTCAACGTAGTATATGATAATTATAATTGATTAAACTCTAACATATGTTAACCATAGATAACATATATGAACAAGATACTTTAGAAACCACTATAAGGTGAAGTTTTTTTCCCCGAAAACTAACTAAATAATAACATTCCATGGTTTCTAGGAATACTTACATTATTTAAAAAAGTAAATAATGAAATTGATGTTTTTTAATTTTTAGGATTTCATTATTTCACCTATGATTTCACTTTGATCAATGATATTTAAAAAAAATTCTTGTCATGTTAATGGATATTCTATAATATAAATAAAACTCATTAACTAATTTTTGAAATAATAAAAATCAATTTTAAAATATAAGATTTTTATTTTACTTTAATTTTTTTATTTATAAGTCTATATTAATTATTATATTGTGTATTTGGTGAATATTTTCATTAAAAGTTAACCTAGGTTTGACCATGATTTTAATAAGTTAATATTATACAGAGTAAGGAGAAAAAATATCTCTCATCATCGTTTAATTTATACATTTTATATAAGAAAAAATATTATTTCCCATGAATACAAAAAAATAACTATATTCAGAATGTCTAGAATAGAATATAGTGACCATATTTTTTCTTACATGGATATTACATCATTTTAAATATAAACAACACAATAATGTTACATATCCAGGATCTAATGGTTTAGTGTATTGGTAAAATTAGGCTCATTCATAAATATTGCATAATAAAACATAAAAATTATTTAATTCATTATTCTATATCTTCTTAGTGTCTCTTGAGTTCTCATTAGTATAGGTAATCACCCTAGGATATATATCTATGAAAGGGGTGGGCTAAACTCCCAGTAAGAGTATAACTTATAGACATCAATAAATTTAACATGGGTGAGAATAAAAATCATTATCATATCCTAAGAGTAGGATCATAATATTATTCATGAGATAAAACATTGGATAAAGGCATGGAATATGGAAATGCATAAAAATTAAACATCATGTATTAGTGGTCAAATACCACACATAGTTGTAAATAGAGCAAGAATTATGTTCATTCATAACATAAGTGTGTAATTATAAAATTAAAATTGTGAAAAAATGTGGAATCATTTTCATTCATATTTCACATTATCTCATGAGATAAATCACACTACTCAATGCATTTAAGTGCTATATAATTTTAGGTGCACCCATCATATCATAACATTATCATAATCATGCTTTCCACATAGAATATATATTAATCATGAAATAACCCATGGAAAGGTATGGTTTTTATAATAATTTAATAAATAATACATTCATGAATAATCATTGTGGTTACCAAATAAAAAACAGAAAACATAATTGGTAAAATAATCATCAATCTTGAGTGAAGAAGAAACAATCTCAAGAGAAGACAATACATGTTTTGGAAAGTATAGTTCTTTTGGAAAAATATTTATACATGTCATAAAACCAAGTTGGAAACATGTATATCACCAAAAAGAAAAGGTATGACTAATTAAATTATATTTAAGTAAAATTAAATTAATATACATGTAGAAATTGTGGAGAAATAGGGTAAACCCATGGAAATTGAGTTGGGTTAGAAAATCCCCTTACATTAATTTCGACTTAATTTTGTTGCTTTTATGCCTCCTGAATAATAAAAAAATATTAAAAGATTAATTAATAAATTATTTATAGTCATTTAGAAAAAAAATTTATCAATTCTAATCATTGGATTATATTTCTTAATTTCTGTTGATGAAATTGAAGTGTTTTGACATCATGTTTTAGGTAAAAAAATATTGTTTTGCAATGATTTCTCTATTTTAGTAAATGTAATTTATAAATTAGAATGATTAATTAAAAAATAATAGAATACATGAAATTACTTATATTTATATGTTATGTAAAATAAATATTTAAATAAATATTTTTCATCCACGACGGTGGTCTTAATAATTGTCTTGGTAATGTCTTTATAGGTGGTTAACCGACCTTCAACAAGACATTATTGAAAGAGCGGGAAAGGAAAGTATGATATTTCTATTTGTAATAAATATTATGACTAAATTAGGTTAAAAAAATTAATATAATTTTAAATTATTATGTAAACAATTTTTTATTATACGGTTTTGAAAAGAATAGGCTAAAAAGAAGAAAGAGAAGAAGAAAAGTGGGAACAATTAATAGAGACTTACTATCTCCTCAATGTAGCTTCCTTTTTACGACACCATAACCCCATTATGATTTGAGGTCAATTATTCTAGAAAATCCCTAGGAATTATAAGGGGATTTATAGGGATGATTTGGGCATATATTTTTCTTTGGAGTGGATGGGAGGATTGGTTTTCCAAGGGGAGGGAGAGGGGTTATTTATACATGGGTAAATGGTTATTTTAGAATAAAATAATGAATAAAATAAAATATCGAAGTTAAAAAATTTAATAATGAATTTTTATAATAAAAATAATATATTAATATAATATAACGAGTTTATATATTTAAAACACCTTTATATTTCTAATTCATTAGTTTATTAAAAAGAAGAGTGGAATGAAATAAAAAATGTTATTTTATAGAATCGCTTTTGAATTTAGGTTTTCGAAATTTCATTCTATGTTTGTAAATTGACTTTATTGTATTTTAATGAACCTTTTATGAAATTAAATATACCATGGATGAACCTAAAGTTCTAGAAAGTATTATTCCATTATTACGTCATGAATGACGTAATATGTGTGACACCAGTTATATGAAAGTCTATATTTTTATTATTCACCTGAAGATCAATGTATTTCCAAAATTACTAAAAAATAACCCTTGGGAAACTTCCATGTGATGGTTTCAAGATTAATATTTATTTTATCAAAAAAAACTAAAATAGTTAACTGTAATTTTTAATATTAAAAAAATGATTTTTATAAAATACATTATAATATAATTAATTAAAAATGTTCTTATATTTTCATTGAGTTTCTTAATCATGATCTTTATTTTTTGGAATTTTAAAATTTAAATTTACTTAAAATAATCATTACAAATATTTTATATCATAATTTATTTTTCGAGGTGAAACTTCTATTCTCGCAGTCAAGTTACTATTCCTAACGATTATATTATTATTCCAATAGTCACATTACATCATATATATACTTCTCTATTATTTCACCCAATATTGAACTTAATTCCTCTCTAGGTTCTAAATTTCCATTTCCTATAATATTTCTTGGTTTATTAATATTTTTCTTCTTCTTTTTAGTGTTTTTAGTGGGGACGATGATTCTAGTATGTTAGACAGATTCCGCCAATAAGCCCGTACCTGAGTGGTAAGGGCTCCTTCCTGGAATCCAAGAGACCCAGGTTCAAAACTGGGTGGAGGAGAATTTTTGGGAACTATAGTAGTACTATAGCAGGTACTATTCAGTACTGTAGCAGCCGGAACTATTCACCCGATTTGGGCTATTGGGCCACCAGTTTGGGCATACGGGTCTCCAGGGCCATCGGGCCATCAATGGCCTTCGGGCCATAGGGACTTCGGGCTATTGAAGACCATGAAGTAGCCCAGTTCACACAGAGCTAGCCTGAGAAGAGGATCAGAGCACCAGTAGCAGTTACCAGAAGCAGAACTAACTAGATTGGAAGAATGAGAGGGTATGTCAACCGCCATCGGGACCAGGCACCATGCAGCTTTGTACGGGGCAATGCTAGCTGATCAGCAATTCAGGTGGGGAGCTAAAGACGATCAATGATGCAGAAGCTAGAGAGGGGCAGTTCTAGTGGGCTGGGCCAATGGGTCTTGTTTCTGGAATGGTAAACCTCTGGACCTTCGGGTCATGTATTACATGTTTTGTCAGGCCTTATTCCTTGGGCCTACGGGTCATGTACGGGTTCCCCTTCAACCCTTTAAAGGGGGATTATCTATAATAAAATAAAAAATAAGTCCTTCGGGCCATTATGAGGTTAGGGAGATTCATATTTATCCATTATATCTTTTATATTCTATATATTTTGTCTAGTTTTAATGTTTTGAATTTTATTGGGTTTCATTTTTTATTAATGTAACTGTATTTAGTAATGAATAAAAGTAATTGATTAATTTATATATTTTTTATGTGTATAATATAGTATAACACATTTATTCAGGAAATAAATTTTTCTAACAAAAATTGGATCATTATATACTTCCCTAATTTAAAATTTTCATCCCTAAAATTTCAACTCAAATTCTCAATTGAGAATAGGTGAAGGTAATTATGTTTATTTGATTCCTCGGGTTCAAAAGTCACATCATTATACTTATGGTTCCTCCATAACACTTTGAAAGGGTGAGTTCTTTTGTTGTATATAATTTTTTCCCTATGGTCCAAGATCTTTACTAACCACTCTTCATATGAGAGGTCATTCTATAATTGTACCACCTATGGATTTAGTAAATATGAGGCATCAAGTATGTACTTGTTTAGGAGAGATATGTAGAACACTTCATTAAATTGATCCATATTTGGTGTGTAGAGACCCGAAGCTTGATGTACATGTAAATTATATTACTTTTGCGGAATACTTAGTACATTACAAAAACACACACACAAGGACCGTAATAGTTTAGTGTCTTTGGAAACTCGGAATAAAATCTTTTAATCGTGGTGAAAGATCTTCAACATCTCCCATAAAGATCTTCCTTTTTTTTTACCTAAAACCTTTCTTTATATCCTGGGGAAAAGAAAACATGAAAAGGTGAGCTCAAATGCTCAGTAAGGGTAAACAAAAGAAATATCAATCACATCATATTCATAAGAACATAACATTTTGGAAATCTTAACCTGCAAAAGAGAGCATAATTTCATAACATGGGATAAATCATGGCAGTGAAATGTAATCACAATAATCATAACTTAAAACAGTAAATTTTGTGGCATACACACATAATCATAGATAATCATATCTTATTAGTCAAGAATCATTGCCAAGACTATCTTAGTGGACAAAGTCCATTTCTGAATCGAGTAACCCTCGTTTCAGTCCTGTTTCACTGAACCGGTATAACCTACCATTTCAGCCAAGTCTATCTCATGAGATATAAAATCTTTACCCAATGCATTGGAGGGAGATATAGGTCCCACCCATCTCATAATGATACCATTATTATGTGTGCCACAAAATCTTAAATCATACATCATTTCATAACCCATGTAGTAAAAATGGGATTCGTAAACATCGTGACATCATAAAACAATTCATATAAGATAAAATAATTCCAACACAACATAACCAAATCAATGTAATAATAGGGATATAAACAGAACCCTATGTTATCTGAGATGGAAAATAAATTTGATAAAACACTTGAAATGAATTCTTGAGGAAAATATCCTTTCTTCTTCAAAATCAATTTCTTTTCACAAAACGTCATTTAATTTTAAAAGAAAGAGATTTTATTGAAATAGTCATGAAATCTTTTGGAGGAAGCTTCATGAAAATAAGGCTTTATAAAACCGTAAAAATCCGTTCGTTCCGTATAAGTTAAAAAAAACATTCTTCTCGTACTTTTGTCGGAAAAGTCAAAAAAGTACCTCGTACGAAAAACGACAAAAGATTACTTTCATATCATTTACTAAAAACTCACCGAAGGGTAAAATAGGATTTAAACAATTGTAGGTGGATGGAAACAATATTACATATTGAGGAAACATGGATTTGGATGATAAAATACACCCCCAGTAAATGCCAAAGTATAAACAATCTCGGATAAAAATGAGATTGTGATATTTCCCTTACCTTATGTCCGATTTGCTTCGTAAGTGTCCGAACCTCCTGTATAATGATTTAAATAATGTTATTGAATTATTACAGAATCATATTCATTGTTATTATATCATATATGGTTCACTTATGTCTTTATATTACCCGTTCTTTTGTAAATTCTATGTTAAAGAAGCGTTTTGGGTAAAATCGTTTCATTTATCGTAGGTGTTTTGACTTGTTGTTCTTGACATTATTATTACTTATATCATGATTTACTTACTTCCAGAATATAAAATATGATTTATATATCATATATATTCAGTATATATATATATATAATAGATAGATAAATGAAATGAAAAACACCGTTCATGGAGACGGTAGTCCGTACGTACGCATGAACGCTGTTTTCCTTTCCTTATTGTCTTGAATGGAAGTAAGTAGATGACATACATATATATATATACATAAATCCAGTAGCTTTATAATGTCATATATTTCATTATTATTTCTTATATATACTTTATAATCATTCTTAAATGGTTAACATGGAGAATGAATCTCATCGCGTCGTGGAGACGGTAGTCCGTACGTACGCACGAGCGATGATATCATTTCCATAAATATTTAATTGAATTGGAGTGGATTATACAATATATCAGAATCAATATGATGTTGTAATAACTATGTATAGTTATTCTTTACACCATTATACCCATCCATGTAAGGTGGTGGTGGAAAATAGAGTACACCACGGCGTGGAGACGGTATTCCGTACGTACGCACGCGCGGTGATTTCTTTTTCCGTAGGATGGATAGATGGTGAAATAGGGTTGTTTCATACTTATAATAACATATCAGTATATTAGTGATACTTATGTTATTACTTCATAATAAAACAACCTAAGAAGAAGAAGTGGAAGAAGAATTAAAGATGAAAGAATCGGTAACGGTAATTACCTCTTCTTTGAAGCGCCTCTTTGAGACCTCCTCTTAGGGCACTAAAATTGGTGTTTTAGGAAGACCAGAACCTCTAGGATGTTTCTAGGTAAGTGGAGAAGAGATTTTGGCAGGGTTTGGCCGAGCTTGAAGGCCCAAGTTGTGTGAGGAAGAGAGGGAGGAGGTGCCCTTTTATAAGGGAGGAGAGGGGCACCTTTGGAATAACTAAAAATATTATTTATTATAAAGTCAAGTTCGGTTTTAAATAGCTCCAAATTGATTTATTTCGAGGATAAGGTGGGGATGGGTCGAAATCCTCTCATCCAATAGAATTTAGACAAGTTTAGGTTCCTATTTTAACCTTATCATTTAGATTTAACTCTAAGTTAAATAATTTAACTTTTACCGTGTCTTTTTGTTTTCTTTCACTATATGGTTAATAAACTTACTATAACATGTCAAACGAACTCCAAATTGTTTATTATTAATATATATATCCTTATCTAAGTCATTTGGCATAACATTAGATTTTTAGGAATAAAATAACAATTAATAATATAATATTTTATTTAAAAACTATTTTGTGTCAATTTTGACACTATTTGATATATGATTTTTGTGAAAGTCATAACAGAATTATATGTTCGAACCAAGTTGATTAAATCAACACTAATATATCATATTAACCTAGAAAATTAGTGGAATTCATAAAAAGTCTCAAATTACATTTATTGGAGCATTTATAACATCAATTATGTTAACATTTCCTTAAAAGGGTAATTACTGCATCATCGTTGTGTCATAGATAAATTAATTTATTTAAAGTCTAAAAATTATAAATAAAATATCATTATGTAGGACATCGTTTTAGCTTTTTAATTAATATTTATAGTCGAATTTATCTTATATATAACCCCATATTAAAAATGTTTTAGTTATTAAACTTTGATTTTAACTATTTTAACTATTCATTAAATAAAATAATATTAAATGTCATAATCTAATCCATGTGGGGCTAAATGGTCATATTTTATTCCTAAGTTTGTTTTTGGTCGAATTACACATATCCAATAGAATTAGGAAATGTGTTAGGGTAATAATAATATCATCTTTACCCTTAATTACCCTATTTACTTTTAACCGTGGTAAAAAAAAGTAAAAAGTTACTATTCATCAAAAATTATTTTAATCTAATTGAACCACATTTTAGTCCTTGATATTAACCGTGTCTCTCAGATTTTCGAAATTCCATTCACAGAAGCGGTAAAATTAAGTTTTATGCAAAATTCAGTTTTTAACCTACCACTTAGTGGTTTCACTATTCATCAAAAATTGAAAGTTTTCAGAAAATACCAAAAATTAGGCCTAAGCTATATTTGATATTATGAACTCAAAAATGATGTCTATTTTACCAAATTCAAAACATATCAATTGCATTAACTAATTTAAAAATTAATTCCCGTCATCAAAACAAATAGCGTGTTTTTAAGAGATAATAACTATCAAAAGATTGAAACTTGTTTATAACTGGTCTAAATGTGAAATTACATCCAATGACCATCATTGTATTAAATTGTAAAAATATATTCTAAATATACTTTAAAAACACTAAAATTAATAATTTATCACTATTAATTATTTCGATTAAAAAATTTGTTTTTAATTAAAATTTAGTAATTTTCACTATTCATTAGAATATGAAAGTTATCCGAAAAGTACCAAAATTTCACCCTAAGCTAATTTCAATATTACGAATCCAAAAATGAATTCCATTTTGAAAAATAAAATTTAAAAAATTTCAAAAAGTGGTTATTACTATTCATAACTACTAGTTTTAATAATATTTTAATAGCATATTGCTGTTTAGTGAAACTCGTTATTGCGTACTATACACGCTATCGAGGAAGGTCGCGATTGCGTGTAATGCAAGGCAAGTCAAGGATGTGTGTTGTGCAAGCTCCTTTTGGTGTAGCGTACAACACAAAACATTAATGAAATTAAAAAGAATATTTTTCATAAAATTTCGGGGTGTTACATTTTACCCCCCTTAAAATGAATTTCGCCCTCGAAATTCGTTGGGGTTATAAATGGTTTACTATTCGAAAGTTTCTTTAATAGAAACCCAAATCGTAAAAAGGAATACCAAAACCAATCTTTAAAAACAAAAGTATGAAACATAACGGTTGCCCAAATAAACTAATCACTGGGTTTCCACATAGGTGAAAATATGGATATGGAAGAGAAATCTAACCATCATGTTCTGATGGAGAGTGGTAGAGAACATGGCTATGGAAAAGCCAGCAATCACAAAGCCATAAATTTGTGACGATCTAGGCTACCATCTGATTAATCAGATATAAGAGCACTAGGACAACATTTTTGGTTTTCAAGATCATTTCCCTAAAGTTGAAGAATTAGAATTAGAATAAATACATACTTTATTTTGGTACAATCTCACTGTTGTTCGTGCCTTGAACAATTTCCACTTCATCTCTTAAATAAATGAAGTTGAATTTGTTATTCGTGAAGTGTTAGCAGATCATGTGATCGAATGAAGGGTCATTCCATCTGTCTCAAACAAAAGGTTAGCAAAAGTTATTAAATATACATAAGTCATTCTATAGTGAGATTAATCATATATGGTTCCTAAAATGGACTTATACTTCATATATCATACTGCTTAATATAATAAAACTAGTTTCTACTAAACAGGGACTTCCTGTAGGCCAGTGGTAGGCGATAAAGGCCAGTCGCACTTCGGTTGTGGGTTCGATTTCCACAGCCTTGTCCGACGCGATGGGCTGTCGCCCGTCCTGCAAGTTGTCCTTTTTCTAAAACTACATTACTATAACATCACATAAATAATATCAAAAAAAAGTTCTATCCTTAAACAATACTAACTTATGTCCAACATAATCCATTCCCACCTTTAGGCTTATCCATAATACTGCATTCCAATCTCATAACATAGTGAAAACGATTACCAGAGATTTAATACCATCGTCGATCCCCATATATCATAAGATATGTTTTGTTGGTCACATTCCAAACATTCAAAGTCCTTAATCGTGTATTCTCTTGAATACCCATTGAACCTTAGTGAAAACATGAATGCAGTTAAAAGTTAACTCTTTCCACATACCAAAATCCAAAAATTATATATACTCAAACCATGATATAACCTTCTCCTTATATCAGTCATGAGCTCATGAATACAATCAAATACCTCATTATCTTATTATTCCTTCATTATGCGCATATGATCTACTTTCCAAAATATTTGAATCACTTTTCATGGTTACCGGTACCTTAAAATTATTGAAAACCACAATAGACCAATACATAAATATTTCAGTACACCATAAAAGTACCTCAACAACATTATTCTTGAATACCAATACATAAACACTTCAGTCCATCCACTTCAATGATTGTCCTGGAATAAGTCCTTACTTGATTTATAAGTAACTTTTTAGATCAGGGCATTGAGTTGGGTAATTCCCATGTTCTCCACAAATAAGACATTGAACTCCATAACAATCTGTCACTCTATGACACAGATAACATTGGTCCCTCCATTTGAGGTATTCCTCAAGGTTCTTCTTCCCTTCTTTAGAAATCTCAATCTTCCTTTCTTTATGCTCCTCAACATGCGAACATGCATAATAGTTTATCTTCCTCTTCTTTGATGAATTAGTCATACCACTAAATTTCACCTTGTTAATCATATATCGCGATGACTGATTCGGCATAATCACAATATCTTTATCTTTAGGAATTACACAATTTTGTTGCTCATAGTCACCAAATTGTCCATTGGATTCAATGTTAACCGAAATCCTTCTGGTTCCCTCCATTAACTAAAACACAAAAAGAATTTTGTGAGAGGCGAAATCATGCTAGGGAAGACAACATAGTAAAGGGGGAGCACCCTCAATATCTAACATCTTAGGTTAAATTCTAAGATCGTTACCGTAGTTCTAGGACTATATCCTATACATATACTTATCCTTAGGGACATCCCTAGACATACCATAGAAATATCTATAGGGATCTCACTAACGTTTTCGCATCCTAGTTTCCAAAGGTTGACTAAACCTTTCCTCTGATACCAACTGTAGAGACCCGAAGCTTGACGTACATGTAAATTACATTACTTTTTCGGAATACTTAGTACATTACAAAAACACACACACAAGGACCGTAATAGTTTAGTGTCTTTGGAAACTTGGAATAAAATCTTTTAATCGTGGTGAAAGATCTTCAACATCTCCCATAAAGATCCTCCTTTTTTTTACCTAAAACCTTTCTTTATATCCTGGGGAAAAGAAAACATGAAAAGGTGAGCTCAAATGCTCAGTAAGGGTAAACAAAAGAAATATCAATCACATCATATTCATAAGAACATAACATTTTGGAAATCTTAACCTGCAAAAGAGAGCATAATTTCATAACATGGGATAAATCATGGCAGTGAAATGTAATCACAATAATCATAACTTAAAACAGTAAATTTTGTGGCATACACACATAATCATAAATAATCATATCTTATTAGTCAAGAATCATTGCCAAGACTATCTTAGTGGACAAAGTCCATTTCTGAATCGAGTAACCCTCGTTTCAGTCCTGTTTCACTGAACCGGTATAACCTACCATTTCAGCCATGTCTATCTCATGAGATATAAAATCTTTACCCAATGCATTGGAGGGAGATATAGGTCCCACCCATCTCATAATGATACCATTCTTATGTGTGCCACAAAATCTTAAATCATACATCATTTCATAACCCATGTAGTAAAAATGGGATTTGTAAACATCGTGACATCATAAAACAATTCATATAAGATAAAATAATTCCATCACAACATAACCAAATCAATGTAATAATAGGGATATAAACAGAACCCTATGTTATCTTAGATGGAAAATAATTTTGATAAAACACTTGAAATGAATTCTTGAGGAAAATATCTTTTCTTCTTCAAAATCAATTTCTTTTCACAAAACGTCATTTAATTTTAAAAGAAATAGATTTTATTGAAATAGTCATGAAATCTTTTGGAGGAAGCTTCATGAAAATAAGGCTTTATAAAACCGTAAAAATCCGTTCGTGCCGTATAAGTTAAAAAAACATTCTTCTCGTACTTTTGTCGGAAAAGTCAAAAAAGTACCTCGTACGAAAAACGACAAAAGATTACTTTCATATCATTTACTAAAAACTCACCGAAGGGTAAAATAGGATTTAAACAATTGTAGGTGGATGGAAACAATATTACATATTGAGGAAACATGGATTTGGATGATAAAATACACCCCCAGTAAATGCCAAAGTATAAACAATCTCAGATAAAAATGAGATTGTGATATTTCCCTTACCTTAGGTCCGATTTGCTTCGTAAGTGTCCGAACCTCCTGTATAATGATTTAAATAATGTTATTGACTTATTACAGAATCATATTCATTGTTATTATATCATATATGGTTCACTTATGACTTTATATTACCCGTTCTTTTGTAAATTCTATGTTAAAGAAGCGTTTTGGTTAAAATCGTTTCATTTATCGTAGGTGTTTTGACTTGTTGTTCTTGACATTATTATTAATTATATCATGATTTACTTACTTCCAGAATATAAAATATGCTTTATATATCATATATATTCAGTATATATATATATATATAATAGATAGATAAATGAAATGAAAAACACCGTTCATGGAGACGGTAGTCCGTACGTACGCATGAACGCTGTTTTCCTTTCCTTTTTGTCTTGAATGGAAGTAAGTAGATGACATACATATATATATATACATAAATCCAGTAGCTTTATAATGTCATATATTTCATTATTATTTCTTATATATACTTTATAATCATTCTTAAATGGTTAACATGGAGAATGAATCTCATCGCGTCGTGGAGACGGTAGTCCGTACGTACGCACGAGCGATGATATCATTTCCATAAATATTGAATTGAATTGGAGTGGATTATACAATATATCAGAATCAATATGTTGTTGTAATAACTATGTATAGTTATTCTTTACACCATTATACCCATCCATGTAAGGTGGTGGTGGAAAATAGAGTACAACACGGCGTGGAGACGGTATTTCGTACGTACGCACGCTCGGTGATTTCTTTTTCCGTAGGATGGATAGATGGTGAAATAGGGTTGTTTCATACTTATAATAATATATCAGTATATTAGTGATACTGATGTTATTACTTCATAATAAAACAACCTAAGAAGAAGAAGTGGAAGAAGAAATAAAGATGAAAGAATCGGTAACGGTAATTACCTCTTCTTTGAAGCGCCTCTTTGAGACCTCCTCTTAGGGCACTAAAATTGGTCTTTGAGGAAGACAAGAACCTCTAGGATGTTTCTAGGGAAGTGTAGAAGAGATTTTGGAAGGGTTTGGCCGAGTTTGAAGGCTCAATGTTGTGTGAGGAAGAGAGGGAGGAGGTGCCCTTTTATAAGGGAGGAGAGGGGCACCTTTGGAATAACTAAAACTATTATTTATTATAAAGTCAAGTTCGGTTTTAAATAGCTCCAAATTGATTTATTTCGAGGCTAAGGTGGGGATGGGTCGAAATCCTCTCATCCAATAGAATTTAGACAAGTTTAGGTTCCTATTTTAACCTTATCATTTAGATTTAACTCTAAGTTAAATAATTTAACTTTTACCGTGTCTTTTTGTTTTCTTTCACTATATGGTTAATACACTTACTATAACATGCCAAACGAACTCCAAATTGTTTATTATTAATATATATATCCTTATCTAAGTCATTTGGCCGAACCTTAGATTTTTAGGAATACAATAACAATTAATAATATTTTATTTTATTTAAAAACTATTTTGTGTCAATTTTGACACTATTTGATATATGATTTTTTTGAAAGTCATAACAGAATTATATGTTCGAACCAAGTTGATTAAATCAACACTAATATATCATAGTAACCTAAAAAATTATTGCAATTCATAAAAAGTCTCAAATTACATTTATTGGAGCATTTATAACATCAATTATGTTAACATTTCCTTAAAAGGGTAATTACTGCATCATCGTTGTGTCATAGATAAATTAATTTATTTAAAGTCTAAAAATTATAAATAAAATATCATTATGTAGGAAATCGTTTTAGATTTTGAATGAATATTTATAGTCGAATTTAACTTATGTATAACCCCATATTAAAAATGTTTTAGTTATTAAACTTTGATTTTATCTATTTTAACTATTCATTAAATAAAATAATATTAAATGTCATAATCTAATCCATGTGGGCCTAAATGGTCATATTTTATTCCTAAGTTTGTTTTTGGTCGAATTACACTTATCCAATAGAATTAGGACATGTGTTAGGGTAATAATAATATCATCTTTACCCTTAATTACCCTATTTACTTTTAACCGTGGTAAAAAAAAGTAAAAAGTTACTATTCACCAAAAATTATTTTAATCTCATTGAACCAAATTTTAGTCCTTGATATTAACCGTGTCTCTCGGATTTTTGAAATTCCATTCACAGAAGCGGTAGAATTATGTTTTATGCAAAATTCAGTTTTTAACCTACCACTTAGTGGTTTCACTATTCATCAAAAATTGAAAGTTTTCAGAAAATACAAAAAATTAGGCCTAAGCTATATTTGATATTATGAACTCAAAAATGATGTCTATTTTACCAAATTCAAAACATATCAAATGCATTAACTAATTTGAAAATTAATTCCCGTCATCAAAACAAATAGCGTGTTTTTAAGAGATAATAACTATCAAAAGATTGAAACTTGTTTATAACTGGTTTAAATGTGAAATTACATCCAATGACCATCATTGTATTAAATTGTAAAAATATATTCTAAATACACTTTAGAACCACTAAAATTAATAATTTATCACTATTAATTATTTCGATTAAAAAAGTTGTTTTTAATTAAAATTTAGTAATTTTCACTATTCATTAGAATATGAAAGTTATCCGAAAAGTACCAAAATTTCACCCTAAGCTAATTTCGATATTACGAATCCAAAAATGAATTCCATTTTGAAAAATAAAATTTACAAAATTTCAAAAAGTGGTTATTACTATTCATAACTGCTAGTTTTAATAATATTTTAATAGCATATTGTTGTTTAGTGAAACTCGTTATTGCGTACTATACACGCTATCGAGGAAGGTCGCGATTGCGTGTAATGCAAGGCAAGTCAAGGATGCATGTTGTGCAAGCTCCTTTTGGTGTAGCGTATAACACAAAACATTAATGAAATTAAAAAGAATATTTTTCATAAAATTTCGGGGTGTTACATGGTGGAAGTGCAATATAATTGGACACTACTTCTTTGTGATCAAAGATTTCAAAGGGGCTAATATACCTCAAGAAAAGATTCTCTTTTTTCCAAAATTCTTGAATCCCTTCCATGGTAATATTCAAAGGAAGACTTTATCTCCAACGTTGAACTCCAAGTCCCTTCAAAGGTTGTCATCAATGAAATGTTTCTAACTCTGATTATCTTTTATGTGTTTTCGGATGAATTGTACCTTTTTTATCATCTAATGCTCCAAATCAGGTCTATATAGCTTTTTTCACCAACTTCATCCCAATAGGTTGGATTTCTACATGTTTTTCCATACAAATATTCATATTAATCTATCTAAATACTCGATTTGAAGATTTTGTTGTATGATAACTCAACCAATGAGAGATGATGACCACATACACCTTTGAATTCTATTCAATAGGATCTTATAATGTCCTCATGCATCTGAATACTCCATTCATATTCGCTATCAGGTTGGTGGTGATAGGACATGATGAAATTCAATTTAGTGCTAAAAGAATTATGAATAAATCTCTAGAATTTAGATGTGAACCTTGGATCATGATCAGATATGATCAAAAGGGGAACCTCATATACCCTGACCAATTCATTTATATATATATGATCATGTTGATTAAGTGAGAGAACTTCCCTAATAACAATAAATTGGGATGTCTTGGTGAGTCAATCCACCACAACCCATATCACATTTTTTTTGTGGGTGTTTTCAGAAGACCAGTGAAAAAATACATGCTAAAATTCTCTCAATTTCCCAAGGTTATTGAAAATGGTTGTGTCATAACATTGTACTTATGATCCTATTATTTTAATTTTTAAAATAAAAAAACTATGTGATATATTCCATAATCTCATTCATCATGTTATCCTAGATGAGGTTTTCTCAAAGATCACATTACATCATGGTGATTCCAGGATGGATGGAGATAGGTGAAATATGTGTATTATACAATATCTCCTTCCTTATATCAGGTGATGAAGACACATAATGTCTTTTTCCCAACCAATTCACGCAATCATAATCGATATGGAACTCCTGCAGCTTCCCTTACTTTTCTTTATTTACCATCTTTCAATGATCATAATCATTACTTTATGCCTCTTTAATGCTCGCTCAGATAGATAGTTGGGAAATCATTTAGGAAATGTAGAATGTATCCCCTATCATTATGATTTCCAAATCCATCATTTTCATTTCCAAAAATATGTGTTTTTTATCAATCTGTATCATAGATAGAGTAGCATATTATTTTCTTTTACGGGAATCATCTACCTTTTTTGCCTTTCCCGGATGGTAGTGAATAGATAAATCATTTTCCTTGATTAGCTCTAACCATCTACTTTGGCACATGTTGAGTACCTTTTATGTGAATATATACTCTGGGATCTTGTGATTGGTATATATTTCACACATTTCAACATAGAGGCAGTGCCTCAAATATTTTTTGAAAATATTACAGCTTCTAACATCAGATCATGAGTTGAGTAGTGTTAATCAGGGATCTTCAACATTCCTAATGTATAGGATGTCATTTTATCATCATGAATTAGTAAACAACACAATCATTTCTTTGAATCATCACTATATTTCACAAAACTTTGTCCACTTATTGGTAATGAGAGTATAGGTGAAATGGTCATCCTCTTATTTAGCTCCTTGAAACATTCATCACATTCTTCAGTCCATACCTAATTTACCACTTTCTGTGTTAACATTTTTAGCAAGATTGGAAATCATGAGAAATTCATCACAAAAAATCTATATTACCCTACCAATCCAAGTAAAATATGTATTTCTATGACAATAGTGGGTTTGGGCCATTCCTTAATTACCTTTGTTTTGTAAGGGTCTATATAAATTCCCCCACTTGTTATCATGTTCCCCAAGAATGTGACTAGCTACATCTTGAAGTCACACTTGTTGCACTTAGTGTACATTTTATCCTTCTATAAATTGTCCATCATAATCCTTATATTTTCTTCATGTTCCTCCTTTTTCTTAGATCATGTGAAAATATCTTAAATAAAAACTACCAAAACATTGTTGAGGTAGTCTCTAAAGACTCTATTCATCATATCCCTGAATATTACGGGGGCATTAGTATGTATTTTGGGTGTCACTATGAATTCATAGTTCCAATGCCTTATAGAGAAAGCATCATTATGAATATCTTCCTTCTTCACCTTCAGTTGATGATATCCAGAACAAAGACCCCCCATTGTGTAGTACTAATCTCTTCATAGTAGATCGATCTAGTCATCAATACTTAGAAGAGGATACATGTTCTTTATGGTGATCTTTTTAAGCTCCTGGTAATTGAAACACAATAACCTTGATCCATCCTTTTTCTATAAAAAACATCCATTGCACCCCAAGGAGATGTACTAGAGAGTATGAACCCTTTTTCCAAATTCTGTTTTAACTACTTCCTCAACTCCACCCGTTCGGTAGGAGCCATCATGTTTGGGGAATTTAGAGATAGAAGTGGCTCTAGGAATGATCTCTATTGAAAACACTACCTCATGATCTCGAGGAAGTCAGGATAACTCTTTGGGAAATAAATCAATGTATTCCCTAATAATTTTCATTTCCTCAAGGTTGATACCATTATTTGATTCAACCATTTGAGCATGGTGGGATTCTCCGTAGGGTATCAACACTGAAACTGTTGAGGGATTTAAAAAATGAGTTTCATCATATTCCTTGAATTTTTAAAGGATCATTGGTTGTTTCAGTATATGAAAGAATATTTCATTTTCATAAAATATTATGTGTTCTCTATATAATTCAATACAATCCATGCCCATTATATCATCAAATTCCACAAAGGGAAGAATTATGAGATTCAATGGAAGAATCTTACCACATACGCTTAGAGGAGAAGAGTCTAATACATGAGTTTCAATAACTTCACCGCTAGGTGTTTTTTTAAAATATCTCTACCTCAAGGTATTAGTAATTTGATTGAACTATTCTAGAAATCATTCAGGATATAAAGGCATATTTAGAACCAGAATAAAAAAACATTTTCAATTATTGAGTGAATAGGAAGTTTACCTTCTATGACTTGTCTTTATTGATCCAAATTAGTAGTTGTTGTGGAATATGTTTCCATTACTCTATTGGCTTTGGGGGATAATGATGTTGATTACCCTTAAGGACTCAAGGTTTAGTGAACTGGCTTGCATAGTTCCCTTGCTCCCTATAGTTCTAGCATTGAACTATAGTTGGTGCATTGTGAGGTTCCCTCCATTACTCTATCATGTTGGTCGGATTCTTTATTTATCTTTAACATTCATGAGTTTTTTTAAATTCTCTCCCAAATATAAATAATTTTCACATCCCTTTGAGAAAATTCCCATGAGGCTTATCCTGACATTTTTTATATGTAGATTATTGGATCCTCTTTCCTCTTTTATTATTTGACCCACCATCTTGAAACACCATTCTTCTTTTCTTATCCCAATAACCCTAATACCATTCTTCTAAATCTATCTGTACTTATAGATAACATCAAAATAATTTTTCATAACACTCAAAGTCATGAATAACTATAGCCTTTTATAGGTGTTGTTTTAAACCTATAATGAATCTGTCTATTTTTCTATCATTATTGATAACAAAACCCAAGTAATATATTGAATTCCTTTGGTATTTTCTCTTGTAATATTTGATAGATTTGCCTTTCTTTTTCTTAAACTATATGAATTATATCTCCATTTTTGTTTGAAGAGTTTGAGGGAAATAATTGGCATAAAATATTTTTTAATGTCTTCCCAATCAATCTATTCTATTAAATCATTTTTCGTTGTGTTCTTTACAAATACCCACCATTGATCAACTTCTCCATCAAAATGATAAAACATAAGAGCCATTGTCTACTTCTCAGATTAATGGATCCATGAAAAAAATATTCCCCATTGATTTAACACACTATTCTGCTTCAAGTGGATTATATGTTCCACTAAACATCGGTGATCATTGTTGCATAAAAGACTCAATGGATATTTGATTTCTCATGGGGGATGGAGTAAATTACACATGATTAAGGTTATTATTCGTATCCTAAGATACCATGGTAAGAATTCCCATAAATTTTTGAGCTCCACTTCCCAAGGCGACAGGGATGTCATTCGAACAATCATTGCATTGTCCCTCACATGGGTTGTTGGAATCATTACTCCTATTTCCTACCACTTTTAAAAATAAAAAAGTTTTCAACAAAACAAAATTCAATGAGTTATGAATAAATAATTTCTTATTTTTTGAAATTAACTCTAATGGAATATCATGTGGTATCTCTATGTTTAGCATTCTTATAAATAAAATGTTCTTATATATTTAATTATAATTAGTCTTATTTTCATTTTTTTCACTAAGGTTATCGAATCCTAATTCACAAATTAAATAAACCATGCTCTAATACTAAATATAGGGAATAAACTTTTTCTTACATGTCTTTTACATCGTTTTAATGATAAACAACATAACATTTTTACATATCTTGTATCAAATGAAATAGTGTCTTTGAAAAAATAGGCTCATATGAAAAATTTACATAATAAAACATAAAAATTATTTTATTCTTTATTATAGAGGTTCTTAGTGTCCCTTGAATTCTATTTAGTACTAGTAATCACCTGATTATATAGATCAATGAAAGTTGTGAGCTAAAATCCCAGAAAGAGGATAAATAAAGGAGATGAATCAGTAAAAAAAGTGTGATAATAAACATCATTATCATATCATAACAATATAATCATCATCATAATGAAGAAAGTAACCATTAGATAATGGTTGGGAATGTGTTAATTTATACAAATTAATATCATGTCTTAGTGGTAAAATACCACACATAGTTGGGAAAAAAGATAGCATCATGTTCACGTATAGCATATGTGCATAATAAAAACTACATCATTGTAGAAAAATATAGAATATTGTTCATAAATTTTGAGTATAATCTCATTATATACATTATATTACCCAATGTATTAGAGTACTAAATAATTCTAGTCACACCATTCACATAATAACATTTACAAAATCCCACTTGCTATAAAGAATTTATAACAATAATGAAATAACACATGGAAAGGTATGAGTTTCATAAGAATTTGACAATGAATTTATTCATGAACAATAATTGGGGCTCCAAAATGAAAAATGGAAAACATAATTTGTATAGGAATCATAAATTGTGAGTGAAGAAGAAATAATCCCAAGAGGAAGAAGGAAGTGTTTTGAAAAGAAAAGTTCTTTTAGAAAAATATTTATACCTATCATAAAAACATATTCGAAACATGTATATCCTAAAAAATGAAAAGGTAAGAATAATTAATAATATTTAAAAAAAATTAAATGAATATCCATACTAAAATTCCTGATAAAGAGGGAAAACCCACGGAAATGGAGGTGGGTTCAAGAATCCCCTTACCTTAATTGCCGTTTAGTTTCATCACTTTTGCGCCGATTGAATAATAAAGAAATTTTTATTAAAACAATGATATAGAAGTTAATTATAGTCATTTATAAGAACTATTTATCAATTATAATCATTGGATTATATTTCTTAATTTCTGTTCATGAAATTGAAGTGTTTTGATATCATGTTTTATGTTAAAAAATCATATTTTGCAAAGATTTTCCTATTTTATTAAATGTAATTTATTCTTTAGTATAATTAAAAAAAATCATAGAATTAATGAAATTAAATATATTTATATATTATATAAAATTAAAATTTTATATCCATGAATTAGGTTATATTAATTGTCTTGGAAATGTCGTTATTTGTTGTCATCTAACATTTAATGACATGTTGTCGAAAGAGAAGAAAATGAAATATACTCTTCTATTTGTAATAAATATAATAATTGTAGTAGGCTAACAACATCAATATAATTTTAACTTCCTGAATTATCAGTTTATTAGTATATGGTTTTGAAAATAAGAGGGTAAAAATAATAAATAGAAGAATAAAATATGTAAGAGTTAATAGAGACTTACTCTCTCATCAGTGTAACTTCTTTTGTACAACATTATTGCTCCTTGGTGGTTGGATTTTTATTGCTCCAGAATGTCCCTAAGAATTTTAAGGGGATTTATAAAAGTATTTGGGAAGATATTATTCTTTGTAATAGATGTGAGGAGTTTTTTTCCAAGGGGATCGATATGAGTTATTCATACTTGAGGATAAGGGTATTTTTGGATTCAAATATTGTATAAAATAATATATCAAAGGTAAAACTTGTAATAGTGTTTTTCGACAATAAAAACATATATTAATATAATATAATGTTTTTATTTCTTTCAAACACTTTTTTAGTTATAATTCATTAGTTTATTAAAATGGAAACTAGAAAGAAATAAAGAAAATTATTATTGGATTCACTTTTGACTATAGGTTTTGCAATGTTCTTTTTAGGTTTGGAAATTGATTTTATTATATTTTAATGATTCATTTAGTAAATTGAGTATACCATTGAGGAACCTAAATATCTAGAAATTATTATTTCATTTTTACATCCTGAATGATGTAATTTGAGTTACCCCAGTTGTGTGAAAAAATTGTATTTTTACTATTCACCTAAAAATCGAAGTATTTTAGAAAATTTCAAAAAACAATCACCCTTGGATAATTTCAACATGATGATTTATAAAATAATATTCATTTTATAAAAATAAATTCCTAAAATATATAATTTTTATTTTTAATACAAAAATAATGAATTTTAGGATATATTTTAAAATATAACTCATTAAAAATGTGCCCATGTTTTCTTTATGTTTCTTAATCATGACACTTATTTTTTGGAATTATATAATTTATATTTAAATAAAGTATTAATTATAAATGTTTTATATCATAATTTATTATTTTGAGTTGAAATGACAATTCTAACGGTCTGGTAACTATTCCTAATGGTTACATTATTATTCTTATAGTCACATTACTTCCTATATATACATCTATATTATTTCACTAATTAGTCAACCCAATTACTCTCAAGGATCGATATTTCTGTTTTATTTAATTTTTCTTCGTTTATTAATATTTTAATTCTTCTATATAGATTTTTCGTGGGTGTTATGATTATAGTTGATTGGGGAGATCCCTATTTTCCCATTGTAGCTTTTCTATTCTATATTTTTGGTATAATTGTAATGGTTAGAATTTTAATTGGCTTTATTAGTTATTAATGTAACGGTATTTAGTAATGAAAAAAATCATTTTTGGTTTTTCTATATTTTTTATGTGCATAATATAATATAACATATTTATTTATGAAACCAATTTTACTGACAAACATTAGGTAGTTACAAAGTAGTTATTCAAAAACTAAATGGATTCATAAGGGTTGTGTAAGGAACAGAACCCCTTTGTATTGTTAAAGGAAATTAGAAATTATTTAAGTGATAAAATAATGAGCTTTGGAAGATGGGTTGCATTCCATTTATATAAGATTCAGTCACCCATGGAAAGGTGATGTAAAACATTTGGGATATATTAATTCTCTAATTAATATCGAGTATTTTTATACACCCTTTGAAGAATAATATATTTTTTATAGTGATTAGTAGTTTATATTATTCTTTTTCTTTATTCATTAGAATATTCAAAATTTATTTTAATTGTTTGAGAGGAATAACAAAATTATATATTCGATCATATGCATCAATCAATGAAAATATTTAACAAGACATTTTTTTAAATACAAAATCATAGAAAACTAGGATTTATTGATTTTCCAAAGACCCTTTCAATTAATCTCTCTTTCTTGGGCTCAATATAGAGGTGTATAAAATTAAATATATTTGATTATATGTACACTCTTATATTATTATAATTTTAAATATAAATATATGTCCAAATATGAATAAATTTTTTCAGTTTTAATATATAATGTTCCATAACCGAAATTAAAATATACAGAGAAAATTGATAGAAAATTAAAAATTAAACTCTTAATTAGTTTATTCTTAACCTATGAATATGATATTAAATAATTTATGGATTAAAAACTTTATTCTACCAAATAAAAAAGGATAATATTTTTATTCAAAAATAAAGATATTATTCTCTCCACTATACTAAATCACTAACATATTAAATTTGGAAAATGATTTTTGTACCATTGTAATTGATCAGTGAAAAGCCTTGTTAAAGGGATTTCATCATCTATCAAAATTAAAATATCTCCAATGAGTTCATATAGATATTTAACCATGTGATTGTCTCATTAAAATTCACACATAGATGTTTACCTCGTCATACTTTTGAAAATTTGTTTTCTATATTTGATGAAAATAGAAAAATAGACAATAAATGTGAAGGAAGAAAGGGGGGTTGGAAAAAAGCAAACAACAGAGATTAAAAACCAAAGTAATCTGGGAGGGGATGTGATATTTATGTTAGTTCAAGTACTTATTCATTATCCATTTCTAATATATAAATATATTAGTTAATTCAATAAATACCATCAATGAATTTCCTTTTCCTAAAATTTTTTTTGAACTCAACATACACTGGATACCTTTACAACCCATTGATCATACTTAGTAGGGAAAGAAATGAAACTATAGGAAAAAATTAATTTGTTAAACCACCTCAAGAATACATTCCACGCCACTACCACATTAGAAAATTGAAGAAAACATACAAAATTGAGAATATGGATTTGGGATTTCATTCAACCTTCTCTAGGGATCACCCCCTCGGGTGAATTACTACATAAAAATGGGGAACTATATATGTAAAACATAGGTATAATAAAGTAAAAATGCATGAAAGAAAACAACACTAAATTAAATTGTAGAAAAATAAATGAATAACTAATCCAAATAAATTCACTAGATAAGAGTCTAAGGTCTCAAACCCCATTCAATGGAAGGAGTGAAATATATTTTTGGGTAGTAATATCACCTTCGATCAAAATTCATTTTTCCTACATGGATTGGTCCAGAAATAGATTTATTCCATATATTAGGTTCTATATGCTTATCTATAATCTTTATTCTCTCCACATTCTATTTTTTCCCCATTTACAAGGATGAACATTATGAGGGGGTCATTGATTTGTTGTTATTAGATTTTTTCCATGCATATTGATTGAAAATATTTCATTTTTCATCATTTGAAGAATGTGGTAACATATAGATTGATGGTATTGGTGGTTGTTTACTAGTATGGTGATCATGAAATTATAATAAGGATGATGAGATTTGACATGGATATCCCTAGAAGTAGATATCTAATTTTATATTACTCAAACATAGCTTAGGTTTCCCCTAGGTTATTCATACAAAGGTTTTAGAAATATTAAATTAATCATTCATGGGTAGTTAATTTATTTAGTAAATCTTTTATAGCTCTCATCTAACTCTTATATCTTTCCTTTTTGGCTATTGTTTAATCTCACAGAATGATTCTCCAAACCAAATTATTATAGAAAAATAGAAGTGAGGTGTGGATGTTTATTCTAATTTGTAGGGATCGACCACACATTTATTACAATGTAGTAATATTTACCCTTTGAGAAGGTTCTCTATTCTATCACTCACCTATAGTTATTCTTATATGGCTAGTGGGATATGGAAGTTAATTCATAATATATATAGATATGTGGAATTAATCTAACAGAGATCATGTTTGTGGTCGGGTAAACCTAAAAAAGGCTCCTAGAATGTAAATCAAACACATCTATACATTTCCATTGTTTTTATTATAAAACAGAAAGATTATTAGTTTAATATCACAAAGTGACTGGGATTTATTTAAAACACACAACAGAAATTGTTTAATTATGTGTAACATCTGACCTATGGAACAAAACCTCATGTTAATCTTCCAATTCTCATTTAATCCCACATGAGTGATAGAATATTGATTTAATATTACGTCGCTACCCAAAAGTGGTTTTACACACCTGAATTATGTATTAATTCACCATAAATCCAATGAAATTAATTTCGAGAATAAAATAGACCAATATATTTTCAAACATAAATGCTAAAATTAATAAAAAAAAATTAAAATCTTGACATTAACCACAATAAATATTCAAATCCAAATTTTTATAAAACTAATAAACATGGATTAATCCCCATAAATTAATAAAAAAAATTGGATTCAATGCATTTAATTTAATATAAATTTGTGAAAAATTAGGATCCCATAACTCCCATGAACTAATTTGTTTTTACTCCTGGGTAAAAACCCCAAATATCCAAATTCAATATTAACACAAGATTTAAAATTAGAAACATATCAAATCATTTTATAAAATTAATATTATCATGTATCCTTTATGGAAAAAGTTCTTCTCGTTTTATCATATTAAATTTAATTTTTTTTCAAACTAAATAATCCATTAATGAATCAAGCACAAACTACCTCACACTTAAGTGCATTCAACTCTAACTCAATAAAAATTGAAATGGACTCACACTCATGTATGAAAATTTTATTCTCATCATATTCTTATAAAAAATATCATTTATTCAAAATGTGTGACATTAAAATTAATTTAATCACAATGTCTTGAAAGGTTGATTTTAGTGAAATATGGTTCGTGGAAAAAATAAGTAAATGATAAAAGGCTGAAAATAGGAGTATAAAATCATGAATATAGTTCATGAGTATTAAAATAATCTCAATTATATGTACCTCAAAAAATTCCACTATATATAAATCCCATCCAATACCCTTTTCTAGTCCATGTGTCAAATAATGACGCACAATGAATGATATTCAATTCTTACTCTCCTTATTTTTATTAATATGTTTTTTCTCTTTTATGAACATATTTTTTTCTTTTTTTAGAAATTTACATATATATATATATATATCATGGTTAATAGAATAAAGAATAAAAACAATGAATCTTACTCATGCCCATGATTTTTTCAAGTGTCCAAAATGATGAATCCACCCCACATTTCCCAAAACATGTAATTCCTCTCAATGTAAACACACAAAAACATCCCCCACACTCAAACATAAAACACTCATTAAAAATATTTGGAGTGAACGGTAGTTAAGGGAATATTGTCATGAAATGTTGCTTAAACCAATAATATAATTCAAGGAATCTAAAATATATATAGATCTTGATATAAACACTACGGGAAAAGGGCTTTTTGTGACGGGCCTTTTGGGACGGGAATAAATCGTGTCGCAAAAGGTCCGTTCAAGAGGTTATTTGCGACATAGGTAACAGCCTGTCGCAAATAACCAACTATTTGTGACGGGATTTCGTCTCCCATCGCAAATAGTTTGGCACGGATAGCGCGCCAAACCACGGGAAGGTTATTTGCGACGGTGGGATCTCACCGTCGGAAATAGTTAAGTATTTGCGATGGGGGCCGTCACAAATAACCGGCAGCGGTTTATAGATTTTTGCGACGGAATGGTGTCTGTAAAGACCCGAAAATTTCAAGGAAAATTTTTTGTTAATTTTCTTTGGAATTTTACAAGAACGCAGTTTCTGACGGTGCCTGATTCCGAGGCCCGGTGTGCCCGAAATTAATTTCCGAAGGTTGGCTCGGGTACGTTCAGTGAACGAGCGAGCGGGAATTTCTATCTTTTGAACTAGTGCCCGGAATCGAATTCCGAGGGCACCGATGGATCCGAAACGCCGGTAATTACTTAGGAACTCCTGTTCCGGAGTTGTGTTTACACGAGTGTTGATAATAAAAATTGTGGAAGTTTATTTTATAACTACACTACAATTTTTATTAACTTACTCTAAGTGTTAGCTCATGGTGGAAGTTGGGTAACCACCCAACCTCCCTTGGGAGGTTATGAGGGTGGTGGGGCCCACACGAACCCCACCACTTCATATCCTCTAAAACCCCTCAACTCCCACTTAAATGATTTAAACTTAGTTATAACTTATGTCTTAAATGAGTTGATTTTAATGTGGTGAGTTGTGTGAGTCTTTTGAATTTCAAACACTTGAATTTCAAAAGCCATGTGAAGTTAATTAAATAAGTGGAGAACTTCTTTCTTTTGGTTGGGTTGTGTTGTTTGAGAGATTTTGGAAAGAAGGCTTAGAAGTCTGGAAGTTTCTTCATCCTCTTGACAAAGAACGCGAAAAACAATCGGACATCGACGAAGAATGCCACGTTCTCGGGAACCGTCTTCCGCGACGCCATACCCGCAATATGGACGACGTCTTCTTCCGCGACATCTCTTTTCGCGACGCCGAATCTCGTCACCTCTTAAATCAAGGTAGGGGTTTTAACTTTTTAAAGTTATGTGGATCTCTCCTTCGAACTTGAAGGTTTATATTTGTCGAGTCTTGATTCCAAATCTTTTTATTTAATTTAAAAGATTGTGAAAGTTTATCATTCATTAAAGGCTGATTGTTAGCAAATAACATGAGGGGGCCGGACCGCACGAACACGGCCGACCCTCCTCCTTTCATGTTGATTTTGTTGTGGATTGAAACGGGTGTGGAGCGGTGCCGTCGTACTGCGCAGGATCATGCGGCAAGAAACGCGTGGCGCCGTCGCGCCGCGTCGTTAAATAATGCAAGGACGCGACGCCGTCGCGCCGCGTCGAAGAAAGTTAAGGGGGCCGCGGCCGGAGCAGGGCCGCGGTGGAGGGGCGCGGTGTCGTCGCACCGCGCCGGACAATGAAGGCCACGACCGGTTCCGGGCCGCGGCGGAACGAG
The DNA here is from genome assembly GCA_963277665.1 of Viscum album. NCBI lineage: Eukaryota > Viridiplantae > Streptophyta > Magnoliopsida > Santalales > Viscaceae > Viscum > Viscum album. The sequence continues at coordinate 918,907,394 of OY728120.1, read as the reverse complement.
AAGACCGGCGGCCAGCCGGGCCGCCGGTGTCGGAAGCCGGAAGGGGGACCGGCCTCGCCGGTCCCGTTGAGGAAGAACCGGCCGGCCAGGTCGGGCCGGCCGGAAGGGAGAAAACCGGGGGGAATAATTTCCCCCGGCCAGCCTTAATGCCCCCCCCCCCCCCATTATGAGGGGGGGCGGTTTCACAAAAGGGGGGGGGGGGGGCAGGCGGCCCCCCGTTTTCCCGAAGGCAGGCCCCCACGTGAGGGGGGCCGTTTTTCTTAGGCGCGGAAGGTTGCCGCGCCGCCAGCTGAGGAAAGGCAGGGGCTTTGCCCCCAGCGCGCGGCATCCGAACGGCGCCCAGGCCGCACCGTCGTGCGGGTCCGCGCCACCGTGCCGGTCCGCGCCGCCGCGCCACCGGCCGGGCTGGGATTTTCCGAGCCGGGCCGGGTCGTCGGGCCGGGTCGCCGCCCGGGCCGGGTCGATCCGGTTCGGCCGACCCAGGGGGGGTCGGCCCGGGCCCAGACCCCCATTTTCGGACCACTTTTGGTCAAATGCCCGTATCTTGGGCTACGGGCCTCCAAACGACTCGCCGTCAGCGGCAACACGATCCTTGAATCGAGACGGTCGTTTCGGTATACTATACTGAAGGTGCACCTTCCTTTTCGGGAGCCTATGTGGTTAAAACTCCATAGTTATGTGTGCTTGGCCTAGAGTAGTGATCAGGATGGGTGACCTCCTGGGAAGTTTCCCAGGGTGGGTGTGAGACAGAAAAGCCAATAACTCTCAGACCGGGCATCTGATTGACGCGCCGTCTATTTCCTTGAGTTCCTTTTGACGATACGGATCATTGGGCATCCTCCACCCAAGAATTGGATGCAGATGGATAGTGGTCGGGTTGGATCGCACCGAAATCCAACCGGGCCCCTGAAACGGAAAAGTTGATATCTTTCTGACAGAACGTCCGTTTGACGAACCGTCAGCGGCGTTGGTGATCTCGTTGAAAACGGTCCCTTTGAGTATACCCTATGAGATTTTGGGGTACAGTTGAGATACGGCCGGGTTTGGTTCGCTCACGAAACCAACCGGGCCCTTGGGACGAAAAGGCTAATAACTCACAGACCGGGCATTCGATTGACGCACCGTCTGTTGCGTTGAGACCCCTATGACGAGGCGGTCCTTTGAGATACTTCTTTGTGGGACTTTGAGATACTTGGAGTATCGACTTGTAGCTCGTGGAGCGGACCCTCCCAGAGACGAGCGTACGGAGTACAGAGACCGTGTAGCCAGCCGAGACCTGAAGACTGCTTGTCCGATTCGATTCAGAGTGACTTACGTAGCCTAGTGGGGAGCACTACTTTGTGAGGTGGCAGACCCATAGCGGAGGAGCACTACTAGATGAGGTGGCAGACCCGCGGTACTCGACAGGAGGAGTACCTCTGTAGGCTATGAGGGGGGAGCACTACTGTGTTGGGTGGCAGACCCCGGCGGAAAGCACTACTGTGTGAGGTGGCAGGCCCGCGATACTCGACAGGAGTAGTACCTCAGCAGTCTTCGGTTACTGAGCAGTACCTCGGAGTCATGACAGGACCACTTTACACTCCAGAGACGGAGCTCTTCAGCAATTACAGTTTTGATAATGAAAATCCTGGTTTGAGCTGAGACTTTTGACCTTTGTGTTTACCTCATGATTGAGATGGGTCACTTGATAACTTAGGTATATGTATGGGCATATACCTGGGTAGTGGTTATCCATTGATTTCACAATCCTTGTGTTTCCTCATGATTGAGATGGGTTACTTGATAACTTAGGTATATGTATGGGCATATACCTAAGTAGAGGTTATCTGTTGAGATCTTCTATGTGGTTATCCTTGTTGGTTTTAGTGAGACCTTGAGGGTCTCGGGGTTCCTACTGAGTATCGTTATACTCACCCCTGCACGGGTTATGCCTGCACCTCGTTGTGTTGGTTGCAGACGACGGGCAGTGCTGACAGCGGCCGAGTGTTCGAGGACTGGACAGTACCTGGAGGTGGACTAGACGACGAGATGGTACCGAGAGGTGGACCACTGGGCGGGACATACTCGGAGCGGACGGCGGGACCCGAGGAGCAGAGAAGCTATCTATACCCACCCTTCAGGTGGGATTTCCAGTGGACAGCTCGGCGTAGCAGCTTTACTTTTCAGTTGCTGTTTTCCCTTTCGAGTTGTACTTTACAGTTGGGCTTGTATTTCCGGCCCCTTTTTACTTTCCGCACTTACTGTTGTACTCAGTTTTTACATAGTGTTTACTTCTTCCGCTTGTACTCTGTGTGATTATTTACATTACAAAGGCAATGCCTTCCCTTTTTACCGGGATTTACGCCTTGGTGCTAGTCGTCAGCCCCTGGCCTATGGAAGGCGGGCTTGGGGTAGTCACGGCACGGGCCCCGAGGACGGGTCGTGACAGTGTCCCATCACAAAAGGTGGGTCGGCATGGACTATTTGCAACGGGACTCGTCGCAAATAACTTTTTAACTGCCGATAGTAATTAATGCGGGCATAGGTATTTGCAACGGGTCCCGTCGCAAAAGATACTATTTACGACGGGATACCCGTGGCAAATAATCTCATCGCAAATAATCTAACCTATATATACCCCCATCTGTTTTTCCTCTCATTCCACTCAAATTTTAGATCCTGTTTTTCTCTAAAGTCGGATTTTAGAGAGAGAATTTTTCTAAGTTATATTTTTTGTTCACGAAGAAGTTGTGAAGCCGTCTGCATCAATAGAAAATCAGTCTTAAAGGTATTTATGTTTTTTTATTTATTATTTATTTCATTTTTTATGTTATTTTTCTATTTTTGATTAGTTGTAATTAAATTGAATTTAAATTGTTTTCTCATTAGTATTTATTTGTACTAATAAATTGAAATTTTTAGTATTATTTTTTAATAATTAGTAATAATTATTAATTATTAATGACAATTAGTAATGTATATAATTAATTTGTAGTAATTAATAATAATAGGTAATAAATATCAATAAATAGTAAAAAATAGGAATAATTAGTAATAATTATGAATAATTTGTAATAATTAAGAATAATTAGGAATAAATAGTAATAATTAGTAATAATTTGGAATAATTTGGAATAATTTGGAATTATGAGCAATAATTAGGAATAATTAGCAATAATTAGTAATAATTAGCAATAATTAGTAATAAATAGCAATAAATAACAATAATTATTAATAATTAGTAATAAATTGTAATAATTAGTAATAAATACTAATAATTACTAATAAATACTAATAATTAGCAATAAATACTAATAATTAGGAATAATTAGCAATAATTAGAAATAATTAGCAATAATTAGAAATAATTAGAAATAATTAGAAATAATTAGCAATAATTAGCAATAATTAAGAATAATTAGCAATAATTAGGAATAATTAGCAACAATTAGCAATAATTAGCAATAATTAGGAATAATTAGCAATAATTATCAATAATTAGCAATAAATAGCAATAATTAGTAATAAATTGCAATAAATAGTAATAAATAGGAATAATTAGTAATAAATAGGAATAATTAGTAATAATTAGGAATAATTAATAATAATTTGTAATAATTAATAATAATTAGTAATAAATTGTAATAGTTAGTAATAAATTGTAATAATTAGTAATAAATTGTAATAATTAGTAATAAATACTAATAATTACTAGTAATTTCTAATAAATACTAATAATTAGCAATAATTAGCAATAATTGGGAGTAATTAGAAATAATTAGCATTAAATATAAATAAATGGAAATAATTAGCAATAAATATCAATAATTAGTAATAAATAGAAATAAATATAAATAAATGTTAATAATTAGTAATAATTAGGAATAATTAGTAATAATTATGAATAATAACGAATAATGAGGAATAAATACTTATAATTAGTAATACTTACTAATAATTAGTAATAATTAGCAATAAATAGAAATAATTAGCAATAATTAGGAATAATTAGGAATAATTAGTAATAATTAGAAATAATTAGTAATAATTAGGAATAATTAGAAATAATTTATAATAATTAGAAATAAATTGTAATAATTAGTAATAAATTGTAATAATTAGTAATAAATTGTAATAATATGTAATAAATTGTAATAATTAGTAATAAATTGTAATAATTAGTAATAAATACTAATAATTACTAATAATTACTAATGAATACTAATAATTAGTAGTAATTGGCAATAATTAGGAATAACTAGAAATAATTAGAAATAAATAGAAATAAATAGCAATAATTAGCAATACTTAGAAATAATTAGCAATAAATAGAAATAATTAGCAATAAATAGCAATTATTAGTAATAAAAAGAAATAAATATTAATAAATATTAATAATTAGTAATAATTATGAATAATTAGTAATAATTAGGAATAATTACGAATAATTAGGAATAAATACTTATAATTATTAATACTTACTAATAATTAGTAATAATTAGCAATAATTAGGTATAATTAGCAATAATTAGTAATAATTAGTAATAATTAGTAATAATTAGTAATAATTAGTAACAATTAGAAATAATTAGTAATAATTAGCAATAGTTAGCAATAATTATTAATAATTAGTAATAAATTGTAATAATTAGTAATAAATTGTAATAATTAGCAATAAATTATAATAATTAGTAATAAATACTAATAATTAGTAATAACTACTAATAAATAATAATAATTAGAAATAAATACTAATTATTAGCAATAAATAGCAATAATTAGAAATAGTTATCAATAATTAGAAATAATTAGAAATAATTAGCAATAATTAGCAATAATTAGAAATAATTAGCAATAATTAGTAATAATTAGCAATAATTAGAAATAAATAGTAATAATTAGCAATAATTAGGAATAATAAGAAATAATTAGCAATAATTAGCAATAATTAGCAATAATTAGTAATAAATAGTAATAATTTTTAATAAATAGTAATAAATATTAATAAATAGGAATAATTAAGAATAATTAGTAATAATTAGTAATAATTAGTAATAAATATGAATAATTAGTAATAATTAGGAATAAATACTAATAATTAGTAATATTTAGCAATAATTAGTAATATTTAGCAATAATTATTAATAATTAGCAATAATTAGGAATAATTAGCAATAATTAAGAATAATTAGCAATAATTAGTAATAATTAGCTATAATTAGTAATAATATTTAATAAATACTAATAATTAGTAATAATTATTAATAAATACTAATAATTAGGAATAATTAAGAATAATTAGTAATAATCAGGAATAATTAGTAATAATTAGCAATAAGTAGCAATAATTAGCAATAATTAGCAATAAATAGGAATAAATTGTAATAATTAGCAATAATTAGGAATAATTAGTTATAAATAGGAATAAATTGTAATAATTAGTAATAAATTGTAATAATTAGTAATAATTACTAATAAATAGTAATAAATAGTAATAAATATTAATAAATAGTAATACTTAGTAATAAATAGTAATAGTTAGTAATAAATAGTATTAGTTAGTAATAAATAGAATTAATTGGGTATAAATAAGAATAATTAGTAATAGTTAGGAATAAATAATAATAATTATGACTAAATACTAATAATTAGTAATATTTAGAAATAACTAGTAATATTTAGCAATAATTAGTAATAATTAGTAATAATTAGCAATAATTAGCTATAATTTGGAATAATTGGCAATAATTAGTAATAATTACTAATAAATACTAATTATTACTAATAAATACAAATAATTAGAAATAATTAAAAATAAATAGTAATAATTAGATATAATTAGATATAATTAGTAATAATTAGTAATAATTAGTAATAATTAGTAATAATTAGTAATAATTAGATATAATTAGATATAATTAGATATAATTAGATATAATTGGTAATAACTAGTAATAATTAGTAATAATTAGATATAATTAGATATAATTAGTAATAATTAGTAATAATTTGTAATAATTTGTAATAATTTGTAATAAGTAGTAATAATTAGTAATAATTAGATATAATTAGTAACAATTAGTAATAATTAGATATAATTAGTAATAATTAGATATAATTAGATATCATTAGATATAACTAGATATAATTAGATATAATTAGTAATAATTAGATATAATTAGATATAATTAGATATAGTTAGATATAATTAGTAATAAATAGTAATAATTAATAATAATTTGTAATAATTAGTCATAATTAGTCATAATTAGTCATCATTTGTCATAATTAGTCATAATTAGTAATAATTATTCATAATTAGTAATAATTAGTCATGATTAGTCACGATTAATAATAATTAGATATAATTAGATATAATTGTCCTTGCTTGGTTGATCACCTTACAAGTAGTGTTGCAATAGGACAACCCATGTCATGCCCTTCTCATCTATAAGAATTACCTCACATGACCCTGTACATAGACCATTCTTCCTTGAAAATTTAAGGGAAAGATATTGTTGACCCCTCAAATTTTTAAGGAATAATGATCTATGTAAAGGGAGCGAGATGATTCTTAGAGACAAGAACGAAATTACTTTGGTCATCCTATTGCAACACTACTTGCGAGGTGATCAACCATGCAAGGACAATTATAGAGTTTACATTGGACATGGATGATGCAAACCTTTTATTACATATGACCTGACAATTGGCGACCCTTTGAGATTTGAACATGTTAGGAATATAGCAAAGCCTGTTGTGAATATTGATAATTTTAATATTTTATAAATTTTTATTATTTTAATAATATTAATATTGTTTTTTCATAAATATTGATAATAAATTTTTTTATTAGTAATAATTAGATATAATTATAATTAGTAAATGAAAACTTCTTGGATAATGAAGGGAAATTTTGTAATCATCTCCACAACGATGATTACCAAATTTCCTTTCATTATTCAAGAAGTTTTCATTTTGCTAAGTATTGATAAATTAGTAATAATTAGAAATAAATATTAATAATTAGTAATAATTAGTTAGGAACCGTTAGAAAGAAATTTTAAAAAATAAATTCCAAGAACCCGGCACAATTTCCAGGGGATTGATGGAACTCCTTTTGCTCGATGAATTTTCACCTTTCAACTCTCACCGACTCAAAACAATATGAAAATTGTGATGCTACATAGGCATATTAAACCTCGTATACACGAGATTGGATATGCATTCATAGGATCATATTTTTTATAATGTTTTCAGGTGGTGACAGTTGAAAGAAGACGATTCATCGACGAAAAGGGGGCTCTATTGTCCGACGTCTCATTTACTTGCATCTTTCTCAGACTAAAATCACAATGAAGAATATGGTCGGAGATACGTATATTCATTCTCATGCATATGAGAATGAATATGCGTACCTACGACCAGATTCTTCATTGTGATTTCTGTGTGAGAAAGATGCAAGTAAATGAGTCGTCAGACAAAAGAGTAGTATTCAATCCACTGGAAATTGTGCCACCTTTAATTAATGGTAATTATTAAGAAGAAGTCGTATTTATTTATCTTCTTTTTTCAGATAGTATTTTTATAATTTCAAATTATTCAAAAACAGTGATGATTTTATATTTTGTAGAAAAATATAGAACAAGGAAGTCGACATCAGTCATTATTAGATGATCAGGCTTGGATAAATCAGCGTAGAAATCCAAATGGTTCGGGTTTAAATCCTGTATATATTGAGGGTGTTGAAGATTTCTTAAAATTTGCATAATCAAAACCAGAATATGTTTCAGAAGGCACAATTAAGTGTCCTTGTAAAAAATGTGCTCTAAGAATGTTTGACACATTTGACAAGGTTCGGGGACATCTCTTGCGGTTTGGTTTTCAAACAGATTATGTTTTTTGGTATCAACATGGTGAACATAGTTCCAGAGAAGAAACTAATAACTTTATTTCGAATCCATCACAGTTCCAAAATTTAGTACATGATGTTTCAGGTCCATCTGTTCAACAAACTGAAACTCACGATGATGTTGATTTTACTCCTGAGTTTGCACCATCCGAATTTTATGAGTTATTGAGGTCTACTAAGTATGAATTATATCCCAGTTGCAAGATAAGAAAATTAGAAGCGGTTGCAAAATTTATGGCTATTAAATCAGATAATGCAATGTCAAACAACTATTTTGATCAGATATTTTCTTTGGTTAAAACACTGTTACCTGAAGAAAATGGATTTCCTGAAAATTACTATGAGAGAAAGAGGTTGGTTCCTAATCTAGGCCCTAGTTATCGGAAGATTCGCGCATGTGAAAATGATTGCATCTTATATTCTAGTGAATATGATTTGTTGGATAATTGTCAAACATGTGGACAATCGAGGTATAAAGAAGCTCAACCAGGGAAGTCTGGATCGATTCCTGTAAAACAGTTGAGATATTTCCCCCTTACACCCAGGCTGCAACGTTTATTTATGTATCATAACACCGCGTCAATGATGTCATGGCACAAAACCAATATTTCAACTGGTAAAAGCTTGAATCATTCATCTGATGGTGATTCATGGAAACATTTTGATCGTCTGCATCCGTATTTTTCTTTAGAAGCCCGAAACGTGAGATTGGGTCTTTCTACGGACAGTTTATGTCTTTTTGGTTATTATAGTAGTCAGTATTCAGGTTGGTCTGCCTTTATAACTATGTAAAATCTACCTCAATGGATTTTGATGAAAGAGACCTTTATCTTTTTGACCTTATTAATCCCAGGACATCTGAAAAAGAATATTGATGTTTATTTGAAACCATTGATTGATGAGTTAAATGCATTGTGGAGTAATGGTGTTAGTATATATGATGTTTCTGCGAAAAAAAATTTCACATTAAAAGATGCATTGATGTGGACGATTAGTGGCTTTCCAGCATATGGCATGTTATTTGGCTGGAGTACACTTGGTCTGAAATCATGTCCTTACTATATGAAAGACAAAAAATATTTTATGCTCGTCAATGGAAAAAAACCTTACTATTTTGAATGTCATCACAGATATCTTCCAACTGATCATCCTTTTCGAAGGAACAAATCTAATTTCAGAAAAGTAACAATTGAAAGGGATGAACCTCCAAAAATGATCTCAGTTATAGAGTTAAAATTAGTTTTATTTTCATTACCTCGCATCACATTTGGGCCAACAGTAAACCAACAGAAAATTCATGGCTTTGGGAAAGAACATAATTGGATAAAACGACGCATTTTTTTGGATCTCCCATATTTGCCTGATTTGTTGGTCCACCACATGTTGGATTTCATGCACATTGAAAAGAAATGTTTTGATAATTTATTTCATACAGTTTTGGATACACTAAGTAAGACCAAAGATACTGTAAAAGCACAATTAGATCTTTCCCAAATTTGCAAGCGACCAGAACTTGAACTATTTGAAAATGTCAGATCACAGAGGTTAATGAAACCAAAAACAGTTTATACACTCTCCAAAGAGAGTCGTTTATTATTTTGTCACAGGATTGTTGATTTGAGACTTCCAGATGGCTTTGCTTCCAATTTGGGCAGATGTGTTAAGAATGGTCATATTACCAGATTAAAATGTCACGATTTTTATGTTATAATGGAAAGACTTGTGCCGATTGGATTAAGAGGTTTGTTGAATTCTATGATTTTCTATTTGATAACGGACATATCATATTTTTTTCAAGACATTTGTACAGCGACAACTGACTACGATGCGCTAAGAAAACTGGAAGAAGATGTTGTTGTAATTATATGTAAACTGGAAAAAATCTTTTCACCTGCTTTCTTTGACTCAATGGAACATCTGATATTACATTTTCCACATGAAGATAAATGTGGAGGTCCAATAGAGTTTCGATGGATGTACCCATTCGAGAGATGCATGCAGAAATTGAAGAAAAAAGTACGTAACAAAACATCAGTTGAAGGATCAATTGCTGAAGCTTATTTGCAAGAGGAAATTGCTTTTTTCTGCTCCTACTATTTTGAATCTGAATATCCCTCAAAACAAAACCACATGGGATGGAATGAGGGAAATGTTAATGATGAAATGGACAATCATTTATCAGTTTTTAATCAGCCAAATCTTGGCATCGGTGGAGTTCAAGAATGATGAATTTCAGAAGATGAACATCACAAAGCTCATACATATGTTATGCTCAGCTGTGAAGAAATGACAACATTTTTACTTTGAGTTCTTCTATCACTTATTCTATAATTTCTATTACAATATATAAACTTATTTTATTTTAGGTTATATGATAATCATATCAAGAAACAAGTTTCACAAATTACAGCAGCTGCACTTGAATAACGCAGACAAAAAAAATTCTCAATGGTTTCAAAAGCTGGTACCATAAATTATTGATGGTTTAATATCAATTCAGTTCACTATTTACTATATTGATAATTGTTTTACAAATTTTCAGGTGTCGCACATGCTGATAAAATTGATAAGTGACTGTGTATATAGAGTAACGCACCATCCAAAATGGTTAAATCTTATAATGCATATGTGGGGAATGGTTTTCGATTTCATACACATGCATATGAAAAATCAAAAAAAACAATGAACAGTGGAGTTTGTTTGAGAGGATCACATCATAGAGAAACTGAAGTTCACTACGGGAAAAGTGGTTTTTTGCGACTTGTCAATTGCGATGTGAATATATATCGTCGCAAAAGGTCCGAAGAAATACGTATTTGCAACAGGAGTCTTTTCCCATCGCAAATAGTATGTTAATTGCGACAGGAATAGGCGACCCATCGCAATAGGTTTGGCGCGGTTTGCGCGCCAAAATGCGGGAAGGGTATTTGCGACGGGGACGCATCCCCGTCGCAAAATCCCAGCGGCGGTAAATACTATTTGCGAAGGGAAAAGCTGCCCGTCGTAAATAGTATGTCGGCAGGTGTGTATTTGCGACGGGACCCATCACAAACAACATTTTAACCGACAACTATAATTAATGCGAGCGAGGGTATTTGCGATTGGCCCCGTCACAAAAGCCCGATGGAGGTAAATACTATTTGCGACAGGCAAAGCCGCCCGTCACAAATAGTATGTCGGCAGGTGTGTATTTGCGACGGGACCCGTCGCCAAGACCCTTTTAACTGCCAACTGTAATTAATGCCGGTGAGGGTATTTGTGACGGGAAACCCGTCGCAACTAACCCTGTCGCAACTAATCTAACTAACATATACCCCCACCCGTTTCTTTTTTTCCAAATCACTCAGATCTTCCTCTCCCTCTTTCTTCATTATCCTGTTTTAAGGAAAATATTTCTTTTAGTTAAATTTTTTTATACGAGAGCAATTGGAAGGCGCCAATACCTTCAGAATATAAAAGTTTAAGGTATTTATATTTTATTTTTTTATATTTATTTTATTTTTTATATTAATTTTAATTGTTGTTTATTAGTTGTAATTAAATTAGATTTAAATTGATTTTTATTTATATATATTTTTTGTAAAAAATTGATATTGTTAGTGATAATTATAAATAATTAGTGTTAATTTGCAATAATTAGATATTATTATAGATAATTAACGGAATTTAGTCATAATTAGATATACTTAGGGATAATTAGGGGTAATTAGTAATAATTAGTAATAATTAGATATAATTAGTAATAATTAGTAATAATTAGTAATAATTAGATATAATTAGTAATAATTAGATACAATTCGTAATAATTAGATATAATTTATAATAATTAGATATAATTTGTAATAATTAGATATAATTCAGTATAATTAGAAATAATTCGGTATAATTAGATATAATTCGGTATAATTAGATGTAATTCGTTATAATTAGATATAATTCGGTATAATTAGTAATAATTCGGTATAATTAGTAATAATTCATAATAATTAGTAATAATTGGTAATAATTAGTAATAATTGGTAATAATTAGTAATAATTGGTAATAATTAGTAATAATTGGTAATAATTAGTAATAATATGTAATAATTAGTAATAATTGGTAATAATTAGTAATAATTCGTAATAATTGGTAATAATTCATAATAATTAGTAATAATTAAATATAATTAGATATAATTAGATATAATTAGATATAATTAGATATAATTAGATATAATTAGATATAATTAGATATAAGTAGATATAATTAGATATAATTAGATATAATTAGTAATAATCAGATATAATCAGTAATAATCAGTTATAATTAGTAATAATAGGTAATAATTAGTAACAATTAGTAATAATTAGTAATAATTAGTAATAATTAGTAATAATTAGTAATAATTAGTACTAATTAGTAGTAATTATTAATAATTAGTAATAATTAGTAATAATTAGTAATAATTAGTAATAATTAGTAATAACTAGATATAATTAGTAATAATTAGATATAATTAGTAATAATTAGATATAATTAGTAATAATTAGATATAATTAGTAATAATTAGTAATAATTAGTATTAATTAGTAATAATTAGTAATAATTAGTAATAATTAATAATAATTACTAATAATTACTAATAATTAGTAATAATTATAATAATTAGTAATAATTAGTAATAATTAGTAATAATAAGTAATAATTAGTAATAATTAGATATAATTAGTTATAATTAGATATAATTAGATATAATTAGATATAATTAGATATAATTAGTAATATTTAGATATAATTAGTAATAATTAGATATAATTAGATATAATTATATATAATTAGATATAATTATATATGATTAGATATAATTAGATATAATTAGATATAATTAGATATAATTAGATATAATTAGATATGCTTGGTTGATCACCTTGCAAGTAGCGTTGCAATAGGACAACCCAAGTCATGCCCTTCTCATCTATAAGAATTATCTCACATGACCCTTTATATAGACCATTCTTCATTGAAATTTTAAGGGAATGATACTGATGTCCCCTCAAATTTTTAAGGAAGAATGATCTATGTAAAGGGAGTGAGATGATTCTTAGAGACGAGAACGATATTACTTTGGTCGTCCTATTGCAAAACTACTTGCGAGGTGATCAACTATGCAAGGACAGTTATATAGTTTATATTGGACATGGATGATACAAACTTTTTATTACGCATGACGAGACAATTGGCGACCCTTTGAGATTTGAACATGTCAAGAATAGAGCAAAGCATGTTGCGAATATTGATAATTTTATTATTTTATAAATTTCTATTATTTTTATAATATTAATATTGTTTTTTCATAAATATTGATCATATTTTTTTATTAGTAATAATTAGAAAACGAAAACTCCTTGGATAATGAAGGGAAAATTTGTAATCATCTCTACAATGATGATTACCAAATTTCCTTTCATTATTCAAGCAGTTTTCATTTTTCTATGTATTGCTAAGTATTGCTAAATTAGTAATAAACTGTAATAAATAGTAATAATTTGTAATAAATTGTAATAATTAGTAATAAATTGTAATTAATAGTAATAAATAGTAATAATTAGAAATAATTAGAAATAATTAGTAATAATTAGGAATAATTTGTAATTATTAGTACTAATTAGTAATAATTCTCAATAATTAACAATATTTTGCAATAATTTGCAACAATTAGGAATAATTAGTAATAATTAGTAACAAATTGTAATAAATTGTAAAAAATTGTAATAATTAGTAATAATTAGTAATAAATTGTAATAATTCGTAATAATTAGTAATAAATTGTAATAATTAGTAATAATTAGTAATAAATTGTAATAATTAATAATAATTAGTGATAATTTGTAATAATTTGTAATAATTAGTAATAATTAGCAATAATTAGCAATAATTAGAAATAATTAGGAATAATTAGCAATAATTAGAAATAATTAGTAATAATTAGAAATAATTAGGAATAATTAGCAATAATTAAGAATGGTTAGCAATAATTAGGAATAATTAGCAATAATTAGGAATACGTAGCATTAATTAGGAATAGTTAGCAATAATTAGGAATAGTTAGCAATAATTAGGAATAATTAGCAATAACCAGGAATAATTAGCAATAATTAGGAATAATTAGCAATAAATAGGAATAATTAGAATTAATTAGGAATAACTAGAAATAAATTGTAATAATTAGCAATAAATTGTAATAATTAGAAATAAATTGTAATAATTAGCAATAAATTGTAATAATCAGCTATAAATTGTAATAATTTGCAATAAATTGTAATAATTTGAAATAAATTGTAATAATTAGCAATAAATTGTAATAATTAGCAATATATAGGAATAAATAGGAATAATTAGTAATAATTAGTAATAATAAGTTAGGAACAGTTAGGAAGAAATTTTAATAAATTTTAATAAATTTTAAGAACATGGCACAATTTCCAGTGGATTGACGACACTCCTTTTGCTCGATGAATTTTCTCCTTTCAACTCTCATCGACTCAAAACATTATGAAAAATGTGCTGCTATGCAGACATATTCAATCTTATATGCATGAGATTGGATATGCATTCTTGGGATCATATTTTTTATAATTTTTTCAGGCAGTGACAGTTGGAAGAAGATGATTCATCGATGAATAGGGGGCTCTTTTGTCTGAAACCTCATTTATGCACGAGAATGAATATAGGTACCTCCAACCAGATTCTTCATTGTGATTTCAGTGTGGGAAAGATGCAAGTAAATGAGTCGTCGGACAAAAGAGCAGCTGTCAATACACTGGAAATTGTGTCGCCCTTAATTAATGGTAATTATTAAGAAGTAGTTGTAATTATTTATCTTCTTTTTACAGATAGTGTTTTTATAATTTTAAATTATTCAAACACAGTGACGATTTTATATTTTATACAGAAAAATATGGAACATGGAAGTCGACATCAGTCATTATAAGAAGATCGTGCTTGGATAAATCAGTGAAAAAATCCAAATGGTTCTTGTTTAAATGAATTATATATTGAGGGTGTTAAATATTTCTTAGAATTTGCATCATCAAAACCAGAATATGTTTTAGAAGGCACAATTAAGTGTCCTTGTAAAAAATGTGCTATGAGAACATTTGACACAGTTGACAAGGTTGAGGGACATCTCTTACGGTTTGGTTTTCAACCAGATTATGTTTTTTGGTATCGACACGGTGAACGCAGATCCAGAGAAGATCCTAATAACTTGATTCTGAATTCATCACGGTTTCAAAATTTAGTACATTTTGTTGCAGGTCTATCTGTGTAACAAATTGAAACTCACGATGATATTAATTTAACTCCTGAGTTGGAACCATTAGAATTTTATGAGTTTTTTAGGTTTGCTGAGGATGAATTATATCCTTGTTGCAAGATACGAAAATTAGAAGCGGTTGCAAAATTTATGGCTATTAGATCAGATAATGCAATTTCAAACAACTTTTTTGATTAGATATTTTTTTTGGTTAAAACACCGTTACCTGAAAGAAATGTGTTTCCTGCAAATTACTATGAGACCAAGAGGCTGGATCATAATCTGGGCCTTAGTTATCAGAAGATTCAAGCATGTCCAAATGATTAAATCTTATATTCTAGAGAAAATGGGTCATTGGATAGTTGTCCCACATGTGGACAATCGATGTATAAAGAAGCTCAACCAGGGAATTCTAGATCGATTATAGTAAAACAGTTGAGATATTTCCCACTTACACCCAGGTTGCAGCATTTATTTATGTCTCAGAACACAGCGTCAATGATGTCATTGCACAAAACCAAGATTTCAACTTATAAAAGCTTGAATCATCCTTCTGATGGTGATTCATGGATACATTTTGACCATCTACATCCATATTTTGCAATAGAAGCCCGAAACATGTGATTGGGTCTTTCTACTGACGGTTTATGTCTTTTTGGTTCTTGTGGTAGTCAGTATTCATATTGTCTTGTCTTTATAACTCCGTACAATTTGCCTACATGGATGTTGATGAAGAAGCCTTATATCTTTTTGACTCTATTAATCCTAGGACATCCGAAAAAGAATATTGATGTTTATTTAAAACCATTGATTGATGAGTTAAATTCATTGGGGAGTGATGGTGTTAATACATATGATGTTGCTGCGAAACAAAATTTCATATTAAAAGCTGCATTGATATGGACGATTAGTGACTTTTTGGCATATGGCGTGTTATCTAGTTGGAGTAGACATGGTCCAAAATATTTTCCATACTGTATGAAAGACAACAAAGCCTTTATGCTCGTCAATAGAAAAAACCTTTCTATTTTGATTGTCACCATAGATTTCATCCAACCGATCATCCTTTTCGGAGGAACGAATCTCATTTCAAAAAATGTACAATTGAAAAGAATGAACCTCCAAAGATGATCTCAGGTACAGAGTTAAAATTAGTTGTATTTTCATTACCTTCCATCACATTTGGACCAACAGTAAACCAACAGAAAATTCATGGCTTTGGGAAAGAACATAATTGGATAAAATAGTGCATTTTTTGGGATCTTACATATTGGTCTGATTTGTTGGTCCGCCACATGTTGGATGTTATGCATATTGAGAAGAACTGTTTTGATAATTTATTTCATACAGTTTTGGATACACCAGGTAAGACCAGTGATACTTTAAAGGCATGATTAGATCTTGCCCAAATTTTCAGGTGACTAGAACTTGAACTATTTGAAAATATCAGATCATAGAGGTTAATGAAGCCAAAAGAAGCTTATACACTTTCCAAAGAGAGTCTCTTATTATTTTGTCATTGGATTTCAGATTTGAGACTTCCAGATGGTGATGCTTCCAATTTGGTCAGATGTGTTAAGAACGGTTACTTTAATGGATTAAAAATTCATGACTGTCATGTTATAATGGAAAGACTAATGCCGATTGGATTCAAAGGTTTGTTGAATTATATGATTTGGGATTCAATAACAGAAATATCATATATTTTTTCTAGACATTTGTCCAGTGACAACAGACTACGATGCGCTAATCAAACTGGAAAAAGATGTTGTTGTAATTATATGTAAACTAGAAAAAGCTTTGCGCTGGATTTCTTTGACTCAATGGAACATCTGATATTACATTTTCCACATGAAGTTAAATGTGGAGGTCCAATATAGTTTCGATGGATGTACCCATCCGAGAGATGCATGTATAAATTGAAGAAAAAAAGTACGTAACAAAGCATCAGTTGAAGGCTCAATTGTGGAAGCTTATTTGCAAGAGGAAATTGCTTTTTTATGCTCTCATTATTTTGAATCTCAATATCCCTCAAAACACAATCGCATGGGATGAAACAAAGGGAATGTTAAGGAAGAAATGGACAATCAATTAACAGTTTTTAATCATCCAAATCTTGGTTTCGGTGGAGTTCATGAATGATGGGTTTCAGATGATGAACATCACAGAGCTCATACATATGTTCTGCTCAACTATGAAGAAATCAAATCATTTGTCCTGTGAGTTTTTCTATAACTTATTCTATAATTTATGTTACAGTATTTAAACTTATTTTATTTGTAGTTTATATGATAATCATATCATGAAACAACTTCCACAAATTACAACACCTGCTCTTGAAAAATGCAGGAATTTTTTTTCTCAATTGTTTCAAAAACTAGTAACATAAATTATTGATGGTTTAATATCAATTCTGTTTATTATTTATTATATTGATAATTATTTTGAAAATTTTCAGGTGTCTCAATATACTGATAAAATTGATAAGCGACTGTGTATATTGAGTAATCCACCATCCAAAATGGTTAAATATTATAATGCATATGTGGTGAATGGTTTTCGATTTCATACACATCCATACGACGAATAAAAAAACAATGAACATTCGATTTTTCTTGAGAGTATCACATCACAGATAAATTGAAGTTGACTTTTATGGCATTTTGGATGAAATTATTGAGTTGTGTTGTCTAGGATAGAATTACATAACAATGTTTACATGTAGGTGGTAGGATACTAAGAGAGGATTTCATGTTCATCCGACTCATGGAATCTTTGATATTAAATATAAAAGTATTCTTGCAATAAATGATCCATTCTTACTGGATCAACAGGCACATCAAATTTATTATACCAAGTACTGTTCTACTTCAAGAGACTTGAGTGATTGGTGGATCATAATAAAAATGAAATCTCAGGAAAATCAGTTTACTCAAATAGAATGTGGTTCTACTGAAGTGGAAGGAATTGAAATTTTTCAAGAGACTTCTCAAAATCCATCTGATTCACAAAAAGATGTGAATATCGATGATAACACCCCACAAATAAGGATTGATGGTGATGAAGATGTTAATGATGATACAAATGAATTTGAAATGATAGGAGATGTTGAAACTGAAACTCATATGGATATTGATGATGCTGAGGAGGAAGATGAAGACATTGACATTGATAGCTATGGAGAAGAGGATGAAGATGAACATTGACATAGTTAAATGCTGGTTATAATCATAACTAATATATATCTATATATAATAGTTATTTTCAACTATCTGCGAACAACAATCATTTTGTGTTTCAAATAGACCCTGATATATATCGCGAGTTGCATGAGGCTGCCCACCCGTTGGATGAGGGAGATTTTGGAACATATGACCCTCAGCCTACTGGCAGTTTAGGGGGTAGGCGAAGGGGGTGAGGTCTTGCACGACTGATGATTCCTGACCCTATCCCCGAGCGACGTCCACATCTTGGTTTCGATCCACACACACAGAGTTATGGTAACCTGTATATTTTAGATAGATTTCATTAATTTATTTATATACATACTAATTTTTTGATTATTTATTCCTTTTTCACGGTTTTGCGCATGTAGCTATTAGAAAGGGGAGCACTATCTTGTGATTTTTTTTTCTCAGCCATGGATCACATGGGAACAGATTTCCGTTGATGTGTGAAGCGACATGTTCCATCATTGGCTGGTATGTAAATAAATAATATTTATTTTGAAATTTATTTTATTAATAACTTGATATTATAAATTATTTGTAGGGTTTATGGTATCATATCAATGATAGCATGCACAACGTTATCCACGCGTCATGGTAGGTTTCTATACGTGACCGTTTCCGTCAGTTTTTGCACAATTTGAGAAAGAAATCCATTAAGAAAGCATGAGTGATAGAATTTCATGAGTTGTGTAGAGATCACCGACCAGAGTACATTTTATCTCACGTTTGGGATGGATTATGTTTACACTGGTTGGGTGGTGGATTGCAGAGGAGATCTTCAATGGGACGGCAGAACCGGGGGAGACATGAGGTGACACATCGAGCTGGTAGCCGTACATTTAGTTCGCATAGAGAGCATCTGGTAAGGATATTTTTAAATATTTTATATAAAATTAAATATAAACAGTTTATTTTATATTCTTGTAGGCAGTCGAGCATCCCGATATTACAGAGTTCGACTTTTATTGGAGGATGTACTGTGATCCAGCCACTAGAGAGATTAGAGGTGATCACCAGCATCAAATTGTGGTTAGTATTATTTTTTCAGTTTGAAAAATAACTGCATATAATATTTTCACAATTTTAATTTTAAATTGGAATTGAAGGAGTCATATGAGGCTGCGACCTCTCAGACACAGGCTGAGGGTCAGGATGAGACGACTGAGCAGACTGGTTCTCACCATTTTGATGAGGCGACATGGATGTAGGCGACTCATTATGGCTTTGAGAAGGGCCGAGTAGTTGGTATCAGCTCTCATTTGACTCCTGGTACTTATTATGGTACTTCTGTGATGTCGGAATCCAGCTTGAAAGGAGCTCATGGAGAGACATCATCTTCTGGCTCACAGTATCAGGAGCAGTTGCGAACTCAGGATGAGCTTATAGAGACATTCCAGATGCAGCATGAAGTGATGTGTGAGTGGCAGAAACAGTAGGAGCAGCATCACGAGGAGGAGCTGCGTTGATTGGAGCAGCGACGACAGCAGGAGTATCACGAGCAGATGGAGTATATGCACCGTCTGACTCGTAGTTTTGGGATGGAGTTTCCTCCACCTCCTCCAGAAGACCCCCCAGTGATTTGTTTTTTTATGTTAAAATCATTTTAATTCAAGTTTTGTAATAATATGAACTATTTATAATTTCGGCCGTTTATATTTGTGAAAATATTGCATAATTTAATTTTTTTAAATATTTTATTATTTATTAGTAGTATTATATTTTTTAATATTTGTTTATTTTACTAATAATAATAATATTTTATGATTTTTTATATGTTTTTGAAAATATTGAAACTGTTAATGATTTTTTATTATTTTATTATTTTAATAATATTAATATTAATTTTTTATTAATCATAATTGTATTAAATATATATTTTTAGTATTATATTTTTTAATGTTTGTTTATTTTTCTAATAATAATAATAATAATTTATTATTATTTTTATAATAATAATATAATTTTTTCGTTAATCATAATTTTATTATTATTTTTAATTATTTTTATTATTTGCAACGGGGTCTTTTGCGACGGAACCTTGTTGCAAATAAGTGAAATATATTTTTTTAAGATTAGTATTTGTGACGGGCCAAGGGGCCTGTCGCAATTAGTATTTGCGACGGGCCCGTCGCAAAAGGTTTATGGGTATATAATGTATATAATCGGAAGGCTATTTACGACAGGTAAGTTCCCCATCACAAAAACTAATTATGATGGGCCCGTCACAAAATGTTTTTGGGTATATAATGTATATAATCGGGAGTTATTTTGTGACGGGTAAAATTCCCGTCGCAACAGATATTTTTTGCAACGGGCCCGTCGCAAAAAATGTCTCTTGAGACGGGATCCCGTCACAAATAGCCCATTGCAAAAAATGGTAATTCCAGTAGTGGTTGACTTTTATGGAATTCTAGATGAAATTATTGATCTATGTTATCTTGGAAAAAATTACATAATGATGTTTAAATGTCAGTGGTTGGATACTGAGAGAGTCTTGTGTGTTCATCCGACTCATGGAATCATCGATATTAAATATAAAAGTCTTCTTGCAGTAAATGAACCATTTTTACTAGCTCAACAGGCACATCAAATTTATTACACAAAGTACTATGCTACTTAAAGAGACCTGGGTGATTGGTGGAGCATAATAAAAATGATATCTCAAAAAAATCAATTTAATCAAACTGAATGTGGTTCCACTGAAGTGAAAGAAATTGAAATTTTTCAAGAGACTACTCAAAATCCATCTTTTTCAAAAAGAAACGTGAATATCGATGAGGACACCCCAAAATTAAGGGTCCATGGTGACGAAGATGTTAATGACATTACAAATGAAATTGAAATGACAAGGGATGATGAATGTGAAACTCATATGGATATTGATGATGTCGAGGAGGAATATGAAGACATTGACATCATTAGATATGAAGATGATGATGAAGGTGAACATTGGCATAGTTAAATGCTGGTTATGATCACAAATAATATATATATATAATAGTTATTTTCAACTATCTTCTAACAACAATAATTTTGTGTTTCAGATGGACTCTGAACTATTGTATGAGTTAGAGGAGGTTGATCTACCTTTGGATGAGGGGGATGTGAGATCATCTAACCCTCAGCATACTAGTGGTTCTGGAGGTACACGGAGGGGGCATGGTCTTGCGTGATTGATGATTTCTGACCCTATCCCCGAGCGACGTCCACATCTTGGCTTCGATCCATGCACACAGAGGTATGTTAACCTGTATATTTTACTTAGATTTCATTAATTTATTTATATATATACTAATTGTTCGATTATTTATTCTTTTTTTCGCAGTTTTGCACATGTAGCTGTTGGAAAGGGGAGCACTATCTTGCACAATTATTTTTCTCAGCCATGGACCACATGTGAACCGATTCCTGTTTATGTGCAGCTCGGCATGTACAATCATTGTCTAATATGTAAATAAATAATATTTATTTTGAAATTTATTTGATTAATAACTTGATATTATAAATTATTTATTGGGTTTATGGTATCCCATCAATGATAGCATGCGTGACTATATCCATGCAGCATGGGAGGTGGCTATGCATGAGAGTTTGCGTTAGCTTTTGCACAATTTGAGAAAGACTCCCATTATTGAAAGTTGGAGGGACCGTATTTGATGAGTTGTGTAGAGCCCACTGACCAGAGTACATTTAATCTCAGGTTTGGTATGGATTATGTGCACACTGGTTGTGTGGTGGATTTCAGAGGAGTTCTTCATTGGGTCAGTAGAACTTGGGGAGATAGGAGGTGACACATCGAGCTGGTAGCCATACATTTAGTATGCATAAAGATCATCTGGTAAGTATTTTTTTTAAATATTTTATAAAACATCAAATATAAACAGTTTATTTTCTATTCATATAGGAAGTCGAGCATCCCAATATTACAGAGTACGATATTTATCAGAGGATGTACAGTGATCCAGCCACCAGAGAGATTAGAAGTGATCACCAGCATCAAATTGTGGTTAGTCTTATTTTTTTCAGTTTGAAAATTAACTGCATGTTATATTTTCATAATTTTAATTTGAAATTGGAATTGAAGGAGTCATATGAGGCTGCGACTTCTCAAACACAGGTTGCGGGTCAGGATGATTCGACTGCTCAGACCAATGCCCACTGTTTTGACGAGGTGACATGTATGCAGGTGACTCAGTATTGCTTTGAGAAGGGCTGAGTAGTTGGTATTGGCTCTCATGTGACTCCTGGTACTTATTATGGTACTGCTGCGATGTCGGTGTCCAGCTCAAGAGGAGCTCGTGGAGAGGCATCATCTTCTGGCTCGTAGTATTAGGAGCAGTTCTGAGCTCAGAATGACCTTGTAGATAGTTTTCAGAAGCAGCAAGAAGAGATACGTTAGCAGCAGTAGAAACATCAGCAGCAGCATCATCATCATCAGAAGCACGAGGAGGAGATGCGTCGATGGCAACATCAGCAGCAGCAACAGCATGAAGAGAAGATGCCTCAATGGTAGCAGCAACATCACAAGCAGATGGAGTACATACTCCGTCTGACTCATAGTTTAGGGATGAAGTTTCCTCCACCAGCTCCTTTAACTCCTCCACATCCTCCAGAAAACGACCCCCAGTGATTTTTTTATGTCAAAAACATTTGAATTTAAATTTGTTGTAATATAAACTATTAACAGTTTCCGTCTTTTATATCGGTGCGATTATTACATAATTTAATTTTTAATATTTTATGATTTTTTTTTGTGAATATTGAGAATTTTAATATTTTTTATTTTTTTATTATTTTAATAATATTAATATTATTTTTTCATTAATCATTATTTTATTAAATATATTTTTTCAGTATTATATTTTTTAATATTTGTTTATTTTACTAATAATATTAATAATAATAATAATATTTTATGATTTTTTTATATTTGATTTTGAATATTGAGAATTTTAATATTTTTAATATTTTTTATTATTTTAATAATATTAAAATTAATTTTTCAATAATCCTAATAATATTTTATGATTTTTTTATATTTTTTTATGAATATTTAGAATTTTAATATTTTTTTATTTCTTTATTATTTTAATAATATTAAAACTAATTTTTCAATATTCATAATAATATATTAGAATTTTTTTTATTTTTCTGTGAATATTGATAATTTTAATATTTTTTTATTTTTTTATTGTTTTAATAATATTAAAAATAATTTTTCAATAATCCTAATAATATTAAATTTATTATTTTTGAAATTTATTTATTATATGTGATGAGATCTGTTGTGGCGGGATCCCATCGCAAATAGTCAAAATAATTTTTTCTTAAAAAAGGTATTTACGACAGGCCTGTCATAAATAGTCTAAAAATATATTTTGAAAAAAAAATTCGACGGGATTACTGGCCTGTCGTAAAAAAGTATTTGTGATGGTCCTGTCGTAAAAGAGCTTATATATATATAAATTATATAATCAGAGACTTATTTACGATGGTGATGTTTCCTATTGCAAAAAATATTATTTACGACGGGCCCATCGCAAATAATATTTTTTACGACGACGTTTTCTGCAATAGGATATTTGCGATGAGGCCCCGTTGCTAAAGCCTATTTGCAACGGGATCCCGTCGTAAATAACCCGTCGCAAATACCTTGAATTCTAGTAGTGAAAGGTATGTTCTGGTAAAAAATATATTAGCCAAAGAAGAGGCTCAACCATTTTAAAAACTATTTATAATATCCACATCATTGAAAAATAAATAATCACATGATCTAGTTTAAAAAAATCCATATTTCTATCAATATAGTGAGGGTGTCAGGAAGAATATGTCAAAATATTCTTAGAAATTTAATAGGATAAGGAAAAATTGTTTAGTGCTCTTGGGCATGGATTTCCAAAAAAACAAACTTCTAAAAATGTTTTAAAATCCAAGTCAAGGAATAATGTTTCATATCAATAACCATTTGAAATAAATTTCTCCAAAAATAATGGAATTATTCTCAAAATAAATTTAAGGCTTTAAAAGGATTTGAATATTTTTTTCAGGTAAAATTTTTCCTAAAAACATGCTCAAAAAGAAATAGAATAATAATATCACTTAAAATAATAGAATCATATTCTCTCAAAATTATATATTATTATCCCCCACTTAAGATCATATAATGAGATATAATGTTGTATATGTAAAAAATAAAAGGGAAGATTCAACTTAGTTCTTTCCCAATACATGATCTAATCTCCTACTTTTTAATTTTATTATCGTATAAGAAAAATTAAAAAACATGAAAAAATTTCATTGAAATTAAAAACTAAATAAAATAAGAACAATAAACATTAAAAATCCTTAGGTCATCCCCTAGTTTAATAATACAAGAGTTTTAGAGTTTGGGGGGGAAGATGAAGAATGGGTTCTCCCTATTTAAGGTTGAATCTTCCTCTATAAATTGATTGATTTGATGTTTAGGGAGTATTTTCTTCACCAAAGGGCTCATGATATCAATTTCCAGGTACACCGTTTCTTCTATAGTGATAATTTCATCATGCTCATCACTTTCCAATGTTATAAATGGCTTATAAGAATCTAAAATATCACTATTGGGGAAGTTAGAAGACAATTCATATAGTTAATAGTTAATGGAAATTGTGTTTTTAGAAAATTAAAATCCCTTAGTTTTTTCATCTATGATATCTAATTTATGAGAAAATGTCTTAGAAAGGATTTCTATGATGAGTCGAAGAGAAGAAATTTATGGTACTTCTTCAACCACCTCAATGTATTCTTGAGAAAAGGAAACTATAATTAGATTTTCCTCTTATTATTATTTATGTCCTTGAACTATATACTCTTGGAGAGCAATTTTCATCATTGTAATCATGTCCATTAATTATTCTATATTGGCATGTCTTTCTCCAAATTATTAGTCCAATAGATTTTAACTACTGTAGATCATCAATACTTCCTATGATGTTGGTTTATATTATTATTAGAGGAATATAGGAATTTGAAGATGTTTAATTGGACAAATATAATAGTATTTATCATCCAACCATACATTATTTCACACCTCAGGTTGTTGTGGTGTTTAGGACATTGAAATTACTCTTAAGGTTACCATGGGTAGATGGAGTGGTTAGTGTGAAATTATTGGGATAAGTGTTCATCTCATACCATATTAGTGATTATATCAACATCCTTAAATTGTTTATTTAATTAGGGATCTCTTGTTGATGAATATACACATAATGAAATTTCGTCTAGTTTGAATAAAATATAGAGATTGAAAAGAGGAGATAAATTAATGAACAATAATAAAAAATAATGAAACAAACGTTATTTTTTGTGAGAATTAGCTACACCTACCCAATATTACTTCCTAAAAGCAGATCTAAAATTAATGATATAAAAACCTTGTTTTATTCTTTTGAATAAGAATTATAATTTTAATATCCCCCATTAGTGAAGCAATGGAGAAAGCCATGAGTTTGTCTCATGAAGAGACACATTTGGAAGTTACACTTGACTCACTTATTAATATTATTTTCCATATTTTATTTATTAATATTAAAATAGTAAATTATTTTTATGTGGGAAAGTGTATTTTCAAATGAATTAAAAAATATAAATAAAATAAAATTTGGTAGAAAAGGGAAGCGATCTTAGTGTTATTCCAAATAGTCCATCATTATCTATTTTTTGTTCTTTAAATCAATTTTTTAATTTAATTAATAAGATTCATGAATTTAATTTTCATGGAAAATTTTTGGAACTCAACATGCGTTAGATACCTCCTCATCACTTCAATCACACCTCCTTCATAATGTAAATTGATAACATACCCTATTCAAGACATGAAACTATTTCCCACCCAGTCTCACTATACATTGTTCAACCCCTAATACACATAACACCATAATTTGAGGTGTGGATCAAGATAAGGGTGGGAGAATATATTTCATAGTGGTAGGAATGATATTGCATAAATGAAAAAATAATATGGGAAACTACTAAAACAACACCACATTACCTACATCCACATCAAATATGAAAGAAAAAACTATAAAATTATCAAAAAGGATTCGATAGTGCCTTGTACATTAGGTGAACTACTATGAGCTGACAAAAAAATCACATACATAAATATTAAATCATTTTATATGAATATTCAGTAAATATCATAAAAATACATTGCCCATAATCATAAATGTTTTATGTATATAGAAAATAGATACATAATTATCTTATTTCATGAAGGATCTTCATCATCTCCCAAAATGTTCTTATCACATAGTACACTTCTTAGTCATTACCAACATAAAACCATTATTCATAACCTAGGGAAAGGACACATAAGAAATGGTGTTGTAAAATTACATATAATGGTAAACATGGGAGATATCAGTGAAAGATAACATATAAGAACCACATGAGCATATTTTCATGAGAATATGATCTTAAAATATAAAAATCAAACCTAAAAAATCATAGATAATAGTAATGGTAGGAGTATTTGGAAAATAATACAAAATGATTCATAGATGAATAAAAGTTCATAATACTTGAGATAATTTCCTAAGAATAATAACATGTCTTAGAGAGTTGCATAAAAAGTGTGTTAGAATCATAATGGTAGAAAATGTTTTTCAAGTTTTCCCACCAATAAATCATCTCATGTTATGATTGGGACAACCACCCATGTACCAAATTCAAGCTTGGGATAACTACCCATATACCCTATTTTGGGATTGGAATGACCGCTCGTGTACCCTTTGATCTCATAAAAATGTAATCAATACCCAATTCAATGGAGGTATATAAAAGACCATACCAACATATAATTATAATCCATTCACATTTATTCTAAATTATCATGAAAAAAATTATCATTTTAAGAGAGTATAACCCATAAAAATGGATTTAATCAATATTTCATTATCATAATAAATAAGTGTTCAATGAAAGAATATGGATTTTATCATTGTATAATATCCTCAATGAAGCACAAGTAACATAAATGGATATTTTCATAGATAAAAATACAATTAAAAGATCACTGGAATATTTGTTATTGAAAATACACATTTTTATTTTGAAATAACTTGTTTAAAATATAAAAATATCAAGAATATTAGGAAAATATTTTCTTTAAAAATATCCATTATCATTTTTCATGTAATATTTAAGGAAATTAATTTTCATGATAGTGGGTAAATCCTTTCATGTGGTAGATGTTAGAATAATGATCCCTTTCACACATTGGGTAAAAAGATTAAAAGTAACTTGTTTAGAATAAGAAAAGAATATACATATTTGAACATTCAAATTAATGTAAGACATGGTAAAAAAATAATTTAATAAATTATTATATAATATCAAAAACATTTTTGAACTCATTTTAAAGAAAATATAGACATATAATACAATGATTCCTGACCGAATAGAGAAATAATGTCAGTTTTCCTTAAAAATGTTCTTTCAGAATACTGAGTAAAAAGAGAGGGGAAAATGAAGTGAAAACATGTAGTCTCCATAAATAATCCTTTTATAATAAAATAAATATATTTTTTAGGGATATATCATATAATTTTATCATTTTAAATTTATGTATAAAAAATCTATGTAAAAACTAATATGGCAACATAAAACCATTAGTGTTAAGGTAACCTTTGAATCAAAACCCCCAAGAAATAAATAACATTAAATTCTAGAAATATAAATAAATTCCTGATATAACATATAAAATTGTATGTACAGACACCATAGGAATAAAACAAGTGGTTAATATGGAAAATGTCTCACAAAAAAAGATAGACGAGAAACCCATCCCTCGGGTAAAGATTAATCTATAAGATCTTTTATATTCCTTTATAATAAATTTAAATTTGTTATAATTATTTAATATAATTATATTCATACTTATAATACCATATATGGGTTACTTATAACATCTTATCACCCTTTCATTAAAAATATTTCAATATCAGCATCATTTTTTTATTTTAAGTGCTTCATTTTTCATGTATGTTTTGATTTGATTATTATGATCCTTGAATCATGATCGTAGTTAAATTAACTAAATAATATTAATCATTATATAAATATAATATTTATTAATTATATACATATTGTAAATCATCTATAAAATTCAAATATGGAAAAGTGAAATATATCACTCATAGAGATGATATGCTATACATATGAATGAATGATACTTCAATTTTCTAATGATAAAAAGGAAAAATGAGTAGATAATATTTTAAAATTAAATAAAAATTATTATATCAAAATATAATATATATTCACTAAATTTATCTTGATAACTATCCATGAGAGGCGATGATGGGAAATGAATCATTTCTGTACATTGAGGTGGTAGTCTGCACGTATGCACATGCGATGCTTTCATTTCCCATTTGATGGAAAAGTGGTAGAAAATGGTCATACCCTAATAATAATACTATACTAATTATGTTATTATGGATACACTAGATTTATTTGATATAGAAGAATAAATAAACAATGAAAGAGTCTTACCACTTATTTGAGAGACCTCATTTTCCTTACACTCTAAGACTTTTTGGGATGAACTTATGGAAGAATAAGAGATCAAGAATTAAATGAATGAAGATATTAAGGTATTTGGGTATGGATTTTCTAATATATGAAGATAAAATTTTTAGAATAATTTAGGAGAATACAAGACTTTTTATATGTGAGGGGACATCCAAACATGGAATTGCACAAAAGGTTTAAATAATACAACCATTTTCTTGTGAAAGTGGAAACAATATTTAGTAAATCATATTTAATATAATATGAAGTATAAATATATTTTACCAATACGGTTTGGACATGTTTAAGTGGTATTTTTAACCCTATCCCTTAGTTTAACCCCCAGTAAAGCCTTTTAACTGTAATTATGGTAAAAAGTACTATTTTTACTATTCATTATAACAATGAATGAAAGTGGAATCATTAAAAAATTCAGAATTTTTTATTCTAAATATAAAATTAGTATTATTAAATTCATTTTTAACAATTTGTGGAAATTAATTTTAAAATAATCGTGCAAAACACATTAAAAATCATTTTTTATAATGCATTTTTAAGCATAAACCCAAATTTATTCTCTTCCCTTGTATATAAACAACTATTATATGAATGTTAAAATATATTATTGAATATATATTATATATATTTAATTAAAATTTTATATTGATAGAGATTTATTTAATTTATTAAGATAAAAACTCACTGTGCACATATGAATAGTTTTCTAAAAAACAACTCTTTTACCTTAAAATTATTTTATCTTCATTAATAACCATTAGATAACTAATGTCTGAAAAAAATTTCATAAATTACTAATAAATTTCATTGAAAAAACTTTAAAATTTTCATCAATATATAAAAATTCAAGATATGTAGGGATATATAATTCTTTGAATAATAGGTCTTTTACTCATGAAATGGTTTTATTATCAATTTAATGTTTATTTATTTGGCATTAAAAAATACATATTAATTATGAAAAAGAATTATATATATTTATTAATTTTTTTATTAATATCCATACCCACCAATCTAACATCTATTTTACAAAGTCCATAATATATCATGGTTCATTTGGACTCGGGGTTACATATAAAGAAAGCTATCGAATACTTAAAATTTATTTAAGAGGAATCTATATAAAATATCATGGGGTTATATTCTATAACACTTAAAATGAACTTCTCCCTTAAAATTAAATCATTATGATGTATAAAAATGATAATAATTATTATTTATCACATCTTTTGGTTCCCATGTAGCTTTCTTGTGTTTTCAATTCCTCCATAGAACTTTTACCATTGGAGTAGTCTTGTTTCATAACCCATTATCTCTATGATCATAGATTTATATTAGTTTTTTTCATGAGATCATGCTTCAATGATTAAACCTTTTATTTTTTTACATGTTAAAGAATATTAATGTAATTCCTCAAAAGAGATACACATAACATATCTTGAACTTGATATAGGTTTAGTGGAAGTAACAAGTGATAAGCTACCATCCCTAATCAATCAAGAATCTCAAAGTTTCATATATAACTTGGGACCATATTTACTTTTTCCCAAATCTCATAACCTTATTTCATAGGGAGATTCATAGGAATATCTTCTCACTAACTTCTAATTCCATATTTTTCCAACGATTATCATAATAACTCATCTATTGAAAATGAACTCCCATGATGTTTTTCTAAATGAATCTAACCATCCTTATCTAGCTCAGGTAAAAATAGATTTAATTATACAAATTCATCCTAGAATTATATAATTCTACACATCATTCCATATATCACTTCATGAGGATCCACATTTTAATAACCCCAACCCCAATAGCCTAGAGTCAGCGGTCATTTTATTATAATGGAAAAGATACAAGAGATCACATCACCAATAATCGATCAATTTAGTATTCATAAATAACTAGATACATAAATGGTACCCTTATTTCATTGGTAATTAAGCAAAAAAATTAAAAAATAATATACTTCTTATCACTTATTCAATGACTTCATCTTCAAAATATGTTGAAGGAAAACAAATAAAATGGTGACATTAGACCCTCAGTAAGGGTAATATGAGACAATAATAAATGAAGAAATTTTGATAAGGCATATAAATTATGGTAAGGTAAAAGATCTAAAAAACACATTCCATCAGTACACTAAGAATGAAAATGAATCCATAGATTTTGTAATAGTAAAAACCACATGGAAAGTAATAAATGAATATTGAATGAAGAAAATTGTTATTTATTGGATGCCATGTATCTAGAACATGAACCATTATAACATCAAGATAGTTTAAGTCTATAGTTAAACCCCCACTTGAATATTCATGGGAAAAAACAAAGAGGGTTTGTCGCCAACTATTATGTCTCATGAAACCGGTCGATGCATTAAGGAGTTGTCTATAATCAAGCCCCACCCATCACTGCATATCCAAAATATTCTTCGTACATAGATTCAATTCAGCGAAAACATTAAATAGAAACTCCTTTATATAAAAATTCTAAATAGAAAAGAAAATAATCATATCCATGATACATGAAATATGGATATTTAATGAATGGTGATCTTAAATATATATCCACCACACATATGAAATAAGTGATCAAAGGGAATATCATAATAATTTTAATTAAAGAATTTATTTAAATAATATTTAGACATTAATAAGGGAAAATAGTAATATATCATGAAAAATTATTTCCACCTAAATTTAAAACAATTAAAAATAGTTTTTAAGAAACATTATAAAAGAGTATATTTAGTGTGATAAAAGGAAAAATATAAACGAGCCTTTATAGCAGGAAAAGGCATAATTGAGTGCATAAAACCATAAATGAATAAAGGTAGTTTTTCATGATAGTAAGAGTGATTTTAGAAAAACATTGGTGGATTAAAATATATTATGGATTGTATTTGAAAATGGGTAAATTGGAAAGTTCCCTTAAATCAGAGTTTCTTATCAAGAGAAATTGAAAAGTGGGTCTTATAAAACATGAATTTCCCCCTCAAAGAAAGAAAAATTGAGATGGGAACATGTTTTTTGGAAATACACAAAAAATGTAGGATGAGTACATAATAATAATAATTAATTGAATTAGGTTAAAGAGAGAGAGAAAGCATAACCGAAATAAAAAATGGATGTTTGAGGAGAATCCATTACATTATGTCTAAAGGTGTTATTCACTTTCACTTAATGTCATGGATAATGAAATTCGATTCATTAATATTTTACTTCATAACATCATAAAATTTTATTTGATTCTGTATAGTTTTATTAAGTTCATTTATGGATTTTTTATGAGTTAAATGATTCAACTTTGTCATTCCTGGGTGTTCGTTTCCTTGGTTTTCATGATTGGATCACTTGTATACATGTATGGAATTCATGTTAAATGGGATTAATTATCCAAAATAGAAATTATATGTTTTTAATGAACATTACTATGATGAAATGGTCTTATATAACATTTTTTTATATATTATGATGATTAATTAGATAAACATTAATGATGAATGTCAGTTTATTTGGGTAAATTTTTGATTATCACGAACTAATTTTATTTTATTAATTAATATTATGTATATATACTAGTTCTATAAAATTATAAAAATTATAATTTATATAATAAAATCATATTTAACCATAATAATGTTTTTATGACAAGAATTGACATTGGTAATGGAAAATTAAAATGCATCATCCACGATGATGGTCAATCAGCACATCCCAGACTATATTTTCATTTTTAGAATAAAAGGGAGAAAAGAAGGGGAATTATGATATATTTTAAATTAACACATTAAAATTATAGTATATATAAAATATTTTGGAGTAATAATTCATGTTAGGATAGAGTATGTTAGGGAATGATAAGAAAATAAATGAAATTAAAAAGTAAATAAAGGAAAATGAAAGATGATTTTACCTCTTGAATTTATTCTCTTTAAGAACCTCCTTTAGGGGCCTAGGATTGGTATTTTGCTAAGTCCAAGGGTTCGTGGACATGGTAAAGAGACTTATAAATAGTATTGGGTAAAAATTGGGCAATATTCATTGCTTAATAGGTGTGAGGAGAAGAGGTGGTGATGGGTTGTATTTATAGTGGAGAAAAGGGGTGGTTTCTCATTATTTTATTCATTAGTTTATTATTATTCCTCATGAATATGAATATTTTTAGAATTATCACTAAATATATTAAAATAAGGAAGGATTGTTTAATATTAGGGTCATACATCAGCCATACATCATCTATGACTCAATAATTCATGTATTTAGCTTATACTGTAAATTATTGTATTTCACTATTCACTAAAAATTAAACTGTTTTAGAAAAATACCAAAAAATCACCCTATCCATTTTTCAATGTGTATAATTAAAAAATGAACTCAATTTTGTGAAAGTAATTTTATAAAAAAGTAAAATTTAATTTTTAATTAAAATCTTCATTTACTCAAAAAATACCAGTTTTAAAATAATAACTAATTTTATAACACCTTAAAAAATTGATTAAGATCTCATAAAATTATAATATAATCATAAGACAAAAAAATATTAATTTTTGAATAAATTTTATGAAAATAAATTTTCTTTTAAATAATTATATTGATTTTAAAATTAAAAATAAATATATATTTTTATAAAAAACGTACACTTAATTAATAATTTCTAAACAATATATTTAATTGTACTATGATATAATTTTTTCATAGTTCCATTTATAAGATTCCTATATTTTCTTTATACTTTTATAGGTGGTTTTACTATTCTATTGGCTGAATTACTGTTCATAAGGGTAACATTTCTATTCCAAAGGTGAAGTTACAATTTCATTGATATATGTTCCTTAATTTCTAGAAGAAGCCTCTTATTTAATTCATTATTTTTTTATAAATATTTTTTTTGTGTTCACTATGTTATTTTATATAATTTTTACTATATTAAATAATATTGTGTGAAATTTAAACTATTTAATTAATTGAATTTTTTTGGGAGGATACATACCATAAAATCATGGGGTGTTATATTCTTCCCTCCATCAGAAATATAGCCCTCAAAATATTCCATGAATATTTCCCTTTGAATAGATGTGGGTGGTTCTTCTATATAACATCCTTAGGCTCCCACATTTCTTCATCCATTTTATGGTTTCTGCAAACAAACATTACAAGTCGAGTCATCTAATTTCTCAATACTTTCTCTCTTATTTCATGAATATAGATAAGATCTTCGAAGAAAAAAATCATGTTCCAGTTCTATTTCTTCATAGGTGAGTACATTTGTTTGTTCTAGCATTTAATTATTTTACACTGATATGTGGAACACATCATGAACTTTGGAGAGAATTTACGGAATTGATAATTATTAAGCTATAGAATTTCAAATGGTCCAATGTATCTCAGGCTCGGTTTCCCTTTATTACCGAATCGTATGAAACCATTACCTGGAGATACTTTTATAAAGACATGATCTCCCACTTAAAATTGTAAATCCTTACTATGGTTTTCATCATAACTTCTTTTCCTTATTTTATTCTTTTTTATATGAGCCTGAATAGCCTTACCTTTTTTGTTGACACATTAATACGTGTTATGCCTATAAGTTTCCTCTCACGAAAATCAACCCAATAGGTTGAAGTTTCACATCTCTTTCAATATAATGCATCATATGGCACCATTTTAATACTAAAATGGAAACTATTATTGCAGTTAAATTCCTCCAAAGGTGAATAATGATCCCATATACCTTGAAATTCATGTGATCATGATCTCAACATGTATTTAATGTTTGAATAGCGCTTTCATATTTTCCATCAGTTAGAGGGTAATAAGCATTACTCAAATAAAGCTCAGTATCTGAATCCCTCTAAAGAATCTTCCAGAATTTTGATCTAAATTAGATATATCTATTAAAAAATTAATAGAGGTGCACTATGAAGGATTAAAACATTATTAAGATAGAGTATTTATTAGCACTAAAGAGGTAAATATTATCTTATATCATGAAAATATACCATTTTTTGTAATATGATCAACAATAACATTAATTTCATTATTCCTTCTAGGCGTCCTTGGTATTTCATTGAAAACTTCCATTGTAATGTCATCCCACTTCCACATAGGAATAGGTATGGGTTGCATGAATCCTCATGGAGGATGTCTCTCAGCCTCCACTTGTTGAAAAACTAGGCACCTTAACTCATAGTAAGCAATTTCGTGCCTCATTTTATCCCAACAAAAATGTTATTTCAGATCTATAAACATATGGGTACTACCATGATGTATAGTGAAATTTTTTATATGAGTATCATCTAACTGTTCCCATTTTAGATCAGGTATTGATGAAACAAATAACCTCTTTCCAAATTTCAGAATTCTATCCTTATACACAAAGTCTTCCAATATTCCATCCTTAACGTCTTTAATTTTCTTTTGAAAATTAGCATCATTATATTGAGATTTTTTTATCTTCGCCAATAAATATGGTTTCACAATCATTAGAAAAAGGAGTGATGATTCCTCATCCATAGAAATTCACTTATCTATCATTTATAAATCCATAAACATAGGATCTTTCTCAATCCTCATTTGGATTATATTCCCATGATCCTTCCTTCATAATCCATCTTCAACCTTGTTTCGTTTTCCTGGGTGTTAGTGTATTAAGAAATCATAATATTTTAGTAACTAGATCCATCTCTATTGCCTCATGTTGAGTTTTTCTGTGTAAATATTTATTTTAAACTCTTCTGATCTGTATATATATCACATATTTCACAAGACAAATATCATCTCTATGTATTCAAGGAAAAGATTATGGATTCTAACTCAAGATCATGAGTTGAATAAATTTTTTCACGAGTCTTCAACTGAATTTATTCATACGAAATAATTTTATCATTTTTCATAAGGACACAACCAATTTCTTTCTTTAATACATCACTATGAATCACAAACCCATCATTTCCTAATGGTAGAGTAAAAATCAGATCATTGAAAAAACATATCATCAATTCTTCAAAATAGACTTCTCATTCTTTTTTACCATATGATCTCAACCCCATTATGTGTGATCTTGGTTAATAAGTTAGCCATTCGGGAAAAATTCTAAATGAAACACCGATAATAACTTTCTGAACTAATGAAACTATGTACCTCGGTTGTGTTCACCATTGTAGGCCATTCTTGGATTTCCTTTTTCATCACAGGATCAATTGAGATTCCATCCATAGAGACTATATGGATAAGAGAATAAATTTCTTGAATTGATAATTCACACTTTCTAAATTTAACAAATAACTCTTTCCATTTGAGATTCTCAAGATTAATTTTCAAGTGATTCTCATGGTCTTCATATATTTTACAATATACTAAAATATCATCAATGAATACTACAATAAAATCATCAAGATGCTCAATGAATAATCTATTCATTAGATCAATGAAATAGAGGGTGCATTATTCAGTCCAAAAGGCATTAATTTGTACTCATATTGTCCATAACTCATCTAAAAAGTTGTCTTGAGAATATCATCATTCATTAATCGCAACTGATGATACCCAAAATGATGGTCAGTCTTTGAGAAATATTAAGAACCATGATTTCTTCAAAAAAATTAAACAATTAGAGAAAAAGTATAATTTTATTTATTTTAATAGAATTTATTTCTAAATATTCAATGGATAGGCTCGAGGATCCATCTTTCTTATTAATAAATAGAATACGGGATCCCCATAATGAAACACTAGTGTGAATAAATCCCTTATTACTCAAGTCCTCTAGTTTTTTCTTCAACTCCAATAATTCCACATTTTCTATTCTATAAGGATTATTTGATATTAGTCTTGTATTAGGTATTATATTAATGGTAAATTTAACTTCACGCTCGGGGAGTGACCATGTAATTCCTTAGGAAATACATCAATGTATTCCTACACAATTGGTACACACTCAATTTGAAGATGACTTTACTCATCCCGAATTTTTTTCCCTTATTCCAAGATAATTTCATTAAATATAGATAATTGTGGTGGATCTATATAAGAATCATATGATGAAGTTTCTACTCTAAAGATAATGGATTCTACATATTCCTTGCAGATCATAATTCCATCTTCATATAATAAATTATTTCATTATATTTTGACATCTAGTCCATTTTGAGGATTATATCAAATCCAACCATAGTTAGGACGAAAAGGTTAGTAAATAAAACACTTTTATACACCATAATAGGAAATTACTGACATATTTTTGTTACAATGAGAGTTCCCTTAGGGGTTTAGACTGAAAACACACATATTAAATAAAAAGGGAAATTTAAAATTTTCTTTGAAAATTTGGTACATATATAAGATTTTGATGATCTAGAATAAAAAATATCATTGGATATATTTGAATATAGGATTAATGTACCATAAACCAAATCATTAGGTACTTATAATTCAGTTGTAGTGATCTTATAAGCTTGTATATCTCCCCTTGACCTCTTATATGGTAGATTCCAATAATGCTTGGGACATTGATTTGAATAATGCCCCATTTTTTAATAACTGAATCATTGAAAATCATTTATTGGTTTCTTCCCTTTGTATTAATTTTCATGATGACCCTTTTCTTCTAACTTATAAAAAACTCTCATTCCTTTCATGCATTTCCTTGGATGATTAGTTATATAATTTTAACACAATGGAATTTGTTTCATTCCCTTTATCTTATTTGATGATACACCTTTTCAATGGTTATCAGAAGACCTCTTCATCTATTTATTTCTCTGTAATATATAGGATATATCAATGTCATTCTTCATTTTGATTACACTAAATACTATTTCATCATATGATGAATTTTATTTAGAATTGAGCGACCTTCAAAGACCTGGATTGAGACCATCAATGAAATGATCAATATTGTCTTCAAAATCAAATATTTAATCAATATTATGTCTGGATAGTCTTGTGAAGGTATCCTCATGCCCTGAAACACTCGGTTCTTCCCTTTTATTTATGAAAATGAATTTTCACTTTATTTCAGTGTGTTTCTCACATGGGAAATATTTGTCGAAGAACATTTCTTTAAAAGTTATCCATTCCATGTATTCTATTTCAAATTCCTCCTTTATATTATGGATCAAAGACCACCACTTATCTGCATCTCCCTTGAGATAATAGACTTCTAATACTACCTTTTTAATTTCATTTCATCACAATGCTAGAAATATCTTTTCAAGGGATGTGATCCTCTTCTCAGCTACCACTGGAATACTAGTCCCACTAAAATATTGGGGTTTCTTTTGTATAAAATGATCCAAAATTTGTGTAGTATGGTTATTCTTCATATCCTATGTAATATTTACTAATATGTTAATGATCTCCTCAACTCTAACACTAATTGTGTTTACTTTCCCAGTGGGGAAATCCCAAGAATGTTTACATGTATTGATTCCCTTCCTTCAATTGGGTTCCATTTCTAAACAATGGTATAAATTAAATTAGGTTATGAAGCATAATTAATCATTTCTAACTTGAAAAACACTTAACATGATTTGGAAATTTATGCATTGCTAATATCATAATTATAAAAACAGTTTCTTTAGGGACATGTTCACTTCTATATAATTCATAATGGTTTGTAAATAAAATCTGAATTATCCTAAGAATATCCCTTGGGAGTGTCAAACCTAGTGCACAGTGATTCCCATTGTC
The DNA here is from genome assembly GCA_963277665.1 of Viscum album. Classification (NCBI taxonomy): domain Eukaryota; kingdom Viridiplantae; phylum Streptophyta; class Magnoliopsida; order Santalales; family Viscaceae; genus Viscum; species Viscum album. Next base: position 918,868,714 of record OY728120.1, on the reverse strand, counting down.
GGGTACCTAGTTATGTCAAGTCAGGCCTAGCGAACCTTATCAAAGTTGTTACCCTTAGGTACATATATTCCTAAACCACACCAACATGTAGTATTCAGACATTGATGTATTGGTAGGAATACCCACATACTCCATCACATACCAAAATTATAGGATGTTATTTAATACTTATTATAAAATTATACCTTTGGGTTATGTTTCCTAACCTATGTTTTCAAAATTTTGTTTCCATGGTTTCAACTAAACATTCTCTGATACCAACTGTAACAGCCTCAACCCTAATATCCTAGATTTGGCGTTCATTTTATTACAATGTCATAGATATAAGAGATCACATCACAATGGATCGATCAGTTTAGTAGTATTGAAGAACTAGATAAAGATATGGTTCCCTTATTACATTGGTAATTAACCATAGAACATAAAAAAATAAAATAAAATTCTTCTTATCACTTATTCAAATATTTCATCTCCACAACCTGGGGGAGTAAAACTAATAAAAGTTGATCTAAAATGCTCACTAAGGGTTATATGGGACAAAAATAAATGAAGAAAATTCAATAATGCAAATAAATTATGGAAAGGTAAATTATCTGAAAAACACATGCCATTAGTATACTAAGAATGAAAATGGATCCTTATATTTTTTTCATATTGAAAACTACATGGAAAGTAATACCTGAATATTGAATAAACAAATGATTATTTATTGGAGGTAATGTATCTAGAACAAGAACCATTATACTGTTAAGATGATTTAAGCCTATGGGTAAACACCCGAATGAATATATTTGGAAACAAACACAAAGGGTTTGTCACCAACTGTTTTGTCTCATTAGACATGTCGATGCATCAAGGGGATATCTATAACCGGGCCCCACCAGTCACTACAAGGAAAAAATATTCATCATACATAGTTTTAATTCAATAAATACATTAAAAGGAAACAAATTCTATGGAAATGGTATATTTATAAGGCAATTATCATATTCATGATATAAGAAATATGCATATTTAATGAATTGTGATCACAAATATACATACACCACACACAAGGAATAAGTTTTCCAAGGAAATGCCTTAATGGATTCCATGGAATAATGGATTTAAATCATACTTATACATTAATAATGTAAAATAGGCACATATAATGATAAATTATGTTCAATTTAAATGAAAACAAGTAAAAATGGTTTTTAAGAAACATTAAAAAATAGCCTCTTTTGTTTGATTAAGGAAAAATATAACACAATCATTAAAGTGGGAAAGGAATTATTGATTACAAAAAACTAGAGATGAACAAATGTAGTTTTTCATGATAAGAATAGTGATTTTATAAAAAATTTGGTGGCTTAAAATATACTATGGATTGTACATGAAAATGGGTAAGAAATTGGAAAGTTCCCTTAAATCTGGATTGCTCATCAGGAAGAATTGAAAAAGGAACCTTATAAAAAATGAATTTCCCCATAAAATAACAGATAACTGAGCTTAAAAAATATTAATGATACATAAAAATAGAATTTAATATGATTTCAAAATAATAATAATGAATTACATTTGGTTAAATATAGATAAAGTGTAACCTAAATGAAAAATGGTTGTTTAGGGAGAATTTGTTACCTTATGAGCGAAGGTGTTCTGCACTTGCACTTAATGACATGTTTAATGATATTAGACTCACTAATAATAAATTCAGAACATATTAAACATTTCATTGATTAAATATAATTTTATTATGTTCATTTATAGTCTTTTTTATGTGTTAAAAAATTCAACTTTGTCATTCTGGAGTGTTTGATTCCTTGGTTTTCATGATTTTTTCACTTGTATACATGTATATAAGTTCATATAAAATGGGATTATTTATATAGAATTGAAATTATATGTTATTTATGAACTTATATAATATTAAATGGTATTATATATGAGTATTATTCATTAGATAAAACGTTACTGATGAACATTAGTTTATTTTGGTGAGTTTTCGATTGTCACGAACTACTTTTGATTTATTAATTAATTTTATGTATATATACTAGTTCCAAAACAATATAAAAATTATAATGTGTATAATAAAATATTTATTTAACCATAATAATTTTTTTATGCCCATCCTTGAAGGTGGTAATGCAAAATAAAAATGCATCATCGATGATGACGGTAAATCGACACATCACGGATTGTATTTTCATTTTTAGAATAAAGGTATGAGGGGAAGGGTATTGATGATGAATTTTACAATAAAAAATAAAATTATAGTACATATAATATAATGTATTTATTATTAATGTTTGGATAGAGTAGGTGATATTAGGATATGAAATGGAAAAAATTGAAAAGAAAATAAAGGAAATGAAAGAGGATTCAACCTCTTGAATTTCTTCTCGTTGAGAACCTACTTAAGGGGATTGAAAAAAATGGTTTATGAAATGGTTAAGATACTTGAGAAGGGTAATGGGCAGTAATTGGTCAATTTTCAAGGCTGAAGAGGTGTGAGGGGAAGATGTGGTGAGGGGTGGAATTTATAATGGAGTAGAGGGGTGTTTTCTCTTTATTTTATTCATTAGTTTTTTATTTTTCCTCAAGACTATGAATAGTTTGAGAATTATCACTAAATATACTAAAATAATATAGGACGTTTTGATATTATGGGTTTTCATTATCCACACATCATCTATGAATCAATAATTCATGTATTTAGCTTACACTGTAAATTACTGTATTTCACTATTCACAAAAATTCAACTATTTTAGAAAAATCCAAAAAATTCAATCTAAACATTTTTTATGTGTAGAATTCAAAAATGAACTCCATTTTATGAAAATAATTTTATACATAAGATAAATTTATATATTATTTAAAATCATCATTTTCTCAAAAAATTACAATTTCAAAATTGTAACTTATTTTAGAACACATTGAAAAATTAATTGAGGTCTTCTAAAATTATCATAGAATCATAATAAAAAAATATATGAATTTTTGAATACATTTAATGAAAATAAATTACCTTTTAAATCAATATATTAATTATAAAATTGAAAATAAACATTTATTTTTACATTAAATATCAACACTTAATTAATAATTTAAAAAAAAATTATTTACGTGTACTATATATAATTATAAAATATTACCATTTATAATATACCTAAATTTTATTTATACTTTCATAAGTGATGTTACTATTCTATTGGCCAAAAAACTATTCTTGAGGGTCACATTAATATTCCAATGTTTAAGTTACTAATTCATTGATATGTGTTACTTAATTTCCTGAAAAAACATCTTTTTTAATTCATTCATCATTTATAAGGTATTTTTATTGTTCTATATGTTATTTTCTATTATTTTTACTATATGAAATAATTGTTTACGCAATTTAAACTATCTAATGAATTGAATTTATTTAAAAGGATACATATCGTAAAATCATGGCGTGATATAGACATGGATTATTTTTTGAATGTTATTGTTAAAATAAAAAATTTCAAAGAGGAATGTGTTGATCCCAAAAAACTTTTCAATACATAGAATATGATATTATCACTTAATATAGAGTTTTAACGGTTCTATCGAACTTACCATCTATTTGAGGATGATAATAATTAATGAAACACAACTCTGTATCTAGATCCTGTTAAAGACTTCTCAAAAAATCGAGGTAAACCTAAGATCTCAATAAAATACTATATAATATTGTTCTATATGTTTCCCTACCACTTCCTTAATGTATATCCACAAATTTTGATCAAGAAATAAGTCTTCTCTAATATTAATAAAATGTGTTGACTTCATAAGGTGATTGACTATAAACCCAATAACATTATACCATTTAGATATTGTGGGTAGTCCTATGACAAAATACTATGTGATGTTCTCCCATTTTCATTAAAATATGGGTAATGGTTGCAATACCCCCTTAGGCTTATGCCAGTCATCCTTAGCTTTTTGATATACCAAGAACTGAGATACATACTTCACAATATTAATCTTCATTTTTTCCCACTATAAATGATCCTTAAGATGCCTACACATCTTCATACTTCCAAAATAAATAGAGATTGATGGTATATTAGCTTCATCTAATATGATATTTTCCAATTTTGGTATAATAGGGACACGTACTCTATTATTGAACGTTATGAGTCCATGATAATAAGAGTTGAACTAATGAACATTCCTCATCTTCATTTATATCTCTATTTCTTCCTTATGAACCTCTATAATATTAACATGGCTAGTTATATGAACACTCATTTGATAAATTTAATATTTATACCATTATATTAAGATTTTATTATTTATCCTTTGTATATACATAAATATTGTATCATTTTTTATCCTTATACTAGATAAGAGAGCACGACCCTTTTGACTCAAAGCATTATCCAACTTGTTCACCATCCCATTATGGTGATGTATTTTGAAATCATAATCTTCAATCAAGTCTAACCAAATTCTCTATCACATATTCAATTATTTTTGGTTTAATATACAAATTAATATTTTATGATCAATATATACATCACATATTTCCCCAAAAATATAATTCAATCATATCTTTAATTCAAAGATTTTAATAATTAACTTGAATTCATGGTTCAATTAATTCTAATCTTCAACCTTTAACTGGCGAGAGGCATGATCTATCGCCATTTCATTTTGTATAAGAACATATATCAGTCCCTTCTTTGATTCATCACTATAGATCACAAACCATTCTCTATTATGGGGCACTATGATCACAATTTTAATTACAAACCTTCTCTTCAGTTTCTTTTAATTTTCTTCACATTCATTAGTATAAAAGGAATATTAATCCCCATCGAGTTAACTTGTTGAGTGGATTATATATCCATGATAAATACCTCAAAAGGTGACAATAATTTTGAATAATGAAATAAAACTGTGGATATTCTTCACCGTGGTTGGTATGATCTAATTTAAAATAGTTATCATATTTTATGGATCCACTCATATACACTCTCTTGAGATTATATTACCAAAAAATGAAAATTTTTGTATCTAAAATTCATACATGTAAATTTTGAATACATGTTATTTTTTCATGGGGTATTTAGTATAATCCTCAAGTGATCATCATGTTCATACTTAATCTTAGAATATATAAGAGTATCATCTATAAAGATATCCAAAAACAGATCACTCTAATCTCTAAAGTCTATGTTCATGGGATCCTTTAAGATAATGAGAACATTAGTATGACCAAATGGAATCAATATAAATTCATAGTTTCTATACCTCATATGGATGGTTTCATTAGGTATGTACTGAGTTCTTAACCTCAATTGATGGTATATAGAATGAATGTTAATCCTAAAAAACTCTCAAGATCCACACAGATGACCGAAAGACCATCAATATTGGGTAAAGGGTAATTATTATTGATTGTGATCGTATTAATTTATCAAAAATCAATGTATAGCCACATTGATCTATCTTTATTTTTAACAAAAATAACCAGTTCACCCCATGGTAATGAACTATGTAGGATGAATATTTTATCTTGATTCTCTTAGAGTTTAATATTCAGTTTATATAACTCAATCAGGGCTATTATATATGAAGTATTTGAAGTAGGTGTAACACTTTGTGTAATTTCTATTGAAACTCAACTTCATGATTCAAAGGAAAACTATGAAATTATTTAGGAAAGACATCAACAAAATATCATAAAATAGTAATATCTTTGATGTTGTTTTTATCCACATCCATTAGATATAGATATCCCTTGTGAATATATAATAATACCCATATAGTTGAAGAAATTTCCATCAGAGTATCATGGTCATCCTCAAACCTATAGATGACCAAAGGATGATTCCAAATTTCAAATTTGATTTTCTTATTTTATAATTTATAAGGGATATATATAGAGAGAGATAATAAATACATAAATTAATATAATGTTCCACTAAAGGATGAGTAATAATATTTTCATACGTTATAGTATTCAATCATTTATATGACATCCCCAACTCTATATTTGAGGAAAAGTGTCACTTAACCATCATGATCCACTTAAATGAATGGCATATAATTGGATGTTACTTGGCCTAGGAGTTTTCCATTGTATTGGGGCATCAACTAAAATAATTCTCATGTTCCCCACACATAAGAACAAGAACTATTATGGGGACCTTAATATGAACATCATTTCCCTCCATCAAAATCTTTATATTTTGATCAGTAATTAGTTTTTTATTCCCTTTATTTCTATTAATAAAACATCTCACCTTTCCTTTAAGACATTTACATGGGTTCTTCATCCAACGCTATTAACATTTAGGAATATGAATATTCATCCCTATATGGTGTATATAACCAAAACATTCTTGAAACCCAATTTTTCTCTTATTTGGTTCAATCAAAAACTCACATTTATTTATATTTTTAATAATAATTCAATATAGATAATTAGTTTTAATGAAAAAGTTTCTCATTTCATCTCCCATAACATTTGGTTTCTATTGAGGAAAATTATACCATTTTCCCTCACATTCATCATTAAAAATATTATTACTATTTCCAACCATTTAATAAAACCCAAAAGTATAGTTTGATAAACAATAAAAATAGTGAGTAATCATATAATAATGAAAAATCATTCACAGTTTTTACAAATTATGACAGCTTATTTTTTATCAATTACACTTTATCTTCATCTCATATCACTATGGATTTTCATAGGTTTTTATAGTTTCAATCCACACATTCATCATAATTATATAAGGAAAATTTGAATTAACCTAAGAATATCCTATGGGAGTGTCTAGATAAGTGCATAGTCTTAGGAACACTCATCATGAACTGATGACGATCGAGTTAATATCCAATCCGACACTTTTAGAGTTTTTATACCTAGGTGTATCTATTCCATAACCACATCCATATTCTAGTATCCAGATAGGAATGTATTTTCTAGTAAAACCACACTCCTTTATTCACAACAATTTAGGATGTTCTCCAATTAATAGGGTTTTTATAAGGTTTATCATTAACTTTTATAATCTTAAACCCCAAAAATAACTAAACCCTTCTCTAAAACCAAGTTAGGTGAACCAAATATCACATACATAAATATTACTTCGTATTAAATGAATATTAAATATATATTATAACAATAAATTACCCATAATTGTAAAGTACTAGAAACTTTGAATACAAGATTCCTAATCATCTTATTTTTTGAATAATATTCAACATCTCCCACAAATATATTCTCATATAGTACCCTTATTAGTCATACCCTACAAATACTATTCTTCATAACATGAGGAAAAAAATAAGAAAGTGTGATATAGGATGCTCAGTAAGGGTTATCATAAGAGATATAAGTCAATTATCATATTTAATAATAACATGTTTATATTGGTATAATAATATAGGATTAATATTTAAAAAACATACCCATTAATTGATAGATCATAATCATGGAATATGGATTGGTAAATCACAAGAATGAAATCATATAAGAATCAAAGATCATAATCCATGAGATAATATCATAAGCATAAGAACATGTCATATATAGTTCCTTAAAGAGTGTGTCCTAATAATAATATTAATTTTATGTCCAGGATACCCACCAATAATGACATCACATGTTAGGATTGAGCTGACCACCCATGTACCTACTTCAGTCTTGGGATAAACGGGCTTTATCAAGATTTTATAATCACAATGAATGATTATCTTGGAAAATAATAACGATGGTATAATTGGATTATATCCATAGTAAAGCATAAATAAAATCAATGGATACTATCATATGCGAAAATACCATTAAAATATCACTTGAATATTTCTTGAGGGAAAAAACTTTTTATTTCAAAAAAAATTATTTAAAATATAAATATTATAGAATATTATGGAAAATAATTTTATTTTAAAATAAACACAAAAAATATTAAATGAAAATTCGAATAAAATAATTTTCATAATTGTGTGAAAACACACTTATACATTAGACATTAAAAAAATATTCCTTTCACACTTTTGGAAAAAATATCAAAAGTTCATAATTTATAAAATAAAAAGAAGATTCCTTTTAAAACAATTAAAATAAAGTAAAATATAGTAAAAATGAAATTACTAAATCATTGAATAATATTAAAAATATTCAAGAAAACATTTCAAATAAAATTCAGGCATGGAAGAAAAAGATTCCTAACCAAATAGAGAAACTAGGTCGGTTTTCCTTAAAAAATGTTCATTCATAATTTTGAGTACATAGAGAGAGGAAAGTGAATGGAAAACATGAAATCTATAGAAATAAAAATATTATAAGAAAATAAATAATATTTATGAGAGATAGTTCATATAATTTCATACTTGAAAATTTAAGAATAAATAATCTTAGTAAAAGAAATATGATTGTAACATAAAACTCTTACCGCTTTGGTAACTTTTGGATTCAAACCCACTTAAAAGAAACAACTTCAAATTAATCAGTAAAATAAAATTTATATAAATAGATTAATTATATAAAATATTAAAGGGATATTATATACACCAAATGAAATAAACAATTTGTGAATATGGGATATGTCTCATGGAAAAAAGAGAGACGAGAAACCCTTACTTTGAGTCAGTCTTGATTTTTAATTTATTATAAACTAATGTATAATAAATTAAAAATTAATATAATTATATTCCAAAATAATATTCATACTTATAATACCATAAATGGAATACTTATAACATCTTATCACACATTCATTGAAAATATGTTATTATCATCATCATTTCAGATGTTAACTCCTTCATTTTCCAGGAATGTTTTGATTCAAAAGTTACGGTCCTTTCATATTCATCCTAGTGAAATAATATATATAAGTTTAATAAATATATAAATCTCATATATATTCATTATATACAAATTTATTACCATCTATAAAAGGAAAATATATAAAAATAAAATATATTACTCATAGAGATTGTAGAACATATGTACATACAAATTATTCTTTCCTTTTCTAATGATAAAATGAAAAGAAGTTAAATAATATTTTATCATTAAAGAATAATTAATTTATCATTAATTAAATATTTCTTGAATAAATACATCATTAAAACCATCCATTTGGGGTAGGGATGGAAAATGAATCATATCGCAATATGGAGGCGTTAGCCTACACGTATGCATATGTGATATTTTTTTTCCATTTGATAGAAAGAATGTGGAAAATGGATATTCCACAATCATTATAATATCACATTATATTTAATATTTGGGATTCATTATTATATTATGGATGAAAAATATATATAGGAAGTATAAGAAGAAATAATCCTTGAATGATTTGGGCAAGATGATAACCTATTCTTTGAGAGACCCCTTTGGCTTACACCTTAAGCCAACATAGGGTGGTTTTAGGGTCAGAAAAGAAGATAAAGAAAGAATTAATGGAATATAATAGGTTTTTTTTGTAGGTATTTTTTGATGTAGAGAGTTCAAATTTTTCTAATTATATAGAAGAATACGCTCATTTTTATAAGTACGGGGAGGGAAAAACATGGAATTATATAGAATATTTAAATAATATATTGTAATTTTGGGATGAAAGTGGAACCAACTAGAAATTTATTATAATTGAAGATAATATAATATTAAAATATATTCTTCCAATAATATTTATTCTACATTAAGTGTAATTTTTACACTTATCTCTTAGTTTAACCCCCGCCACCCAATAATCCCTTTTTACCTTAATCATAGTAACAAATTTTTACTTTATTAATTTTTAATTACGAAAAAAAATGAAAGAATACACATTAAAAAAATTAAACATTATGATTCAAAATATATAATATATTTTATAAAATTCAATTTATATATGAGGAATAAATTAATTTTTAATTAATCAAGTAAAATCCAATGAGAAAACCCTTTTTTAATTCAGTTTTAAGCATAAAACAAATTTATTCTCATTCATTGACAAGTAAAAACTATTAGAGGAATGTTAAAATATTTTAATAAAATTATATTATATAAAATTAATTATCATAATTTATAAATTATTATTTATTTAATTTATTAAGATAAAAACACATAGTGACTATAAAAACAGTTTTCTGAAACATAGGCCTTTTAATCATGAAATAATTTTATTAAAAATTAAATTTTTATTTATTGGGAATTAATCAATAAATTTAAATCAATAAAAACGTTAATATATATATATATTTAATAAGATATTTTATCCTATTCAGACTGACAAATCCAGCACCTATGTTTTAAAGTCCATTATATGTTATTATTTATTTAGAATTGTTGTTTTGTGTAAATAAAGAGATAAAATACATAAAATTTATTTCATAGGAATACATATATAATATAGGGATATTTAATATTCAATAACTATAGGTAAAAAAGAGTATATACATAAGTATGGTAATGTATGAACATAATAATGAAAAAAACTAAATTAAATTATAGAAATGGTAAAATACAAAAAACATCTATAAATCATTAACAAGGCTGAGAGACCGAGGTATTGAACCCATATAAGAGAGGGGTGAAATACATTTATAGGTAGTAAATGGGAATTATATTTACATGGTTGGGTATCACATATCGTGGAAGATAAGGATATATCTTTCTTGTATAATTCTCCAGATCCATCTCCCAAATCGTCATTCTTTACATGATCCCTTTTCTACCCCTTTTGATGGATAAATAAAACATGGTATCACCGTTTGATTTTTTACCCAATTTTTCAAAGAAACATGATCAAACATATTCCCTTTTTTATTTCCATTTAGGGATAAGGATACATGGATCATGATGGGATCAATAGTTTCTAGTGTTTAGTTTATCAAGATGGCACAATGAGGAGGATGATATTTCACTTAAGATTATTCATAATTACATTAATTTTTTACCTTGGTTATTAAAATTTAGTAGGTGAATATAACTATTTAATCATACATGGGAAGTGCATTCATCAACTAAATATTTCATAGAATCCATTTTATACTTCTATAGTTCTTGTTTTACACTGGTTTACTCTCATGCAATGCTTATCTTGGTTAAACGATTCTGATGCATTAGTTGTGAGACTCGAGTGTTTATTATAATGTGAAGGGATATATAATTTATTTATTATTACAAATGTATGTTTCACTTAAATATATATTTTTTTATACATCACTCACCCATGGTTACTCATACATATCTAATGTCTTATGTGAGACAATCCTATGAATATCTGAGATACATATTTAATATGACACAACCAGAGTTTCTGATTGGGGTAATATCACACACGTATTATGTTATGATGTTAATATGAAATAAGTCAACATTTCTATGTTTATTCTTACATTGTGGTATATTTCATAGTTTTATATCACATAGTTTCTAGGCTTCATTTTAAACACATGCGAGTGATGATTTAATCCTACGTAAAATATTTTCAATGAAATAAAACCTAATCCTTCTCAACATCATCTCATTTAATCCCACTCAAGTGGTAGAATATGTATTAAATATTTCATAGCTACCCAAAATAAATTTTACATTTCTGAAACTTGTATTGATTAACCATAAATCCGTCCAAACTCATTTCAAAAATAAAATAAATCAATGGATTATTGAAATATATTTACAAAATTAATTAAAAATAAATTATAATCATGATATTAATAAATTTAACATTTAAACTTAAATTTATTCTAAAACTAATATAATATGATTAATGCCTAAACATTAAAAAAATGAATATTTACTGTATGAAATTCAATAAAAAAATTTGAAACAGTATGAGCCCTTATGCAACCCACCATATCATATTTAGTCTATATATATATATATATATATGATGAGTTATGTATGACCAAGGATATAAAATACCTTTGGTGAACCAAATACACTTAATATTATTGTGATGCTTTTATTTTTATTTGAAAATTTGAGTGTAATTTATCATATAATACATATTAGTAAATAATCTAGACTTTTATAAGATAACTTCGCCAGAATTTTTTTAAAAAAGTGAAGTATTTGTTTGTAAAATTTATTAAAAAATTTTAAATTACATATAACAGTGTTATTTTTTTTATGGAAATAATATTTTATTTCGTTGATGAATTGAAAATAAAAATTATCTTTTCTTATTGTGTTATATCATGATGTCCAACATGATAATTATAGGTCTATTGTTTTTATTATTTTTACTCACTTCTGTAATTTTATATACTATTTTTATAATGGACCATTGTATTAATTACTTATTTTTATTCCTTATTAAGAATCTTTTCATGGATTATTTTTTCCTTTTATCTTCGGGGTCATTGTAACTTGTAGTTCCTGCACTAGTTTTATCAATATGTCATATGTTTTCAATTTATATTTTCCCTAAATAATTAAAACTATTCAAGTTGATTATATGTAGAAAAAAAATTTCATTGTTTGGTTGATTTATTTTTGATAAATGAGAAACTCTTAAACAAAAATTTAAGGAAAATGTTTTTTATTATTCATAATCAATTCTTTTAGGTGTGATTAATTAATATTCATTCCTTTTTAATGCTAGATATTTGTTGAAAATTTTGAATAAATAGTTTACAAATAGGTCTTCTAAAGTTTAACCATTGGATATATTCCAATAAAAACTATTGTAACAACTCCTAGTATATGTTGTTTTATTTTTATTATTTAATTCTAAAATTAATTTTATTTATACATAGAATACATCAAAAATCACATTTCATCTATTCTTTAATTAAAACATTATGTAAAAATATTATGATAATATTTATAATACTTTTTTTATGATAATTAGTCCAATATATACCAACCATCATTATATTTAATCCATTATATGTAGGATTTGTCCGGAATATAGATTTCCATGATCTAACACAATATGGATGCATTTACATTATTCTTTGAGATAAAAACTAACAAATCATAAGATATTATTGTTTCTATAGAATAAATGATTGTGAGATTGACCTATGAATACAACCAGGGAAAATGGACATCACGAAAAATATATCAAAGGATAAATATGTAATGAACACATATTCTTGATTAATGGTCATACCCATTGATTTAAAAATATACCCACCTACCAAAGACTATGATGTGTCTATGACATGGATTTAATCTCAAAATAATGCCCATTTATGATCTTATGGTATATGAAAGTGTTGTTATCACCAAAATAATATGAAATATTAAGTCTGTAAATGATAAGGTATGTGAGTTAGTCACTAGAACACATGCATTTTCAACAATTTTTATGCTTGATTTAACTATCCACAAGTGGTACAACTACTACAATAAAAGTAACATATATCATTTCTTCTCGTAGGTACAAGGCATGACTATGACTATTTATTTCAATAATAAAAATGTTTTATGTTTGGTTTTTAGGATAAATTTAAATTCCAATTGAGTTTTACGAAACCTAATTTTCTGTGATTTTAATCTTTTTAAGTAGTGTTTAGTTGTTTTGAAGAAGAGTATAAGTTTAGGGAATATTATAGAGGAATGGATAAAATCATTCCATAATTAATAAGGAAATATCATGGTTTGTACATTATATAAAAATGTGATATTAAATTACAGACAAATCTCATTTTGACTCATGAAAGTTTTAGAAGAATATTTTTTTAATACAAAATTTAAAATAAAAATGATCATGATCATGTCTACAATGAGATTTTATATAACAAAAATACCCAAAATTACCCTAATCTCAAACTAGACCTCAACTTACCTCTATCACATTCCCCAATATAATTAAATGCTATAGATAGTCAATTATGGTGTGTACAATAATTGGGGGAACAATTAACCATTTATTCATATTCAATAATTTATTGGATATCATAAGATAATTTTCAAAAAAAAATTAAATAGAATTAAGTCATTATATAACTAGTACGAATGAATATATACATATGTTCCATTTAAAAATGAATACAATTACCTCATTAATCAAATATTCCAGTAATAATAATAATAATACAATTCGAAAAATTCTTATTTCAACACAATAAAAAATAAGATATAATATATCTCAGACCTGGACACCCAGCTTCAGTGCTACAAATACAAACCATACACATATGTGTTGATACCAAGTGATATTAACTGATTATAATACACATATATTTTATATCATATCCATAATTTTAAAAATTCATCTCCAAAATTCACAATATCCCGGAATCTAAAGGTTTTCTGCCTTTAGATATTGGCTACTTGATATTCTTATTTTACACTAAGTATTTATCATTATAAAAATTTATCTTTTATGATACTATTTTAGATGCATCATACATTATAATATTATTGAAAACTTAGTAAATGGGAATATAACAAAGAAGTGAGATTATATTCTCATTAAGGGTAAACATAAGATATAAAAATCAATGATCATAAGTGTGTATACATTTATCTTGTTCGTGTAAGAAAATAATCAAGGTGTATAAACAAAGAAAATGAGAATCGCACTCAACAAAACATATATCATAAATCATGAATCAAGAAAAAGTATTTTGAAACAAAAAAAATACATGAGTAATAGTGGCGTGGAAACATGAATCAATATTCAAGAGCCATGAAAACAAAACATAGGCATAATAATGTGGCATATACATAAGCATGTGAAATAATTCTTTATGTTGAGGATCGTTGTCAAAAAATCATCACATAAATTATAGAGTACATTTATGGATTAGGTTTATTCCCCAAATTTTACATTTTAACTTATTATATATAATTTTTTACCTAATTCATTATATGGATGTATAATTATGGTCCAACCCATCACATAGTGGATAAATTTCATTAGAGGTTTGGGTTAACCCCCATTTACAATCATCTCATGAGATATAAACTGTACTCAATGCATTGAAGGGATATATAATTCTAGGACCACCATTTAAATAAGGAAAACCAGAAATATGTGTGTCACATGAATATGAAAACATTCATAATTACATCATATATTAATTAACCCATGAAAAAAATAGGTTTTATAAAAACATTAACAATACATAGTTATCATCTATATAGACAATAAAAAGTTGATGGTATTATTAGAGAATATATATAGTGAATCATAATAAACATAAAAGGGTGTTGAAATATTGAAAAACACTTTTAAAATAACATTATAAATTTTATTTTAAAAACAATTAGAGATATACTTTATTTTTGATAGATTTTATTTTTACGGGAAATATTTTACAAAATAATAAATAAAATAAATTACTTTCAGAAAGAATTAAAACATTGAGATAATGATTATTAAAGAAAAGTAAATATGTGAGAGGGAAAAATAATTTATATGGAAAATGTAAAAAATTTTGATTCATTTAAACCTTTTATAAATAAAATTAAAGTCAATAGAAAATGGATTTAATGGAAAATGTTTAAAAATATTCCATTCAATTGTTTTTAAAAGATATTCAAAGAAAGAAGAAAATTAACTTAAGTAATCATTTATGTATATAGAGTAACATTAAAAGAATAATATAAATAATATGATCATGAAGAGGAAATGTTTATAACTAAAAATAATTGATAAGGTCATATCACTTATAAAAATATTTTTAGTAGAATTATCAACCAAAAGAAGTAAAATGGTTGTAAGAAATGTAAACCCAATATATAAAAATATGATAAAAATAGATTATATTTTAGAGAAAAATAACATTTAATTTCCCAAAATATAAAATTTTACACATAAAGTATTGATTTTAAAGTGATATTAAAAAAAACTTACCTTAGACTTCTACATGGTCAAATGAGTTCTAACTTCATTGAATACTTGAATCTCCTCTTATAGAACCTCTTCGAAATGAGATATTTTGGACTCCTTCTTGGGGAAATAGGTTACCAAATGTTTCATATACTTGTGAGGGAGATAATTTGTGTATATATTTAATATAAATTACAACGAATAGTGTACCTTGAGGTGGGAAAAAGGGGTCCTTTATAGATGAGAAGAGGTGGATTTTTTTTTAAATTCTCATTTATTAATGTAAAAGGAATTTCATATTCATGTAAATTTGATCCAAAATTTATAATTAATGAAAATAAGATAAAGATATGATGGAAAATCCATCATCCACTAATTAAGGTATAATGATTATGATATTTTATGGCATTATCACTAAATTTAACCCTTTTACCTTATTTTATCCATTACTGTGGTGATTAAATTTTAGCTAGTAACTTATTTTTATACCTAAAAATGAAATTGAACTCATTAAATTATATGAATATAATGATTCCAAATATATAATCTATTTTATTGGATTCAATTTATAAAATAGATAAAAATAAATTTCAAAATAATAAATATATAATGCATAAAAATGGTTTTTTGACAAATATATTTTTAAGAAAAAATAGATTTATTATTATTCCTTAAAAAATTATTATCTTTACATGAATGGTAATTTATTTAATTATATATTTAAATATAAATTTTAATTAAAATAATATGTTAACAGTGATCAATTGAATTATTAATACAAATTTACCCAAAATAATAAAAAACTTTATTTAAAATATATCCCCTTTTAACAACAAATAAATTAAATCAAATCCTTTTCTTTATATTTTAATCACTAAATTTTACCAATATATATATGTTTCAATAATTATTTAAAAACATTAAATCATGTAATGAAAAAAAATTCATATTTTTACAAAAAAAATATTCTATTTAATTAGTATCCTTTGATTTCGTTTCAAATTTATGAATATAATTATCTTTAATTGGTTACTACGAATTATAAAAATTTCAATGTAACTATTTTATATAAGTATATTAAGTGAAAATATATCCAATAACTATATAGTTTATGACTATATATCAAATATACATATTTCCATTGACAGTATATATAATTGTTATATTATAGTCTTATATATAGCCATACATCTCTAAAATAATTTATCAAATTAATTTAATTCAATTTAAAAATATTTTTAATGATTTTTCTCCATTTCATACATATAATTATGGTATGATCCTCATGGATAACTGTAAGGATAAATATTTCATTTTCATGGACTTTATATTTACTTTTTTATTTATTCCTCTTGTACATTTATTAATAATGTTTTATATTGTATTCAAATTATGTATAAATGTTTATCATGCATCATAATATTTTTTATAAATAAAATGTATCATTGTTAGTTTTAGTTCTGTGTCATGTGTAATGACTCGTGTTTCGATCCAAAGTAAAATTCAGAGGGAATTTAAATTCTTTGTTATTACTGGATGGACCGTGTTTTAAATCGAGCTTTTGAACATAATTCTGAGAGATGAAACCTTTAAATATGATGTTTTCTAGACATTGATAAGGTCATGTGAGGCTCCTTAGGTGCTCTATTGAGTTTCGGGAGCATCAAACTCCAAAAAACTCAAAATGGGAGAAGTCTGAACAAGGTCACATAGTTTATCTAAAACCATGTAGCCCGCAGCAGTAAACTATACGAGCATATGCAGGTGGGGCAGTGGCGATGTGCATAAGATGTGCACGGCTTGTCAAATCATGAGATCCATAGTGTGCTTTTTTTCCCCTTAAAAATAAAACTAATTAAATTAAATTAAAATTAAGAGGAAAATAAGTTATGTGGAAAAAATGGGGAATGAAAACAAAAAAAAATATTTATTATTATTATTATTATTATTAAGTTACATTTTTTATGACCCCAAAAGGGGTCTCCCTTATTTCTTCCCCCTCAACTGTGTGTGACGCCCTTACCCCATTCCCCTATAGTGTGTGACACACCAGACCTCTCTGCCTCCTCCTAGATAAACATTTTTCCCAATTTTTTCATGGAATTATCAATCAAATATTCAAGGTAAGGTCCTTATCTCCATTATTCTCCCTCACTTTGGCTTATTTATCATCTCTCGTCACTTGATTTGAGTTCGGTTAAACCCTAGGTTTGGGATAATGCAATTATTCTTGTTTTTCATCCAATGTTATGGCATGTGGTGATTATCCTAGTAATCCTTTATGCAGATTTCATTGTTTTCTGCCAAAGGCGAGGTGTTTTTGA
The DNA here is from genome assembly GCA_963277665.1 of Viscum album. NCBI lineage: Eukaryota > Viridiplantae > Streptophyta > Magnoliopsida > Santalales > Viscaceae > Viscum > Viscum album. The sequence goes on along the minus strand of OY728120.1, from coordinate 918,850,640 downwards.
TCATTTTTTGTGCCACCACCACTTGATGTAAGGGTTTTAACAACGAAAATTGTTTTTTCCTTTTTAATTATGCGTCTTTAATTTTTTTTGAGTCCCTATTATTTTTTTAGAGCATTTGGTGACTCTTTAAAGGATTTATCTTTTGTACATAGGAACGTGTATATATATATATATATCTTCCTTGTAAATATTCCCTCATGGTGAGGGTAATATGTACATTTGATTAAATAAATTATATACAGTAATATATGTGTGTGAAAATTGTGGAGAAACTTATAGTGGTCAACAATAAAAATGTTAAGGTCCAATGTGTTTGGCTTGGACATCTTCTCTTGAGGTTAGATCCCTTCCTTTTCCCATTAAATTTAAGATTACCTTAATTTATCATTATCTAACTTTCCATTAATTTAATCTGTGATGCAAGATCTATAGAATAAATTCTCCTTTAATGTTAATTAAGGATGACTCTTGAAATCATTATTAACTAAGTAAAATTATCTGTTGATAAACAAATTCAGGTTTTTATATTAAAACCACTCCAACGAAGGTTTGATATCTTCTAGACCAAAAAGTAGTGATAGTGTTTGATATCCTTCTTAGTTATGGTTTGAATTACCTATATGCCTTTGTGATAGTGGTTGAAATGTGTCATGATAACACTTTCTCTTTGCTTTATACATGTTTCATTGACTATTTCACCACCTATGTCCATGTTTTACACCATCCTACCTAAATGAATATTGAACTAAGCTCCTTCTATGTGGATGGATTGAATTATAAATGGATTTTCCAAAGTAGGTAAATTCCATTTTTTTACAATACCCTGAAAGTTCCCTTAGAACCTTGATAAATAAATTTCCATGTTTTGATAGACTAAATTGAATTTAATGTAATTTTCATTTTTTGATGTTAATGAACGGAATAACCCTCCCTTTTTATAAATGTTTAATAAACCAAATCACCTCATAACTACATGTATTCTTATGTAAATTGAATAGATTTCTTTGTGAATGGTATTTTCCCAAGTAGGTAATTCCCAAATGATAGTAGTACCTTATAAGTGCCCCCTTTGATTAATGTTAATTTATTTGACATGTTCGTTTTGAATAAATGAAATTCCTGAGACGTAGTCCTTATTAAAGTGTTTAATATTATTGAATGATTTTATATATATTTTTTGCCTTATTTTGTGCCTTGCTTGACATGGATCACTTGACATGGGTCGGGAGATTTTGGGTTTCATATTAAGGACTCATGGATGGATTGTCGCGCTCTATGGGTTACGACCCAACTTGTCAGGGGTGATGCTTTGGATTTCTAGGTGAGGGATTCCTATGTGTTTATTAGAATCCTAAGTGATACCAATTACCTAGGGAAGCAACTATGTATGGACTCATTGGGAAGATGGATACGACATGCTATGGGTGATACTCGGTCCCCTATTTTTGATACCTGGGATAGAATCAAAGTTTACCATACCTCGTAGTGATACTTGGGTTATATTAAGGGTCACCTTGGACAGGCTCATTGGTATTGAATTATCATATGTTCCCATTGTGAAACTTGGGATTCTTTTTAGACCGCCTTTTATGGGAACGAGACTCCACCAATAAATTTGGTGGATTTCTTATCTAGTTTTTTCACTGAAATTTTTATTTGATGGAATATAATTAATTATAAATTATTTTCCATGTTATATTACTTCCTTTATAAGGATTACTTGTCACGGGTCGGGAGAATGGGGGTTATGTATTAAGGACTCTAGTGGTGGACTCATGTTCTCATTTGGGTTATGACCCAACACACTGGGGGTGATGGTTTTTCTTTCCAAGGAAGGGCTTCCTGGGTGTTTATTATACTTCTAAGTGATAATAGTTTCTTAGGGGAGAAACCATGGATAGACTCATTCGAAAGAAGGTTACTCCATGCCTTGGGTGATAGTTGGTTTCCTATATGTGATACCTAGGATGGAATCAGAGTTTACCATGCCCCGTTGCAATACTGGGAATGTTTTAAGGGTCACCTTGGATGGGCTAGGTGGTATTTTATTATCATATGTTTACATTGGGATACCATGGATTCTTTCTAGATCACCTTGGATGGGAATGAGACTCCACCACTGGTTTCGACGGATTGATTGTTTAATTCTAGGAGTGGTATCTTTTCTTTTTATATTTGATCTTTCTTATGAACTTTCAATGTGGATCCCTTTATTTACTAGAATACATACATGATTACATGATAATGAGACCCCATGATATAGAAAAAGCTTAGGGTATACCTTTATTGGTTTTTCTGGATTACTATAGTAACTTTTATATATGTTATGCCTTGAACAGGTACCTATTTTAGACACTCAGCTGAGGCTAAAACATGTGGTATGGGATGAGTGTCCACTTTGGAACCCATAGCAAGGTGATTTCATTTTTTGTTACTTTATCTATGTTTATTATATATAGAACACTTCTTAATACATATTTCACTTTCTGGATTGGTCTAAACACCATAGGTTCTGGCCTACTCAGATATATATCTCACACACTACTCAGGACACCATTACATTGGGGTGCCTGAGTAGACATTCTATTTACAGGACCAAGGACCTTTCTTATTGTTGAGTGCTCATACCTGGGAGTTATAAGGGAAGGACTGAGCTAGAGCTTAGGATTCTTGTATAGATCACCTTTGAGATCTTTAGTTATTTTCTTTACTTGAGTCATGTATTGTTCCGAATTGTAAACCTTGTGGTATGTTTACTATTTTAATTTATGTATCATCAATATGGCATGCATTGAAGTTTTTTATAAACTTTACTTGGCCAATTTAGTTAAGATATTATTTTATTCTTCTACTATGTTATATATTTCATTTATTTACTACTTCCGCTGATGTTTGTTTTTCATACTGATTGTACCGCTATATTGATCTGATAAGAGGGTATAGTCTCCCCACTGAACCACCTTCACACCCTCACTAATAATCAATAGCCTATGGCTTATGGGGAGGCACACTTGAGTCCATGTGGAAACCATTCTAGCTACGGGTTTTAATGGTAATCTAGGTTGGGATGTTATAAAGTGGCATCAGAGCCGTTATTTTTTCCTTTATCTAACTTTTTTTGGACGGTAGGTAGGAAACATGGAATGTGTCATCACTTGGTAAGTAGTAATTCTTTGGACCGATCATCCCACATATGGGGAAATGACTGTGTGTCTAAAGAAAATAATTTTTATTGAAGTTGTTTGTTATTACAGTACATATTATTTCACCTTGAGTGATTGGTGTACTCTCCACTGCATATGATTTTTTAAATTTTAAGGAATTATACCCTTGACCTAGTATGTAAAGGAAGGAGAATTACATGCATCATAATAGGAACTGAGAAATTAACATTCCTTGAATATTCCATTCAATGTAGTAGAATTTATAGGTTTCCTGCTAATATGATTGTGTTCCTTGAATGTTCTACTGTGATTTTGTTTTGATTTGCATGCATGTTATGTGACATGTTAGGTAGTTTAATATCAAGCTTAGATTTATACCTAATTAGGTAATTCATTAGCATCACTTTCTATTTATATTCCATGATTTTGTGCCTATAACATATTTCTATGCTCTGTATTAGATTCTTGTAATGACATGCTAGTTTGTTTTGATGTAATTGATTGAATGGGATTGATATATATATATGGGTGATGAATAAACAAAAACCAGTTTTAAATTATAATGTTTATGGGTGACTTATAACTGGGAAAAGGTAACCCATTTATTCGAACCATCTCTTGACCCTGATGTATGTCTAGGGACCCTTGAAAAAATGTATAAGGCCGCTAAAGTTTAACCCTAAAGTGAATTGGGTTTGATAAATGGGATCCAAATTCCAAACTATTAAGTGTATGGTCCCTTATAGATTGGTATATGGCCACCCATACCACTAAGAATTGATATATGACCACGTATTATATTTGAAATGGTTCTAAATATTAGGTATTTTCAATTTTAATTTTAAATGAATTGGATACTTTTGGAAATGTGCAACTGGACCCAAGAAGGTCAGTTGGGGCAGGTTCCTTATAAAATAACTCTGTATGGGTGGTGAGACTTCTAATAAATAATCAACCACTATTGAGTTTCATGATAATGAACCATGTTGTCTTATGGGACCCTTGTAGGTCATCTTATCTTTAATAATGTTGAAAGAACTTATTTTGATAAATTTCCTAATTAAGGCCAGATTTTTATAAATGTAAAATGTTTTAAAAGGATGTTCTTTGAGACTTTTCTATTTTTCATTGACTTTTTCGAAGTACCTTGTTTTATAATTGGTATTTCATGTCTTAATTAAAAATATTTTAAATTTATAATGATTGAAATATAATCATTCTAATGGACTTGGAAATGGAACTTGTAGGTGGTTTACTTTGATCAAACCCTTGTGAAAGGTTAGATTAAGCTTTTCTTTTGAATTTTACCTAGTGTGGACTTGAAAAATAACCATAGGAGTTTCTTGTATGCATCTTTTTTATAAATGGCTTGTATGATCATCTATTGATCCAGGTGAATTTTATAGGCATGACTTTGTTATGTTTCAACACTTTTTTCTCTCCTAAGGGGTTTTCCCATGGTATGTAGAACCCTTAGTGTCAAAATTCCATGATAAATCCAGTGAGTTTTCTGATGTTTGGTGTCTTTTAAGTGTTGTAGTCCCAAGTTGTACTTTTATCTTCTCAATGAAACCCTTGTTCGGATGGGCGATCATGGTGTCTTTGACCCTTATTACAGGTGTGAGAATCTAGTAATGATCAATTTCAATAGATTAGACATGCCTCAGGCATATTCAACCACTTAGTAGGTATTGTGACTCTGTTTCATCTCTTTGGATGACTTGGGAGTCATCACTCAATTTTATAGTCGTATGAAATAGAATGACTTTCATTCAATTTTTTGTATCGGTCATCAGATACTTGAATTCATAGTGCTGATAAACCTATATTCGGTATCTAGGATGATTCATTTTTCTTCTAACCCTTAGGGTAGTATGCATTGATATACATGGTGACCTTAGAGTTTCTAAATTTTTAAATGAACTGGTCACGATCTATGAAATCATCAAGACATATTCTATTGAATACATTATAGGGTCATCTCCATAGTAGAGTGACTTTTGAGTTTAATGTAATCAATGATTTCCTAATTCTAAGCCTTACATTCAAGACAGGGGTGTTTTGACATGCCAGTAAGTTAATTTCTTTTCTTTTCTTCAAATGTCATAATGTATGTGATCATGGCTCAAAGAAGAACCACGTGTATGATTATGATGAACCTAGATCTAAAAAACTAGTGATAGGATGGTCTATTTCTTTACATTTTTCTACAAGGACACTCATAAGGTTGGGATAATCAAGTCAAATCTAGTGAATTTTCCTTACGAGTATAATAATCACAACTAAAAAGGACCATTCAGAGATGGTTAGTATTGCTTGAATGCATTTCTGGCATGCAATTTTTAATTCATGCCAATGCTTTCCTAGTATCACGATGTTGAAATGGTTGAATGGGAATGAAACCTTTGAGAATTTTCTTATCCGCGTTAGAATTTGAGGGGTAAATCATGAGCTATCGCATAACACCTCGGGTGGAAGAAGGCATTATGATCAGTTGTAATGACACATCGGAAGGTGAATCTGAGTTTCTTCTTTGATGTTGACTAGTTGTGGTTTTCTTATTATTATTTCCAGTATTTGGATATGTTTGACTAGAATCTGTTTAATTATCTTAGTGTATTCTTCTTAGAGACGAGCTTCTCCCCTATCTTGACATTGTTCTAGATGTACTATGAGAGTGTCGGTCTTACGACATGATAAAGATTCAATATTTTTAGGTCTTGTCTGTGTGGTTTTCTATGCTTTACACACTTAATGTGTGGTTCCTACCAAGGCTTTTTTGGTGAGTCTGGAGTGATATTTGGGTTCCAGTGTAGTAATTCCTTGGGTGGACTCTAGGACACCATCCATCTCCTTTGATTTGGATATCAAGGGGATGATGTTTTGGGATCGAAAAATATTTTGTTGTGTACATATTTTCCATGTACAAACATATCACTTGTATGTATGGAGTAGGGACTACCTTTTCTAGTTCCATAGACCTGGTTGTTTCAATTTCAAGGTTATCTCCAACTCGTAGCTGGGCTCAGAGTTAATTATTGAAATGGTATTGATTCTAGTGGTCTGAATCAGGTTTACACCCCTATTCAGGTTGAGGCATGATGGTTTTAAAATGATCAAATTATTTTTTGATCAAGGAACATCACCAAAAGTAAAGTATGTACTTTAGTGGATGTGTCAGTTGTAAATGCAGAACGCCTCGGGAGAAGGCTTTGCAGTTCTGTTTGAAATGTGTTGAGTATCTATGATGAGAGTCTTGTGAAATATCATTCGAAGGTGTCTTGACATGTTCTCTTCTTGTTGAATGTAAAAAACTATAAAGCACCAGATTAAAATAATGTCTCCAAGTTAAGGAAAGTGTGTTTTTAGAGTTGACAGTGCCTTTGAAAAAGCATATTCGACCATTTTATTTTATTTCGATGAGGATTCATCGATGTTTTAATGAAATATGCTAGGATCAACCATATAATTATTATAGGCCTTCTTGGAAAGAAATTTATGATGGTGGAGGTGTCATGGGTTTTAATTTCACCTTTTAAAGTTAAAACCCTAAGGTGGGGGCACCTTCGTGAAGATTTTTAATGATATGATGATTTGGTTGTGTCTATATCTTAATAGGATCATGTAAGCTTCATTTATGTGTTTCATATGGAAATCAAGCACTGGATCTAGTTTTTACAGATTAAGTGTTGTTTTATTAAATGTATACTAGAATCTACAATGGATGTTTTGAAATGAAACATGGCCATTTGAACAAACCATCATGAACATTGTAGGATTGGTTATGTTTTCATTATTCTTGAAGGCTTATTGGTGAGGAGAATTTCTATGGTAAAGGGGTTATAACGAACTATGTTTTTAGCCAATGTAAAATTCAGATAGAATTTAATTTTTTGGTGATTACTAGATAGGACATTTTTTAAACCAATATTCAGATCACAATTCCAAGATTGGTATCACTTAAAACTGATGTTTTTTGGACTTGGGTAAGGGATCGTCAAGTTACTCGGGTTCCTTGATGATTTTTTGGAGCATCAGACTCTAAAAAATCAAAATGGTAGAATTTTGAAAAAGGGAACATGGTTTTTTAGAAACTATGTGGATCTCAATTGTAAAATGTGTGGACATATGTAGGTGGGGAAGTGGCTATTCACATAGGTTCCACACATTTTGTCGAATCATGTGACCAAAACCATGCATCTTTCCCCCTTTTAAAAAAATAAAATTAATTAAATAAAATTAAAATTAAGATGAAACTAAGTTAAATGAAAATAAACGGGGAATGAAAAAAATAAATAAAATATTTAATATTATTATTATTATTATTATTATTATTGTTATTATTATAATTATTATTATTAAGCGATATTTTTTTAAAGATCCCAAAGTGGTTCCTCCCTCTTTATTCCCCCTCGACTGCATGTGACTCCCTTCCCCCTACCCCTACAGTATGTGACACAACACCCATCTCTGAATCATATTTGATCAATGTTTTCTCCTTATTTTTCTAAATATTATCCCTCAAATATTTGAGGTAAGGTCTATATATCCCTTATCCTCCCTCCCTTTGGCCGATATGTCCTCTATCATTACTCGAGTTGAGTTAGATTTTTTTTCTAGGGTTGGGATAATCTGATTCCCCATGTTTATAGTGCTATGTTAGGTCATTTTTTGGGTCTCTCAGGACTCCTTTATATGGGTTTCAATGTTCATTGTTGAAGGTGAGGTGTTTCAGATCATTTAAAGTGTCCCCAAATCATTAGGTAAGAATTTTACAAGTGATTTTTGTTTTTTTCCTATTTAATTTAAGCTCTTTAAGTGTTTTTAGTCCTTAGTGATGTTTGTAGAGTGGTTGGTGACTCATTAAAAGCTTTCCATCATGTACATACTTATGTGTATATATATACATATATCTATTACTTGTACATATTACCTCATGTAAAGGGGAATATGTACCTTTGATTAAGGTATATATGTATATAGTAATGTATGTGCATGAAAGTGTGGAGCAGCTTAGAGCGGTCTATGATAAAAATGTCACCGACCAAAGTGTTTGGATTGGCTATCTCCTCTTGAGGTTGGATCTATTCCCTTTTCCCTTGAAATTTAATACTTCCTTAATTACTAGTTATAACAAATTTATTACATTTAATTAGTGAAGAAATGGTTATAGAATAAATTCCTCATTAATGTTAATTAAAGATGAATCTTTAAATGAGGATTAATTATGTTAAATTATTTTTTGATAAACAAAGTCTTGTTTCTATATTAAAACCCCTCCAATGGATGTGTGTGATCCTAAAAATCAAAAAATGGTGATAGTATTTGATATAATAATTATTTATGGTGGGAGTTATCTGTATTAATTTGTGATAGTGGATGATATGTGGAAAGATATCACGTTATTTTCCCTTTATATAGGTTTCATTGACCATTGCACCTCCTAAGTGCATGTTTAACACCCTCCTACTTAAATAATTATCGAATGAAGCTCCTTATAGGGGCTTGGATTGACTTATAAATTGATTTTACCGTGTATTTAAATTACCTTTTGTTCATAGTTCCCTCTAATTTCACTTTGAACCTTGATAAATTAGTTTCTATGTTTTGGTAGACAAAATGACATATCAAGGACTTTTCCTCTTTTGATGTAAATGAGTGGACTAGACCTTTTGTTTTTTAAATGTTTAATAAACCAAATCATAACTTATCTACTTGGACTGTTATTTAAATTGAATATATTACTTTATGAATGGGATTTTCCCATTGAGGTAATTCCCAAAAGAGATTGGTACCTTCTAAGTAACACCTTTGATTAATGTGATTGAATTGAAATTCTTTGTTTGAATAAACGAAATTCTTGAGACATAGACCTTATTGATGTGTTTAATTGATGTGATGATTTTATAAAGATTCATTACATTGTTTTTCTCCATGATTAACATAGCTCACATGACCTGAGCTGGTAGAGAACATGGGTTTTGTTTTAAGTAATCATGGATTGAATTTCATGCTCGATGGGTTATGACACAATGTTCCAATGGTGATGCTTTGGATTTATAGGTGAGGGAATCATATGAATTTATTATACTTATAAGTTAAATTGATTCCATAGGGGAGAAACTGTGGATAGAATCATTGGAAATATGGCTCTCACATGCCTTGAGGGATACTTGGCCCCCTATTTGTGATACCTAGGATGGACTCATGGTTTACAATGCCTCGGAGTGATACTTGGGACGCTGTAAGGGTCACCATGGATGGTCTAGGTGGTATTGGATAATCATATATTCATATTTCAACACTTAGGATTTTTTTAGATCACCTTGGATGGGAACAGGACTCCACCAATGGAATTTATGGATTGCATATTTATCTTGTGAATTAAAATGATTATTTGAAATAATATAATTATTATATAATTTCTTTGTCTTTATATAATTCGTGCCTTACATGGATTACCTTTCACAGGTCAAGAGATTATGGGTTCGATATTAAGGACTCAGGGATGGGCTCACGTACTCGTTTGGGTTATGACCCGATGCGCCAGGGGAGATGATTTAGCTTTCCGGGTGAGGGATTTCTGCAAAATTATTACACTCAGGAGTTATATTGGTTCACTAAGGGAGAAAAATTAGATGGAATCATTGTCATGATGGCTAATCTATGCCCTGGGTGATAATCAGTACCCTATGTGAGATACCTAGGATGTACTCAAAGTTTACCATGCTCTATTGTGATACATGGGACATCTTAAGGTTCACCTTGGATGGCCTCAGTGGTATTCAATTATCAGATGTTCTCATTGTGATACTTAGGATTCTTTTTAGATTAACTTGGATGGGAGAAATACTCCACACTATTTTTGATGGATTGATTGTTAAATTTCATGGGTGACATCCTTTATTATTATCTCTGATCTTGATTATTCACTTGTGATGTTTATCCATTTCTTTACTAGAATACTTATGTGATGACATGATAATGTGACCCCAAGATAGAGAACAAGATTGGGGTATACCTTTATTAGTTTACCATGTTCACTATGGGAACATGAATACTTGTTATTCCTTATACATGTACCTCTTTCAAACACCCATCTTGGGCCGAAGTATATGGTATGAGATGGGTGTCTTTTTGGGGACCTAGAATAAGGTGTTGTCATTTTATTTATTACTTTCTCTACATTTATTATATATGGAACACTTTTTAATTTATATTTCATTTTCTTTATTGGGCTAGACATTGTGGGTGTCAACCTACTGAGATTTATATCTCACATCCTACTCAAGCCACCATTTCATTGGGTATCTGAGTAGACCTTCTATTTCCATGACCTTGGACTTTTATTAAAGTTCTTTTCTTGTACCTAGGAGTTAGGAGAAAAGTACTGAGTTGGAGCTCAGGATGCTCATGGAGATCACATTTGGGATCTTTAGTTATTTTCTTCACATGATTCATGTATTGTTATGAATTGTAAATCATGTTATATGTTTACTATATTCATTTATATATCATTACTACTAAATTAATTTATGTTTTGTATAAACTAGAATTCACCGCTATAATTTAGATATTATATTATTCTGCCGCTGCGATCAACCGTTCATTTATTTACAATTTATACTAATTTATGTTTTTTAATATTGATTGTGCCATTTTGATTCTCTGATAAGAGGGTATAGTCTCCCCCACTGAACCATAATTACAACCTCACTACTAGTAAGAAGCCTCTGGTGTATGGGGAGGTGCACTTGAGTTCATGTGGTGATTGGTTTCACTACTAGTTTTAATGGTAAGTCGGGTTGAGATGTAACATCATGTGAGAAACAAGCCACATAGTATAGTATTTATTTATGAAAAATTCATATAAAAAACTCACTATGTTACATAAAATTAAAAATATGTCCAGATTGGATAAAACTAACCATGATTCATTTATTACCCATACATTTCTTTGAGATATTAGTGGAATTAGTTTAAAAATAATGATCTAACCACAAGAAATTTCTACCACAAACCCTATATCTCAAAAAAAGACACGAATTCTTATGTAGAAAAGTACACATGTAGGGGTGAGTTTTCTCACATACTTAGTCATGTTTTCCCAAATATCTCTCCATACTTCTCATGCACAAGTAAACCAATCAAGATAAAAATAAATTCTTAAAAAATAATTCACATTTAAAATTCGAAATATTAAATAAATAGGTATTTAAAAATCATCATCCCAACCCACTTATACATCTTATGGAAATAAATTATTTATTATCAGGGAATATCATTCTAAAAAAATTATTAAATCTCACATGTCAAATAAAAAAATTTGTATAAAATTAATTTAACAAAGTAAATGAATTATAAATCATAATCTAAGAGCATAAAAATCATAAAAAAGAGTTAGAGGATTCCTGAGGACACAATATAACCATCACAAACTAATTAGTCACACAACAATTCTCGATTTTTCCTACTCTATAGAAGACAAAAGATGCATCCTGGCCTCTCACCCCACTTCATTATGGGTGGATTCTATTAATGTGGGAAGGTCATTACTCATTACCTACCAATTCCTAGAAAAGTAAAACATTTTGGAATAATCAAAATAATATATAATTTTATTTATAATTCATTACAATGAAATATTATATCAATCCCCTCATAAATTATAATTTAATTTTCTATGAAAGGTGTGAAACACACCCATCAATATCCTAACCAAAATCCATGTTTAATGAACATGCATCATAGCCTCTAAAAATATCATTCTCATTATATAATTTAATTTGAGCCGAACACATAAACAATGAAGCATTTAAATGTTTAGTGAAAAGGTAAATATTAATAAATGAAAATCCTTTTATTTGATTCCTCTTAGAAAAACCAAATTCACACTTTAAAAATCATAAAAAAACATTATCTATGATCTATCATGATAAATAAATAACTATATGATACATAAAATTACAATGTCACTAATTTATACCAAAATAAGACACTTAAAATATACCACTAGAAAAAAACACTCATTAGAAGATGGAATATAGTCAAATACATAATAAATGGTGTGAAAACAAATCTTAGATCTTAAATGAAACATGCAATAAAGAAACACCATGACATGTTTATATTCACCATAATATATTTTTTGATAAATAAAATCATGACATGGTGAAATTATGCATGGTGTGGTTCTGTGCATGATGGTGAATGAGTAATGAGAATACAAATGATTAATATTACATTAAAACTACTTAAATCTATCATTTTTTTACAATATCATGTGATGATATAAAAAGGAGTTTTGAGAAAAAAAATAACTATTAATCATTTCATTAATGGTTGTATGAATGTAAAAACAAAAATTTAACATGGTTTTATAGTTTTAATGTTTTAAAACATATGAAATGTGAAACAAATAATAAGTTAAAAGTTTATCAAATTTTCAATGTTATTATGAGGGATCTATGTAGTTCCATTTAATATCCTAATAGGAGGTCAAGATCCTAGATAATACATATCTCTCTCAAATTAGAAAATATCCAAACCAAATATATCAAATTTTATAACTTCCATTTAATAAAAATCTTCTAGGAACCTATGGGAGTTAGAGAGAGTCTAACCAAGATGTGTTATTAGCCTTTCTCCAGTATGTGGACTATCATGGGAGGAAAGATTACATTTTATGTTTCTATGGTAGCTCCCTCAAATTAATTTTAAAGATCACGAGGATAATTTTTCTTCAAATGAATTAAGTTCTGTTATTCATTATATCTTATATTCAATTTAAATTATTATGGGTGGGTCTTATGATAAAAAAATTAGTGTTTATTTTCAATTTATATGGAAAAGTGTTGTCCCCCTAAAACTAAACTGTGATAGCTGAGTGATTTATATTTCATTCTATTTGAATAATTGGTTAGATAATGATATGTAAGAACACATTTTTCAACACTATAATGATATTTATATAAATGATCATTTTTTATAGTGGTTTCATAACCACAAAAAGTTTTTTTAAAATAAAATATATTTTATTTTTTTAATTTTATGAATCACAATGTGGTAATATAAAAATTCCATGGTTTTTTGAATCATAAAATTATGATATTAAAATCGTGGTTTTGACTAAAAATTGGAAGTTTTCATAAAAATTAGATTTCTATATATAAAACCACAATATTACTAAATAATACAACATTAACGTTCCAAAGTATGACTTTTTAGGACTCTACATAAAATGAATTTAGTATAGAAACAATGTTCTAATATTGAATTGATAATTCATTTCCACATGAAAAAAAACCATGTCATTGTGTTAAATTTATCATTATGTGTATTTATAGTTTATGAATAAAAAATTTATTTTCTAATTTCTCATACAATATCATCAGTGAATTCCCAAAAAGGATTTTGAAACATACTAAAATTAGTTTTATGGAATGGGATATAGTTTTAAAGTTAATTTACATGGTTTATATTAATATCTTTAATTTAAATTATTTAAATCATAAATTAATTTATAAATTTTGGTAAATTGAAAAATATAATGCTTTTATATTAATTTTATAAATTGTTTATAAAATAATATTTTTAAATGTTCATATTAATTTTGTTATGTTTTAAACCAATAATAAAATATAAAAAAATAGTTTTGTGGAATTTTTCATAGGTCTAAATAAATAGAAAATATATTATATTAAAATAATGTAAAGTTTTTATATTTTTAATATGAATTATTCATATATTATAGAATATGGATATTTCATTTTTCTTAAAAAAATTTATATATTATTAAAATATAAACATTATTATTTATATCAAAAAATACAGGAGACATGCATGAAAAAGAAAAACACATGAACCTAGTCACGCCCAACAAAACTAAATCTAAAAATCTAAAACTAATACCACAAGAATAAATTACTATGTGATGGAAATAGGGGGAAAATATAAAATATAGAATACTTGGGAGAATCATGAATCCAACCTTTCCAAATAACCAAAAACCATTACCAAATCATGGATAAGAAAAAAAATATCACAGGAACACCAAAAGATATATAAATAATAAACATTTCAGCATTGGGACAAATATTGGTCCAAAATAAGACCCAACAAAAATCCTAATATGGTCTATAAAAATCATCCTCATGAAGATCCACTGACAAGAAAAATTGAATGTTGTATCATTTTTCGGCACCACCACCCTTGTAAATTAAATTTCTATGATACTTCCAAAAAGAATCACCTAATTCGATCACTAAAAGAATGATTCTAAATATTCACCTCCCCTGGAAGAAAAACCATCAAAATATAGTGGAAAACTATATGTGCCCTTTATTCCACTAACTACCACTAAAGAAACCTTATCATAATTGGTTACATCATAATTAGAAACCACTAAATCCCAACATTAATACCCTTATAAATCTTCCATTAATGACTTGTATTTCAAAGACAAATGGGGTGAATCCCATAATATATAAAGTGACTATCAAACCCTTAATCCCTATATAAAATTATCTACTTGAAACAACATCCCAGAAAATGATGAAATCATCCCAACCACATCAACCTACCAAGGTGGGGAATAAGGGAATTTATAAACTCATAATATGATAGGAACTCAAATTTGGAGGGATATAAGAACACAATAATGAGTAAATTGATTAAAAAAATTGTTGAATTTTCATGAGGATGATGTTGTATTTATTTTCAATATAGGTAAATTATGATGACTTTGTGATGAACTTCAACAAAATTAATGACTAAGTGTTAGTATATAATATAACTTGATCTATTACATCATAGAAGTAAATTTTTGTTTCTTGATAAAGGCTAAGAATAAATTTGGAGGAGTTTTGAGTATCTTCGAAAAGGTAATGTCAGTTTTACGGTGGTTTCATAAAGGTAATGAAAATATTATATAGGATACATGATGTTATTTGAGTATCCCTAAGAAGTTTAGAGGTATGTAATTACCTATATAGGATTAATCTAAGTTGATATTGTGATATGTAAATGTTAACCTATGGCATAAAGGTAAAACCACATTTCCAAAGATTTTTAAGGGTGCCAATAAAATTCTAAATCCTATGTAAAGGTAACAAGAAGTAGATACCTAAGGTTGGATGCAATTTGTGATATAAAAATGGGAAATGGAATATTTATAAATTCTACATAAGGGAGGATTCAGGTGGTATAAATTTAACCTTAATATTTTGTAAAATAAATAAAGGGATTGTGACCTATGTAAAGATGACATAAACATTTCTCTAGCAATGTAATTAATGTTAATACAATATTTTTCCAAAGGAAGTCATAGTTGATCTAGGAGGAGGACATAGTTTATCTACTAACCAGATTGAGCATCAGTGCATGGCTGATCCACTAACTGCATCAAGTATCAACGAGTGGTCTATCCAGCCTTGTCATACTATCAATCTAGCTTATTTTATTGGAAGTTTTTTCATACATTATATCAGGGGATAATGTATAGTCAATCTAATGTGTTCGATTAGAAATTTTAAAAGGATGTTTCCATGCATGTGAGGTATTCAAAATTGAATAAAAATATAGCTATTTTGGTGGAAATAGTGATCTAGTTGGATTTTAAATATTGCATGGAGTATAAATCCTAAGACTTTGATAGTATAAAATTAGAATATATAGATTTCTTGGTTATAGTGAATGTAGAACATGATAATACAATTATTGCATGAAATAATAAATTTTCTATTATTCATGAGCTTTAAAATTAATATTTGAATAATGACATGACTCAAAGATTAAAAATATGAATGAATCATGCTGAGTCACCAAGATTCAATAGAGATTATATATAAATATTCATGAAATTATATTCACATGATATTTGATATCAAGAAATTAATATAGTGGGTGGGAGGGATATTTTTTGATAAGAAGTACTAATACAAGGTTGTATCATAGAATAAGTAGAAGAAATAGTTATAACATTAATATGAGATTTTTGTGTGAAATGTAATAATAATATCTTCATCTAGATTACATGTAAGGACTCATATACTGATTTTCGATAATTATTTAGAAGGATCCTTTGAATTATGATTGATTAATGATTGTAACTAGTTTGTAATAATACTTATATGAGGTCAATGTCATACTATTTTTCAAGTTCCTTTTTATATTATGACTAGGACTGTGTTTGTGGGGGTAATAGCCACTTTTCATTGGGTATAAAGTCATTAAAATGTAAGATAAACTCATTAAAAACATGTTTCTCCTTTATTATTTCTATATTAATGTGTAACTTGAGATAGAGGTACTGAAAAAATGAGAAATAATGGATTTGAAATTATAGTACACAACAATTCATCCCCCACCCCACCCCACATCCCCCTTAGTATGTATCACCCTTCGGGTGATCCAATAATTGGTATCAGATCCTAGGGGTACTCAATGGTGTCTCAAGTGCGCAATATTGATCAAAACAATTCTGTTAATAGAAATTGAATTATAATATTTTTATAGAAAATGATTTCAGTTATGATAGGAAATAATGGTTATTTATATTCTCTCTATGGGATTGATGTTCTTTAATCTATGCAATATGGATTAACTACTCCTGGTGAAGCCTCATCGTTGTCCCTATCATAAAATAAGGATATTGAAAAATAATAGGAAGTCTACAAATGTAAAATTATCATCATTAATAGAAAAGGAGATGAAAAAGGTCATGGGATACAAAAATGATAATTATATATGTAATAAACATCATAGTATTTATGAGTGAAGTAAAAAAGTAAATGTAGAGAAGTTAAAATTTAGTTGAAAATAGTTTTAAGACATTGGGATTAATAAGGATGAGATTTTTGATGTGTTTTTTACCTGATTAAATATTTTTGTGATCATAATTAGAGGATTTTTAGAAACACTTGGAGACTCCAAAATTTTAATGAAACTAATAATGAATCTTTTCTGATAATTTTGAATAAAATATATTATCACTCAAAGATATATCTTAATGAATTTTCTATTTATGAACTCTATAATAATCTTATAAACTATGAGATTATAAGAGGACCTTCAATTAAGATCAAAGGAAAGTGGGAAAAAGAAATTATTTTTAAATACAAAAAAGGAATGATTTTTTTAGAGAATAAGTACTAATCGAATTATGGAGATATCATGGAATATTATCCAAAAACACATTCACTTGGGTCAAGAAATTTAAAAATTGCTGGATCTGGTATGTATAGAGAAAACTAACATTAAAATGTTTTAATTATACACAGGTTGTACATTTATACTCTAAAAATCCTATAAAACATGTAATAAAAAAATTAATGAGGATGATTTTAGGAAAACCACTATTAGATATGTCTTATAAGCTCAAAAAAAGAAAAAAAAATAACCTAGTTGTTTCAAAAGTAACTTTCTGTCTAGTAAAGAAGGTTTGTCTGATAGTGAAGAAAGTGGTGATAAGGAATTTTATATACATGTCACTCAAATAGTACTCATGGAACAATATAAATAAGATTGAATTCCATAAAAAGATTAATCTCAATACAGTGATGAGTTTTCAATAGAGGAAAGGGAGAATCCAAATGAATATTTCATGATAATAGAGATCAAGATGTGTTTGAATAAAATTAGAATTCGGAGAGATGGAAAAACTTATGTGAAAATAGGTTTAGACATGAAAAAGTTAAATTCTAGATGTAAAAGAAAATTTTTCAAAGAAATTGAGATGTTAAAGCTTAATATTTATGAAAATAGAAAAATCATTGAAGATACGACTTCCACAGTTATCATGACACAAAAAATATTTATAAAAATGTAATGTAGAAGGATGAAACCATGAAGTAAGAAGAGAATACTAAATGAAAAAAATAAGATTACTAGATAAGAAGTGGAATGTTATAAGAAACCTACATTAAGTAATCACTCAAATGAAAAAAATATATATGAAAACAGAAGTCTATAGTCTTCTGGTACAAAAGGACATTGCTTTCACTGAAGAAACAAATGACTGATTTAATTCTAAAATAATGTAATAGTTTGAAGAGATACTAAAATATAATCAAATATGGAAAAAGTTAAATGCATAAAAGTTTCCTATATAATTCAAAAATATTCATGGATGAACTCACCCAAATTAATTTTCTCATATCCACACATTTATAGGATGAAAATAGAGAAACGCATCGACCTTCCCCATAATAAAATTTTAATTAGAGACAATAATTTTAAGGGTACTTCTGGTGTTACGAAATGTTTATAAAAAATTCATATAACTTTTGTTATAATGTTTCTCTTCCTGGAAAAATAAATGAACATGCATCAATGGTGAGATATCAAGCACAAGTGAAATCATAACAAAGTAATCAGTAGTTTGAAATAAAAGATGAAGTAAGAAACGATTTTGAATTCTTTTAAGTGGTGTGTATAAGGTGTGATCAATAAGGACACACTTCATATGTGTGTGTTTAATGTGTTCATACTTGGTTAAGTAACTATTATATATTTTAAAATAATCATAATCCAAGACAAATCAATTAAAAGGAATATATAATTGATATTGAATTGAAATATTTTAGAATTCAAAAACATTGGATCATGGATAGTAGACATTCAAATAACATGATTGGTTTGCTAATAAATGTAAAAAAATATTGAAAAAATGATCGAGTATTTTTGAAATGTTTTCAATGATATCTCTCTCGGTGTCAAAGGTATTTTACATTAGATATTGGTAAGAGTCAAATCATATTAAAAAAATTGTCTTTATGGATTAAAAGAGTCTATTTAGAGTATCACAACTATGTTATGGTATAAATGAATTCTTATAAAATAAATAGTTTTATTATAAAAATATTTAAACATGGATCTATTGTGACAAATGGTTTTGTAACCCTGTTAAACCTATTTTAATTGGTATAGGTGAGTACTAATTGTTATCTAAGTAAATAAGTAAAAAGTGATTTAAAGCATAGATAACTTGTCCACCTAGGACAAAAGAGTATAAAGATATTAATTATGGTATAATCAATTAGAAATATTATAATATTAAAATATAAAATTTATTTAGTTTGTAAAATATTCATGAAAGGAAATATGGTAAAAATATGTCCCAAATAAGGTAAAATTCAAACATCAAAACCTCTAGAGTTGATCCTATCTAATGTTTGTGGTCTCGTTAAAAAAATGAACTTGCAGATGAAGGAATTTCATTACATTCATTGATGACATCATAAGGACAAAATCCATCAATTTTATGTCACACAAATTATAGGAATTAGATAGTTCTAATAGTTGTAGAAGACTTACAGAAAAGAAAATGGTTTTGTATTTAGAGTAACTAAGATAAAATAATGTAATTGAGCATGCTAACAGAAAATTCATTAAATAACTTAGAAAACATGGTATTAGGTACAAGTTTAGTTCTCCTTATATAACACAAAAAAATGATGTGTTAGAAAGGAATAATATGAGTTTTTTATAAATATCCCGAACAATTTTGATAGAATATGAAACATCAACATTTTACTAGCTATAGGTGATCATACTAGTTATTTTTTTTCAAAATGGATGTATTTTGAGAATAAACATTAATATTACACCTTATAAAATGTGGTTTAGAAGGAATCCAAATGTTAAACACTTAAGTGTTTTTAGGAGTCCATGTATTATCAAGAAAATGAATAAATGTGAAGGAAAATTTAATGAAAAGGTTTAAAATAGAATTTTCCAAGGTCATACACCAACTGTAAGTTCCTACTGGTGATAAAATAACAAGTCAAAAATAATCATTGAATATAATGATGATTTAGTTCATAAGGATGATATATATTTTAGAATAACAATATTCTCATGTGGTGAGTATGATGTTGATATATCCAGATTTATTGTCTAATTACGTGAAAGCATAAAGCCTTAAGTAGAAGAAGCATATTTTGATATTTCTGGTGATGATGAAGAGATTCAGAAGTCAATTTTCTTTAATAGTGATAAAGACAATATTTTTTGACAACAATAAAATGATCAAGATTGATAAGGTATGTTTATGTTTAGAACATGACTGGTAACTTGAATAAAGGATTTCAAACCATGTGGAAATACAGTATATCGAGCCACAATTGTTTATTTTCAAGTCTTTGGACAAAATATATGGAATAAATTTTTGATAATGAGGATTGGTTCCCATATATGAATGTGTAACTTGATTAGATATAAAATAACGGGAGTATGTAAATTGTGTGCATGCCCACAAAAAGTTTTAATTGGAGTGAAACGGTTTTTAGGAACATTATAGGTGAAAATAGTGAAGTGGTCAAAAACAAATCCAAATTGGTATGCAAAATTTACTGAAAATTTTAAGTGGTTTAGTATGATGAAATTTTTTCTCCAATGTCAAAACATGATTACATCATAATATTCTTATCTATAGTATCTCAAAAAAGAATTAAAATATTTCAATTGTTTGTTAAATCATCTTTTTTGAATGGTGATATTTAATAAGAAGTGTATATAGAACATATTGAATGATTTATTCTTAATTCATATGGATGTAGAGTATGTAAACTGATGAAATATATCTATATTTTGAAGCAGGCTCTAAGAGAATGGTATTTTAGGATTAATGTGTACCTAAAAAGTATGATGTTTATTAAAGGGTAGGTGTAATAAAATATATATGGGAAAAATACAAAGACCACATCACTCTTTCTAATTGGGTATATTGATGTTAAAAAAATTTCAAGTAATGAAGAAATATTACGTGAGGAGTTATCAAGGAACATGAAAGAAATGTCTTAAATTTTAATGCACTTTGAAATTTGATTCTTCATAGGTATAAATAATCTTTGATAAACTGGTTATATTTTTGTCTTAGAGGAAAAATATGGAAAGGATCTCTTGGGATTTTTTGATATGTAGAAATCTAGAAGAGTGTCAACCCTAATTCAAGTGGTCACAAAGATATAGAGGATAATGAAGAGTAAATTATCAATGAAAATTAGTTAAAAGTTTTGGTTGGGAGTCTTATTTACATGATATGATCAAGACATGATGTTGTGTATATTTTCACCCATTATTCCTAGTATTAATAAAATCCAAAAGAAACACATGTTTGGGTAACATAAAGGATATTGACATACATCTAAAACACTTAAAATTATAATATGAGGTATAAGAATATTTTTGAGCTGGAACTAAAGGGATTTACAAATATTGTCTTGGAATGGGTAGTTGAGGATAGGAAATCGATATCTAGTGGATTATTTTTCATGGGAATAAGTTTTGTATATTTTTATTCAAATAATAAAACAACATTGACACTAAGATTTACTAAGGATAAAAATTTCACTGCATCACAAGCAGCTGTAAAGATGATATAGATTAATACACAATTTTCTAACATGAGTTTTAAAGAAACTTATCCTATGATTATGGGTTATGGAAATCAATGTTTCATTAATCTATCCAAAAATAAAGGTCACCACTCCAGTTCAAAGAACATTAAAAAAAGTTCAAGTTTCTAAAGTAGGGGTTGAAGAGGGTATCATGAGGTTAGAATTTGTTCCCTATAGAGAGAATACTGTTGATATTCTTACTAAACCAGTCACAAATGTACAGTTTAGGAAGCTAAGCCTATAAATATGAGTGCATAACACTCCCTCACATTGATGTTTTTTAGTTTCTACCTATTTCTTTTCTAGTTAAAATTCATGAGGAGATGTGTTTTATAGGGGTAGAAATTTACTTCCCCCGGTTATGAGTCATTCAAATAAGTTTTTTGAGTTGTGTATGAAGTAATATAAGGAATTTTTTTCTACTTATTGTTTTATGTATGTATAAAAATATAATATCTTTAAGCTGTGTAGTATTGTGAATAGAATTTATGATTGATTAGATCGTCTTTTTTATTCTATAAAGATCTAGATCACTGAGTCTTAAAGATGATTAATTCATGATTCATTTTTGAATAAAATTTTTATTTTAATGCTTAATAATTACTCACTTATGTAATTATCAAGGTGGAGGGCACAAGTTTAAGGTATTGAAAAAAATCAAAGGGGTTATTTTTTAACCCACTTGCAGATGATGTTTTATTTTATTACAATACATGTAAATTGTGATGATTTATGTGTTGATCTTTAATGGAATTAATGAGTAAGTTTAAGTGGATGAATTAAACACTATAATACATCTTGGAAGTATATTTGAGTTTCTAGAGAGAGGTCTAGAATCAAATTGGGGGAGTTTTGAGTACCCTTATAAAGGTAAAAAAATATTTATGAAGATTATGTATAGGTTATAATGACTTTATATAGGAAATGTAAAGGTATTTAATTTCCCATAGGCTATATAAAGACAGGTCATTACATATGTATGTTTTATATGAGTTGATATTTCATTGAAAAAAGGTTTAAAATATATTTATTAAAGGTCAAGGCTTATTATTCAATACTATATAAGGATTTTAATTAAATTATTAATCCTACATAATGGTAACATGAATTAGTTTCATAAAGGTTTAAGTAAGGTGTGAGTTTCATAAAAGTTAGGTAATTTTTGTAATTTTTTCATAAGGGTATATGCAAGTAGTGAAAAGGTAACCATAATATTCTATAACCTACATAAAGGAACTAGAACCTATGTAAATATTATCTACCAGTTATTCTTAATATGTAAAAGAATTTTAATAGTGGAGTTTTGTAAAATAAGTCATTGTTGATCCTGGATGAATGCTTGGTCATTCCACCATCAACATGGAGCATCGACGCATGGTCGATCCACAAACAACATCTAGTATTAATGAAAAACTGTTTTCTCCTTGTCTTACAGTCAATATAATGCTATAAATTGTATGTTTCATCGTACAGTCGTTCCATGGATCACAATGTACTCAATTAGAAATTTTTAAACGATGTTTCCAAGAACATGAGGTATACAAAATGAAATATAAATGTTTTGAATTTTTTGGAAATAATGAGGTAGTGTAATTTGAAATATTTTGTATAGTATAATATTTGTGTATTTAGTGGTTTTAAAATTACATATAAATATTTTTTAGTTTCAGTGAATGTGTAATGAAATAATTCAATTATTTTATGGAAGAATAAATTCTCGATTCTTCAGGATGTTTTAAGGGAATATTTATATGAATCCTTCACCCAAAGATTATGAATTTTAATGTGTTAAGATGATTCACTAAGATTCAATGGAAATTTACATAACTAATATTGTAATTACTTTCAAATGATATTTAGTGAGTATAGAGTTCAAGAAATGAAGAGATGGAGAGAGATAGTGATAGAGATATTGGGAGAGTGAAAGAGAGAGATTTCATAGAATAATTAACATATGATGCTTTATCAAAAAATAATTACATGAATCATAGAGAAAGTCATCTGGATATGATTTTGTGAAGATGGGGAAGAATATAATTATCTCTAGTTCATATGATGGATCATATATTTATCTATGGCCATTCATTAGAATGATATTTTTTGTTTAGGTTAATGAAGTATTGTAACTAGTTAGTGTCAGTAGTTGTATGAGTCGAAGTTCATACCCCTAATCGAGCTACTTTTTTAATAAAAATGGGAATACTAATGTGGTATTATAATAATGTGTCACTAGGTATGTAGAAATCCATAAGGAGTTAAACCTCATTAACAAACATGTTGTTTCTTTCTTATTTCTTCAACGTCGAGTAACTTGAAATAAAGAGGTGCTAAAAAACCTGATAGAAAAGGTATGTGAAATTATCATACACACTGATCCCCCCCCCCCCCACTTTGTGTGTATCACACTTCGTGTGATACAATGAAAGAAATATAAGAAAACATCATCATCGATTCAAGGGAAAGGGGATGTAGACCATCAGAGAGGATATATCCATACACAATGAAAGATGGAACCAGTTGAAATAACTATGAATCACTATGAATCAATAAACATGAAACCTTAGAGATACACTATTATAAATGATCAAAACCATAAAATTGTGGTGGAAGGTTAATCACAGTAGAGCACACCTATTTCCTTGATAACCTCTCTCCCTTTCCATCATTATTTCTTACATAAATTTAATAACTATAAGAATCATATATTTTTACTATGAATGAATTTATATCAATATATTTTTAATGTTTAAATATGAAATTGTCAGATTTCTGATAAATATATAGTTATAATATTTATATTTTATAGAATATCCATAAAACCATTCCTAAATTATAAATTGTTTATAATTATTTTGTTTATGAAATGTTTGTAAATGTATATATCATGTCTAAATATTTGAAATGTTCATTTAAGTATTTGGTCCTAATAAATTTTGTTTCATAGATATTAATTTCTTAAGCTATGAATAGATTTATTCTTTAGTTTAATTATTAAACAGTTTCTTATAAATGTCATACCATCCATTTTAGGATTCATATTCATGTAAGTACATAATATTTACTAATCTTAAACCGAAACTATGATTTTTAATTTGGTAATAAATTCAATAAAAAAGGATACATATAATTTATACATTTTATTTTTTTGGGCTATATTGAAATTAAGATCTCCCTTTTGTATTGAACCATATATATTGGGACTTTGGGTAAAAATTCTCATTGTATTGGGAGCTTAGGATATATTCTATAACCTTAGGGTTTCCAATTGGTTCACCATTCTTTCTCATTAGTATATATTGGTTTTATATGATTATAAACCTTTATATGAAATGGTTTTGTATACCTTATAGACAATATTATTTTTTGTTTGTTTAGTTTTTATTCTTGAAAGTAGTGTGTACCCTAGGTTTTCAAGGGTATAGGCACCACAGGGTGGCCAGTGAGGCCCACAACATGGTTATAGAATCCACGTCCCACATCATGTAATGGGCAGTGTTTACCATGGATTATAATTTCTATCAATTCTTATGATTTCCCAGCACTGATCACTTGATACAAGTAGTTGGATCGATATCCACAAGGCCTTAGGTTTTCCTCTTCATACTCTATAGGTTTCCAACTAACACATAGAGACTACAAGAATATGTTAGGGAGATTATACCCTAATGACTAGAGTGTGTCACAAAAGAATCATAATAGTAAAAAAAATTGTTTAAAAATAGATAAATAAATAGTACCAGAAAAAGTAAACCATCCAGATAGAAAAGATAGACTGATATAAATAATATCCAGTAATTTATAAAATATTACATTGATAATTTCATGTTGTTATAAAAAAGGGAAAAGTTCATGGGTAATAAGGAAATAGGAATATACAACATTCTATATAAAAAAAGATCAAAAGTAAAAGATCCACTTCAATCATGAGCATAGGCTTTGTCCTATGATCCCATACTCCATAATTGCCTAAGAAATAAGGAATCTATAACTATATCCTTCCATTTGTACCTAACTACAACCATGAAGTCTATCCGAGTACCTATCAGTGGCCTAAACAGTGTGAGAGATATAGTTAGTAGGCAACTACCAATGGTGTCTAGAACAAATCTAGTATGTGCCTATAGGTTATAATAGTGTTTAGATATAACAGAAGTAAAGTTTTATAAATAAGTGATGTGAACGAGTATATAAACATAAGAAATAACAAGAATTATATATATGATGATTGACTATAAAAAAGAAAAGAATTATCTATGACCTATTTTGACATATCAAGTGTCAAGAAATTATGGCATACACTAAATAATCATGGATTGGACCTATGAGGGGCTAGTTCTAGACCCATTAGCACAAGGAATCCTCTTTGAGCCCAAAAAGAACATCCATAGAAAACTAAGTATAATGTAGGACTATATGGGTCATGTCCCATGGTCAAAGGTATCTTCTTCGACTCCATGGATCTCATCCATATAAAAATCAGTAATAACTTTAGTGGAGCTGAATGATCTTTTCTAAGGTGGTCCAAGCAAGAAATATCCAAGGTAATAGTTTAAGGAATCAATGATATAATTTGTAATTAGTTCATTGGTTACATATTATACCAACCATCATAAATGTGATTTATATAATAATTCAAGGGGGAGGTTCTTGTTTTTGTGCATTCCCTTTATCCTTAAATTTTCCATAATTATTTCATTAACCATTTCACTTACATGTGATAAGGTAGAAGGCCATGTTAGTGTATGTGCCTTTAATAAATTTCATTTAATGAAGTATAAAAGTGTTTAATGGGACATATTATTATACATAACATTTTTTCAATTTAATTTATAATATTGAATTATCAATTTTAATTCACATACATGTAATAAGAAAGAGCGTCATGTTAATTTATGTGCCTCTTCACTAAACAATTACATCATTAGAAAAAATCAATAGATTATAAATTTCATTAAATATCTCCCATTTATTCTATTTATTCTATTTAATTCTACCTCACATTTAAAAATTACAACAATATAAACAAGGTACTCAAACCTTTAACATTTCATTTAATTCAGATATGGCTTCCTTTAAAAAGTGGTGATCTTAACTCAACTCGTGGGTGGTGAAAATGTGATTAGTAGAAAAATGTCACCTCATTGATAGTTTGGGTTTTGGTTCAAAACCTAAAAACATACACATGGGGATAATATAATTTTTAAATCAGGGTTTAAACATTCAGTTTTATGGTCTATTAATATAAAGAACAATTCCCAGATAGTCAGGGATGTGGAACCATCGCGATTTCTATAAAACACAGAAACTCTTAAGGAAAAGTTAGATACCACTATCTTTAGGTCGATAGTACTCTACTCATCTCATATAATGTTATCATTAATTCCAAATTGGGAGAAATCAAAGAAATCTATAAACATCCAACAAATAGTGGAAAAGAGTTCGCATGGATTTAGCATTTTATACAACAAGATAAACAAAGGAAGGAAGGTAGCTGATTGAAGAGAATACTAATTCACTTCCAATGTGATGAATTTTAGTTTGATCGAATATTGAAAGAGGGAGTGTATAACGACCCATACATTACATACATTGTTAATACTTCAAAATTGAAGCATACTTATTAAAAAATATAACAAAACCACGAAAGGACCGTATAGGTATAGTGTCTTTAGAAACTGGGAAACATAAACAACTGGTTCATAAAGCATCAACTTTGACTCCCACTTATTTCATCATATCTAGGGTCCCTTTTTGGCATATCCTACTTAATAACCTTCTTCCTGACCTGGGGAAAGAAAACATACAAAATGGTGAGCTCAAATGCTTAGTAAGGGTAAACAAAAGAAATATCAATCACATCGTATACACAAGAACATAACTTTTGGAAATCTTAACCTGCAAAAGAGATCATAATTTCATAACATGGGATGAATCATGGCAGTGAAATGTAATCACAATAATCATAACTTAAAACATGAAACTTCGTGGCGTACACACATAATCATAGAAAATCATTTCTTGTTAGTCAAGACTCATTGCCAAGACTATCTTAGTGGACAAAGTCCCTTTCTGAACCGAGTCACCCTCATTTCAGTCCTGTTTCACTGAACCGGTATAACCTACCGTTCCAGCCATGTCTATCTCATGAGATATAAAATATTTACCCAATGCATTGGAGGGAGATATAGGTCCCACCCATCTCATAATGATACCATTCTTATGTGTGCCACAAAATCATAAATCATACATCATTGCATAACCCATGTAATAAAAATGGGAATCTTAAACATCGTGACATCATAAAACAATTCATATAAGATAAAGGAATTCCTAAAAATAATTCCATCACAAAATAATCAAATCAATAGGGATAAAAACAGAACCCTTTATTATCTTAGATTGAAAATAATTTTGATAAAACACTTGAACTCCATTCTTGAGGAAAATATCCTTTCTTCTTCAAAAACATTTTTCCTTTCTTAACATGTCATACAATTTTAAACTAAAAGAAGTTTATTAAAAAATAAACTTGAAAACATGTAAAGGAGTCTTCTTGGAAATAATGTTTTAAAAATCCATTCATTCCATATAAGTTAAAAAAACATTCTTCGTACTTTTGTCGGAAAAGTCAAAAAGTACCTCGTATGAAAAACGACAAAAGATTCCTTTCATATCTTTTACAAAAAACTTACCGAAGGGTAAAATTGGATATAAACTATTATATAAGGATGGAAATAATATTACATATTGAGGGAACATGGATGTGGATGATAAAATACACCCCAGTAATTACCAAAGTAAAAACAATCTCGGATAAAAGTGAGATTGTGATATTTCCCTTACCTTAGGTCCAACTTGCTTTGTAAGTGTCTGAACCTCCTGTATAATGATTTAAATAATGTTATTGACTTATTCCAAAATCATACTTATTTTTATGATATCATATATGGTCATATTCTTAGCTTCTTAGTAGTAATATTTCATTGCTACTTGTTATTTGGGTGTTTATAAATTTTTGTTCTTATGCGTGTTTTGTCGAATAAATTCTTATTCTTTTCTTTAGGTTATAGATATCTCATTTCCAGAATGGTATTAGTTTAATATATATCATATTCATTCATTCAATTCATTTATATAATCATTATTAAATGAAGATCATGTAGAACGAGTCGCATCACATCGTGGAGACGGTATTCCGTACGTACGCACGAGTGATGATATCGTTCCTATGATTGTGGAATTATATTGTAGTGTATGCATACTATTTCAGAATCAAAATCACTTTATAATAGTCATATATAGTCATTATTTACACCATTATACCCATCCAAGTAAGGTGGTGGTGGAAAATAGATTACACCGCGGCGTGGAGACGGTATTCCGTACGTACGCACGTGCGGTGATTTCTTTTTTCGTAGGATGGATAGATGGTGAAATAGGGTTTTTTAATACTTATAATAACATATCAGTATATGATTGATACTGATGTTATTATTTCATAATGAAACAACTAAAGAAGAAGAAGTGGAAGAAGAAATAAAGATGAAAGAATCGGTAACGGACATTACCTCTTCTTTGAAGTGCTTCTTTGAGACCTTCTTTTAGGGCACTAAAATAGGTCTTTGAGGAAGACCATAACCTCTAGGATTTCTCTAGGGAAGTGGAGAGGAGAAAGTGTCAGGGTTTGGCCGATCTTGAAGGCTCAATGTGGTGTGAGGAAGAGGGGAAGGAGGTGCCCTTTTATAAGGGAGGAGAGGGGCACCTTTGGGAAAACTAAAAATATTATTTTATTATAAAGTCATGTTCGGTTTTAAATAGCTCCAATTTGATATATTTCGTAGATAAGGTGCGGATGGGTCTAAATCCTCTCATCCAATAGAATTTAGACAAGTTTAGGTTCCTATTATAACCTTATCATTTAGATTTAACATTAAGTTAAATAATTTTACTTTTACCATGTCTTCTTGTGTTCTTATACTATAAGGTTAATAAACTTACTATATGAAGCCAAACGAACCCCAAGTTGCTTATTATTAATATATCTATCCTTATCTAAGTCATTTGGCCAAACCTTAGATTTTTAGGAATTAAATAACAATTAATAATATAATATTTGTTTTAAAAACTAATTTATTCCAATTTTGACACTATTTGGTACATGATTTTTATGAAATTTCTAACAGAATGATAATTTCGAACCAAGTTACTTAAATCAACAATAACATGTCATAATAACCTAGAAAATTAGTGTAAGTCATAAAAAGTCTCAAATTACATTTATTTGGGCATTTATAACATCAATTATGTTAATAGTTTCTTAAGAAGGTAATTACTGCATCATCGTTGTGTCATAAATAAGTTACATTATTTAAAGTATAAAAATTACAAATAAAATACCATTATGTACAAAATATTTTTAGCTTTCTAATGAATATTTATAGTAGAAATTATATTATGTATAACCCTATATTAAAAATGGTTTAGTAAATAAACTTTTATTTTAACTCTTTTAACTCTTCTTTGAATTAAATGATAATAAATGTCCTAATCTAATCCAAGTGGGCCTAAATGATAATATTTTACACTTAAGGTTGTTTTTGGTCGAGATACACTTGTCCAATAGGATTAGGACATGTGTTAGGGTAATATTAATATCATTTTTACCCTTAATTACCCTATTTACTTTTAACTGTGGTAAATAAAAGTAAAAAGTTACTATTCACAAAAAATTATTTTCATCTCATTGAACCACATTTTATTTATTGACATCAACCGTGCCTCTCGGATTTTTGAAATTACATTCACAGAAGTGGTAAAATTAAGATTTATGAAAAAATTAATTTTTTTAACTACCACTTAGTAGTTTCACTATTCATCAAAATTGAAGTTTTTCAGAAAAATGCCAAAATTTCACCCTAAGCTATAATTGATATTCCGAATTCAAAAATGATTTCTATTTTAAAAAATTCCCAACATATAAGTTTCATTAATTAATTTTATAATTAATTTTCGTTGTCACAACAAATAGCATGTTTTTAAGAGATAATAATTATCAAAAGATTAACACTTGTTTATGTCTGGTGTAAATGTGAAATTACATCCAATGACCAACATTGTATTGAATTGTAAAAATATATTCTAAATATACTTTAAAACCACTCAAATTAATAATTTATCACTATTAATTATTTCTATTAAAAAAGTTGTTTTTAATTAAAATTTAGTAATTTTCACTATTAATCAGAATATGAAAGTTATCCGAAAAGTACCAAAATTTCACCTTAGGATAAATTCGATACTCCGAATCCAAAAATGAAGTCCATTTTGAGAGATAAAATTTCTAAAATTTTAAAAGGTGGTTATTACTATTCATAACAGCTATTTATAATAATATTTTAATAGCATATCGTTTTTTAGTGAAACTCGGTATTGCGTACTACACATGCTATCGAGGAAGGTCGCGATTGCGTGTTGTGCAAGCTTCTTTTGGTGTAGCGTACAACACAAGACATTAGTGAAATTAAAAAGAATATTTTTCATAAAATCTTGGGCTGTTACATTCTACCCCCCTTAAAATGAATTTCTCCCTCGAAATTCTTCGGGGTTATAAATGGTTTACTATTCGAAAGTTTCTTTAATAGAAACCCACATCGTAAAAAGGAATACCAAAAACAATCTTTAAAAATGAAAGTATGAAACGAAACGGTTACCCAAATAAACTAATCACTGGGTTTCCACATAGGTGAAAATATGGATATGGAAGAAAAATCTAACCATCATTTTCTGATGAAGAGTGGTAGAGAACATGGCTATGGAAAAGCCAACAATCACAAATCCATAAATTTGTGACGATCTAGGGTACCATTTGATTCATCGGATATAAGGGCACTAGGAAAACATTTTTGGTTTTCAAGATCATTTCCCTAAAGTTGAAAATTTGAATTAGAATAAATACTTACTTTATATTGGTACAATCTCATTGTTTTTCGTGCCTTGAACAATTTCCACTTCATCTCTTAAATAAATGAAGTTGAATTTGTTATTCGTGAAGTGTTAGCAGATCATGTGATAGAATGACGGGTCATTCCATCTGTCTCAAACAAAAGGTTAGCAAAAATTATATACATAAGTCGATCTATAGTGAGATTAATCATATATGGTTCCTAAAATGGACTTATACTTCATATATCATACTTCTTAATATAATAAAACTAGTTTCTACTAAACAGAGACTTCCTGTAGGCCAGTGGTAGGCGATAAAGGCCAGTCGCACTTCAATTGTGGGTTCGATTTCCACATCCTTGTCCGACGCGATGGGCTGTCGCCCGTCCTGCAGGTTGTCCTTTTTCTAAAACTATATTACTATAACATCCCATCAATAATATCTAAAAAACTTCTATCCTTAAACAATACTAACTTATGTACAACATAATCCATTCCAATCTTTAGGCTTATCCATAATACTTCAGTCCACTCTCATAACATAGTGAAAACGATTACCAGAGATTTAATACCATCGTTGATCCCCATATAACATAAGATATGTTTTGTTGGTCACATTCCAAACATTCAAAGTCCTTAATCATATATTCTCTTGAATACCCATTGAAACTTAGTGAAAACATGAATGCAGTTAAACGTTAACACTTTCCACATATCAACATCCTCAAAATTCTATATACTCAAACCATGATATCACTTAGTCCTTATATCAATCATGAGCTCATGAATACTGTCAAACATTTCATTTTCTTCTTATCCCTTCATTATGGGAATATTATCTACTTTCCAAAATATTTGAATCACTTTTCATGGTTACCGGTACCTTAAAATTATTGAAAACCACAATAGACCAATACATAAATATTTCAATACACCATAAAAGTACCTCAACAACATTATTCCTGAATACCAATAC
This sequence comes from Viscum album, assembly GCA_963277665.1. Classification (NCBI taxonomy): domain Eukaryota; kingdom Viridiplantae; phylum Streptophyta; class Magnoliopsida; order Santalales; family Viscaceae; genus Viscum; species Viscum album. The sequence continues at coordinate 918,818,160 of OY728120.1, read as the reverse complement.
ATAAAAACTTCAGTCCATCCACTTCAATGATTGTCTTGGAAGAAGTCCTTCCTTGATTTAGAAGTAACTTTTTAGGTCAGGGCATTGAGTTGGGTAATGCCCATGTTCTCCACAAATAAGACATTGAACTCCATAATAGTCTGTCACTCTATGACCCTTTTCTCCACACAGATAACATTGGTCCCTCCATTTGAGGTATTCCTCAAGGTTCTTCTTCCCTTCTTTAGAAATCTCAATCTTCCTTTCTTTATGCTCCTCAACATGCGAACATGCATAATAGTCTATCTTCCTCTTCTTTGATGAATTAGGCATACCACTAAATTTCACCTTGTTAATCATATATCACGATGACAGATTCGGCATAATCAAAACATCTTTCTCTCTAGGCATTACACAATTTTGTTTCTCATAGTCACCAATTTGTCCATTGGATTTAATGTTAACCGAATTCCTTTTGGTTCCCTCCATTAACTAAAACACAAAAATAATTTTGTGAGAGGAAAAAATCATGCTAGAGAAAACAACATAGTAAAGGGGAAGTATCCTCAGTATCTAACTTCTTAGGTTAAATTCTATGATTGTTACCATAGTTCTAGGACTGTATCCTATACGTATACTTATGCTTAGGGACATCCCTAGACATACCTTATAAATATCTCTAGGGATCTCACTAAAGTTCTCGCATCCTAGTTTTCAAAGGTTGGCTATACCTTTCCTCTGATACCAACTATAACGACCCATACTTTACATACATTGTTAATACTTCAAAATTGAAGCATACTTATTACAACATATAACAAAACCACGAAAGGACCATATAGGTATAGTGTCTTTAGAAATTGGGAAACATAAACAACTGGCTCATAAAGCATCAACTTTGCCTCCCACTTATTTCATCATATCTAGGGTCCCTTTTTGGCATATCCTACTTAATAACCTTATTCCTGACCTGGGGAAAGAAAACATACAAAAGGGTGAGCTCAAATGCTCAGTAAGGGTAAACAAAAGAAATATCAATCACATCGTATTCACAAGCACATAACTTTTGGAAATCTTAACCTGCAAAAGAGATCATAATTTCATAACATGGGATGAATCATGGTAGTGAAATGTAATCACAATAATCATAACTTAAAACATGAAACTTTGTGGCGTACACACATAATCATAGAAAATCATTCCTTGTTAGTCAAGACTCATTGCCAAGACTATCTTAATGGACAAAGTCCCTTTCTGAACCGAGTCACCCTCATTTCAGTCCTGTTTCACTGAACCGGTATAACCTACCGTTCCAGCCATGTCTATCTCATGAGATATAAAATCTTTACACAATGCATTGGAGGGATATATAGGTCCCACTCATCTCATAATGATACCATTCTTATGTGTGCCACAAAATCATAAATCAAACATCATTGCATAACCCATGTAATAAAAATGGGAATCTTAAACATCGTGACATCATAAAACAATTCATATAAGATAAAGGAATTCCTAAAAATAATTCCATCACAACATAATCAAATCAATAGGGATAAAAACAGAACCCTTTATTATCTTAGATGGAAAATAATTTTGATAAAACACTTGAACTCCATTCTTGAGGAAAATATCCTTTCTTCTTCAAAAACATTTTTCCTTTCTTAACATGTCATACAATTTTAAACTAAAAGAATTTGATTAAAAAATAAACTTGAAAACATGTAAAGGAATCTTCATGGAAATAATGTTTTAAAAATCCATTCATGCCGTATAAGTTAAAAAACACATTCTTCGTACTTTTTTCGGAAAAGTCAAAAAGTACCTCGTACGAAAAACGACAAAAGATTCCTTTCATATCTTTTAAAAAAAACTTACCGAAGGGAAACATTGGATATAAACTATTTTATAAGGATTGAAATAATATTACATATTTAGGGAACATGGATTTGGATGATAAAATACACCCCAGTAATTACCAAAGTAAAAACAATCTCGGATAAAAGTGAGATTGTGATATTTCCCTTACCTTAGGTCCAACTTGCTTTGTAAGTGTTCGAACCTCCTGTATAATGATTTAAATAATGTTATTGACTTATTCAAGAATCATACTTATTTTTATGATATCATATATGGTCATATTCTTAGCTTCATAGTAGTAATATTTCATTGCTACTTGTTATTCGGGTGTTTATAACTTTTTGTTCTTATGCGTGTTTTGTCGAATAAATTCTTATTCTTTTATTTAGGTTATAGATAGCTCATTTACAGAATGGTATTAGTGTAATATATATCATATTCATTCATTCAATTCATTTATATAATCATTATGAAATGAAGATCATGTAGAACGAGTCGCATCACATCGTGGAGACGGTATTCCGTACGTACGCACGAGTGATGATATCGTTCCTATGATTGTGGAATTGTATTGGAGTGTATGTATACTATTTCAGAATCAAAATCACTTTATAATAGTCATATATATTCATTATGTACACCATTATACCCATCCAAGTAAGGTGGTGGTGGAAAATAGATTACACCACGGCGTGGAGACGGTATTCCGTACGTACGCACGCACGGTGATTTCTTTTTCCGTAGGATGGATAGATGGTGAAATAGGGTTTTTTCATACTTATAATAACATATAAGTATATGAGTGATACTGATGTTATTACTTCATAATGAAACAACTAAAGAAGAAGAAGTGGAAGAAGAAATAAAGATGAAAGAATCGGTAACGGACATTACCTCTTCTTTCAAATGCTTCTTTGAGACCTTCTTTTAGGGCACTAAAAATGGTCTTTGAGGAAGACAAGAACCTCTAGGATGTCTCTATGGAAGTGGAGAGGAGAAAGTGGTAGGTTTTGGCCGAGCTTTAAGGCTCAATGTGGTGTGAGGAAGAGGGGGAGGAGGTGCCCTTTTATAAGGGAGAAGAGGGGCACATTTGGGAAAACTAAAAATATTATTTTATTATAAAGTCAAGTTAGGTTTTAAATAGCTCCAAATTGATATATTTCAAAGATAAGGTGGGGATGGGTCGAAGGCCTCTCATCCAATTGAATTTAGGCAAGTTTAGGTTCCTATTATAACCTTATCATTTAGATTTAACATTAAGTTAAATAATTTTACTTTTACCGTGTCTTCTTGTGTTCTTATACTATAAGGTTAATAAACTTACTATATGAAGCCAAACGAACCCCAAGTTGTTTATTATTAATATATCTATCCTTATCTAAGTCATTTGGCCGAACCATAGATTTTTAGGAATTAAATAACAATTAATAATATAATATTTGTTTTAAAAACTAATTTATGTCAATTTTGACACTATTTGGTACATGATTTTTATGAAATTTCTAAGAGAATGATAAGTTACAACCAAGTTACTTAAATCAACAATAACATGTCATATTAACCTAGAAAATTAGTGTAAGTCATAAAAAGTCACAAATTACATTTATTTGGGCATTTATAACATCAATTATGTTAATATTTTCTTAAAAAGGTAATTACTACATCATCGTTGTGTCATAAATAAGTTACATTATTTAAAGTATAAAAATTAAAAATAAAATACCATTATGTACGAAATATTTTTATATTTCTAATGAATATTTATAGTCGAAATTATATTATGTATAACCCTATATTTAAAATGGTTTAGTAAATAAACTTTGATTTTAACTCTTTTAACTCTTCTTTGAATTAAATGATAATAAATGTCCTAATCTAATCCAAGTGGGCCTAAATGATAATATTTTACACTTAAGGCTGTTTTTGGTCGAGATAAACTTGTCCAATAGGATTAGGACATGTGTTAGGTAATATTAATATCATTTTTACCCTTAATTACCCTATTTACTTTTAACCGTGGTAAATAAAAGTAAAAAGTTACTATTCACCAAAAATTATTTTTATCTCATTGAACCACATTTTACTTACTGACATCAACCGTGTCTCTTGGATTTTTGAAATTACATTCACAGAAGCGGTGAAATTAAGATTTATGAAAAAATTAATTTTTTTAACTACCACTTAGTAGTTTCACTATTCATCAAAAATTGAAGTTTTTCAGAAAAATGCCAAAATTTCACCCTAAGCTATAATTGATATTCCGAATTCAAAAATGATTTCTATTTTACAAAATTCCCAACATATAAGTTTCATTAATTAATTTTATAATTAATTTTCGTTTTCACAACAAATAGCGTGTTTTTAAGAGATAATAATTATCAAAAGATTAACACTTGTTTATGTCTGGTGTAAATGTGAAATTACATCCAATGACCAACATTGTATTGAATTGTAAAAATATATACTAAATATACTTTAAAACCACTCAAATTAATAATTTATCACTATTAATTATTTCGATTAAAAAAGTTGTTTTTAATTAAAATTTAGTAATTTTCACTATTCATCAGAATATGAAAGTTATCCGAAAAGTACCAAAATTTCACCTTAGGCTAAATTCGATACTCCGAATCCAAAAATGAAGTCTATTTTGAGAGATAAAATTTCTAAAATTTTTAAAGGTGGTTATTACTATTCATAACGGCTAGTTATAATAATATTTTAATAGCATATCGTTGTTTAGTGAAACTTGGTATTGCGTACTACACATGCTATCGAGAAAGGTCGTGATTGCGTGTAATACAAGGCAAGTCAAGGTTGCGTGTTGTGCAAGCTTCTTTTGGTGTAGCGTACAACACAAGACATTAGTGAAATTAAAAAGAATATTTTTCATAAAATCTTGGGCTGTTACATTCTACCCCCTTAAAATGAATTTCGCCCTCGAAATTCGTTGGGGTTATAAATGGTTTACTATTTGAAGGTTTCTTTAATAGAAACCCACATCGTAAAAAGGAATACCAAAACCAATCTTTAAAAATGAAAGTATGAAATGTAACGGTTACCCAAATAAACAAATCACTGGGTTTTCACATAGGTGAAAATATGGATATGGAAGAAAAATCTAACCATCATTTTCTCATGAAGAGTGGTAGAGAACATGGCTATGGAAAAGCCAACAATCACAAATCCATAAATTTGTGATGATCTAGGGTACCATTTGATTCATCGGATATAAGGGCACTAGGACAACATTTTTGGTTTTCAAGATCATTTCCCTAAAGTTGAAAATTTGAATTAGAATAAATACTTACTTTATTTTGGTAAAATCTCATTATTGTTCGTGCCTTGAACAATTTCCACTTCATCTCTTAAATAAATGAAGTTGAATTTGTTATTCGTGAAGTGTTAGCGGATCATGTGATAGAATGACGGGTCATTCCATCTGTCTCAAACAAAAGGTTAGCAAAAATTATATACATAAGTCGATCTATAGTAAGATTAATCATATATGGTTCCTAAAATGGACTTATACTTCATATATCATACTGCTTAATATAATAAAACTAGTTTCTACTAAACAGGGACTTCCTGTAGGCCAGTGGTAGGCGATAAAGGCCAGTCGTACTTCAATTGTGGGTTCGATTTCCACAGCCTTGTCCGACGCGATGGGCTGTCGCCCGTCCTGCAGGTTGTCCTTTTTCTAAAACTATATTACTATAACATCCCATCAATAATATCGAAAAAACTTCTATCCTTAAACAATACTAACTTATGTACAAAATAATCCATTTCAATCTTTAGGCTTATCCATAATACTGCAGTCCACTCTCATAACATAGTGAAAACGATTACCAGAGATTTAATACCATCGTTGATCCCCATATAACATAAGATATGTTTTGTTGGTCACATTCCAAACATTCAGAGTCCTTAATCATGTATTCTCTTGAATACCCATTGAAACTTAGTGAAAACATGAATGCAGTTAAAAGTTAACACTTTCCACATATCAAAATCCTCAAAATTCTATATACTCAAACCATGATATCACTTAGTCCTTATATCAATCATGAGCTCATGAATACTGTCAAACATTTCATTTTCTCCTTATCCCTGCATTATGGGCATATTATTTACTTTCCAAAATATTTGAATCACTTTTCATGGTTACCGGTACCTTAAAATTATTGAAAACCACAATAGACCAATACATAAATATTTCAATACACCATAAAATTACCTCAACAACAATATTCCTAAATAACAATACATAAACACTTTAGTCCATCCACTTCAATGATTGTCCTGGAAGAAGTCCTTCCTTGATTTAGAAGTAACTTTTTAGGTCAGGGCATTGAGTTGGGTAATGCCCATGTTCTCCACAAATAAGACATTGAACTCCATAACAGTCTGTCACTCTATGACCCTTTTCTCCACACAGATAACATCAGTCCCTCCATTTGAGGTATTCCTCAAGGTTATTCTTCCCTTCTTTAGAAATCTAAATCTTCCTTTCTTTATGCTCCTCAACATGCAAACATGCATAATAGTCTATCTTCCTCTTCTTTGATGAATTAGGCATACCACTAAATTTCACCTTGTTAATCATATATCGCGATGACTGATTCGGCATAATCAAAACATCTTTCTCTCTAGGAATTACGCAATTTTGTTTCTCATAGTCACCAATTTGTCCATTGGATTTAATGTTAACCGAATTCCTTTTGGTTCCCTCCATTAACTAAAACACAAAAATAATTTTGTGAGAGGCAAAAATCATGCTAGAGAAAACAACATAGTAAAGGGGAAGTATCCTCAATATCTAACTTCTTAGGTTAAATTCTATGATCATTACCATAGTTCTAGGACTGTATCCTATACGTATACTTATCCTTAGGGACATCCCTAGACATACCTTATAAATATCTATAGGGATCTCACTAAAGTTCTCGCATCCTAGTTTCCAAAGGTTGGCTATACCTTTCCTCTGATACCAACTATAACGACCCATACTTTACATACATTGTTAATACTTAAAAATTGAAGCATACTTATTACAACATATAACAAAACCACGAAAGGACCGTATAGGTATAGTGTCTTTAGAAACTGGGAAACATAAACAACTGGTTCATAAAGCATCAACTTTGCCTCCCACTTATTTCGTCATATCTAGGGTCCCTTTTTGGCATATCCTACTTAATAACCTTCTTCCTAACCTGGGGAAAGAAAACATACAAAAGGGTGTGCTCAAATGCTCAGTAAGGGTAAATAAAAGAAATATCAATCACATCGTATACACAAGCACATAACTTTTGGAAATCTTAACCTGCAAAAGAGATCTTAATTTCATAACATGGGATGAATCATGGCAGTGAAATGTAATCACAATAATCATAACTTAAAACAAGAAATTTTGTGGCATACACTCATAATCATAGAAAATCATTTCTTGTTAGTCAAGACTCATTTCCAAGACTATCTTAGTGGACAAAGTCCCTTTCTGAACCGAGTCACCCTCATTTCAGTCCTGTTTCACTGAACCGGTATAACCTATCGTTCCAGCCATGCCTATCTCATGAGATATAAAATCTTTACCCAATGCATTGGAGGGAGATATAGGTCCCACCCATCTCATAATGATACCATTCTTATGTGTGCCACAAAATCATAAATCATACATCATTGCATAACCCATGTAATAAAAATGGGAATCTTAAACATCGTGAAATCATAAAACAATTCATATAAGATAAAGGAATTTTTAAAAATAATTCCATCACAACATAATCAAATCAATAGGGATAAAAACAGAACCCTTTATTATCTTAGATGGAAAATAATTTTGATAAAACACTTGAACTCCATTCTTGAGGAAAATATCCTTTCTTCTTCAAAAACATTTTTCCTTTCTTAACATGTCATACAATTTTAAACTAAAAGAAGTTTATTAAAAAATAAACTTGAAAACATGTAAAGGAATATTCTTGTAAATAGTGTTTTAAAAATCCATTCAAGCCGTATAAGTTAAAAAAACATTCTTCGTACTTTTGTCGGAAAAGTCAAAAAGTACCTCGTACAAAAAATGACAAAAGATTCCTTTCATATCTTTTACAAAAAACTTACCGAAGGGTAAAATTGGATATAAAATATTATATAAGGATGGAAATAATATTACATATTTAGGGAACATGGATGTGGATGATAAAATACACCCCAGTAATTACCAAAGTAAAAACAATCTCGGATAAAAGTGAGATTGTGATATTTCCCTTACCTTAGGTCCATCTTACTTTTTAAGTGTCTGAAACTCCTGTAAAATGATTTAAATAATGTTATTGACTTATTCCAGAATCATACTTATTTTTATGATATCATATATGGTCATATTCTTAGCTTCTTAGTAGTAATATTTCATTGCTACTTGTTATTCGGGTGTTTATAACTTTTTGTGCTTATGCGTGTTTTGTCGAATAAATTCTTATTCTTTTCTTTAGGTTATAGATTGCTCATTTCCAGAATGGTATTAGTGTAATATATATCATATTAATTCATTCAATTCATTTATATAATCATTATGAAATGAAGATCATGTAGAACGAGTCGCATCACATCGTGGAGACGGTATTCCGTACGTACGCACGAGTGATGATATGGTTCCTATGATTGTGGAATTGTATTGGAGTGTATGTATACTATTTCAGAATCAAAATCACTTTATAATAGTCATATATAGTCATTATTTACCCCATTATACTCATCCAAGTAAGGTGGTGGTGTAAAATAGATTACACCACGGCGTGGAGATGGTATTCCGTACGTACGCACGTGCGGTGATTTCTTTTTCCGTAGGATGGATAGATGGTGAAATAGGGTTTTTTCATACTTATAATAACATATCAGTATATGAGTGATACTGATGTTATTACTTTATAATGAAACAACTAAAGAAGAAGAAGTTGAAGAAGAAATAAAGATGAAAGAATCGGTAACGGACATTACCTCTTCTTTGAAGTGCTTCTTTGAGACCTTCATTTAAGGCACTAAAATTGGTCTTTGAGGAAGAACAGAACCTCTAGGATGTCTCTAGGGAAGTGGAGAGGATAACGTGGCAGGGTTTTGCCGATCTTTAAGGCTCAATGTGGTGTGAGGAAGAGGGGGAGGAGGTGCCCTTTTATAAGGGAGGAGAGGGGCACCTTTGGGAAAACTAAAAATATTATTTTATTATAAAGTCAAGTTCGGTTTTAAATAGCTCCAAATTGATATATTTCGAAGCTAAGGTGGTTATGGGTAGAAATCCTCTCATCCAATAGAATTTAGACAAGTTTAGGTTCCTATTATAACCTTATCATTTAGATTTAACATTAAGTTAAATAATTTTACTTTTACCGTGTCTTCTTGTGTTCTTATACTATAAGGTTAATAAACATACTATATGAAGCCAAACGAACCCCAAGTTGTTTATTATTAATATATCTATCCTTATCTAAGTCATTTGGCCGAAAATTAGACATTTAGGAATTAAATAAGAATTAATAATATAATATTTGTTTTAAAAACTAATTTATGTCAATTTTGACACTATTTGGTACATGATTTTTATGAAATTTCTAACAGAATGATAAGTTCGAACCATGTTACTTAAATCAACAATAACATGTCATATTAACCTATAAAATTAGTTTAAGTCATAAAAAGTCTCAAATTACATTTATTTGGGCATTTATAACATCAATTATGTTAATATTTTCTTAAAAAGGTAATTACTGCATCATCGTTGTGTCACAAATAAGTTACATTATTTAAAGTATAAAAATTACAAATAAAATACCATTATGTACGAAATATTTTTATCTTTCTAATTAATATTTATAGTTGAAATTATATTATGTATAACCCTATATTAAAAATGTTTTAGTAAATAAACTTTGATTTTAACTCTTTTAACTCTTCTTTGAATTAAATGATAATAAATGTCCTAATCTAATCCAAGTGGGCCTAAATTATAATATTTTACACTTAAGGTTGTTTTTTGTCGAGATACACTTGTCAAATAGTATTAGGACATGTGTCAGGGTAATATTAATATCATTTTTACCCTTAATTACCCTATTTACTTTTAACCGTGGTAAATAAAAGTAAAAAGTTACTATTCACCAAAAATTATTTTCATCTCATTGAACCACATTTTACTTACTGACATCTACCGTGTCTCTTGGATTATTGAAATTCCATTCACATAAGCAATAAAATTAAGATTTATGAAAAAATTAATTTTTTTAACTACCACTTAGTAGTTTCACTATTCATCAAAAATTGAAGTTTTTCAGAAAAATGCCAAAATTTCACCCTAAGCTATAATTGATATTCCGAATTCAAAAATGATTTCTATTTTACAAAATTCCAAACATATAAGTTGAATTAATTAATTTTATAATTAATTTTCATTTTCACAACAAATAGCGTGTTTTTAAGTGATAATAATTATCAAAAGATTAACACTTGTTTATGTTTGGTGTAAATGTGAAATTACCTCCAATGACCAACATTGTATTGAATTGTAAAAATATATTCTAAATATACTTTAAAACCACTCAAATTAATAATTTATCACTATTAATTATTTCGATTAAAAAAGTTGTTTTTAATTAAAATTTAGTAATTTTCACTATTCATCAGAATATGAAAGTTATCTGAAAAGTACCAAAATTTCACCTTAGGCTAAATTTGACACTCCGAATCCAAAAATGAAGTCCATTTTGAGAGATAAAATTTCTAAAATTTTAAAAGGTGGTTATTACTATTCATAACTGCTAGTTATAATAATATTTTAATAGCATATCGTTGTTTAGTGAAACTCGGTATTGCGTACTACACATGCTATCGAGGAAGGTCGCAATTGCGTGTAATACAAGGAAAGTCAAGGATGCGTGTTGTGCAAGCTTCTTTTGGTGTAGCGTACAACACAAGACATTAGTGAAATTAAAAATAATATTTTTCATAAAATCTTGGGCTGTTACAGAGTGTCTTCAAATCATAGGTTAATTCCATGATGTATCTCTAATGGTGGTGGTTTTTTCTACATGGTGAACAAGGAAATATGGGTGAGAACAAATAATGATTTAAGGGGAAAATAATGATTTTATAGGGCCTTTAATGATGCACACGATTACACAGAACATTTTTCCAAACCAGAAACCAACCATTTTCCACATATACCTCTTGGTAGAACCACCTCACATGACTAGGAACATAGTTTACCTAACCATGCACTACCCATGTAAACTTTATGAACAAATGGGTCTCTCCCTTGCATGGCTAGGTGGACATTTTTTCGGACCGTGCACAAGCCATGCACTATCCTTTATAATTTTTTGGAGTCGTTTTGAATGGTTGTGTAGACTCCATTTCATGGTTCACCAAATAATGATCTACCACATATGGGGCCGCACATTTGATCCACACAGTTACTACTAACCATGCGCCCATTACGTGCCTCAGTCTGTTCTTCCAATAACATGAACTCCTGGCTCCACATGAGTTCTTGATTCCCATGAGCCATTATTTAAACCTTTAATAAACTAAATTAGATTAAAAAAATATTTATATTCAATTTTAGAGAGTTTATAAATTATTAGAAAAGTTGGTTTCTTGCATTATTCCATATTCTAACCATCATGTACCCAAGTTTCCCTTCTATGGGTGGTAAATCATTATCAATGAATAAATCTAGCCACTGAGCATGTACATCATCATGTCTCTACCTTTCCACATCCTATAAACGGTCATGCTTCTATTTCACCCATACAAGATGAATTAACCATCCTTAGAGAACCTTCATGCTCTGATCAATGATACATATAATATGCTTCTCAAAGGACACATCCATCGCTAACTCAACCTTATCAGGATGAAGAATAATATATGTTTTTGATTGATAATGGTGCAGCTTAGATATATGGAGTACATCATGTATGGATCAATACCTATGAGTTAATTACAATCAATCAACTACCAAACCAACTCTCTCTATAATACTAAAAGGACCGACATAATGTTGTGATATATTACCCTAACTCTAAATCTGTATATGCCCTAGTCTAGGTGAGACATTAATGAATACCCAATCCCCAACCATGAACTCTAATGTTCGATAAAAGCGATCAACATAATACTTCAACCTAGAATGATTTGTAACCATATGCTTCATGATAAGTTGTACCTTCTTTTAAGTCTCCTGAATGAGGAAAGGTCCCAGTAGTGATGCCTCTCATTCTTCTAACCAGCACCTAGGTGGACAATATATCCTACCATATATAGCCTCATGAGGGGCCATTTGTATAGTTGATTAAAATCTATTATTATAATAAAATTCATAAATTGGTAGGTGTTTCTCCCAAGAACCACTGAAATATAGGATTCATGACCATAAAATTCCCTCTAACACCTATATTGTATGCTTGAACTGATCGTCGGTCTATGGGTGATAGACTATAATCAATAGTTCATATGAACCCAGTTCCATCTACAGCCCCCTTCTATAACCATAATGTCAATCCATCATCTCTATATAATACAACATTACATGGAACTCAATGAAGGTGCATCATGTATCTAACATATTGGATTCCTAACTCATTTACTAAAAAGGTCTCTCTAATATGATGAAAGTGATAGAGCTTTTTCAATCTATCCATGTTTACCCATATTGCATGACAACCTAGGGTTGGCATAGGTTAACCTAACACAAAATCCACAGGGATGGAATCTCATTTCCACTTAGTAATAGGAAATGACTACAAAATCCCTATTGTCTAGGGGTGTTCATCCTTCACCATATGACATGTTAAAAAACAAGTAACAAAACCAGCTATCTCTATTTTCATTTAAGGCCTCCAACAATGGTGGAATAAATGAAAATGCATATTCATAAGGACAAGATGTACCACTTAATAAAAAGAATGATGCTCTCACATCATATTCACTATTATTTATTCATGAACCCAAAAACATCCATGAATGTGAAAGATCTCATCCCTGTCAAAAACTCAACCAGGTAGTGGGTCCTAATCTAAATCACTCTCCCACATGACTGATCCCCCAGGATTAGAATGTTGACACATATTCACTCTATCTAGAAGTGAACTGGTCATTGATAAGGATGTGAGTACAGGCTATGCATGATGTTTTTGAACATCTATGTGCATCTCATAAAGTAGGTACATCAACTGCCACTCAATTCTAGCCTTTGTAATAGTCAATGAGTGAGTCTTCCACTTAGAGAATCTATAATGATATTTCCTTTACCAAGTGTATATGCATGATTGAAGTCGAAGGACTATAGTTATTCAACCCATCTTCACTGCATGAGATTCATGTAATTATATATAAATATATACCTGAGGTTTTTTTTGTGTACACCATAAAAATCTCTCCCATTATATAACAACTTTAACAACACATGGCATGAACCATAGATTCTAGGATAATATTTTTCATCATGTAATTCCAATCAAGATTCCTATAATTACACTACATATATTCAATTACTCAATATCTAAACATTATAATGGATCCCATACAAATGCCTGATGCATCATTGTAAATGGTGTATCATCTTCCAAAATTAGGTAAAATTAGGATCGTCGCTGAATACAGTCTCCATATCAGGTCTCGAAATGTCTTATCACACACTTCAAATCATGTAACCTTAAAACCATTTTTGTTCAACCACATGAGTGGTGCTTCAGGATGTGATAAATCTTATATAAATCTTCTATAATATATATTTATCATAAAAAACAACATTTAAAAAGCTTCCTTAGGATTCTCTTAGGAAACAATGGCTCAAATCTTCTCAGGGTCAACTCAAACTCTTGTATCTAAGATAATTCAAACAAGGAAGTAAACCTTGTCAATCAAAAAGTGTCATTTTGTGAGATTATAGTATATATTTTTCTCTATTAGTGTGTTCAAAATTATATCAAGGTTTTGTAAGTGATCATGTCAAGTATGTGAGTACACCAATATTCCATCCACAAAGACATCCACAAATTAATCTAGATACATGTGGAAAATTAGATTCATTAAATCCATGAATACTATTGATACATTATTAAGACCAAATGGAATGACCAAATACTTTTACAAGGCATATCTACTATGTAATGTTATGTTTGGTATATCTGATTATGTAAAATGAACATGATGGTATCCTAATGTGAATTTGATCTGGGATAAAATCATTTCTCCATAGATCTGGTAAAATAGGTCATCTATATGTGGAATTTGATACAAATTCATAACCATATACTATTTCAACTGATGATAATCCATGTAAATCCTATGGTTTACATCCACCATTATGGTAAAAATGATAGGTCAACCCCCTAGGGATGTACTGGGTAGAATAAACCCTTATCTTCCAAGTCCCCTAGCTACCTCTTGAGCTCTTGAAACATAGTTATATCCATCCTCTATGTAGGCATGGATACTGGTGCTACCCATTGCACTAGGTAAATTGTAAACTCTGCCTCTCTCTTAGGAGGTAGTCTATAAAAATAATCAAGTAATATGTCCCAAAAACGTTCTACTATAGGAGAGGAAGCATCTTGACATGTTCCCTAATCAATCCATATAATGGAAAGAAATAAGGGATGTCACTTCACCCAACCCATGATGCTCCGGTCCATATCCACTTGCATGGGCATCCCATTAACTATTATGCATATAACTATAACCAACTAGTGATGTAAAGAACACCCATTAGAGATATCAATCAACATGTTCATGATGTGGAACCAACCAAACCATCATGACAATGATTTCAAAACATTTATTCTCGATGATGAAGTGGTTCCAAGGGGAATGATACCTGCATATCTCAAGGGGGAAACTATATGCACTAGCATAGTCTATCTAATAGAATACATAATTGAGTATGGGGTTACATTAGACTATATTGAGGCCAATTATCTTTATTTTCACCGTATATATAAATGAGTGATAATATCTTGTATTGAATAGAGAAGAAACTAGAGTAGAGGCTACTGAAATTGTACCTCTAACCATCGATGGACTGGTACTTTGGTCTTCAAGGGTTGGTTGCACTGCATATATCTAGAATGATTCAAAACCCTAATATATATCTTGAATAACATATGTAGGCCCACTCTTCTAGTTTTATAAATCATGGGACTAGCTCCCACAACTGTGACCCCTCCTTGGCCTCCATGACAAGTAGTTTTCAAGCTACCTCTCTAATATGAAGCTATTGATCCTGATTGGGAATGTAGAACTGGTGTGGATATTATTCCACTAAAAATATGTGGAAATGAACTAAATAATATCTAAATATACCATATTATTACTCAATACCTATACTCAACTAGGGATATATCTCACTAAGGATTCATATGGTCTAGATTACCACACTGATGATTGGCCATGAGGCTCCCCGAGCACATGCTCTGACTACTACTACATCAAGAAGGTAGGTCCAATAAATGATTCCTATCACTAATTTATGTAGTTCTGATTCTAGGAGTCGAAATACTCAATATCACACCCACATACTCTATTAGGTTACACTTAAAAATAGGCTCTGAATTTACTATATTAGTGATGGTGGTCAATTGAAACAAGTTCACCTATGATCAGATTTCATTCATGGGACTATCCTCAAATCACCTAGCCCAAGATAACTTGTCACATAAAATTGTAGGTGTGAATCACTATAACTCCATGAAATAATAATAGTAGTTTATAATTAATAAATTTTCCTTCTTGAAGTACATAAACTCACTGTACTTGTCAACTCTTGGCCACTCAAGAAAGAATCATCATATAAATCCATCTATAAATCCCTCCAAACTGTATCCCAATGATGACTATCCTGGGTCAACACAACCCACCATATATTTGATGAATCCCAAATAATATAATCTATTATATTTACCCCCCCCCCCCAATTTCAAAAGGCATCAGAATATAATGGAAAATAGAGTGTGGCCTCTCTCCATGACTCTACAGTTTGTGGACCACCATCACCTGAAAACATGGGTAGATAATAATGTGTAAATTGCCACATCAACTCAGAAATAGTTGAGGAAGGTATTAGGGATCCATGTATGTTCTGTATGATGCATGAAAATACCTCTTGAAATTGGGAATTAGTTCACTATTCATGTATAATATGAGGTGCTACAAGTAGCACTGCTGGAGGTAATGTTGGTGTCTCAGGCACCACCACCATTGAAGTATAATTGTCGCCACCCTCCTAGAACACAACTCGAGGAAATTTTGGTAGAACATATCATTAAATTACAAATACACACCTTATAATATATTCAATAACAATTTAAATAATATATATGAGAATATGAAAGGTACAATCCTTACTATATTAGAGTTACACCTCTCTTCTTGCTCCTATATCCAGCTCTGGAAGATATAAGGTCATAAATTATCACAAGAGATATTGCATACTTCAAACTATTAAGTTTGGGTCTTGGTTAACTTCTTTGTTTTATATAAAGGGTCCCCGTATACTATTTTTCAATTGAAATTGATAGAGGAAAACGCCCTTTAAGTTGCATTTGGAATCACCATTTAATGATGACAATTTTTTTAAAATTTTTAAGAATCAATCATTCATAATCAGTTATTTATATAATTAACCAAATATATGAGTCAATATTCCAAAATTATAATGTAATATGAAATATAATTTTCAATTGAAATTTCAGGTAATTGTGACCATACCATTACACTAGGAATTAGAATATAAAAATTCCATAATGAGAGCTTGATTTGATGGATCATCATTCCCAATTTATACAAGTATGAGCCATATAAATTAAAATTGCAATCCACTGAATTATTATCAATTAATATTTTATCACATGTAATCATAGTCACATAGACCAAATATGTGATAATTGGTTAATTAAAGTGCCACCATCAATCTGTATAGGAAAACAACTTTTATCTTGATTCATACGATTTAAAAATAAATTATTTAACCATTTTCAGCATGGAACAATTGCACAATTCAAATTTTATAGTAGAAATGTACTACTATGATGTAGAAAAAAAATTATAAATTTAAAAAAATATTTAATAGAAAATTCATCGAATTTGAATCATAATCTCCTATAATTATGACTGAGAAAACACTTCCTTGTCTTACTAAGATGAGTTAAATGATAACCCACAGTGAGAATAATAATTCCATAAAACATGTGTGTCACCCAATGGGGAAATCAATACCACTGTAATAGGCATTATCCAAAATAATAATTTCCTTCTTGGGTAATTTAGATTTTCCCTATATATGGTTAAGATACTCCTTAGAATAGAATCATTAAAAATTTCTAATATAATCCTAGTCTATAATCTAATAACCCAAATAGAATTAAAAAAATGAAAAACAATGCTTTGATACCACATTTTGGTGTCCCTACCCAACTCACTCAATTGTCGTAGCCAAACTGATTTCCAAAAGAGCTCATGTGAACCTCCACACACACTAGAGGCTACTAACAAAAAATGATGGTATGAAAGAATATGGTTGGTAGACTATACCCTCATGATCATAGTGTCACAACGTAATCATAATAGTAATAAACAGTGGTGGCATATTAGATAAATAATCTATAGTGAAATAAGAAAATTTTCCAAATATAAAAGTTAGGCTACCCTAAAAAATATCCAATATCATATACAAAATGATTTTAATAATGTCAAACTGATATAAAAAGGGGACAGTATATGCATAACATGGAAAAATTCATATACAACAATCTAAAAAATATACCAAAATACCAAAAAGACTATATCCAATGGAATCGTGAGAATAGGGTCATTCATATGATCCTATACTCCGTAATATCATAAGAAAACAGGTTTCTATAACTAGACACTTCTCTTTGTCACAACCTACAACCACGATGTCTGTTCGGGTATCAATCGGTGGCTCAAAAAGGGTGTGAGAAACACTTATTAGGCCACTTCCAAAAATGTATGTAATAAATCTAGTCTATGCATATAGGTTGTATTCGTGTGCAAATATTACAAGAATAAAGTAATAGAATTAAGTGATGTCAATTGGTCCTTAAGAATAAGCTATAACAAAAATTTTATAAATGATGATTAACTATAAATAGATAAAATCATCAGATGTGGCCTTTGTCAGCATATAAAGAGTCAAAAAAATACATCATATTCCAAATAATAATAAATCATACCTACTAGGCCTATGACCCAAATCAATTGGCCTAGTGAATCCTTTGTTGAGTCCACATAGCTCATTTATAGAAAACTCGATATAATGTACACATATGTAGGAGAGAACCTAGGGCCTAAGGCCAAAGCCATCCTCTTTGAGTCCATGGATGTCATCCAAAGAAAACTGGATAATGACTTGGGTAGTGCCCAATGAGCATGTCCAAGGTGGTCTAAGAAAGGCAGGTCCAAGGTAATAGTCTGAGAAATCCAAGATATAATATGTAAGTGGGTATTCAATTTCATAACATACCACACATCAAAACTATGATCTATATAATAATTCAATTGAGGAAGGCCATGTTAGTGTCCACACCCTTTATCCTTGAATTTATTACAATTATTTCATCAACCATTTCACTTATATGTGCATGGTTGGAGGTAATGTCTGTGTCCAAGCCTTTGATCAATTTCATTTAACAAATTATTGAAGGGATCAAGGGGACATGTTATTGTCCATTCCATTTTTTCAATTGAATTTATCATATTAAATTTACATTTTTAATTCACATGCATGCGACAAGAAAGAGGACCATGTTAATTTCCATGCCGCTTAACTAAACAATTATATCATTAGTATAAATCAAGTGATTTTATATTTCATTAATCATCCTCTGTTTATTCCATTTAATTTCATCATTCATTTAAAAATGAAAAGGTTATAACCAAGGTACTCAAACGTTAACATTATATTTAATTCAGATATATCTCCCTTTAATAAGAGGTTTTATCAACCAACATATGGGTGGTGAGAATGAAATTATGAGAATTTTGTCACCTCAAGGGTTTTTCAGGCTGAGTTTTAAAACCTCTAACCTTGTATATGGGGGTAACATCATGTTTAGATTATGGATTAAACATCCAATTTTAAGGTATGTTAATTAAAGGATAATTTCCAAGAAATTATAGCTTGAGGTACTATAAAGCAAGATATAAAACATCGAAAATTATAGGGAAAATGTATTGACCACCTACCTTAGGTGGGCAGTACTCTCCTCATCTAATATCATCTTTATATTCAGTCCATATTGTGAGAAATAAAATAAATAAATGAATGCCCGTAAAATATTGAAAAAGATCTTGCCCAGATTTAGAATCCCATGTGAAAAAGAAAAATTATATAACGTATTAGATTGACGAGCTTACTAATATGCTTTCAACATGATGAATAGTGTTCTGATTAGATCTTGGATGAGGTTGATGATTAAAATCCTAGGTGAATTCAATTGAGTAGATATAATAGTGGAGTGGTTCTATGAATGGAGAAGAAACAAAGAGTGAGGGTGATAAAATAGATGTCTTTAATAGTAGAATTAACATTTCCTATGGACATTAATGAGGCATATGATTTGGATACGTGGTTAGCCAAATCATGCACCAAATGCATGCCACTAGTGGATCAAGGTGGGAACCCTTGAATGGATAGGGACACTATTGTTCAAACCACGTTCTTTCCATACATACAAATTATCGAAAGAGTAATCTCCATCACATATCTATGTTCATTTTTTTCATAAATTTTTGCATGCCATGTGTTCTCATCTATAATATATTGTAAAATAATTTCACAGTCGTGTGGCATCCCTCACATGGTTTACTAAACCATGATGTAACTTATATTGGAATGCATGGTTTAGTTGCATTTTTACTACTAACCATGCACCAAATATGTGCATATTTTTTTTCTTCTAAAAACCAAATATTTACACTCTAAATTAGATATAGGATCTAAATAAACCCAAGATATTCATGAACCCATTGCTAATCCTTTAAACAAATTCATTAGATGAAAAAAAATATTCAAACTAAAATTTACATATTTAATACCTTATTAAAAAATATAAGATCTTACAGTTCTCCCCCATATCATAGGGCCTTTTCATAGTGATGTGTCAATAATTCCCCTGATGGATTGTGATCCCAACTGAAGAAAATATATATGAGGTTTTGAGACAAATAAAAAATATTGGGATAGAGAGACTACATCCAACGATAATTTCAAATGGTATTAAATGGTAGGGTGGGGAAGGTTCATTAAAAACCCTAGTCTTTATTACACATTAAAAAGTTATTTATTATATAAAACTACACATAATTCAACACAAAATATTGATAGGTCTGGTTTATTTTGTATTTAGGGACATTACATAACAACTTATAACATGGGTTATAAAACATTACTGAAAACATCCTTGAGATGATCATAATATTCAAGTGAACATAAAAGTGCATGGGATAACCTGGGTTCAAACATAAGAAAGGGGTGAGATATAAAGAATTTTAAGGGAATAAAAATGGAATAATTGATAACTTTTTGACAATAGGAATATCAATGAGGAAAAAAAGGAACATGAATAACAAGTCAGGATATAGCTTTATAATCCTAACATGGGAAATGTGGAAATTACTTAAAACATTGAATCATAAAAATAGGTCAAGGATAAACCACCAAGGATTCATGGTGGAAAATGTACTATAAAGGAATCAGGTACAACCCTGTACTAGAAGATGTATCATGATACTAAACATTACAAAATTCATTTGAGTGAAATCTAGGCGCACACATCATAATAATTTCATTCTCATGCTTAAGTGTGCCACAACGATCATAAAACATTGATTCATTCATCATCATAATTTATTCCATGATTATGGAGTGTGAAATACATATATTTAAGTCCCAAATAAAAAATAATATGTTCATATCCCAACATTAGAAATTTTTTAATAGAATTCATAAGATAATGAAGAATCATGAAAAGGGAAACAGATGCTTATGAAATTTCGGCATGGTAAAGGTGTACATAAAGAATCATGTGTGGATTAATGAGAGTTAAATGAAGATTTAATCACTTATAAATAAAATTTAAAGTATGGGGAATATTTAATACCATATTGAATCATAATTAAATGAAATTTAAAAGACATAACATAAAAGAAGTGCTTGATAAAAGTGGAGAGTGGAAGGTGAGGTTCCCTTACTTGTGTGTGTGATTTCGAAGGCTTGGTAGGGAATTATTGAAAGCTTGGGGTGACTTATGAGGATAATAGGGATTATAGAGATGTTGTTGGAAGTTATAAAAGGAGTTGTAGTGATGATAAAGGGGATCTTTGGTGGGTTTATATAGGAAATAAAGGGGATTTATTTACTATTTAGGATTTTGGCACTACATAATATAATATTAAAACCACAAACCATCCCATGGTTTTTACCCATGGATTCTTACAAAAGGTATTGGTTTAATTTTTTTAAAATGAAAAAGGTTGAAATTATTAAGATATTACCCATAGTGTTGTGTAGTTGAGTAACACTCTTAAAGAAATGATTTTAAAATCTTAAAATATACTATAAGTCTTGGAGGATTCGTAAATGATTTACAAAATAAATCAAATAAACATAAAAACGAATTATTTTAATTGGAAAACATATATTTGGTCTTTTAACCCATTTATATTACTTATTAGATCATTTTTGGGTCATTTTGATTTCATAAAACGCAAGGTACATTTATACAGTATTTAATTTTTACCCAAAAATTCGACTGTCTCAGAAAATTATAAAAATTTCACCATTGGATAATTTAAATGTTCTGATTAAAAAAATAATATTAATTTTATCTAGATAAATTTTAAAATATGTGAGTTATCTTTTTTAAAATAAAAACTGAAATTTATTAAATATGGCTGGTTTTTGACAATAATAGTTTTCAAACACCAATAAAGATTACATTTGAGATCATAAAAATTATATGATATTTTATATATGAAAAATATTATTTTATAATAATAGTCTATTAAAATTTTATTTATTTGTAAAATCCATTAATTCATAAATTCATTAATTGAATTTTAATATTAACCAAAAATACAATTTTTGATTTAGAAATCATTTACAAATTAAAAATAATAAGATGAAAATATATTCATTATTTTATAAATAAATAATTTACATATTCATATTTCTAGGGTCTAATATATATCCCTTTAATACAATTGTATACTACCTAAGAGTAATGTGCTTGATGGAGAGGCTTTATCAGAGTTTTTTGGAAAATATGTTTTGGGTCATGATCTCGATGAGCTTGAACTTCTCTTCTAAATGGTTTCTCTCATGCTTACGCTGTTGGATCTCGGCATGGTCTTGGTCTAGGGAAAAGCCTAGAAATTATATCTCCCTCATAAGCTCTGATAAATGGGATTCATTGTGTACGATACTACCATTTGAGGCCATCAATTAATTTGTCTTTATCAAATGGATTTGTTAAAACCTTGTATTTTATACCACTCTTGTGGTCACTGTTAAAAGGCTATATTATCAACAGTACTGATACTTAACAGTCATTTAAATTCAATTAGATATAATAAAACAAAATAAGAGCATGTGTTTTCTATAACCATAAGACATTTAATTAAATCAAAAAGGGGAAATTTATTCATAATTATTCGAGTCGTTATAATATACACCCCTTTAAAAATTTCACACTAACAACATTCTTTTTCCATAATAAAATAGATGAGGATAACTCTGCTTAATCAACTCCTCAAGTTCCCATGTTTCTTCTTTAAACTTTTGGTTTCTTGACAACACTTTGACAAGGGATATTGTCTTATATCGTATAAATTTTTCTCTATGATCTAAGATCTTCACTGGATGATCCTCATCGGGAAGATCATTCTTCAATGGTACCAACTCTTAATTGAGTACATGTGAGGGGTCCAATATGTACATTAGTAAGAGGGATACATAGAATAAATCATTTACTTGAGATAGGTTTGGTGTGTGTGTTGGTTGATATGCCACCACTCTGACACAGTCAAGGATCTCAAAATGGTGAATGTACCTTGGACTAAGCTTTCTCTTATTCACAAAGCTCATCAAAATGGTGTTTTTATTGGTTGATATGAGCTCGCAGTGCCTATACCTTGTATAAAAATTAATCATGGAGATATCCTCCTTATTCACCCTAACATGGTAATATATTGACCATAGAGAAACCTTGGGGAAGTATTGTGATACACATAGCTGATCGAAAAAAGTCATCAATCTATGGAAAATGATACTTTTTATTTATCATGATCTTATTGAGATCATGATAATCAATACAAGGGCACATTGAACCAAACATCATCTTGACAAAGAGGACTGGTGCACCCCATGGTGAAGCACTTGGGCATATAAAACTTTTATCCAAACTCTACTATAGTTGTTTCTTTAGTTCCTCATGTTCCACAACATCCATCCTATATGGTTTATTGGATATTGGTAACACAACTGATATAGACTCAATTGAAAATTCAACCACTCGAGTAGGTGGAAGACTAGGTAATTACTTAGGAAACACATTTCTATGTTCCCTCACAAAAAGCATGTCTTTGAGGATGATTATTTACATAGACTCAATAATTGGAGATAGATAATCTTTCTCACAGGTCAATAATATCC
This sequence comes from Viscum album, assembly GCA_963277665.1. Classification (NCBI taxonomy): domain Eukaryota; kingdom Viridiplantae; phylum Streptophyta; class Magnoliopsida; order Santalales; family Viscaceae; genus Viscum; species Viscum album. Next base: position 918,794,594 of record OY728120.1, on the reverse strand, counting down.
AATCTTGAGATCATAGAGTTAAATAAGACTCATTTTCCTCCTTGAAGTTGTACAGAATCGGGGGTCGATTCGCAATACAAAGAGCTGTTTCCTTCTCGCAGAAATTTTTGTTAGCCCTATATAGGGAAAGTCATTACTGGCCTATAATTGCATTAAATTCCTCAAAAGAGAGTATAAAAAGGTTCTCCAGGATGTTCAGCCCAGAAAATTTGATCGGGGAGGAGTTATATACATAGGATTTAATAATTTTCCCATTTTTCATTTTCACTAACATATCTACTTCCATGATTTCTGGTAGTGTTTGGATAGATATTCAAAACATTCGTGATGTGAAGGGATGTGTATAACTAGAATAAAAAAGTAAATTATCTATTATTAAATTAATAACTATAGTACAAATCAATACTTCATTTTTTGGATTCACTTCTATGGTAGTGATGGAAAAAAGCATTCCCTTGCTGACTTTGAGGTTATTGGTTTCCTCTGAAGACCCTTGTATTAGGGCATTGATTCTCTATGTTCTCTAGTTCCTTATAGCTGAAGCAGTGGAAAATGTGTTGAGGGTTGACCAGATAATTCCTTTCCTCTATCTCATTCGTGAGTTTCTGTTGTCAGAAATTATTAGCTCGGTTTCATTCTTTCTCACACCAAAAGAATTTCTTTCCCCCCTTAGGAAATTTCTAGGGTGATTCTTTCTGAACCTTTGACAAGTGGGATTCTGAAATATCTTAGCACCATTATATTTCTATATCAAACCCACCATAATTAAACTCTAATTTCTGCTTCTTATCCCCATAATACCCTTTTCATTCTATGATCTTCATTTCAACTTTGATGGAAAATCAGACAATTTCCTCATAGTTATCAAAGTAACGAATCAACAATGATTTTCATAAACTAGGTTTTATCCCACCAAAGAAGCAGTCAAACTTCAATTTTGGGGGTATTGACAAAACCAGAGGTGTATCTTACAAGTCTTATGATGTTTCCCTTGTATCCCAAATAGATTCGTCCACTTTTTCTTGAGTGAATGGAAATCCCTTTCCATTTTAAGATTGTGAGTGTGAGTAATATATTTATCAAAAAAAAATCCAGAATTACTTCCACAAACATTGTTTTTATATCTTCCTCAAGCTTCATATTCATCATCAATGTCCACCAATAGTCATATTCTCCCTCCATATGATAAAAAGATAGTTGATCATTCTATTTCTCATAACATTAATGGATGTAGAACATATTATTAATAGATTTGATCCATTATTCCATGATTAATTGATCAGTTAATCCATTGAATGTAGGAGGCATTTGTCCCATAAAGCTCTTGATTGTGTCTTGTTCTCAATTAGTGGGGTTTGGGCACTTTTCCAGACCTGGGTTTCTATTCAAAATCTAAGTCATTTTAGAGAGTATCATGAAAACATTTGGGATTAATGCTCCCATCGGGTTGGGCATCTCGTTGGGGAAGTCATCACATTTCTCTTTTCATCAATCATTAACCCGATTCCTCTTATTTTTGTCGGTAATCTAGAATAAAAGGAAAATTAGGGATGATTATCTTAAACTAATAAACACGTAAAGGGAAATCCAATGAAAAGAAATGAATAACTTATAAATTAAATTTATTTCCACAACTAATGAATTTATAGGCTTTAATCTTTGTTATCCATAATCTTTTTACAAACATATATTCTTAAGGGAATTTTGTTATTATCTAAATAATATTTTGTAATGAGATTATGAATTTAAAAAATTATATCCCCTGGGAGTGTTAAACTAGGTGTGTAGTTAGGCCCATCTTTTGTACAAGGTTACCTTGAGTCGTGCCCAGAACACCTTATCAGAGTTGTTACTCCTAGGTACATCTATTCCAGAACCACATAACCTTGTAGTATCCAGACATCGATGTATTTTCCGGATAAAACAATTAATCTATACTGACCAAAATTTAGATATGTTTTTTATACTTAGTCTTATCTCTAAGTCTTTCTCTAGAGTTTAATAATCCTAATCTTGGAAATAACTAAACTATTGATCTGATACCTACTATAACATCTCTTCTCTTTATTACACATTAATAACTGATTTATAACCTAAAAATACACTTAATATTACTCAAAAAATCAATAATTCTAGTCTCATTGGGAATTAGGTACAATACATAACAACTTATAACATGGGATATAAAACATTATTGAAACCATCCTTGACATTATTGTAATATTCCAATGAATATAAAACTACACAGGATAACCCATGGGAAACATAATAAAGGGGTGATATATAAATTCAATTAAGGGAATAAACATAGAATAAGTGATGTATGTTACCCAATAGGAATATAAATTTGAAAGAAATGGAACATGAATAATAAGTCATGATATAGAATGATAATCATAATATGGGAAATGTGGCAACAACTTAAAACCCCAAATCATAAACATATGTCCTGGAAAACCCACCAAGAATTTAAGGTGGATAAAGTCCCATAAAGGAATCTGGTACACCATTGTCCTAACATGACGTATCATGATACTAATCATTACCCAATTCATTGGAGTGCTATCTAGAAGCACCCATCATATTCATTTCTCTCTCATGCTTAAGTGTGCCACATCGATTGTAAAATATGGATTCATTCATCATAATAATTTATTCCACAATTAAGGAGTGTGGAATGCATATATGTAATACCCTAATCAAACATTATATGTGAATAAATGTGAACACCCTTGATAGTAAATAGATATGGTATTCACTACACAATTGTTTTGGCATTGGAAATCATGGTGAAATTTTGACAACATAACAACGTTAATTAAAAATTCATAAAAATTGTTGAGGATAAAGAAAGGGATCTATCATTTTTTGGAAATAAAATTGTAAGTAATAGATACATGTAAAATAATATCCCAACATCATAAATTTGGAAATATAAGGAATAAGGTAATTAAGAAACATGAATTGAGAAAAGAATCCTTATGAAATTTTGGCATGGTAACGGTTGTACATAAAGGATCATGGGAGGATTAATGTGAGTGAAAGTAAGCTCTAATCACTTATAAATAAAATCTGATTTAATTGGAATATGTAATATCATATTCCATCATATGAAAATGAAAATTAAAAGACATAACATAAAAGGAGTGAATGATAAAAGAAAAGAGTGGAAGATGAGGTTCCCTTACTTGAGTGTGTAAAACCAAAGGCTTGGGAGGGGATTCTTCAAATCTTGGGGGTGTCATGGGCTGATTATATGGAGTATTGTAATGCGTTTTTACGTTCTTTAAGGAGTCTTTGTGATTATAAATGTGATATTGGGTGGGATTATATAGGAAATGGGGGTGATTTCCTTATTATTTAGGTTTTGGACTCTACAAAATAAAATATCCTATCCACAAACCATACCATGGTTTTTTTCAAATGGTTTCTTCCAAATGGGAGTGTTTTATATTATTTTATAAGGATAATGGAATAACTTATTAAAATATTACCCTTGGTGATTTAGAGGTGAGTCACACTCTTAAAGATGTAATTTTAAAATCATAGAATATATTATAAGTCTTGGAGGAATCATAATAGATTTAAAAAATAAATAATTATCACTCAAACTCATATTATTTTAAATGTAAAATATATATTTGTTATTGGATACCATTTTTATTATTTATTATATCATTTTTGGTTAATTTTAATTTCATAAAACAGAATGTATATTTACACGGTATTTAATTTTTACCCAAAAATTCAATTGTCTCAGAAAATTATGAAAATTTACTATTGTATAATTTCAACATCCTGATTAAACAAATAAAATTCATTTAATCTAAATAATTTTCGAAATATGTGAATTTTAAATTTTAAATAAAAATAAAAAATTATTCAAAGTGGCAGGTTTTTGACAATAACTGTTTTCAAACCCTAATTAAAAACACTTAATATCATAAAAATTATATGATCATTTTATTTTTGATAAAAATTATCTAACAATAATATTATATTAAAATATTATTTATTTAAAAAATCCATTAATTCATAAATTAATTTATTGAATTTGAATATTAACCAAAAATACAATTCGTGCTTTAAAATCATTAACAATGTAGCAATAATAAGATGAAAAATATATAAATAATTTCGTAAAAAAATATGTAAATATTCCTATTTCTAGGTTCATTATACATATCTCTTTAATAAACCAGAATAATACCTAAGATTAAGGTGTGCGATGGTGGGGCATTCATGGGGCCATTCAGCGAACTTGGTTTGGTTCATGATCTTGATTAGCGTGAACTTCTCTCATAAACGGTTTTGCTCATGCTCAAGTTATTGGATCTCAGCTTGGGATTGGTCAAGGGAAAATTCCTCAAATTCTATCTCCCTTATAATCTCTAATAAATGGGCTTCATATGGTATGATCCTACTATTTTAGGTCATCACTTCCTTTTTCTCTGTAAAATGGATTTGTTATAACCATGTATTTAAACTATTTATGTGATCACTGTTAAATGGATATATTGTCAACGATAATGATAATTAACGGTCATTTAAATATAATTGGAAATAGTAAAACAAAATAAGATAATGTTTTTTCTTTAACCATAAGACATTTAATTAGATCAAAAATGGGAATTTTATACATTATAGTTCGGGTTGTTATAGGCTCACCACTAGGCCAATAACTAAGGGGTGATTGTTGGTCCCAATTTGAAATTAGTGTGTTTCCTATGTGTTCGATGTCACTAGATATAGGCACCATGACATGGCTACTGAGGTCCATGGAATGGTGGAAGAACCCTGGTCCCACATTTGGTTTGGGTGGAGTCTTATGAATTGATTATAATTCATTTTAGTTCCACCTATCACAAGTCCGTTTCAGAGTTTGGTGTTAGTGAGCCCCTCAGTGGGTAATGAGTGCTATTGAAGATCAAAGTCATGTGGTGGTAAGTCAAAGAGGAAAATATTGTGATAGAGGGACTTCATCCAATAATATTTAAAATAACTCACGATTTCTCCCTCAATGGGGGTTTAGTGTGAGATTACCCTAAAAAAAGGCTTAATCGTGGAATGTAAAGTCTTTCCCAATTTAAATATCTATTAATTTAATGTCTCATATTTCCCAAAGGATCATGACCTCTCAAACATAAAGGTAAATAATTATATCATTTTACTTTATACACATTAGGTTGTTTAACTTTTTTTTTATATTCATCCATAAAGTAAATATAGACATCATAATTTACCTATATAACCCTTACTGGGATACTCTAAGGAGCATGAATATACAATTTTTAATTCACAAAATTACTATAAACCCCACTACTCTCAATATGGGTAACTCCCCTATAAAATGTTTTACGTATAACACACCACTTACCATGTTTCTCTCCCTTTAATGTTCCTTTCAATTCTCATTGTTGGTTGAGAGGATCACCTTTACATAGTTTATGGACTTTTAGGTTTATTCTTTAGTATCACTTACTTAGAGGGAATCCAAAAATATATACATATTCTTTATTAAATTATTGCTGGGATAAACCTTCATGATCTATGAAAACCTCTTCATGAAGCACCTATTCATTCCATAATGACACTATAATTCTTCTTCTCCTTTTCTTACATAGAACATTCTTTTCTCTTCTACTTTGGTGAGATCCTAAAGGGTTTTAAAGTCATTCTTTTTCCTTCTATTCCCTCTCTCAGAATTCATTTCTCTTCACTTTGTAAATTTATATATGGCTTTAAGTGCTTTGTTTAACATTTTTCTACTCTCGTTCTATCACACTATTTAACATGTATACGGTAAGAAAATAAATTTGTTATCTGTTGCACCACTATAGGAAATGAAAACATCCCATAACTCCTTAAAAACTTCCTCTATGATTTAATCCATAATCACAATCAACATTACTACTTCATGGTTTATAGATCTTCATTTTATAGTGTGAATTAAAAATCCACTTAATTCACATGATGAATCACTACAATCTCCTTTCAATTTGGATGGAATCATGGTCTAAAATGAAGACACGTGATTATAGAAGCATAAAAGTACTATCCAATAATCTCTAAAAGAATGTTTCTTTAAATATATGTATTAAACATAAACACTTCCATCAAAATATAATATTCAAAAACACTTCTCTATTTTGACATAAAAATATCAAGCACTATGATGTAGTCACATTTTTTTGGACATCTTGTATAACAACTTTACCAAATGGTCATGGATGATATCAAACACTATTCTACATATAATGGGATTCCACATATTTTATAAGGATCCTCTTAATCCACCATGAATTTCTCTATATAATGGACCATCCCTTATTATCCTTCTTTTAACCATAGGTCTACAACAAAATACTTTAATTCGACTATATCCCCTACTACGGTCACTTTTTTGTGTGTTATGATCATCCAAATATTTCCCCACAATAATATTTTCCTTGACCATTTTACACAGGCGATCTATAATTCAACTACAAGGAACAATATTACATGGTCCCTTTCTAGTTTTTCATATAGGGAAATTCCTTCTCAACACACCCCATGATATGGGCATAGCCACACCTAGTTCATCCTTTACCTTCACCATACCCACTAACAAGGATGTGGTCTTTACTGTGTTGGGTAACATCAACACATCATGCCTTGTGTTGAGGCATGGTCCTCATCTTCCTTCTCCAATATTCCTTCAACATATTTTTGGACCATATCATGACAATTTACCCTATTTGTATAATACCCTCACACTTCCATATTTCCTTCAGATATCATTCTCTTTGTATGTAAAATAATACCAACACAAAAACCAATCCATATTACCATGATCTCACATAATGTCAAAAAATATAACTCAATTATTTAGGATTCCTAAAAAATTTCCCCTTTGGATTATATTGAAAATATTAAATATATATACCCCTTATTGGAATTGAAATTGAAAATGGCTCAGATCATTCCTTAAAATGTGTGGAATTACGATTTCATCTCATACTTCCCCTTTCTAAATGGGGTCACTTTCTTCTGTTTCATCATCCTTTTCTCTCATGGATGTTTTTGAATAAACTCTAATAATAATCAACTCCCAATTTTCCTTTAACATCTAATAGGTCTTTATCAAGTAATTAAACTCCCCTTATGTGGATGGAGAGAACTTCCATAAATTATTTCGTATCCCATTATTTCAAAACATCTTCATGCTTTGGTGTTAACCGTATATTTATTTTCAAAATACTCTAAAACCAAATGGAAATAATTTTCATTTCAATTCTCCACTCAAGAAAAATTCACTAATATGAAATCCATAATATCCAAAATCATTAGGAATATATATTGAATGATACTCCCACATTAAACATGGGTTGTCCACAAATCCTATAAAACTATTGATCCTGGTCTTGGTTTAAAAAAATAGTCATTGAAAGCATCCTCAAGGTTTTCCATGTCACTCATGAAAAACAATGAAAGATAAAGAATAATTGGGTCTTCCACTTCTAAAAAAAGCCTTTTATCTTTACCACTACCACACCAAAATTTGTAGATAAAATATAAAACACTTATTACAGATGATCATACTTTTTGATAAAACTAATACCAATAGTTAAAAACATATTGATTCCAATCGAAACATATTCCTCTTTAAATTCATCAAATGAATCCTTAAACATAAGATGAGGCTAAGACACCATTAAATATTTTTCACAACTCCCCTTAAGACATTATATAATGACATTAATTATTGATTTTCAAATTAGGGACACCTTTGGTGGGAATTAATCTCTTTATATTAGTAGTATTAAGAATATTTTATATCATCGCATTTGTTCCCAAATATTAGAAAACAACAAATATATGAATGTGAAATCAATGAGTTACTACTTCCCAAATGAATGTGCTTTTCAAGACAAATAACCCAATGGATCATATCTCCTATTTAATTCTAGACCTCTTCTAAAAAATATTGAAATAATAAATCAAATCTGGAGAGGGTTACCTCAAATTTCATTAAGTAGAGAAAGGGGACTAGTTAAAATGGACCTACCATTGGATATCCATCTTTCAATTTACCTTTTTTAACTTTTGGGAAAGGAATTTTTTTATCTATTCATCCTCATCATCATGTGTATACATTATTATTAACCTATTTCCAAAGTATATCAATTGTGTGATACCAATCACATGCTTCACTTCATGTATTTGATCATTGTCACCATTCATTGGTTTGGGATTTTCCACAATTATGGAATCAATCACACTTGAAAAAAATATCTTCTTCAGTTGTATTAGTAGTGGATCTCACCTTTAGATTTATTTTCCATTAATTATTCCTCTTTTCCCTTTTATTTGTTTGCGGGGAACTAATTTTGGAAAATTCCTTCTTAACAGACAATAGTTCCATATTGGAGAACTTATTCTTTATCTGTTTATTCTACTTTACATTTTCTTCTACATTTCTCATGTTTGGGTAAAACTCTTTATTTTTCATCCATAATTTCATTCTTTTAATCTATGATATTTTTCCTGAGTATCTGAGTTTTACGCTTGATACACCCTTCATTGAGGCTATTTCTCATTATCCTAGACATTGAACATGGTTTCTAGCCTAACATGCCTTTCCCTATTATAAACACTTTCATCATATGTCATAGGAGTGGAGTGCTTCCTTATGGAATATTTTCCCTTCCATGAATTCTATAAATTTTAATACCTTTGCATGTGTTATAGGTCAGAATGAATCAAAATTAACCATATAAATAATACCACATGTGTTCTCTCCTTGATTGATATTTTCACCACTTGATTTCTTCTCACTTATTTGGGTTTGTTGTAAAATTAATTCACAATAGTAGTAATTTGGTTCCTCCTCAATTTATGGATTCACATTTATTTCAAATTTCAAATTTGGATTCTTTCTTTATTTTTTTTATTCCTTTGGATGGATTTTAATATTCTCATTTGAGGTTTTTATCCTCTCCTTGAGTTCTTTTATATTATTTTTTTATTTCACCCTAGAAATCATAACCTTTATACTTCATGTGGAATCCATTAATTTTTTTATTCCTTCTTCAAGTTTATTCTTTATATTAATGATGCTTTCCTTAAATTCCTTATCATGGGACATTTGCTTCAAATTTTATTAGGAAATATCTTCAATATTGTATCTTTGTTGCTTCACCTTTTTCTAATTCTCTTTATGTGGAAATTAAAGTCTACCTATTCTCTATTCAAAATATTATTTTAAATCTATATATCTTCAATCATTACATAATAAACATCAGGAATGATTCCCCATTGTTCTTACATTCCATGTAAGCATTGGATCTCATATATAGTAATGCATGTGCATCCACTATAATAGTTTCCTAACTTTGTTACCTCTTCATCATACATTATTTTGAACTCCATGATTAATTATGAAATACCACTTCCTTTTTTAACCCTATATAGTATCATATATATGAATCTGTTTATAAATTACCTTATCTAGATAACATAATTTTTTGGATGACTTCTTGTTGTTTCCCTTTTTTTCTTTTGACAGAAGGAGATCCTTATAAAATGTTTATTGGATTTCTTCCAACATCATATATATATTTTTGGATACATTTTCAATGGTAATCTACTTATAAATTTCATCTCTAAGATAACACATTAATTCCATTTTTTATGTGAAACCAATGTCAATTTTTCTTTAATTTTTTTCAATGATAAATCTATCTCAGTTCAAAAGAACAATTACTTCTTCCACAAATTCTCTTCGAACTATAATTTAATCCTCAATATAGGTAATAAAATCCTTTTTTCATGTTTTTAAATAATTCCCATAAAAAATAGGATCTTAAATATGGTTTTATTTCTATTCTGTAACACCCCAACCCCAGCTACCCAGAGCCGGTGCATTACTTCGTAACATTGGCATGATCACAAAAGATCAAGTCTCGAAAGACCGATTAGTTTAGTAGCCTTGGAAACACTAGATACATTCATAAGTCTTACATTGCATCATAAAGTGAAGAACTAATAACAAAGACTTCATAGACCACACTCATATCCTCTTCTGACTATCCCTGCAGGTCATTCATAAAATACTTCTTCACATCCTGGAAAATATTAAAACATTGAAAGGGGTGAGCTCAGATGCTCAGTAAGGATGACAATATAGCGGATGCTTTCATCAATAAACATAAACATTTAAGGCAATGTATAACTAAAACAAAAGTTTTTTGAACTTGAACTTCAACATAATATGGAAAAAGTAAAATGAGATAATGCCATTCACTTCTTCACATGGATATTCTACTGGTCGAATAATCACATGCAATATCAATAACCACTTTCATAATGATGGAATGCATAATGCCAGACTATCATAACCACGTAGTCAAGGCCTCGTGCTAAGACCACAAATAAGATTTTGTCAAGGCCTCGTGCCAAGACACTAGTTTGTCTCATGAGACCTGCCGATGCATCGAGGAGCTATAGCGGGCTCCACCTATCACTTATTAAGTCCAATGCATTCCTCGTATGAATAGGTGTAAACATATCATAAACCATAACATAATCGTATCACATAAAACATGCATAAAGGAAACATAAAATTTCTACATTTCAATCACAAGATATCAATACAACAGATTGATATAATAAAGACGCTTTCAAAACCATTTTCAATACCAAAATAAAAGAATGTTAAAACTTTGTATTTATTTTTCATTAATAAAAAGTGATGGCTTGTAGAGGAAGCCGAAAATCAAATAATGGTCACGGAGGCGGAGAAGTCGTTGTCGCCTCATATGTACGGAAAGAAAAACATTCCCTTTTTGTCGTTTAGTAAAACGCTTCGTATAAAAAAGATTCCTTTTGAATAAGCGTAAAAGTCAAAGGGGTTTATACACCGTATAAAAGAAAGTTGTGTATAAAACCAAATATGCCTCAATGAAAGGAGATTGAGACGAAGTTCTTAAAAAGATCATTTTTAAAATAATATAGATCTATTATGTGTATTCACTATAGGTACACATAAAGAAAGTAAAAATACAAAATAGGACATAATAATATCATGACATAATTTGAAAGTAGGAGATTAACCCAAAGAATGTAAGTTGGGTTAAGAAATTCCCTTACCTTGTGTCCGACTTGATTCGACCGTTCTTTAACCTCCTGAATAATAAAATAGAGTTAATATCTAATTTATTAAGAACCTTTTTCATGTTCATTATCCCTTTTATATCACTTATTACAATGTTATGAACATTATGTAATTATTTAAGGTAATAACGGTCGTTTTGTCGATCTTTGGTACTTGAGTCAAAAATAAACTTCTTATTATTACAAGTTGTTCATGTGGTCAAATATCCATTATATCCAGAATTATATTCATGATGTAGATATCATATATATCATATATATACAGTATATACATTCATTCATAATGTCACGTAACATTTAGAGGTAAGAAATGAAACGCACCGTTCATGGAGACGGTAAGCCGTACGTACGCATGAACGCTACTTTCATTTCTATTTCGTATTTAATGGAATGAAATAATAATGATATAAATTTATAATATAATTACAGTAGAATATAGTGTATAATACCATTTACTCCATCCTTTATACATCCCACATATGGCATTAACGATTCAAATCACTTTGAGGGGGCGGTAGTCCGCACTTCCTAAAATGAAATTATCGCATTTTACCCATAATGGAAATCATAAAGTATGCCATAAATGAGAAATACATAAGCATAAGTAAAACATAAACATATTATATATCATATATAAAAATAGTGACATCTTAATGGCCACCTTTGAAGGTGTTATATGAGTGTTGAACAATCATCGTTTCGTGAGGCAGAAATTCGCCATCCACAGAAACCGTATGTTCTTTAACCATTAGATGTAGGTGTGTGTAAGTGTAGCTCGAATCCTTCTTATAAAAACATCCTAGTATATTTAGGATACTGTTGTTGTTACAAAATAAATTAATAAAAAGAGTTTAGGGGGTTGGATAAGAAAAATAAAACAAAACAACATTAGAGAAGACATTACCTCAAAATCGGGTAACTCTTTTTGATTTGATCCAAAGGCTTCCTTGGGAAGAGTTCTGCCAAAAGTGAGGCTTCTAGGAGTAAGAGGGGGAAGTTGGGAGAGTATTTGGGCAGAGTTTGGCCGAGCCAAATGGCTTGAAAGTGTAAATGATGTGGGAGAGGTGGGGGCCTTTTATAAGTGGAGAGGAGGGGCTCTTTTGGAAAGATTGAAATGTTACATTATTACACAATGCTTTTCGGATTCTAAAGGTCCCACACTTATATAATTCCAAGCTAAGGTGATAAGGGTTCTAAATCGCCTCATGAAATTGGCTTTGGACAAGTGTAAGCCTTGGATTTTACATTATCTTTACATTTTATTAAAATCGTTAAATAATGAGGTCATCGCTGCATCATAATGGTGTCATAAATAATTTAATTTATTTAATGTCTAAAAATTATAAAAAAAACTACTATGATGTAGGAAATATTTTTATATTTCTAATGAATATTTATAATCAAAATTTGGACATGTGTAACCCCACTTAAAAACTGTTTTAGTAAAACGACTCATGTTTGTGTCAATTTAATTTTAACATTAAATAAATATATATTAATGTCATCTTCCAACTAAAGTGGTTCCATGGGGTCCCCAAGTTGACCCATGGGTTGTCTTGGTCGGCCATGACTCATCCAATATGAGTAGGACAAGTGTCAAGCTCATCGCATATTATTAAAACATTATTTTTACCTTAAACTACACTAATTACCTCTAATCGCGATTAAGAACTTAAAAGTTACTATTCACCAAAAAAATTATTTTAATCTCATTGAACCAAATTTTAATTCTTAATGACAACCATGTATGTCGGATTTTTGAAAATCAAATCAAAAAAGTGGTAATATTTCATTTAAACGAAAAATTAGTTATTTAACTACCACTTAGTGGTTTCACTATTCATCAAAAATTGAAGTTTTTCAGAACAATGCCAAAATTTCACTCTAAGATATAATTGATATTCCGAATTCAAAAATGATGTCTATTTTACAAAATTCCAAACATATAAGTTGCATTAATTAATTTTATAATTAATTCCCGCTGTCACAACAAATAGTGTGTTTTTAAGAAACAATTTATATCAAAAGATTGGCAATTGTTTATGTCCAATTTCAATGTTAAATTAATTCTAATGACCACCATTGGATAAAATGGTAAAAATATATTCTAATTATACTTCAAAACCACTAAATAGTATAATTTATCACTATAAATTATTTTGATTAAAAAAGTTGTTTTTAAGTAATTTTCACTATTCATAAAAAATTAGAAGTTCTCAGAAAAATACCAAAAATTCAACATAGGCTAATTTCGATATTACGAATACAAAAATGAAGTCCATTTTGAAATATAAAATTTCTATAATTTTAAAAGGTGGTTATTACTATTCATAACGGCTACTTTGATTAGTCGCGGTGTTTTAGAACTCGAACTTGCGTACAATGAAAGCTATTGCATTATTGAAAGAGAGGCATATCGTGGAAGCTCGGCGTGTTACATTCTCCCCTCCTTCAATAAATTGCGTCCTCGCAATTTGATATTTTTCTTTGAAAATAAAAGGTTGAAAATAGAAAATACCTTTGTGGAAAACCCACATCGGAAATAAGGTTAATAAAATTTATCCTTAATAAGAGGTAAAGGGAAATGAAAAAGTCACCACCCAATTATGATCTTGATTAGGAGAACATTGGTGGTAATTAGAGACATATAATTGGAGGAAAAACATAAATATTCGTAGGGAGTGATTGAGGTCATCAATCACAATCAACTGTCAAATTGAGGGCCTCAAAGCCTTCAATCTATGTTGATTTAAAATATCATCAGTTCAACAAGACATAAGGTATTAGGATAACGCATTTTTTTGTTTTAATATCCCTTTACTAAAGTTTAAGAATTAATTTATTCATTGAATAACAGATAGGTATATATATATTTATGCCTGACAATTAGAGTTTCAACCTTCAACTCACCTTTCACTCAAAAATATAATAGAACCCAAAAATATTATACTTTTCCTAATTGTATAAGGTTCCAAATGTTAACACATACAATTTAGATTAGTAAAATTATTTTCTAATAACCAGGGACTTCCTGTAGGCTAGTGGTAGGAAATAAAGGCCTGTCGCACTATGGTTGTGGGTTCGATTCCTGCAGCTTTGTCCGACGCGACGGGTTATGCCCCACCCTGCAGGTTGTCATTTTCTAAAAATATAGTACTATACTATTCCAAAAATAATCTTCAGAAATTCTTTAACCTTAAACAATACTATCCAAAGATCAACTTAATCCACTCCAACCTTTATAGTTATCCAAAATACCTCTGTCCAGACTTTCTCTAAAAGCTCTCTTAATTCCAAAATCAATTTATCAGATTCCCCAAACAAAGAAAAGTTTCTCTTATTGTCACATACTAAAAATATGATTACCTTCATCATATTACCTTAATCAAAAAGTATTGCAGTACAATCTTTATATATATCACATTATTCTTATGACCAGAATATAATCCTTGAATCCAAAAGCACCAATACATTAATTATTCCGCTTCAACTGTAGTCATAGCATAAGATTGGCCTTGATCCCTTGGCCTTTTCTGAGGTAAGTTTCCTTGACGCTTAGGACATTCATTTGCATAATGCCCCATTTCCCTACAATTGTAGCATTCAACTTTGATAGCCTCTTTCTTTCCCTTGCAATCACGAGCCTGGTGACCCTTTTCTCCACATTTATAACAAACTCCCATTCCTTTTAGACAAGTACCAGGGTGATTCTTCCCACAATTATCACATAATGGAAAATCCTTCTTTCCCTTTTTCCCTTTATCTGTCTCTTGTTCCACCGTTCTCTTATTCTCTTGCTTTACTTTGTTGTCATAAGACTTAGAGAATTCCTTTTCTGTCTTGATAGCACACGAGACAATATCTTCGTATGATGAGAAGGATTGTGATACTAAAGATTGACGGATAAATGGTTTTAACCCATCAAAGAAATGATCAATCTTACTCCTTGGGTTACATATATAATCGGAAGCATGCCTCGCTAACCTTGTAAAGTTAGCCTCATACTTTGCGACATTCTCATCCTCCTTCTGGCTCAGACTCAGAAATTGCCTTTCCATATCTGCTCGATGGTCACGAGGAAAGTATTTTTCTAAGAAAAGCTCTTTGAACTCCCTCCATTCCATATTCGATACGTCATCATCTTCCTTTGTGTTTTGAATCAGCGACCACCACTGATCGGCATCTCCAGTGAGGCGGTAAACTGCCATGACAACCTTCTCCCTTTCTCTACTCCCCAAGGCATGGAATATTTTCTCTAAGGAGTTTATCCATTGCTCAGCTACTAACGGATTTGTACCGCCATTGAAGGTTGGTGGTTGTTGCCTCATGAAGCGGTCTAACATTGATCCTCCACGTTGCGGATCAGGGTGCTCCATACGAGTAAGGTTATTATTCATAACCTGCGTGAGTAGTCCCAGTACGGTGAGAAGATGATCAGCACCAGTTGTATCTCTAGATCCACAATAATTGTCTTGAGCAGGAGGGCAATCCCTACACGGAGTGCGTGCATTGATACGGTTTCCATTCCTTCCACTAGGCACCATTTCTATACAATGGCATAAACTAGATTAGTTTATGAATCAAAATACATAATTCCATACTTATAAAATACTTGACATAAATTGAACTATTTATGGATATAATCCATAAAAATGTTTTCTTTGAGGAATTATATACTCATAACCGTTCATAGTGGTTTGTAAAGAAAATGAGAATTATCCTAAGCATATCCCCCGGGAGTGTCGTAACCAAGAGTGCAGCAAGGCCCGTTGTCGTGCACCAGTTCCCGTTCGAGTCTAGCTCAAAGCGGTGTTTTCGGGTTTTACCCCTAGGTACATCTGTGCCAGAGCCGCCTCTACCTGCTCGTATCCAGACAGGGATGTATTGCTCGGAAAACTCATAACATCTCTATAATACCAAAATTCTAGGAAGTTCTTCTATACTAATCCTCAAAGTCTATCTTTGGGCTATGTGCTCTAATCAGAGTTTATCTAAATCTAGCATCCAAGGTTAGTACCAAACTGCCTCTGATACCAACTGTAACACCCCGACCCCAGCTACCCAGAGCCGGTGCATTACTTCGTAACATTGGCATGATCACAAAAGATCAAGTCTCGAAAGACTGATTAGTTTAGTAGCCTTGGAAACCCTAGATACATTCATAAGTCTTACATTACATCATAAAGTGAAAAACTAATAACAAAGTCTTCATAGACCACACTCATATCCTCTTCTGACTATCCCTGCAGGTCATTCATAAAATACTTCTTCACATCCTGGAAAATATTAAAACATTGAAAGGGGTGAGCTCAGATGCTCAGTAAGGATGACAATATAGCGGAAGCTTTCATCAATAAACATAAACATTTAAGGCAATGTATAACTAAAACAAATGTTTTTTGAACTTGAACTTCAACATAATATGGAAAAAGTAAAATGAGATAATGCCATTCACTTCTTCACATGGATATTCTACTGTTCGAATAATCACATTCAATATCAATAACCACTTTCATAATGATGGAATGCATAATGCCAGACTATCATAACCACGTAGTCAAGGCCTCGTGCCAAGACCACAAATAATATTTTGTCAAGGCCTCGTGCCAAGACACTAGTTTGTCTCATGAGACCTGCCGATGCATCGAGGAGCTATAGCGGGCTCCACCCGTCACTTATTAAGTCCAATGCATTCCTCATATGAATAGGTGTAAACATATCATAAACCATAACATAATCGTATCACATAAAACATGCATAAAGGAAACATAAAATTTCTACATTTCAATCACAAGATATCAATAAAACAGATTGATATAATAAAGACGCTTTCAAAACCATTTTCAGTACCAAAATAAAAGAATGTTAAAACTTTGTATTTATTTTTCATTAATAAAAAGTGATGGCTTGTAGAGGAAGCTGAAACTCAAATAATGGTCACGGCGGTGGAGAAGTCGTTGTCGCCGCATATGTACGGAAAGAAAAACATTCCCTTTTTGTCGTTTAGTAAAACGCTTCGTATAAAAAAGATTCCTTTTGAATAAGCGTAAAAGTCAAAGGGGTTTATACACCGTATAAAAGAAAGATGTGTATAAAACCAAATATGCCTCAATGAAAGGAGATTGAGACGAAGTTCTTAAAAAGATCATTTTTCAAATAATATAGATCTATTATGTGTATTCACTATAGGTACACATAAATAAAGTAAAAATACAAAATAGGACATAATAATATCATGACATAATTTGAAAGTAGGAGATTAACCCAAAGAATGTAAGTTGGGTTAAGAAATTCCCTTACCTTGTGTCCGACTTGATTCGACCGTTCTTTAACCTCCTGAATAATAAACTAGAGTTAATATCTAATTTATTAAGAACCTTTTTCAAGTTCATTATCCCTTTTATATCACTTATTACAATGTTATGAACATTATGTAATTATTTAAGTTAATAACGGTCGTTTTGTCGATCTTTGGTACTTGAGTCAAAAATAAACTTCTTATAATTACAAGTTGTTCATGTGGTGAAATATCCATTATATCCAGAATTATATTCATGATGTAGATATCATATATATCATATATATACAGTATATACATTCATTCATAATGTCACGTAAAATTTAGAGGTAAGAAATGAAATGCACCGTTCATGGAGACGGTAAGTCGTACGTACGCATGAACGCTACTTTCATTTCTATTTCGTATTTAATGGAATGAAATAATAATGATATAAATTTATAATATAATTATAGTATAATATAGTGTATAATACCATTTACTCCATCCTTTATACATCCCACATATGGCATTAACGATTCAAATCACTTTGAGGGGGCGGTAGTCCGCACTTCCTAAAATGAAATTATCGCATTTTACCCATAATGGAAATCATAAAGTATGCCATAAATGAGAAATACAGAAGCATAAGTAAAAAATAAACATATTATATATCATATATAAAAATAGTGACATCTTAATGGCCACCTTTGAAGGTGTTATATGAGTGTTGAAAAATCATCGTTTCGTGAGGCAGAAATTCGCCATCCATAGAAACCGTATGTTCTTTAACCATTAGATGTAGGTGTGTGTAAGTGTAGCTCGAATCCTTCTTATAACAACATACTAGTATATTGAGGATACTGGTGTTGTTACAAAATAAATGAATAATAAGATTTTAGGGGGTTGGAGAAGAAAAATAAAACAAAACAACATTAGAGAAGACATTACCTCAAAATCGGGTAACTCTTTTTGATTTGAGCCAAAGGCTTCCTTGGGAAGAGTTCTGCCCAAAGTGAGGCTTCTAGGAGTAAGAGGGGGAAGTTGGGAGAGTATTTGGGCAGAGTTTGGCCGAGCCAAATGGCTTGAAAGTGTAAATGATGTGGGAGAGGTGGGGGCCTTTTATAAGTAGAGAGGAGGGGCTCTTTTGGAAAGATTGAAATGTTACATTATTACACAATGCTTTTCAGATTCTAAAGGTCCCACACTTATATAATTCGAGGCTAAGGTGATAAGGGTTCGAAATATCCTCATCCAATTGGCTTTGGACAAGTGTAAGCCTTGTATTTTACATTATCTTTTCATTTTATTAAAATCGTTAAATAATGAGGTCATCGCTGCATCATAATGGTGTCATAAATAATTTAATTTATTTAATGTCTAAAAATTATAAAAAAAATACTATGATGTAGGAAATCTTTTTATATTTCTAATGAATATTTATAATCAAAATTTGGACTTGTGTAACCCCACTTAAAAACTGTTTTAGTAAAACAACTCATGTTTGTGTCAATTTAATTTTAACATTAAATAAATATATATTAATGTCATCTTCCAACTAAAGTGGTTCCATGGGGTCCCCAAGTTGACCCATGGGTTGTCTTGGTCGGCCATGACTCATCCAATATGAGTAGGACAAGTTTCAAGCGCATCTCATATTATTAAAACATTATTTTTACCTTAAACTACACTAATTACCTCTAATCGCGATTAAGAACTTAAAAGTTACTATTCACCAAAAAAATTATTTTAATCTCATTGAACCACATTTTACTTCTTAATGACAACCATGTATGTCGGATTTTTGAAAATCAAATCACAGAAGTGGTAATATTTCATTTAAACGAAAAATCAGTTATTTAACTACCACTTAGTGGTTTCACTATTCATCAAAAATTGAAGTTTTTCAGAACAATGCCAAAATTTCACTCTAAGCTATAATTGATATTCCGAATTCAAAAATGATGTCTATTTTACAAAATTCCAAACATATAAGTTGTATTAATTAATTTTATAATTAATTCCCGCTGTCACAACAAATAGTGTGTTTTTAAGAAACAATTTATATCAAAAGATTGGCAATTGTTTGTGTCCAATTTCAATGTTAAATTAATTCTAATGACCACCATTGGATAAAATGGTAAAAATATATTCTAATTATACTTCAAAACCACTAAATAGTATAATTTATCACTATAAATTATTTTGATTAAAAAAGTTGTTTTTAAGTAATTTTCACTATTCATAAAAAATTAGAAGTTCTCAGAAAAATACCAAAAATTCAACATAGGCTAATTTCGATATTAGGAATACAAAAATGAAGTCCATTTTGAAATATAAAATTTCTATAATATTAAAAGGTGGTTATTACTATTCATAACAGCTACTTTGATTAGTCGCGGTGTTTTAAAACTCGAACTTGCGTACAATGCAAGCTATTGCATTATTGAAAGAGAGGCATATCGTGGAAGCTCGGGGTGTTACATTCTCCCCTCCTTCAATAAATTGCGTCCTCGCAATTTGATATTTTTCTTTGAAAATAAAAGGTTGAAAATAGAAAATACCTTTGTGGAAAACCCACATCGGAAATAAGGTTAATAAAATTTAGCCTTAATAAGAGGTAAAGGGAAATGAAAAAGTCACCACCCAATTATGATCTTGGTTAGGAGAACATTGGTGGCAATTAGAGACATATAATTGGAGGAAAAACGTAAGTATTCGTAGGGAGTGATTGAGGTCATCAATCACAATCAACTGTCAAATTGAGGGCCTCAAAGCCTTCAATCTATGTTGATTTAAAATATCATCAGTTCAACAAGACATAAGGTATTAGGATAACGCATTTTTTTGTTTTAATATCCCTTTACTAAAGTTTAAGAATTAATTTATTCATTGAATAATAGATAGGTATATATATATTTATGCCTGACAATTAGAGTTTCAACCTTCAACTCACCTTTGACTCAAAAAGATAATAGAACCCAAAAATATTATACTTTTCCTAATTGTATAAGGTTCCAAATGTTAACACATACAATTTAGATTAGTAAAATTATTTTCTAATAACCAGGGACTTCCTGTAGGCTAGTGGTAGGAAATAAAGGCCTGTCGCACTATGGTTGTGGGTTCGATTCCTGCAGCTTTGTCCGACGCGACGGGTTATGCCCCACCCTGCAGGTTGTCCTTTTCCTAAAAATATAGTACTATACTATTCCAAAAATAATCTTCAGAAATGCTTTAACCTTAAATAATACTATCCAAAGATCAACTTAATCCACTCCAACCTTTATAGTTATCCAAAATACCTCTGTCCAGACTTTCTCTAAAAGGTCTCTTAATTCCAAAATCAATTTATCAGATTCCCCAAACAAAGAAAAGTTTCTCTTATTGTCACATACTAAAAATATGATTACCTTCATCATATTACCTTAATCAAAAAGTACAGCAGTACAATCTTTATATATATCACATTATTCTTATGACCAGAATATAATCCTTGAATCCAAAAGCACCAATACATTAATTATTCTGCTTCAACTGTAGTCACAACATAAGATTGGCCTTGATCCCTTGGCCTTTTCTGAGGTAAGTTTCCTTGACGCTTAGGACATTCATTTTCATAATGCCCCATTTCTCTACAATTGTAGCATTCAACTTTGATAGCCTCTTTCTTTCCCTTGCAATCACGAGCCTGGTGACCCTTTTCTCCACATTTATAACAAACTCCCATTCCTTTTAGACAAGTACCAGAGTGATTCTTCCCACAATTATCACATAATGGAAAATCCTTCTTTCCCTTTTTCCCTTTATCTGTCTCTTGTTCCACCGTTCTCTTCTTCTCTTGCTTTACTTTGTTGTCATAAGACTTAGAGAATTCCTTTTCTGTCTTGATAGCACAGGAGACAATATCTGCGTATGATGAGAAGGATTGTGATACTAAAGATTGACGGAGAAATGGTTTTAACCCATCAAAGAAACGATCAATCTTACTCCTTGGGTTACGTATATAATCGGCAGCATGCCTCGCTAACCTTGTAAAGTTAGCCTCATACTTTGCGACATTCTCATCCTCCTTCTGGCTCAGACTCAGAAATTGTCTTTCCATATCTGCTCGATGGTCACGAGGAAAGTATTTTTCTAAGAAAAGCTCTTTGAACTCCCTCCATTCCATATTCGATACGTCATCATCTTCCTTTGTGTTTTGAATCAGCGACCACCACTGATCGGCATCTCCAGTGAGGCGGTAAACTGCCATGACAACCTTCTCCCTTTCGCTACTCCCCAAGGCATGGAATATTTTCTCTAAGGAGTTTATCCATTGCTCAGCTACTAACGGATTTGTACCCCCATTAAAGGTTGGTGGTTGTTGCCTCATGAAGCGGTCTAATATTGATCCTCCACGTTGCGGATCAGGGTGCTCCATACGAGTAAGGTTATTATTCATAACCTGCGTGAGTTGTCCCAGTACGGTGAGAAGCTGATCAGCACCAGTTGTATCTCTAGATCCACAATAATTGTCTTGACCAGGAGGGAAATCCCTACATGGAGTGCGTGCATTGATACGGTTTCCATTCCTTCCACTAGGCATCATTTCTATACAATGGCATAAACTAGATTAGTTTATGAATCAAAATACATAATTCCATACTTATAAAATACTCGACATAAATTGAACTATTTATGGATATAATCCATAAAAATGTTTTCTTTGAGGAAGTATATACTCATAACCGTTCATAGTGGTTTGTAAAGAAAATGAGAATTATCCTAAGCATATCCCCCGGGAGTGTCGTAACCAAGAGTGCAGCAAGGCCCGTTGTTGTGCACCAGTTCTCGTTCGAGTCTAGCTCAAAGCGGTGTTTTCGAGTTTTACCCCTAGGTACATCTGTGCCAGAGCCGCCTCTACCTACTCGTATCCAGATAGGGATGTATTGCTCGGAAAACTCATAACATCTCTATAATACCAAAATTCTAGGAAGTTCTTCTATACTAATCCTCAAAGTCTATCTTTGGGCTATGTGCTCTAATCAGAGTTTATCTAAATCTAGCATCCAAGGTTAGTACTAAACTGCCTCTGATACCAACTGTAACACCCCGACCCCAGCTACCCAGAGCCGGTGCATTACTTCGTAACATTGGCATGATCACAAAAGATCAAGTCTCGAAAGACCGATTAGTTTAGTAGCCTTGGAAACACTAGATACATTCATAAGTCTTACATTACATCATAAAGTGAAAAACTAATAACAAAGTCTTCATAGACCACACTCATATCCTCTTCTGACTATCCCTGCAGGTCATTCATAAAATACTTCTTCACATCCTGGAAAATATTAAAACATTGAAAGGGGTGAGCTCAGATGCTCAGTAAGGATGACAATATAGCGGAAGCTTTCATCAATAAACATAAACATTTAAGGCAATGTATAACTAAAACAAAAGTTTTTTGAACTTGAACTTCAACATAATATGGAAAAAGTAAAATGAGATAATGCCATTCACTTCTTCACATGGATATTCTACTGGTCGAATAATCACATGCAATATCAATAACCACTTTCATAATGATGGAATGCATAATGCCAGACTATCATAACCACGTAGTCAAGGCCTCGTGCCAAGACCACAAATAATATTTTGTCAAGGCCTCGTGCCAAGACACTAGTTTGTCTCATGAGACCTGCCGATGCATCGAGGAGCTATAGCGGGCTCCACCCGTCACTTATTAAGTCCAATGCATTCCTCATATGAATAGGTGTAAACATATCATAAACCATAACATAATCATATCACATAAAACATGCATAAAGGAAACATAAAATTTATACATTTCAATCACAAGATATCAATACAACATATTGATATAATAAAGACGCTTTCAAAACCATTTTCAATACCAAAATAAAAGAATGTTAAAACTTTGTATTTATTTTTCATTAATAAAAAGTGATGGCTTGTAGAGGAAGCCGAAACTCAAATAATGGTCACGGCGGCGGAGAAGTCGTTGTCGCCGCATATGTATGGAAAGAAAAACATTCCCTTTTTTTCGTTTAGTAAAACGCTTCGTATAAAGAAGATTCCTTTTGAATAAGCGTAAAAGTCAAAGGGGTTTATACACCGTATAAAAGAAAGTTGTGTATAAAACCAAATATGCCTCAATGAAAGGAGATTGAGACGAAGTTCTTAAAAAGATCATTTTTAACATAATATAGATCTATTATGTGTATTCACTGTAGGTACACATAAAGAAAGTAAAAATACAAAATAGGACATAATAATATCATGACATAATTTGAAAGTAGGAGATTAACCCAAAGAATGTATGTTGGGTTAAGAAATTCCCTTACCTTGTGTCCGACTTGATTCGACCGTTCTTTAACCTCTTGAATAATAAACTAGAGTTAATATCTAATTTATTAAGAACCTTTTTCAAGTTCATTATCCCTTTTATATCACTTATTACAATGTTATGAACATTATGTAATTATTTAAGTTAATAACGGTCGTTTTGTCGATCTTTGGTACTTGAGTCAAAAATAAACTTCTTATAATTACAAGTTGTTCATGTGGTGAAATATCAATTATATCAAGAATTATATTCATGATTTAGATATCATATATATCATATATATACAGTATATACATTCATTCATAATTACACGTAACATTTAGAGGTAAGAAATGAAATGCACCGTTCATGGAGACGGTAAGCCGTACGTACGCATGAACGCTGCTTTCATTTCTATTTCGTATTTAATGGAATGAAATAATAATGATATAAATTTATAATATAATTACAGTATAATATAGTGTATAATACCATTTACTCCATCCTTTATACATCCCACATATGGCATTAACGATTCAAATCACTTTGAGGGGGCGGTAGTCCGCACTTCCTAAAATGAAATTATCGCATTTTACCCAAAATGGAAATCATAAAGTATGCCATAAATGAGAAATACAGAAGCATAAGTAAAACATAAACATATTATATATCATATATAAAAATAGTGACATCTTAATGGCCACCTTTGAAGGTGTTATATGAGTGTTGAACAATCATCGTTTCGTGAGGCAGAAATTCGCCATCCACAGAACCCGTATGTTCTTTAACCATTAGATGTAGGTGTGTGTAAGTGTAGCTCGAATCCTTCTTATAAAAACATCCTAGTATATTGAGGATACTGGTGTTGTTACAAAATAAATGAATAAAAAGATTTTAGGGGGTTGGAGAAGAAAAATAAAACAAAACAACATTAGAGAAGACATTACCTCAAAATCGGGTAACTCTTTTTTATTTGAGCCAAAGGCTTCCTTGGGAAGAGTTCTTCCCAAAGTGAGGCTTCTAGGAGTAATAGGGGGAAGTTGGGAGAGTATTTGGGCAGAGTTTGGCCGAGCCAAATGGCTTGAAAGTGTAAATGATGTGGGAGAGGTGGGGGCCTTTTATAAGTGGAGAGGAGGGGCTCTTTTGGAAAGATTGAAATGTTACATTATTACACAATGCTTTTCGGATTATAAAGGTCCCAAACTTATATAATTCTAGGATAAGGTGATAAGGGTTCGAAATCTCCTCATCCAATTGAATTTGGACAAGTGTAAGCCTTGGATTTTACATTATCTTTTCATTTTATTAAAATCGTTAAATAATGAGGTCATCGCTGCATCATAATGGTGTCATAAATAATTTAATTTATTTAATGTCTAAAAATTATAAAAAAATACTATGATGTATGAAATCTTTTTAGATTTATAATGAATATTTATAATCAAAATTTGGACTTGTTTAACCCCACTTAAAAATTGTTTTAGTAAAACAACTAATGTTTGTGTCAATTTAATTTTAACATTAAATAAATATATATTAATGTCATCTTCCAACTAAAGTGGTTCCATGGGGTCCCCAAGTTGACCCATGGGTTTTATTGGTCGGCCATGACTCATGCAATAGGAGTAGGACAAGTGTCAAGCTCATCTCATATTATTAAAACATTATTTTTACCTTAAACTACACTAATTACCTCTAATCGCGATTAAGAACTTACAAGTTACTATTCACCAAAAAATTATTTTAATCTCATTGAACCACATTTTACTTATTAATGAAAACCTTGTATGTCGGATTTTTGAAAATCAAATCACAGAAGTGGTAATATTTCATTTAAACGAAAAATCAGTTATTTAACTACCACTTAGTGGTTTCACTATTCATCAAAAATTGAAGTTTTTCAGAACAATGCCAAAATTTCACTCTAAGCTATAATTGATATTCCGAATTCAAAAATGATGTCTATTTTAAAAAATTCCAAACATATAAGTTGAATTAATTAATTTTATAATTAATTCCCGCTGTCACAACAAATAGTGTGTTTTTAAGAAACAATTTATATCAAAAGATTGGCAATTGTTTATGTCCAATTTCAATGTTAAATTAATTATAATGACCACCATTGGATAAAATGGTAAAAATATATTCTAATTATACTTCAAAACCACTAAATAGTATAATTTATCACTATAAATTATTTTGATTAAAAAAGTTGTTTTTAAGTAATTTTCACTATTCATAAAAAATTAGAAGTTCTCAGAAAAATACCAAAAATTCAACATAGGCTAATTTCGATATTACGAATACAAAAATGAAGTCAATTTTGAAATATAAAATTTCTATAATTTTAAAAGGTGGTTATTACTATTCATAACGACTACTTTGATTAGTCGCGGTGTTTTAGAACTCGAATTTGCGTACAATGCAAGCTATTGCATTATTGAAAGAGAGGCATATCGTGGAAGCTCGGGGTGTTACATTCTCCCCTCCTTCAATAAATTGCGTCCTCGCAATTTGATATTTTTCTTTGAAAATAAAAGGTTGAAAATAGAAAATACCTTTGTGGAAAATCCACATCGGAAATAAGGTTAATAAAATTTAGCCTTAATAAGAGGGAAAGGGAAATGAAAAAGTCACCACCCAATTATGATCTTGGTTAGGAGAACATTGGTGGAAATTAGAGACATATAATTGGAGGAAAAACGTAAATATTCGTAGGGAGTGATTGAGGTCATCAATCACAATCAACTGTCAAATTTAGGGCCTCGAAGCCTTCAATCTATGTTGATTTAAAATATCATCAGTTCAACAAGACATAAGGTATTAGGATAACACATTTTTTTGTTTTAATATCCCTTTACTAAAGTTTAAGAATTAATTTATTCATTGAATAATAGATAGGTATATATATATTTATGCCTAACAATTAGAGTTTCAACCTTCAACTCACCTTTCACTCAAAAAGATAATTGAACCCAAAAATATTATACTTTTCCTAATTGTATAAGGTTCCAAATGTTAACACATACAATTTAGATTAGTAAAATTATTTTCTAATAACCAGGGACTTCCTGTAGGCTAGTGGTAGGAAATAAAGGCCTGTCGCACTATGGTTGTGGGTTTGATTCCTGCAGCTTTGTCCGACGCGACGGGTTATGCCCCACCCTGCAGGTTGTCCTTTTCCTAAAAATATAGTACTATACTATTCCACAAATAATCTTCAGAAATGCTTTAACCTTAAACAATACTATCCAAAGATCAACTTAATCCACTCCAACCTTTATAGTTATCCAAAATACCTCTGTCCAGACTTTCCCTAAAAGGTCTCTTAATTCCAAAATCAATTTATCAGATTCCCCAAACAAAGAAACGTTTCTCTTATTGTCACATACTAAAAATATGATTACCTTCATCATATTACCTTAATCAAAAAGTACTGCAGTACAATCTTTATATATATCACATTATTCTTATGACCAGAATATAATCCTTGAATCCAAAAGCACCAATACATTAATTATTCCGCTTCAACTTTAGTCACAGAATAAGATTGGCCTTGATCCCTTGGCGTTTTCTGAGATAAGTTTCCTTGACGCTTAGGACATTCATTTGCATAATGCCCCATTTCCCTACAATTGTAGCATTCAACTTTGATAGCCTCTTTCTTTCCCTTGCAATCACGAGCCTGGTGACCCTTTTCTCCACATTTATAACAAACTCCCATTCCTTTTAGACAAGTACCAGGGTGATTCTTCCCACAATTATCACATAATCGAAAATCCTTCTTTCCCTTTTTCCCTTTATCTGTCTCTTGTTCCACCGTTCTCTTCTTCTCTTGCTTTACTTTGTTGTCATAAGACTTAGAGAATTCCTTTTCTGTCTTGATAGTACACGAGACAATATCTTCGTATGATGAGAAGGATTGTGATACTAATGATTGACGGAGAAATGGTTTTAACCCATCAAAGAAACGATCAATCTTACTCCTTGGGTTATGTATATAATCGGCAGCATGCCTCGCTAACCTTGTAAAGTTAGCCTCATACTTTGCGACATTCTCATCCTCCTTCTGGCTCAAACTCAGAAATTGCCTTTCCATATCTGCTCGATGGTCACGAGGAAAGTATTTTTCTAAGAAAAGCTCTTTGAACTCCCTCCATTCCATATTCGAAACGTCATCATCTTCCTTTGTGTTTTGAATCAGCGACCACCACTGATCGGCATCTCCAGTGAGGCGGTAAACTGCCATGACAACCTTCTCCCTTTCACTACTCCCCAAGGCATGGAATATTTTCTCTAAGGAGTTTATCCATTGCTCAACTACTAACGGATTTGTACCCCCATTTAAGGTTGGTGGTTGTTGCCTCATGAAGCGGTCTAACATTGATCCTCCACGTTGCGGATCAGGGTGCTCCATACGAGTAAGGTTATTATTGATAACCTGCGTGAGTTGTCCCAGTACGGTGAGAAGCTGATCAGCACCAGTTGTATCTCTAGATCCACAATAATTTTCTTGAGCAGGAGGTTAATCCCTACATGGAGTGCGTGCATCGATACGGTTTCCATTCCTTCCACTAGGCACCATTTCTATACAATGGCATAAACTAGATTACTTTATGAATCAAAATACATAATTCCATACTTATAAAATACTTGACATAAATTGAACTATTTATGGATATAATCCATAAAAATGTTTTCTTTGAGGAAGTATATACTCATAACCGTTCATAGTGGTTTGTAAAGAAAATGAGAATTATCCTAAGCATATCCCCCGGGAGTGTCGTAACCAAGAGTGCAGCAAGGCCCGTTGTCGTGCACCAGTTCCCGTTCGAGTCTAGCTCAAAGCGGTGTTTTCAGGTTTTACCCCTAGGTACATCTGTGCCAGAGCCGCCTCTACCTGCTCGTATCCAGACAGGGATGTATTGCTCGGAAAACTCATAACATCTCTATAATACCAAAATTCTAGGAAGTTCTTCTATACTAATCCTCAAAGTCTATCTTTGGGCTATGTGCTCTAATCAGAGTTTATCTAAATCTAGCATCCAAGGTTAGTAATAAACTGCCTTTGATACCAACTGTAACACCCCGACCCCAGCTACCCAGAGCCGGTGCATTACTTCGTAACATTGGCATGATCACAAAAGATCATGTCTCGAAAGACCGATTAGTTTAATAGCCTTGGAAACACTAGATACATTCATAAGTCTTACATTAAATCATAAAGTGAAAAACTAATAACAAAGTCTTCATAGACCACACTCATATCCTCTTCTGACTATCCCTGCAGGTCATTCATAAAATACTTCTTCACATCCTGGAAAATATTAAAACATTGAAAGGGGTGAGCTCAGATGCTCAGTAAGGATGACAATATAGCGGAAGCTTTCATCAATAAACATAAATATTTAAGGCAATGTATAACTAAAACAAAGGTTTTTTGAACTTGAACTTCAACATAATATGGAAAAAGTAAAATGAGATAATGCCATTCACTTCTTCACATGGATATTCTACTGGTCGAATAATCACATGCAATATCAATAACCACTTTCATAATGATGGAATGCATAATGCCAGACTATCATAACCACGTAGTCAAGGCCTCGTGCCAAGACCACAAATAAGATTTTGTCAAGGCCTCGTGCCAAGACACTAGTTTGTCTCATTAGACCTGCCGATGCATCGAGGAGCTATAGCGGGCTCCACCCATCACTTATTAAGTCCAATGCATTCCTCATATGAATAGGTGTAAACATATCATAAACCATAACATAATCGTATCACATAAAACATGCATAAAGGAAACATAAAATTTCTACATTTCAATCACAAGATATCAATACAACAGATTGATATAATAAAGACGCTTTCAAAACCATTTTCAATACCAAAATAAAAGAATGTTAAAACTTTGTATTTATTTTTCATTAATAAAAAGTGATGGCTTGTAGAGGAAGCCGAAACTCAAATAATGGTCACGGCGGCGGAGAAGTCGTTGTCGCCACATATGTACGGAAAGAAAAACATTCCCTTTTTGTCGTTTAGTAAAACGCTTCGTATAAAAAAGATTCCTTTTGAATAAGCATAAAAGTCAAAGGGGTTTATACACCGTATAAAAGAAAGTTGTGTATAAAACCAAATATGCCTCAATGAAAGGAGATTGAGACGAAGTTCTTAAAAAGATCATTTTTAAAATAATATAGATCTATTATGTGTATTCACTATAGGTACACATAAAGAAAGTAAAAATACAAAATAGGACATAATAATATCATGACATAATTTGAAAGTAGGAGATTAACCCAAAGAATGTAAGTTGGGTTAAGAAATTCCCTTACCTTGTGTCCCACTTGATTCGACCGTTCTTTAACCTCCTGAATAATAAACTAGAGTTAATATCTAATTTATTAAGAACCTTTTTCAAGTTCATTATCCCTTTTATATCACTTATTACAATGTTATGAACATTATGTAATTATTTAAGTTAATAACGGTCGTTTTGTCGATCTTTGGTACTTGAGTCAAAAATAAACTTCTTATAATTACAAGTTGTTCATGTGGTGAAATATCCATTATATCCAGAATTATATTCATGATGTAGATATCATATATATCATATATATACAGTATATACATTCATTCATAATGTCACGTAACATTTAGAGGTAAGAAATGAAATGCACCGTTCATGGAGACGGTAAGCCGTACGTACGCATGAACGCTACTTTCATTTCTATTTCGTATTTAATGGAATGAAATAATAATGATATAAATTTATAATATAATTACAGTATAATATAGTGTATAATACCATTTACTCCATCCTTTATACATCCCACATATGGCATTAACGATTCAAATCACTTTGAGGGGGCGGTAGTCCGCACTTCCTAAAATGAAATTTTCGCATTTTACCCATAATGGAAATCATAAAGTATGCCATAAATGAAAAATACAGAAGCATAAGTAAAACATAAACATATTATATATCATATATAAAAATAGTGACATCTTAATGGCCACCTTTGAAGGTGTTATATGAGTGTTGAACAATCATCGTTTCGTGAGGCAGAAATTCGCCATCCACAGAAACAGTATGTTCTTTAACCATTAGATGTAGGTGTGTGTAAGTGTAGCTCGAATCCTTCTTATAACAACATCCTAGTATATTGAGGATACTGTTGTTGTTACAAAATAAATGAATAAAAATATTTTAGGGGGTTGGAGAAGAAAAATAAAACAAAACAACATTAGAGAAGACATTACCTCAAAATCGGGTAACTCTTTTTTATTTGAGCCAAAGGCTTCCTTGGGAAGAGTTCTGCCCAAACTGAGGCTTCTAGGAGTAAGAGGGGGAAGTTGGGAGAGTATTTGGGCAGAGTTTGGCTGAGCCAAATGGCTTGAAAGTGTAAATTATGTGGGAGAGGTGGGGGCCTTTTATAAGTGGAGAGGAGGTGCTCTTTTGGAATGATTGAAATGTTACATTATTACACAATGCTTTTCGGATTATAAAGGTCCCACACTTATATAATTCGAGGCTAAGGTGATAAGGGTTCGAAATATCCTCATCCAATTGGCTTTGGACAAGTGTAAGCCTTGTATTTTACATTATCTTTTCATTTTATTAAAATCGTTAAATAATGAGGTCATCGCTGCATCATAATGGTGTCATAAATAATTTAATTTATTTAAGGTCTAAAAATTATAAAAAAAATACTATGATGTAGGAAATCTTTTTAGATTTCTAATGAATATTTATAATCAAAATTTGGACTTGTGTAACCCCACTTAAAAACTATTTTAGTAAAACAACTCATGTTTGTGTCAATTTAATTTTAACATTAAATAAATATATATTAATGTCATCTTCCAACTAAAGTGGTTCCATGGGGTCCCCAAGTTGACCCATGGGTTGTCTTGGTCGGCCATGACTCATCCAATAGGAGTAGTACAAGTGTCAAGCACATCTCATATTATTAAAACATTATTTTTACCTTAAACTACACTAATTACCTCTAATCGCGATTAAGAAATTAAAAGTTACTATTCACCAAAAAAATTATTTTAATCTCATTGAACCACATTTTACTTCTTAATGACAACCATGTATGTCAGATTTTTTAAAATCAAATCACAGAAGTGGTAATATTTCATTTAAACGAAAAATCAGTTATTTAACTACCACTTAGTGGTTTCACTATTCATCAAAAATTGAAGTTTTTCAGAACAATGCCAAAATTTCACTCTAAGCTATAATTGATATTCCGAATTCAAAAATGATGTCTATTTTACAAAATTCCAAAAATATAAGTTGCATTAATTAATTTTATAATTAATTCCCGCTGTCACAACAAATAGTGTGTTTTTAAGAAACAATTTATATCAAAAGATTGGCAATTGTTTATGTCCAATTTCAATGTTAAATTAATTCTAATGACCACCATTGGATAAAATGGTAAAAATATATTCTAATTATACTTCAAAACCACTAAATAGTATAATTTATCACTATAAATTATTTTGATTAAAAAAGTTGTTTTTAAGTAATTTTCACTATTCATAAAAAATTAGAAGTTCTCAGAAAAATACCAAAAATTCAACATAGGCTAATTTCGATATTACGAATACAAAAATGAAGTCCATTTTGAAATATAAAATTTCTATAATTTTAAAAGGTGGTTATTACTATTCATAACGGCTACTTTGATTAGTCGCGGTGTTTTAGAACTCGAACTTGCGTACAATGCAAGCTATTGCATTATTGAAAGAGAGGCATATCGTGGAAGCTCGGGGTGTTACATTCTCCCCTCCTTCAATAAATTGCGTCCTCGCAATTTGATATTTTTCTTTGAAAATAAAAGGTTGAAAATAGAAAATACCTTTGTGGAAAACCCACATCGGAAATAAGGTTAATAAAATTTAGCCTTAATAAGAGGGAAAGGGAAATGAAAAAGTCACCACCCAATTATGATCTTGGTTAGGAGAAAATTGGTGGAAATTAGAGACATATAATTGGAGGAAAAACGTAAATATTCGTAGGGAGTGATTGAGGTCATCAATCACAATCAACTGTCAAATTGATGGCCTCAAAGCCTTCAATCTATGTTGATTTAAAATATCATCAGTTCAACAAGACATAAGGTATTAGGATAACACATTTTTTTGTTTTAATATCCCTTTACTAAAGTTTAAGAATTAATTTATTCATTGAATAATAGATAGGTATATATATATTTATGCCTGACAATTAGAGTTTCAACCTTCAACTCACCTTTCACTCAAAAAGATAATAGAACCCAAAAATATTATACTTTTCCTAATTGTATAAGGTTCCAAATGTTAACACATACAATTTCGATTAGTAAAATTATTTTCTAATAACCAGGGACTTAGTGGTAGGAAATAAAGGTCTGTCGCACTATGGTTGTGGGTTCTATTCCTGCACCTTTGTCCGACGCGACGGGTTATGCCCCACCCTGCAGGTTGTCCTTTTCCTAAAAATATAGTACTATACTATTCCAAAAATAATCTTCAGAAATGCTTTAACCTTAAACAATACTATCCAAAGATCAACTTAATCCACTCCAACCTTTATAGTTATCCAAAATACCTCTGTCCAGACTTTCTCTAAAAGGTCTCTTAATTCCAAAATCAATTTATCAGATTCCCCAAACAAAGAAAAGTTTCTCTTATTGTCACATACTAAAAATATGATTACCTTCATCATATTACCTTAATCAAAAAGTACTGCAGTACAATCTTTATATATATCACATTATTCTTATGACCAGAATATAATCCTTGAATCCAAAAGCACCAATACATTAATTATTCCGCTTCAACTGTAGTCACAGCATAAGATTGTCCTTGATCCCTTGGCCTTTTCTGAGGTAAGTTTCCTTGACGCTTAGGACATTCATTTGCATAATGCCCCATTTCCCTACAATTGTAGCATTCAACTTTGATAGCCTCTTTCTTTCCCTTGCAATCACGAGCCTGGTGACCCTTTTCTCCACATTTATAACAAACTCCCATTCCTTTTAGACAAGTACCAGGGTGATTCTTCCCACAATTATCACATAATGGAAAATCCTTCTTTCCCTTTTTCCCTTTATCTGTCTCTTGTTCCACCGTTCTCTTCTTCTCTTGCTTTACTTTGTTGTCATAAGACTTAGAGAATTCCTTTTCTGTCTTGATAGCACACGAGACAATATCTTCGTATGATGAGAAGGATTGTGATACTAAAGATTTACGGAGAAATGGTTTTAACCCATCAAAGAAACGATAAATCTTACTCCTTGGGTTACGTATATAATCGGCAGCATGCCTCGCTAACCTTGTAAAGTTAGCCTCATACTTTGCGACATTCTCATCCTCCTTCTGGCTCAGACTCAGAAATTGCCTTTCCATATCTGCTCGATGGTCACGAGGAAAGTATTTTTCTAAGAAAAGCTCTTTGAACTCCCTCCATTCCATATTAGATACGTCATCATCTTCCTTTGTGTTTTGAATCAGCGACCACCACTGATCAGCATCTCCAGTGAGGCGGTAAACTGCCATGACAACCTTCTCCCTTTCGCTACTCCCCATGGCATGGAATATTTTCTCTAAGGAGTTTATCCATTGCTCAGCTAATAACGGATTTGTACCCCCATTGAAGGTTGGTGGTTGTTGCCTCATGAAGCAGTCTAACATTGATCCTCCACGTTGCGGATCAGGGTGCTCCATACGAGTATGGTTATTATTCATAACCTGCGTGAGTTGTCCCAGTAAGGTGAGAAGATGATCAGCACCAGTTGTATCTCTAGATCCACAATAATTGTCTTGAGCAGGAGGGCAATCCCTACATGGAGTGCGTGCATTGATACGGTTTCCATTCCTTCCACTAGGCACCATTTCTATACAATGGCATAAACTAGATTAGTTTATGAATCAAAATACATAATTCCATACTTATAAAATACTTGACATAAATTGAACTATTTATGGATATAATCCATAAAAATGTTTTCTTTGAGGAAGTATATACTCATAACCGTTCATAGTGGTTTGTAAAGAAAATGAGAATTATCCTAAGCATATCCCCCGGGAGTGTCGTAACCAAGAGTGCAGCAAGGCCTGTTGTCGTGCACCAGTTCCCGTTCGAGTCTAGCTCAAAGCGGTGTTTTCGGGTTTTACCCCTAGGTACATCTGTGCCAGAGCCGCCTCTACCTGCTCGTATCCAGACAGGAATGTATTTCTCGGAAAACTCATAACATCTCTATAATACCAAAATTCTAGGAAGTTCTTCTATACTAATCCTCAAAGTCTATCTTTGGGATATGTGCTCTAATCAGAGTTTATCTAAATCTAGCATCCAAGGTTAGTACTAAAATGCCTCTGATACCAACTGTAACACCCCGACCCCAGCTACCCAGAGCCGGTTCATTACTTCGTAACATTGGCATGATCACAAAAGATCAAGTCTCGAAAGACCGATTAGTTTAGTAGCCTTGGAAACACTAGATACATTCATAAGTCTTACATTACATCATAAAGTGAAAAACTAATAACAAAGTCTTCATAGACCACACTCATATCCTCTTCTGACTATCCCTGCAGTTCATTCATAAAATACTTCTTCACATCCTGGAAAATATTAAAACATTGAAAGGGGTGAGCTCAGATGCTCAGTAAGGATGACAATATAGCGGAAGCTTTCATCAATAAACAGAAACATTTAAGGCAATGTATAACTAAAAAAAAGTTTTTTGAACTTGAACTTCAACATAATATGGAAAAAGTAAAATGAGATAATGCCATTCACTTCTTCACATGGATATTCTACTGGTCGAATAATCACATGAAATATCTGTAACGACCCGAAATTTTTAAATAAATTTTGTTTCCTAATTTTATGTGTTATTGTTATACTCAACAAAAATGTTTTATTTGTTAAACATGATTATAATTAAAATGAGATCAGTGGGTTTTGACTATTATATAACCATCGGTCAATATGACCGCTGTGAACAAAATGTTTTGATTATTGTCTCTAAATATAAGTAATCTTGGTTAATTATTATAGAAAGAAGATTCGATGGCCTCACCTAGTAGTCTTGGACCGATCGAAGCCCATCTAACAGAGCTTGGGAAGGAGGTAGCACCACTGGGCTTTGCTCTGGATCAAATCCAAGCCGAACTTCATCATGTGAAGCTGGAACGGAATCGCCTTCGTGAGAAGTTCAAACTGATAGAAATTACTACTCGGGCAATGTTGACTGAGCCGCCCCAAGCTTCTATCACCCTAGCACACCTTACTCTTCGGTCCTATGCTGGTATTATAAGGGGTTATGTAACGAGACCGTAACTACCTTGTGTAATCCTTGTTTTAAATAAAAATTGGGATTTCTTCTTATGATGAAGTTTATGAATTTTGAATTGACCGGATAAATATAGTATGCATATTTTTGATGAATTTTAGAAAAAGGATATTTTAAATATGTTTATGTAAACCCTAAATAATTAAAAATTTGTAATAATTTTCAAAAAATGGTCTTCTGCAATTATGTTCAGTACTAAATTTAGAGTCTAATAAGATCAACATTATTTTTGATGAATAGTAAATTATGAATAGTGATTTTATGATTAGGATTAGTAAAATGACCAAATGGATTAGTAATCTCACTTAAAGAAAGTTTTAAAATAATCTAGGCACCTTGATTAAGTAATGTGATTCAATAAAATAGTTAAATAACGGTTTCATTAATTATTATTCAAGTATTAGTTTTTTCGGGAGAATAGTGTTTTTTAATTAAAAATTTAATTAAAAATAAATAGAAAATTATTTTTATAAAAATGACTTTATTTTTGAACTCAGAGCATCGATATTATGTTATGGTAATTTTTGGGGTTTTTTCTGAAAAAATGAATTTTCGATGAATAGTGTTTTTATTTAAAAATTAAATTAAAAATATTTAGAAAATTATTTTTATAAAATGGATTTAATTTTTGAAATCAGAGCATTGATATTTGGTTAATGTGAAATTTTGGGATTTTTCTGAGGAAGTTGAATTTTCAGTGAATAGTAAAAATACAGTTTTAGGGTTTTGGTATGTTTAATGACATCATAACGGTGTCATGATGATGTCATGAGATCTTTTGAGGATTGGCCGGCCAAGGGTGATGAATTATTGTTTTGGGGGCCCCATGTGGCCTAACTCCATGATAAATGACAAGGGAGAGCACATGGGTTTGAGAAAAGCACATGTGAGGTGTCCCTTGGCCATTAATGCCTTGTCCCCTCACTTTCCCTATAAATACCAAGACCTCCTCTCATCCATTCGACTCCCCACTCATTACCAACGAATTTATGGTCTCATTACCTCCCAAGGAGTCCTCCCAAGGTGCCCCCAAGCCCTCAAGGTCCCAACCTTTGAGGTTTAAGAGTTACATTTTAAGGTAAGGGATCCGATCTTTCTCTTTCTTTTCGAGAAATCTCTTTTATGTAATTTCTTTTATGCTCCATGTTCAAATGTTAAAGGGTGTTCTTTTATACTCCTCTTACTGCCCTTTTCATGTTCATATAATGAGATATCCCCTCTTACTCTCATTATTTTAGTTTTTTGAAGTTTTAAGTGGCGCCGTTAGGCTGCCGAAATTTTTGTAACGGATTCTTTCTCCCTTCTCATTTTTCAAGATCTATTTTCATGTAAAGTATTTCAAGTTCATTTTTATTATGTTGGGGAATGATCTCTAAATTTATCATACTGATCTTTTATGATAATATGATGAGAGACCCCATTTTATCTCTTCAATTCAGTATTTTGAAGTTTTAAGTGGCGCCGTTAGGTTGCCGAATTTTTAAGTGATTCTTCACCCTTCTCGTTTTGAAGTTCTACTTTCTTGTCAATTATTTCAAGTTCCTTTTTGTTATGTTGGTGTATGATCTCTATATCTATCATACTGGACTCTTATGTTCATATGATGAGAGACCCCATTTGATCTCTTCAATGCAGTATTTTGATGTTTTAAGTGGCGCCGTTAGGCTGCCGAATTTTTAAGTGGTTCTTCACCCTTCTCGTTTTGAAGTTCTACTTTCATGTCAATTCTTTCAAGTTCCTTTTTGTTATGTTGGGTTATGATATCTATATCTATCATACTGGACTCTTATGTTCATATGATGAGAGACCCCATTTGATCTCTTCAATTCAGTATTTTTAAGTTTTAAGTGGCGCCGTTAGGCTGCCGAATTTTTAAGTGGTTCTTCACCCTTCTCGTTTTGAAGTTCTACTTTCATGTCAATTCTTTCAAGTTCCTTTTTGTTATGTTGGGTTATGATATCTATATCTATCATACTGGACTCTTATGTTCATATGATGAGAGACCCCATTTGATCTCTTCAATTCGGTATTTTGAATTTTTAAGTGGCGCTGTTAGGCTGCCGAAGTTTTTAGGGGATTCTTTCACCCTTCTCATTCTTTTCAAAGTTCTACTTTCATGTCAAGTCTTTCAAGTTCCTTTTTAATTATGTTGGGGAATTATCTCTATATCTATCATACTGAACTCTTATGTTCACATGATGAGAGACCCTATTTGATCTTTTCAAATCATTCTTGTTGAAGTTTAAGTAATGCCGTTAGGCTGCCGATCTTTCATAAGAGAAATCTAATTTTTTTTCTTCCTTCCATGTTTTTCATTTCAAATGGTATGTCCTTGAAATTTCATTACCATGATCATGTATCCTTCTTATTCTGTCCATTTAATATTTTATGGGTCATTTATGAATGTTTGACCCATTTTACCTCTCTTTTAATGTCTTCGAAAACCTCGGAACATTGCCGTTATGCTGCAGAATTTCTGTCTCAAAATGTCTATCTCTTTTTCTAAAGTTCTTTTATTTTATTAAGTGAATACTAAAAGCTCTTTCTTCTAAAGGGGTATTCACATATATACCAAAATTTTCTATTTTAAATTCTGGGATTTACATACATGAGACCCACCTTCCTTTTCTGTGGGTTTTAAAGTGATATAAAGATCATGTCTTTAAAGCAGTTTTTAAAAAGTTATGATTATGAAATGAAACCCATTTCCTTTATGCTATATGGGTTATTTATGAAATGTTTGATGATGATATATGTGGCTCACATGATAATAAATGAAAATTTAAGGGTGCGCCCTGATAGCGCTCCAATGCATTGGGTAATGATGTGACCACTAGAGATTACAATTTTCACGATACCTTGGTGAATAACCTTGGTAATTTTAAAATGACACCATGGGGATGGACCTTGGTGATATGTTCATGATTTTCTATGTTAAATGATGTAGCCACATCTTCAAGTTATGAAAAAGTTTTATTTTTATTATGATATGCCTCATGATTTCATTTTCATGCCTTAAAGTTCTTTTCATGACTTTATTGACGTATCTCAAGTTCATATGTAAAATGTTTCACTTGTTTCCCTTGCTGGGCCTTCTGCTCACCCTTCCTTTTGATGTATGTCCCCAGGTTATGGGATGCAGTAATGAGCCTAGGGTGAACATGAGGAGAAGCCTTTCAAGTGTTTAAGAATAATGTTTTTTTTTGTCTCATGTTTTATGTTCCTTGTTTCCAAGACACTAAACCTTAAAGATCCTCAGTTCCGTGTAATGGAATGAAAAGTTATGTTATAAAAAGACGGGATGCTATAGTTGGTATCAAAGGATGGTTTAGTTATTTGTGGAAATTAGGATATGAAAACTCTAGGAGGAACCCTATAGAAAAGTTTAATATAGGAAATCTTCCTGGTATTTTGGTGAGTATTGAGTAAGGGGTTGCCAAGCAAATACATCCCTGTCTGGATACGAGCAGGTAGAGGTGGCTCTGGCACAGATGTACATAGGGGTAAAACCCGAAAACACCGCTTTGAGCTAGACTCGAACGGGAACTGGTACACGACAACGGGCCTTGCTGCACTCTTGGTTACGACACTCCCGGGGGATATGCTTTGGTAAATTCATAAGCTTGGTATGAACCATTGTTAAAGGAACAAAGATAAAATAAAATAAAGGTTCACATAAGAATATATGATCATTCATAACCTAGATGGGAACCTAGGAGATCACAAGTTAGGGTATACCTTTCATATACAAGTTATCCTTATATGCTTTCAGTGCCTTTTCATGATTATTAGCTAAGTACTTAAGCC
This sequence comes from Viscum album, assembly GCA_963277665.1. NCBI lineage: Eukaryota > Viridiplantae > Streptophyta > Magnoliopsida > Santalales > Viscaceae > Viscum > Viscum album. The sequence goes on along the minus strand of OY728120.1, from coordinate 918,754,663 downwards.
CCTAATTATGCTTTCTCTTCTTAGTTAATGGTGGGAAATGGAAGAACATGTTCCGACAACCAATGTGATAGGAAATGCGATGATTTTCGTATTAATATGACAGGGATGATTAGGGGATTAAAATATTATTATTATTTTGGAAGACGTTCATTATTTTGGGAACCAATTTTGATCTAGGTAAATAGATTACTACGGTATTTTCATTGAGGAGTAAGGTTGACTTATATTTTGAAGAATCGATGAATTTAAGGTGAACATATATTAATTTAGGTTACTTATGGGAATGACTAACCTATCTTGGGTAAAATATGTTTAGGTTAGCTACTTTTTTTATAAGATGTTAGGAGTGGTTGATGTTGTCTGGAGATGAACAATGAAGTTGTTTTGGAAGACTATGTTATCAAATCCTTATTGTATTTGGGTTTCAATATTAGTTTGGTTTGTTTTGAGGAATTTTAAGGACCGTTATTTATGGAATGGTCTATGATGAACTTTGGGTAGTACCATGGAACTTTGATGATTTAAAAGTAGTTTCCATTCCTATGGGATTCTTTCTTTTTGAAGAGTTGTTTTACCTTAACCTTTCTGTTTTTGGGATAATGTTTAAAGATAGAAGAAATAGATAGTTAATCTTTTTTAGATTATGTGATTCTATAGAAGATGATTCTTGTGCTTTTATGAGACCAAGTGTTTTTGAATTCTCATCATTTGGAGAAAAGATTAGTGTTGGTAGGGACTTGTTAAAGGATGAAACTCTACTTGAAGTTAGGTATATTTTCTTATGTTTTTGTTCTCTGTAGTAAATGAAATCCTCAAAATTATGAAAAGAAATGTAAAACAAAAATGTTGTTGGTTTACGTTTCCTACTAGGTAATCAAAGACCGTTTACACACATCATAAGTTTGGGATTTTCTCATGGTTAACTTTCTCCTAATAATGTTCTCTATCACTCTCCCTCAGAACTTGACCCTTTGTTTTCTCCTCCATGTCCATGTTTTCCTACATGGAACCCTGGTGTGGGTTAACTCGGGTAACCTCTGTACTTCCCTTTCTTTATTTTAAAGTAATAGTTTTACTAACTCCTTTTCTGATGTGGGACTTTCAATGAAATTTCAAAACCCAATTTTAAAATTGCGAGGACGCAATTTCTTAAGGGGGGAAGATTGTAACGACCCGAAATTTTTAAATAAATTTTGTTTCCTAATTTTATGTGTTATTGTTATACTCAACAAAAATGTTTTATTTGATAAACATGATTATAATTAAAATGAGATCAGTGGGTTTTGACTATTATATAACCATCGGTCAATATGACCGCTGTGAACAAATTTTTTTGATTATTGTCTCTAAATATAAGTAATCTTGGTTAATTATTATAGAAAGAAGATTCGATGGCCTCACCTAGTAGTCTTGGACCGATCGAAGCCCATATAACAGAGCTTGGGAAGGAGGTAGCACCACTGGGCTTTGCTCTGGATCAAATCCAAGCCGAACTTTATCATGTGAAGCTGGAACGGAATCGCCTTCGTGAGAAGTTCAAACTGATAGAAATTACTACTCGGGCAATGTTGACTGAGCCGCCCCAAGCTTCTATCACCCTAGCACACCTTACTCTTCGGTCCTATGCTGGTATTATAAGGGGTTATGTAACGAGACCGTAACTACCTTGTGTAATCCTTGTTTTAAATAAAAATTGGGATTTCTTCTTATGATGAAGTTTATGAATTTTGAAATGACCGGATAAATATAGTATGCATATTTTTGATGAATTTTAGAAAAAGGATATTTTAAATATGTTTATGTAAACCCTAAATAATTAAAAATGTGTAATAATTTTCAAAAAATGGTCTTCTGCAATTATGTTCAGTACTAAATTTAGAGTCTAATAAGATCAACATTATTTTTGATGAATAGTAAATTATGAATAGTGATTTTATGATTAGGATTAGTAATATGACCAAATGGATTAGTAATCTCACTTAAAGAAAGTTTTAAAAAAATCTAAGCACCTTGATTAAGTAATGTGATTCAATAAAATAGTTAAATAACGGTTTCATTAATTATTATTCAAGTATTAGTTTTTTCGGGTGAATAGTGTTTTTTAATTAAAAATTTAATTAAAAATAATTAGAAAATTATTTTTATAAAAATGACTTTATTTTTGAACTCAGAGCATCGATATTATGTTATGGTAATTTTTGGGGTTTTTTCTGAAAAAATGAATTTTCGATGAATAGTGTTTTTATTTAAAAATTAAATTAAAAATATTTAGAAAATTATTTTTATAAAATGGATTTCATTTTTGAAATCAGAGCATTGATATTTGGTTAATGTGAAATTTTGGGATTTTTCTGAGGAAGTTGAATTTTCAGTGAATAGTAAAAATACAGTTTTAGGGTTTCGGTATGTTTAATGACATCATAACGGTGTCATGATGATGTCATGAGATCTTTTGAGGGTTGGCCGGAAAAGGGTGATGAATTATTGTTTTGGGGGCCCCATGTGGCCTAACTCCATGATAAATGACAAGGGATAGCACATGGGTTTGAGAAAAGCACATGTGAGGTGTCCCTTGGCCATTAATGCCTTGTCCCCTCACTTTCCCTATAAATACCAAGCCCTCCTCTCATCCATTCGACTCCCCACTCATTCCCAACGAATTTCTGGTCTCATTACCCCCCAAGGAGTCCTCCCAAGGTGCCCCCAAGCCCTCAAGGTCCCAACCATTGAGGTTTAAGAGTTACATTTTAAGGTAAGGGATCCGATCTTTCTCTTTCTTTTCGAGAAATCTGTTTTATGTAATTTCTTTTATGCTCCATGTTCAAATGTTAAAGGGTGTTATTTTATACTCCTCTTACTTCCCTTTTCATGTTCATATAATGATATATCCCCTCTTACTCTCATTATTTTAGTTTTTTGAATTTTTAAGTGGCGCCGTTAGGCTGCCGAAATTTTTGTAACGGATTCTTTCTCCCTTCTCATTTTTCAAGATCTATTTTCATGTAAAGTATTTCAAGTTCATTTTTATTATGTTCGGGTATGATCTCTAAATTTTTCATACTGATCTTTTATGATAATATGATGAGAGACCCCGTTTGATTTCTTCAATTCAGTATTTTGATGTTTTAAGTGGCGCCGTTAGGCTGCCGAATTTTTAAGTGGTTCTTCACCCTTCTCGTTTTGAAGTTCTACTTTCTTGTCAATTATTTCAAGTTCCTTTTTGTTATGTTGGGGTATGATCTCTATATCTATCATACTGGACTCTTATGTTCATATGATGAGAGACCCCATTTGATCTCTTCAATTCAGTATTTTGAAGTTTTAAGTGGCGCCGTTAGGCTGCCGAATTTTTAAGTGGTTCTTCACCCTTCTTGTTTTGAAGTTCTACTTTCATGTCAATTCTTTCAAGTTCCTTTTTGTTATGTTGGGTTATGATATCTATATCTATCATACTGGAATCTTATGTTCATATGATGAGAGACCCCATTTGATCTCTTCAATTCAGTATTTTTAAGTTTTAAGTGGCGTCGTTAGGCTGCCGAATTTTTAAGTGGTTCTTCACCCTTCTCGTTTTGAAGTTCTACTTTCATGTCAATTATTTCAAGTTCCTTTTTGTTATTTTGGGTTATGATATCTATATCTATCATACTGGAATCTTATGTTCATATTCTGAGAGACCCCATTTGATCTCTTCAATTCGGTATTTTGAATTTTTAAGTGGCGTCGTTAGGCTGCCGAAGTTTTTAGGGGATTCTTTCACCCTTCTCATTCTTTTCAAAGTTCTACTTTCATGTCAAGTATTTAAAGTTCCTTTTTAATTATGTTGGGGAATTATCTCTATATCTATCATACTGAACTCTTATGTTCACATGATGAGAGAACCTATTTGATCTTTTCAAATCATTCTTGTTGAAGTTTAAGTAACGCCGTTAGGCTGCCGAACTTTCATAAGAGAAATCTAATTTTTTTCTTCCTTCCATGTTTTTCATTTAAAATGGTATGTCCTTGAAATTTAATTACCATGATCATGTATCCTTCTTATTCTGTCCATGTACTATTTTATGGGTCATTTATGAATGTTTGACCCATTTTACCTCTCTTTTAATGTCTTCTAAAACCTCGGAACATTGCCGTTATGCTGCAGAATTTCTGTCTCAAAATGTCTATCTCTTTTTCTAAAGTTCTTTTATTTTATTAAGTGAATACTCAAAGCTCTTTCTTCTAAAGGGGTATTCACATATATACCAAAAGTTTCTATTTTAAATTCTGGGATTTACATACATGAGACCCACCTTCCTTTTCTGTGGGTTTTAAAGTGATATAATGATCATGTCTTTAAAGCAGTTTTTAAAAAGTTATGATTATGAAATGAAACCCATTTCCTTTATGCTATATGGGTTATTTATGAAATTTTTGATGATGATATATGTGGCTCACATGATAATAAAGGCAAATTTAAGGGTGCGCCCTGATAGTGCTCCAATGCATTGGGTAATGATGTAACCACTAGAGATTACAATTTTCACGATACCTTGGTGAATAACCTTGGTAATTTTAAAATTACACCATGGGGATGGACCTTGGTGATATGTTCATGATTGTCTATGTTAAATGATGTAGCCACATCTTCAAGTTATGAAAAAGTTTTATTTTTATTATGATATGCCTCATGATTTCATTTTCATGCCTTAAAGTTCTTTTCATGACTTTATTGTTGTATCTCAAGTTCATATGTAAAATGTTTCACTTGTTTCCCTTGATGGGCCTTCTGCTCACCCTTCCTTTTGATGTATGTCCCCAGGTTATGGGATGCAGTAATGAGCCTAGGGTGAACATGAGGAGAAGCCCTTCAAGTGTTTAAGAATAATGTTTTTTTTTTGTTTCATGTTTTATGTTCCTTGTTTCCAAGACACTAAACCTTAAAGATCCTCAGTTCCGTGTAATGGAATGAAAAGTTATGTTATAAAAAGACGGGATGCTATAATATCAATAACCACTTTCATAATGATGGAATGCATAATGCCAGACTATCATAACCACGTAGTCAAGGCCTCGTGCCAAGACCACAAATAAGATTTTGTCAAGGCCTCGTGCCAAGACACTAGTTTGTCTCATGAGACCTGCCGATGCATCGAGGAGCTATAGCGGGCTCCACCCGTCACTTATTAAGTCCAATGCATTCCTCATATGAATAGGTGTAAACATATCATAAACCATAACATAATCGTATCACATAAAACATGCATAAAGGAAACATAAAATTTCTACATTTCAATCACAAGATATCAATACAACAGATTGATATAATAAAGACGCTTTCAAAACCATTTTCAATACCAAAATAAAAGAATGTTAAAACTTGGTATTTATTTTTCATTAATAAAAAGTGATGGCTTGTAGAGGAATCTGAAACTCAAATAATGGTCATGGGGGTGGAGAAGTCGTTGTCGCCGCATATGTACGGAAAGAAAAACATTCCCTTTTTGTCGTCTAGTAAAACGCTTCGTATAAAAAAGATTCCTTTTGAATAAGCATAAAAGTCAAAGGGGTTTATACACCGTATAAAAGAAAGTTGTGTATAAAACCAAATATGCCTCAATGAAAGGAGATTGAGACGAAGTTCTTAAAAAGATCATTTTTAAAATAATATAGATCTATTATGTGTATTCACTATAGGTACACATAAAGAAAGTAAAAATACAAAATAGGACATAATAATATCATGACATAATTTGAAAGTAGGAGATTAACCCAAAGAATGTAAGTTGGGTTAAGAAATTCCCTTACCTTGTGTCCGACTTGATTCGACCGTTCTTTAACCTCCTGAATAATAAACTAGAGTTAATATCTAATTTATTAAGAACCTTTTTCAAGTTCATTATCCCTTTTATATCACTTATTACAATGTTATGAACATTATGTAATTATTTAAGTTAATAACGGTCGTTTTGTCAATCTTTGGTACTTGAGTCAAAAATAAACTTCTTATAATTACAAGTTGTTCATGTGGTGAAATATCCATTATATCCAGAATTATATTCATTATGGAGATATCATATATATCATATATATACAGTATATACATTCATCCATAATGTCACGTAACATTTAGAGGTAAGAAATGAAATGCACCGTTCATGGAGACGGTAAGCCGTACGTACGCATGAACGCTACTTTCATTTCTATTTCGTATTTAATGGAATGAAATAATAATGATATAAATTTATAATATAATTACAGTATAATATAGTGTATAATACCATTTACTCCATCCTTTATACATCCCACATATGGCATTAACGATTCAAATCACTTTGAGGGGGCGGTAGTCCGCACTTCCTAAAATGAAATTATCGCATTTTACCCATAATGGAAATCATAAAGTATGCCATAAATTAGAAATACAGAAGCATAAGTAAAACATAAACATATTATATATCATATATAAAAATAGTGACATCTTAATGGCCACCTTTGAAGGTGTTATATGAGTGTTGAACAATCATCGTTTCGTGAGGCAGAAATTCGCCATCCACAGAAACCGTATGTTCTTTAACCATTAGATGTAGGTGTGTGTAAGTGTAGCTCGAATCCTTCTCATAACAACATCCTAGTATATTGAGGATACTGGTGTTGTTACAAAATATATGAATAAAAAGATTTTAGGGGGTTGGAGAAGAAAAATAAAACAAAACAACATTAGAGAAGGCATTACCTCAAAATCGGGTAACTCTTTTTTATTTGAGCCAAAGGCTTCCTTGGGAAGAGTTCTGCCCAAAGTGAGGCTTCTAAGAGTAAGAGGGGGAAGTTGGGAGAGTATTTGGGCAGAGTTTGGCCGAGCCAAATGGCTTGAAAGTTTAAATGATGTGGGAGAGGTGGGGGCCTTTTATAAGTGGAGAGGAGGGGCTCTTTTGGAAAGATTGAAATGTTACATTATTACACAATGCTTTTCGGATTCTAAAGGTCCCAAACTTATATAATTCGAGGCTAAGGTGATAAGGGTTCGAAATCTCCTCATCCAATTGGCTTTGGACAAGTTTAATCCTTGTATTTTACATTATCTTTTCATTTTATTAAAATCGTTAAATAATGAGGTCATCGCTGCATCATAATGGTGTCATAAATAATTTAATTTATTTAATGTCTAAAAATTATAAAAAAAATAATATAATGTAGGAAATATTTTTAGATTTCTAATGAATATTTATAATCAAAATTTGGACTTGTGTAACCCCACATAAAAACTATTTTAGTAAAACAACTCATGTTTGTGTCAATTTAATTTTAACATTAAATAAATAAATATTAATGTCATCTTCCAACTAAAGTGGTTCCATGGGGTCCCCAAGTTGACCCATGTGTTTTCTTGGTCGGCCATGACTCATCCAATAGGAGTAGGACAAGTGTCAAGCTCATCTCATATTATTAATACATTATTTTTACCTTAAACTACACTAATTACCTCTAATCGCGATTAAGAACTTAAAAGTTACTATTCACCAAAAAAATTATTTTAATCTCATTGAACCACATTTTACTTCTTAATGACAACCATGTATGTCGGATTTTTGAAAATCAAATCACAGAAGTGGTAATATTTCATTTAAACGAAAAATCAGTTATTTAACTACCACTTAGTGGTTTCACTATTCATCAAAAATTGAAGTTTTTCAGAACAATGCCAAAATTTCACTCTAAGATATAATTGATATTCTGAATTAAAAAATGATGTCTATTTTACAAAATTCCAAACATATAATTTTCATTAATTAATTTTATAATTAATTCCCGCTGTCACAACAAATAGTGTGTTTTTAAGAAACAATTTATATCAAAAGATTGGCAATTGTTTATGTCCAATTTCAATGTTAAATTAATTCTAATGACCACCATTGGATAAAATGGTAAAAATATATTCTAATTATACTTCAAAACCACTAAATAGTATAATTTATCACTATAAATTATTTTGATTAAAAAAGTTGTTTTTAATAATTTTCACTATTCATAAAAAATTAGAAGTTCTCAGAAAAATACCAAAAATTCAACATAGGCTAATTTCGATATTACGAATAAAAAAATGAAGTCCATTTTGAAATATAAAATTTCTATAATTTTAAAAGGTGGTTATTACTATTCATAACGGCTAATTTGATTAGTCGCGGTGTTTTAGAACTCGAACTTGCGTACAATGCAAGCTATTGCATTATTGAAAGAGAGGCATATCGTGGAAGCTCGATACCAACTGTAACGCCCCGACCCCAGCTACCCAGAGTCGGTGCATTACTTCGTAACATTGGCATGATCACAAAAGATCAAGTCTCGAAAGACCGATTAGTTTAGTAGCCTTGGAAACACTAGATACATTCTTAAACGTTACATTACATCATAAAGTGAAAAACTACAATAACAAAGTCTTCATAGTCCACACTCATATCCTCTTCTCACAATCCCTGCAGGTCATTCATAAAATACTTATTCACATACTGGAAAATATTAAAACATTGAAAGGGGTGAGCTCAGATGCTCAGTAAGGATAACAATATTGCGGAAGCTTTCATAAATAAACATAAAAATTTAAGGCAATGTATAACTAAAACAAAAGCCTTTTAAACATGAACATCAACATAATATGGCAAAAGTAAAATTAGATAATGCCATTCACTTCTTCACATGGATATTCTACTGGTCGAATAATCACATGCAATATCAATAACCACTTTCATAATGAGGGAATGCATAATGCCAGACTATCATAACCACGTAGCCAAGGCCTCGTGCCAAGACCACAAATAAGATTTTGTCAAGGCCTCGTGCCAAGACACTAGTTTGTCTCATGAGACCTACCGATGCAATTTTTTTTAGAAGATACTTACGTTCAAAATTGCTCAAATATACTCCAGTGTTTTTCTGAAATCATTATGCAAGCTTCTGAAAACAAAATAACTAATTCTGAGACTGCTCGACTAATTACAGGCCATGGTGGGTCCACTCCCAATCCCTTCCTGTCTACCACACTCGAGAGTCGGGTTTTCTGAAAACATTTTTAAGCTTGCGTTAAATACGTATACATTTGCACTGGATTTTCATATATTAGCGAGAAATATCATTTTTTTTAAACCATTTAAAATCAAATAATTATAAAAGAAAAACTTTTGAATAAATGTAAAAGTCAAAGGGGTTTATACACCGTATAAAATAAATTTTTGTATAAAACAAAATATGTCTCAATGGATGGTGATTGAGACGAAGTCCTTAAAAAGATCATTTTTAAAATAAAATAGATCTATTATGTGTATTCACTATAGGTACACATAAAGGAAGTAAAAATACAAAAATAGGACATAATAATATCATGACATAATTTTAAAATAGGAGATTAACCAAAAGAATGGAAGTTGGGTTAAGAAATTCCCTTACATCGTGTCTGACTTGACTCAACCATTATTTAACCTCCTGAATAATAAACTAGAGTTAATATATACCTTATTAAGAACCATTTTTAATTTCATTATCCTTTTTATATCACTTATTACAATGTTATGAACATTATGTAATTATTTAAGTTAATAACGGTCATTTTGTCGATCTTTGGTACTTGAGTCAACAACAAACTTCTTATAATTACAAGTTGTTTATGTGGTAGAATATCCATTATCTCAAGAATTATATTCATGATTTAGATGTCATATATATCTTATATATCCAGTATATACATTCATTTATAATATTACGTAACATTTAGAGGTAAGAAATGAAATGCACCGTTCATGGAGACGGTAAGCCGTACGTACGCATGAACGCTACTTTCATTTCAATTTCATATTTAATGGAACGAAATAATAATGATATAAATTTATAATATAATTACAGTATAATATAGTGTATAATACCATTTACTCCATCCTTTATACATCCCACATATGGCATTAACGATTCAAATCACTTTGAGGGAGCGGTAGTCCGCACTTCCTAAAATGAAATTATCGCATTTTACCCATAATGGAAATCATAAAGTATGCCATAAATGAGAAATACAGAAGAATAAGTAAAACATAAACATATTATATATCATATATAAGAATAGTGACATCTTAATGGACACCTTTGAAGGTGTTATATGAGTCTTGAACAATCATCGTTTCGTGAGGCAGAAATTCACCATCCACAGAAACCGTATGTTCTTTAACCATTAGATGTTGGTGTGTGTAAGTGTAGCTCGAATCCTTCTTATAACAACATCCTAGTATATTGAGGATACTGGTTTTTTTACAAAATAAATTAATAAAAAGAGTTTAGGGGGTTGGAGAAGAAAAATAAAACAAAACAACATTAGAGAAGACATTACCTAAAAATCGGGTAACTCTTTTTGATTTGAGCCAAAGGCTTCCTTGGGAAGAGTTCTGCCCAAAGTGAGGCTTCTAGGAGTAAGAGGGGGAAGTTGGGAGAGTATTTGGGCAGAGTTTGGCCGAGCCAAATGGCTTGAAAGTGTAAATGATGTGGGAGAGGTGGGGGCCTTTTATAAGTGGAGAGGAGGGGCTCTTTTGGAAAGATTGAAATGTTACATTATTACACAATGATTTTCGGATTCTAAAGGTCCCACACTTATATAATTCGAGGCTAAGGTGATAAGGGTTCGAAATCTCCTCAACCAATTGGATTTTGGACACGTGTAAGCATTAGATTTTACATTATCTTTTCATTTTATTAAAATCGTTAAATAATGAGGTCATCGCTGCATCATAATGGTGTCATAAATAATTTAATTTATTTAATGTCTAAAAATTATAAAAAATACTATGATGTAGGAAATATTTTTATCTTTCTAATGAATATTTATAATCAAAATTTTGACTTGTGTAACCCCACTTAAAAACTGTTTTAGTAAAACAACTCATGTTTGTGTCAATTTAATTTTAACATTAAATAAATATATATTAATGTCATCTTCCAACTAAAGTGGTTCCATGGGGTCCCCAAGATGACCCATGGGTTGTCTTGGTCGGCCATGACTCATCCAATATTAGTAGTACAAGTGTCAAGCTCATCTCATATTATTAAAACATTATTTTTACCTTAAACTACACTAATTACCTCTAATCGCGATTAAGAACTTAAAAGTTACTATTCACCAAAAAAATTATTTTAATCTCATTGAACCACATTTTACTTCTTAATGACAACCATGTATGTCGGATTTTTGAAAATCAAATCACAGAAGTGGTAATATTTCATTTAAACGAAAAATCAGTTATTTAACTACCACTTAGTGGTTTCACTATTCATCAAAAATTGAAGTTTTTCAGAACAATGCCAAAATTTCACTCTAAGCTATAATTGATATTCCGAATTCAAAAATGATGTCTATTTTACAAAATTACAAACATATAAGTTGCATTAATTAATTTTATAATTAATTCCCGCTGTCACAACAAATAGTGTGTTTTTAAGAAACAATTTATATCAAAAGATTGGCAATTGTTTATGTCCAATTTCAATGTTAAATTAATTCTAATGACCACCATTGGATAAAATGGTAAAAATATATTCTAATTATACTTCAAAACCACTAAATAGTATAATTTATCACTATTAATTATTTTGATTAAAAAAGTTGTTTTTAAGTAATTTTCACTATTCATAAAAAATTAGAAGTTCTCAGAAAAATACCAAAAATTCAACATAGGTTAATTTCGATATTACGAATACAAAAATGAAGTCCATTTTGAAATATAAAATTTATATAATTTTAAAAGGTGGTTATTACTATTCATAACGGCTACTTTGATTAGTCGCGGTGTTTTAGAACTCGAACTTGCGTACAATGCAAGCTATTGCATTATTGAAAGAGAGGCATATCGTGGAAGCTCGGGGTGTTACATATTCAACAACATTATATCAAGTCGGATTAATAACAAATCGATAAAATATAGACTTATCCCTATGATACTAATTTTTAGTCCCTCAATAATGTCTTAGTGTGTGATTTACTTGAGAGTTAAGGGGACTAAATCAGGGTTTGTAAGGTATTTACCAATTTAAACAATTGTTCCTTTAATGTATCACTTTCCATAAAGGATCATGACCTCTCAATCTTGAGGGTCACATATTATAATATTTTTACCAGATACTCTTTATGTTTATAGATATGTTTTAATGTGAATGTATAATGTAAATAGATACAAAATAATTTACTTGGATAACCCTCATTAGGCTTTCCCAGTATGAATTAGAAATTTTTAATACATAAAATCACTATATGTCTCACTACACTTTATATGGGTCACACTTCATTATAATTTTTTAGGGATAACTCATTGTTTCCAATGTTTTATCCCTCAAACATTCCTTCCAATTCTCAATTATAGTGAAAAGGATCCGGTCATAAATTTTTATGGAATTATGGGTCCCTTCTCTAGTATCAATTTATTGGTGGTCATCCTTAAATTTAGATAAATTCTCTTTCACAATCTTTAGATACTTCATTATGTTGCACCTCTTCTTTCCATAATGATACAATAATTAATATTTGTGTTAATGTTTATATAGAAACAACTTTCCTCTTATACTTTTAAAATATCTTTAAGGGTTTCTGATTATTTATTACTTTTCTTATCCCCTCACCTAGAAGACCTTCTTTTTAACCTATAAAATCTAGATATGGATATGAGTGATCTATTTAGTATTTCATTCTCCCTATGGATCTACCTATTTAACAAGGAGATGGTAAGCCAATAAATTTGTTACATGTTATACTATTTTGGGATATCAAAACCACTAATATGTCTTTAAAAATATTCTCCATGATTTCCTAAATAATTTAAGTCAACATAACCACATTGTGGTCAAACCATCTACATTTTAAAGTGTGAAATAATCCGTTTTTAATTAAAATTATGAATAATAGAAATCACCTTTGAATCATGCTAGAATCATGGTCTAAGACCAAGACCCATGATTAAAGAAGCATTATATAATTGTTTAAGAAACACCATTAGTATTTCTCTATAAATATGTGAATCACCTATCGAAACAACCTTCACCATAGCATGGTGAATAAACTTTGGTCGTTTTGTCCTCAAAATGTCAAGAACTATGGAGCCCTCACTTAATGATGTATTTTTTTATAAGACGACCTGATGACTATAAGCATCATTGAACACCACTATACCCATATTGGTCTTACCCATGTTTAACATAGATCATCATAATCAACCATGTAATCCTCTATGATGTCGACTATATCTTTTTTGGACTACTACGATCTCCATGTTATTAATACCACAATTCACTTCAACTATGACCACCATTATGATCACTTTGTGACTATTTTTTAACCACATATTTCCTTATGGCCATATTGGCCTTGACCATTTTACATAGGTGCTCTGTAATTCCACCATGGGGACCACTATGGTGTGGTCCCTTTCCTCTTCCATATGTTGGGAGATTCTTTCTCAATAGGCCCTAGGTGATGGGTTTCACTACACCCAGCTCCTACCCCACCTTTTCCACACCAACTAGAAAGGGCGTGGACTTGCCTATATTGAGAAACTTCAATATTTCATGCCTTTTGCTGAGTCATGGCCCTTCTCTTCCTTCTTTAAGATTCCATCAATATATCTTCTAACCTTCTCTTGTTCTTGTAGGATCCTTTTATAATACCTTCACACTTTTTTATTACCTCTTGATACCATTTTATTTGTTTAGAAAATGAGTCCAACACAAAAACCAATCAAATTACCATGACCTAACGTATTTTCAACAAATACAACTCAATCATTTGGGATTATTAAAAATAGTTATAATAAGATTTTATTTTTGGGTGATTTATAGGAAAATTAGTTATATAGAGTTTTATAAATTAATATATTTATAAACCAAATTCTTAAGCATTAATATAAAAAATCTAAATCATTATAAGTATGAATAAAAGTAGGAAATATATACTATATGATTTTGTGATCAAACTAATACCTCATCACTTTTCAAGATCTCAAACATCCAAATGTGTAGGTCATTGAAAAGATGTATATTCATGAATTATATAACATAATTAAAGTAAAATATTTGATACCCTAATAGAATTAGGTTCATATATCTAAAATGAGATATAGATACCTAAACATTCTACATTTCAGAGTTTACAATATTCATGATGTTATTTTAGCCTTTTTTTATTATGAATTGTAAAATAAAAAATATATTAGCCATAAAAAATTATGAGTGTAACTTTTTTTATTACCTTATTAATCTAAATTGGAAGCTTATTATAAACTTGGGTTCCCATGAACTATGTTTTATAAGTCAGGAAAAATATGAGTGGCCTTAATAGGATTAGGTGAATGCATACAACATTGGATCTATAGAACCAAAAATTTAATGTTTGGGAGTTTTGAAAAATATTTAGATTATTTGGTATTAATAATTCTGAATGGTAAAATTATAAATTTACTTGTCTTGAAATAAAATCATGAGAGTGTTATTAGATTTGAGATTATATTTTTACCTCTGATTAAATTTAGTTATTATTTATTGTAGTTATAATTTTTCCTAAATTATATATTTTTATGGAATTTATTAGTTATTTATTCATTCATTTGATTTTAATTTATATTTTCCTAAAATAAATGATATGATTTTTTTGGTGGATACTGAAATAGGATTAGTAGAGGAATAATATGGAATGTTATCTTATTGTATGACATGACTAGAGGTCCATTCAATAGTTTAATAATGTATTTTTAATAGGAAATAAAAATAGGGGATAACAAAATTAATGTAGCACTTATTTATTATTATGATGGAGTAAAACATGAATCAATTATCAGAATATATCTTTTCATGTTGTATATTTACTCAATTTTTTTATTCTCCTAAGAAGTAATACCTTGCAATTTGCGTTCCATGGTGGATTGAGAAAGAGCGGTAGAAAAGTAAAGAGACTAAATGAATTAAGGGTAATGATTTAGGATTATAAATCATCATAGTAAATTGAGGTAAATTATTCTATATTATCAAATAATTTTCCTTTATTGGGAATTTTTCATTATTTTTTATTTGATGATGGTCGGTTAATTTTTGATAATCCATGATAAATATGATTATATAAAAATTAGAAATAGTGATAAATAATTATGAAATTTCATAAAAAATATTCATAAATATGGAAAAACATTTATTTTTTATATATAGTTAATTAATGGAGGAATTTTGATATAGTGGTAGAATAATTATGAAAATATAAAGAATAGAGATTATGAAAAAATAATTGTTAAGATAAATTTTGTGGTATTATTCATTTATGATTGATAAATTAGTATTATGTTCAATTTTAATGGTAACATTAAGTGTGGATTATTGGAAGATTGTTAATTTACTCTTAAAATAATCAAAATCCTATTTTAAAACTTTTGGGGTGGGTTTTTCCTATTTATCACGGTGGGTGTGTAATTTTTTAGGAAAATCCTCCATAGAAAATGGTATAGACTTGGATAAAGAGACTGTGAGTTACTTGGGTGTCATGAAAGGAAGTATGTGGTTATTCTATATTTTGGGAAATAGATACTTACATCTGGTGACTTACAAATGGGTTACATAGTTTTACACATGGTTTATTCTATCTAGGTATATTTTTATTCAATTTCTAATACAAGGGTCATTCCATCCAATTATTTTGTGAAACATTTATCAAATATTATTGTGGAAATTTTGGGATGATTTGATGGTTATGATGATGTTTTAATATCTTATAAACCCTTATATAAACTTATTTTATATTCTTAAATATAGGTTTGATCATAGAATAGTATTGTGAGGATGATAATTTTTTTAAAATGATTTTCTTAAATGAAATGGATAATAAAGAGGTTTGGGAAACATTAATTGCTAAGGATATAAGTAATGTTTATATATGTGGTTATTAACTATGAAGGATCAAGATAGTGGTAAACCTATATATTATTACACTATTATTTCTTGATGTACTAAATATTCCCCTTAGAACAATTTTTTGTTTATGTGGATGGCATAGGTTGAATATAGAATGGATAGTGGGGCTATAAATCCATTTATGATGCACTTGATACATGATGATTATGATAACTATGTTTATGATATGTATTAATTATGGTTTTTGTTTTTTATGTTAAATAATTATTATCTAGGTTGATGTAAGAAGATTCCTCATAGGTGGAACAAACCAATAGTGAGAGTCTATGTGGTTGTAAAACTTCCCAGTTGTTATATTACATAAGGGTTGGATTATGGTGGGGAAACTTTCTAGTAGTGTATGTTCGATAATAGAAAGAGTCTATATAAGTGGATGATTTTCCAACCATTATATTTTATATAGATGTAAAAATATATGTATAACATGACAATGTGGTTTATTTATTGAGGTCCCTATAGGTGGATAGTTTCTCAGTGTGGTTTATTTATAAGGTACATATGGGCACAAAATAACTCAGGTTTTATTTATGGATTGGTGGTGGAATTCCTTAGTGGGGGAGATATATATTTTTATAATTTTTAGAGTGAGATGGTTTGGGTCATGGTAAGGTATGGGGAATGGTGAAATTTATTTGGGGTTGAATATTTGATTGAATTTTTTGTTTACTCTATTCATAGATACATTAGTATGCTTCCTTCACATGGAAACATGAGAGATTTGGGGATGAACCTACTGAGTATACTTATATAATCACCCCCTCCTTAATATAAATAATTTTTAAGATCTACTAGATAGTTTTGGTGGTGGTTTTTATCACTATTAACACTTAACATGGGACATTTATTGGTAGTGGAGTTCTGTATTATACCTAGTTGGAGGAATATGAGAGTCTGGTGGCATTAAAACTAATTTTCCATGTTTGATTTTTGTTTTGGTACTTTTTTATTTTATTAAATGTGTTTTTTATATATTATACATAATTTTATTGTTTTTATATATATTTTTATAATTTATAGAGATATATAGTTTTATTTCAAAGGAAAATGACTTCTGTGAGGTGTTGAACCCTTGGTGTTAGTCACCAACCAGTGGCCCATAGATGGTGGTCTTCAGGATTTACTCCCAATCTTATTTTAGGATTTAAAGGTCCTCAAGGGGTCAATTCATGATATAATAGAAACAAATTGAGTGTTTTGTGATGGATTTTTTATAATTATCTAGTGAGGATTTCATGGGTATGTAAGGTAACAATATTACTTTAACTATATATGTTAAGTGGAAAAAAGAAAAAAAACTAGATGTAAAAGATCCCTTGTGATTCTATGTAAGTAATCTGTAAACATAGAGATCAATATTATGGTAATATTATACTATCTATAGGTTATATACATTATTATAAATTCCTCCATCATGTTATTTTAGTTCTTGATGATTGTGTGTGATGAGGATGGGGTGATAGTTTATGTGGGTGTGAACGATGTGATAATATTATTTAACATTCCATATATAAATCCATGGGATAAATTTTAGTTATCTTCTTTTAGTTATTAAATTTATGAAACATCATCATGAGGTTCAACATGAGGAGGTTCATCATGAACCAAAGTTGTAACATAAGAGTATATACCCAAAAGTGGGTCAGGTTTAGTAGGAAAACATGAGGGAGTTTCAGAAGAAAAATCTATTGATGTCTGATGTGTAGTTCTTTAATCATAAGACTAAATTCTGGTTGGAAGTGGTTTCTATTTAATTTTAATTAATATAGAAAGAGTATGAGAATTTATTTCCCTTAGTGGTGAGTTTTTTTAGGATCGATGCATTAGTGGTTGACACTATGCTTGAAAGGTCATGATGTTTCCATAGTTGTATGTACACAATTTCAAGAGTTTTCAATAATTATTATATAAGATGCTCAGATTTGAGGGATGAATGGAGATATTTGAAATATTATAGGGTATTTATTCAATTTTCTATTTTTATTTGAGGTTTCAGGACCATTATGTTATTCTCTGGTTGGAATAACTTATAAGAAGTAAAGAGTTTTTCACTTTTAGATAGATTTTCAACAAAATATATAGACACACATGGGGATATTTTTTCCTAATTCTTTTATAAATATTATACAGAAGCCTATGATCATAGTGAATTTACTAGACAAGATGGATTCTTTTTAGGATATTTTTCTGTAGGGAAATTCAAAAATTCATGATAAAGGAAACATTTCTTGATTTTCGTTGTAATAAAAGTTTGTATATAATCATGGGAGTTAGCTTCGATGATGATACGATTTCTCTAGTATGTAGAATACTATACCAAGAAACAAATTCATTTGGTATTTATATTATTACATAATATACTACCATTATTCTATAATCCCATTTTTATAGTGTTCAATAGATGATTAAGCATAGTATGACTATTAATAAACTACCCCTTCAGCTTCAATATCCTCTTAAGTATCAGTTTCTATACAAAAAACATTGAATAAGTCCAATGAAACTAGTAGCACGTAGTGGTTTTAGGAGATAGTTCCTGTATGAGCTTAATGTTATTTTTATTAGAGGTATAACTATATTGGAAGTAGATACTAGAATAATAGGGGGATGAGTTGGTATATGAAAACTCTACACATTCAAAGTTAAATAGGTTAGGGATCATAAGTAGTTTGATGTATGATTTTCATTTACCCCATTATTTATTCTATATTGATTGATATGGGTTCTTTAAATTCATTTATTTTTAATTTCCATGTTTATGAGTAAGAAGATCTAGTAAAGAATCTTTATAAGACACTAGAGTAAACTAATCTGGTGGGAAGTCGAAAAAGGTCATTTGAGGTGTGTAGTTTCATATTAATTACGGAACAATATAATTTACTCCATGGTATGTTTGGTTATATTATACACAATATTATGTTGATTTCTATTAATATAGGGAAATATCCTTTAACTCTGTTGAAGATCCTATGGTATTCGTTGGGAAATGTGATTTATATCTAGGGAAGTAATGGAATGAGTCATGGAGAATTACATCATAGTTAGTGAATTTCATGATTTCTTCATATAAATAAAATATAGAGGAGTTTTACATAGTTATAATGTAATATGTTTCTGTTTTTATAGAGGAAGTTATTATTTTACCTTTGATATGGGAGATTTAATTTGGGATAGAGTTATATATATGTTTTTCTATAATTTCTCTAGAAATTTATCATATTGCACCTACACATCTTTGGGCATTGGGGATTTATATTAATGAATTTATATAGAGGATATTCATTCATCATAGTGCATCTTTGTGGGATACTTTACTATTATTTATAAATAAACAATACAGAATCATGATGTTATTTATATATTAATGGTAGTTAAATATGGTGAAGGTGAATAATCATTATCAACTTCATAGGATAAATTATTTATTTAACCATTCAAAAATATGATTTGGTTTTCTTAGCTTGAGTTGTGATATGGATATCACTAGAAGAGGGTTAAAGATGGGGATATCAATAATACATATTTTCAATGTAATTATAGTCATTGAGAGTCTATATTTAGGTTTTTTAAAGTTAAAAATCCCTTAAACAGGTTTATGGAGATTATGAATGTTTTTTTACCCTATCTTGAAGATTCTATTTTAATATCAGTTGATGATATCAAGTGTATTCTATAATAATATAGGATCATGTAGAGAGTCTAAATATTATGTTATAGTTTCTTATAAATAAAAATTTTAATGGGAATATATCTAATGGTATATTCTTGACATTCGAGGTTCAATTTCTAGGTCTTGTCATTTTGAAGTATGGTGTGGCACTAGTGTAGAGGCTTGAAAATTATTAGTCATCTATTTAGAGAGTTTTTATTATAGTAGGAAGGATTAATTTAGTGGTAAATTATAGGATTTAAGCTAAGAAATTTAATTCTTATAGAAACTATGTCATTATTCCCTTCTATCTAAACCTTATTTTTCAGGTTTTCAACAGGTTTAGTCACTACTAGAAAAAGAGGCTATTGAGCCCCTTTGAAATGGGAGACCACCTGAGGTGGTCGCTATTGATTGTCAAAAGAGGCCGCTAATCATGGTCGCTGCTTATAAACTGTAAACACCTCTGCCTATCGCGCCCCCAACCCTCCCCCCCGCGAACATCCTTTCCCCTAACTTCCCTCACTGACTCCTGCAAACCTGACCCCGACCGCCTCAAATGCTGCCGCCGCCACCACTGCCTGTCCTCTCCGTCGCCACACGCATCCTCTCCCTCTTTGGTACCCCTATCCACCTCCAGCCCCAACTTCCTCTCCAGGCCCTCGCCGCCTTGCGCAAACCCTACCCCCACCGCCTCTTCTGTCGCCGCTGCCTCCACCCGTCCTCTCCCTCGCCACACTCAAGGTAGTTAAAATTGTGATCCAACATGTAGAATGGCATGAGTTTAAGGATTCAATCATCCCCTCCATTTCAACTCACTTGTGGATTCAATTTCGGGCAAAATCGTCTGCAACAAAGTAAACTCGGGATAAATCGAGCGGCTCGCCTTGCTTCCTAGGGTATGGAATTTCCATTTCATCCCTTCTCCATGTCGCCTTCCTCACACCCACCTCTTGCCTTCTCCTCTAATCCTCCAATAGTGCCTATCATTTCACAAACCAACCACAACCAAACATATAGCCTCTCGCTCTAACCTAGCATCGCTAGAGAACGACAACCATCAAATCACTGTTGCTTCCCATTCCTGATCTGAATCACTATTGCTTCCCATTACTGAGCTGAATCACTATTGCTTCGCCACTGCTTCACCTCAAGGTGAGTTTTTATAGAAGTCTTAATTCTCTATTTCTCTGTCCCGTTTATTTAATGTGATATTCTTTATGAATTAATCATTGAGTTATGCTTCTCCTGTGATTCTCCTGCTTCGCCTGTGATTCTCCTAATTTTCCTATGCTTCACCACTTCTTCAACTTAAGGTGAGTGTTACTGGAAGTCTTAATTATCTATTTCTATGTCTGGTTTATTTAAAGTGATCTTCTGTATGAATTTATTTAATGCGATCTGATGTATGAATTTTTTATGTGATGTTTGGATTTTTTATGTGTTGTATGAATTTTTTATTTGGTGATGATGATTTTAATTTTAATTCATGGTTTTGTCTGGACTCATGTGAATTGTTGTTCTGAATCATTTGAATTTTTTTATTTTAATTGTTATTGGCGTGATATTAATTAATGGTGTGATTTGATGATGTGATGTGAATTGGTATAATTTTTTTTGGTTTGTTTTCTTTTTTAATTTTGTAAATGTTGAACTGGCTGGAGTGTGATGGTATATAATTTGTTTACTATTAAGTGGTTTCATGAATGTTGTTGCAGCATGATTAATGGAGTTTTTTGTTGGTGGTGCTTGATCAGGTTGAAGTAGACTCTTACGTGTCTACGAGTTGAGTTTACTGACCTCGAACGAGTCTGAGAGGACTCTCGAGTTTAGCTAACATGGCCGCACCCATCCTCCCCCTCTTCGACACCCCTGTCCACCTCCACCTCAACCTTCGACTCTGGTTGACTCTCCTTCTTTGACTCCTCTTTCCACCATTGTGTGCGCAGCCCTCTCGATCTATTCCTCAAATTAAATCTTCCCTACCCGGAACCTCAATCAGGTGTCATCCCCCACCGACCACCGGATAAATCCAATGTTAGCCACTCTATCAATCTTCCCACCTTTTGTGTCACTTATTCATCTCAGATATGATTCATCATAGGGTTCAATGAGTGATCATCCCATAAAACTTATCATTATTTTCTTCATTGATTCCATGAGACCCTTGTAATTTACTATTGGTTCAATTGTGATTTTTAATTGTTCGAATTTTTTTCAGCTTTGGTTGCTTGAAGCCTACTGGATGATTTTGAAAACAGGCACCATGACAATCAAACTTGTATGCATAGTCAAATTTTCTAAATGTTTAATAATTCTAAATTTGTTGCCATTTTTTTTGTTTCAACTATTACTAAATGTGTTTCACAATTACAGCCTAAGGTATTACCAAGGTTGTTTCTCCCTATTCTTATTTTTTTCAGTCTGTAATGCTAGATAAAATAAATGTTTTGGTAGATGTTTTTTGTAGTAGTTTTTTTAGATATGGCTTTATACACCCTTTTGGTATTTTCTTTCATGCAGCTTAAGAGGCTGCTACTTAGAAAAAATGATTGGAATTATGATAAATATGGATTTAATGAAGTGCTCATTGAATTCACATCTCAAAAATGTGTTACTGGATAATAATAAAAGTTTGGACCTCTTTTGGAGTAATATTATTATATTCTCCTTTGTATTGTTTCACTACTAGGATAAAAAAAGTTTGGACCTCTTTCATCATTCCAATTTGTAAAGGCGAGTCTAATGGCTATATTTCACTGTTTGATATGTTTCATAAAGACTGATTGTCAAATCATGAAATGTTTCATAAAGAGTGATTGTCAAATCATGTTTCCTTATTTAATGATGTATCCTTATTTATTATATTTAACTATATTACTTTCCTAATTCCTGCCATCAATTTTTTTTGTATCATTCCAGTTATATGGAAGAGGAGAAATGAATATTTATTTACAGATCTGGGAAAGTCACCATCACAATTAGCTGGTACGGTGGTTGAGGTTTTTTCTCATCCATGGGTATGATTTATAGTATTTATTCAATATCAATTTTATATATCCATTCCATGAGACAAATTATGGGGATATATTTTTCATTATAAAATACAAGAAACATTAGGCAATAATCATATGCTTGCAAATTCAAAGTTCATGGACTTGGATATGATGCAGGTTAGGAGGGTCTTCTAAATTAATTTTTTTTATTTCAAAAACACTTTTAAGGAAAAAGTGAGAAACCAACAAGATTCATAATATAGAAAATAAATCCTCATAAGAAAAGGTTGATCCATTCCATAAAAATCTAAAGTGGTTATAATTCTACACCATAAGAAGATGCCATTCAATAGAGGTAACTTCAATTGTCGGATTGTCCTTCATGAGATCCTCGAAACATAGGGCCATCTTGTCCCAAGCCTGCACATGCTCCTCCAAGATTTTTTTCCTATTGTTGAATCCACGAATCAGAATTCTATTCTGTTCATCAATACAAGAAGATTGTTCGTCGTTCAAATCAATACGCAGTAGTCTTTCAAACATACGGTGAGCATATTTCTCTGAAATCCTGATAAAAAAGGACTCTTCTAACATTTATTCGTTAGAGTGCATGAGGATTTCTTGGGATGATCCCTCCACCTCATTGTTGTCAACCACTGGCATAGGTCCATCTGGAACCCCTTCTCATGATTCAAGCGCCTCATTAGCCGCTGACTCCACATGCTTTGAAGATCTGTTGCACTTAGTCATTGAGTGATCATAGACATCAGTCAAACTTTTTTGGGGGGGTTTACCTTTGCTACAAGATCTTGTAATGGGAGGGGTAGGTAGATTTGAAGAGTCCTTTTGTATCTGTTGTCTCCATGAATGCATTATAAAACCATCTGAATCCATGAGAGTATTCTTCCCTTTCTTTGTGGAAGAACATAGATAATCTTCTGCGAGTGCCACTTCCTTGGACTCAATAGATAAATATTCTAAAGCAGAATCATATACCACTCCATTTTCATCCGGCCTCAAACATTGGTTATGTCCATAATCAACTTCTGCTTCAGCCCCTTCTACAGAAGTATGACAATCACTTTCTCCCAACACCGCAAAATGATTGTGAGATCCATTACCAATGGCATCTACTTTGCATATACCAGTAGAATAATGAGGTTTTCTATCCTCCCTAGGGTTCTATTCACCCCTTATACATCATTCCCTGCCCACTGTCCCAAACCTGTCCCCCTGATCCAGAATAGCCTCCTCATGAGGAAGACTACCATCGGATTTCACAACATCAACAAACGTTGTATGGGTCCTTGAACAACTTTTTGGAGCCGAATTTTCCTCCTATTCATCACCCGAGGTGATAGGAAAATCCCTTCGCAATCTATCAAACACTTCCTCAACTCTCGGCTCAGGAATCTTTCGTTTCAACTCTTTCGAAAGGGATATCGAAGTGCCAACATCACCATAGCCCACCTGGTCTATTACGGTTGCATTGCACTCAGATGTAGGATTGTCTTCCATAGGAACAAGAGCTCTCTGAGAATAAACAGAGGAGCATCGACGACATCTGCTAGCATCATGACCCAAGAGGCTACAACCCACACAAAAGGGAACCCACGACTCATAGCTTACCTTTTTATGCCAAAAAAGTTCTCCTTCGACCTGAATGCTGATGAATTCCAGTGGTTCCTGCGAAACATCTACTTCCACATAAATTCTAGGAGCAACAGGATGACAAACGGCTCGGGTTCGAGAATCCAAGCATAGATAATGACCTAACATGTTTCCAATCAACCGAAGGATCGCTGGATTCTGAAAGGGTAACGGAAGCCCTGGAAGGGATAACCAGGTCCTAGTGACCGGGGAATCACGTCTCAGGTGGAACTCAAAAGACCACCGAAATAGAAAAAACTGAAAACCTTCAATAATTCGCAGAGCATTATCCCAGGAATATATCAAGTCATCTTCATTCGAAAAATGAATATGAAAATGCCTCGAGTCCAAAAGACCAAAAACTTCCCTATCCTGCAACTTCCAAGATGAAAAGACATACCCGTCGAAGGCATCGACGGAGGGACGTTGCTTCCCAAAGCGAGCAACCAGAGTAAGATCCAGCAGTGCCGAGGATTTTGTGAACTCCAGCGGAGAGATCGGAATAGAAGGAACACTATTCGAATGATTTTATACTTTAGGGCTAACATCAATTGAGGGTTGATACAGTCTTGTAGGTGGTGGCCTCAAAGAGGGCATCTACTTCATACCATTGTGGAGATTAAATGGACCTACATTGAATAGACAAGTGACATAGAAAGTGGTAAGAGTCACTTCAAGGATATATTTATTAATCTATTTTTAAGTCCCTTTACTTTGTGTTAACTTCATCATTGTGATAGGATATTTTAGTTGGATGTTGAAATTTTATGTTGAAGTAATTTTTGATTAGATATGGGACTATCCTAGCCTAAGAAGTCTTCCATTATCAAGAAACTATTTCTGTAAGTTCAATCATTCACTTACAGGAGGTACCTTCTAGTTATTCTTAAGTTTCATGCAATGATTAAAGTAATGTTTTGAATTTGTAAGAATATTTTGGTCATGAATCTTTCCACCTTAAAAACCAGTGTGTTTGGTAACTGGTTTCATTTATTTTCTATCTTATTTATTTGACTTTTTTATCGAATGATCTCGATGAAAACACTACAAATACCTTTTTATTTTTTGTGGGGGATATCCGCACCTTTTTTCTTTGTAGTATTGAGCATGTTTTTGATAAATCAAAAATACTTGATAAATAAATTATTCATTTCCTTTGGTTTGATGCCCAGAAAGTCCTTATCCAAATTAATGGTTGGAGTGGCACATCACGTGTCATTTATGCTTCCATATGGTCTTTTTAATGTTGCAGCTGCTTCTTTGGCCAATGCCTTGAACCTTTTTCTATATGTTGATAGTATCTCAGGAAAGCTGGATTTCATAGGAATAAACTATTACTGGAAGGTGCTTCTACTATCATGGTGATGACCTGAACTTACTATTTTTTTGTTTTATTTTGTTCCTCACTAGTGTGTTTTGCATGGAATTCCGGTGCTTCGTTATTTGTTCTGGATAATCTATGATAAATGGGAATGGGCCAATGGGTACGGCCCCAAATTTTGGCTTGTGGCAGTCAATCGTTCCAATGACCTTGCCTGAATTCCACGACCTTCATATGATTTGTTTTCGAAAGTAAGGCCAAATCCCGACTACTTTATATTTTTATTTTTCTAATCTTTGGTGCTATTTAGGTCATGTGTTTAATTTCAGGTGGCGATGTTAAGGAAGATTATGCAGAAGGATAGGGAATTTTCTTGGTACACACTTCAAAGAGCGGCTAGAGAAAAAAGGACGCTACATTTTTATCAATTGGTCGACAAGAATGGTTTGATGTATGCAGGTAAAAATGTGTTGTGTTTTTTGATTCAAATTCCTTGTGATGAGTGGGGCATGTTTGTTTTCACTTCAAGGGTTCTGGATGTGCCGGAAGCTAGACCTTTCATTGGAAGGGATTGGCGGTTTGGGCATTATGAAATGGAAGGTCTCCAAGACCTTATGAGCTGCTTGTTGAGATGCTTCTTAATTCGGCCATCCTTCCACACAAGGAAAACAAAGCTCAAAACCAGATATGGTGAACTGTTTTGTTATTCAGCCTCTTGACGCCTCCCTTTTGTACTTCTCTAGGTACGTTAATCTTTGAAACTTCCTTGTTTTAAATTTCTTTGTTCATTGTGCATTTTAAATGATGCTTTTAAAGATATATGGAATAATCTTGAATGTGATGATGCATCATGTCATACATGTTTGCGATCACCAACATGTATTATATAAAAAAGGATATTCTATATTATTTGAAGGAAACATTTCTACACATCCGATCTTTTGAAATACCTCTGATTCATAAATTTTGCATTTTATTATTAGTATCAATATTTTATGCGTACACATATTTCAATATTTAGAAATTTTTCCACCAATTTTCCACCCTTTCATGAACTCACGGGACTACGTATCAAGTAAAATAAAATAAATGGAAATCATATATTTAAGACTATTTGATACAATGGAATAATTTTGAGGGAAAATGAATGAGAAATGAAAATAGAAAAGGGAATATAAAAACATGTTGTTGGGATGTATACACTGCTTATGTGCTTTGGGGAATACATCTGGTTGGACCTCCTTTGAAACTCCCTACTCAAATAGGTTCTGAAATCATTCCCAACAACTTGCTTATGTTTCCTGGACCCTTTTAGAATCTGAATTGGGCCTCCTATTTGGATTTTTTCTTTTTTAATGTCTGCATGAGGCTTTTTTAATGTTTGCATGAGGCTTTTTTAATGTTTGCAGAAGGTTTTTTTTAATTCTATAAGATTGCAAAAAAATTTATAAAATTTCCCAGGTTAGCGACGACCTTAGGCAGTCGCTAATGGTATCATTTTTTCTAAGCAATAACCACCACTCTAGGAAGTCGCTACTGCTCCTCCCTGCGACCGCCAACGCGGCCTGTTGTGGAGACTCTATAGCGACCGCCATTGGTGGTCGCTATTGGCCTTTAGCGACGGGCCAACTGCGACCACTATTGGTGGTCACTCGGCAGTCACTAAAATCCATTAGCGACCGCTTTTGGTGGCCTCTAATGGGAAATTTTGTTGTAGTGAGTAATCTCATCATAATTTACAGATCATAGTTTGTGGGAGAGAATTACAAGAGATACCGATCACCATAAGGATTAAAATTGTGTCATGGTTTTTTCTATTATGATTTGGTTGTTTAAAACCACAATAATTCATTATATGGTTTAGAAGTATATTTTTTGGAGAAATTATAGGAAACTGGGAAGAAACTACATCATGGTTCATCATCATGGTTGAAAATTTTGTTATTTGAGTATCTTACATTGTGGTTTAATAACATAGCTTGAATGGGATTTTATGAAAATATATCATGATTAATTTTACCACATCATTTTTTTATAAGACATATATGTTTAATAAATAATTTTTTAGTGGTTTTATAGGAGTTCAAAAATTAAGTGATTATTTTTTTGTATCATATTTGATTGATCCAAACCATGATGTGGTTTAGGAAACAATGTTATTGTTTGGGTTATATTCATTTAATTATAAATTTAAGCATCACTTGTAACAACCCAAGTTTTTCTAAAAATAAATATAAATGCATGGAACTTTGTTTTAAAGTAGATATTTATAACTAGCCTTTAAAACATAACTTTTCTACTTCTATGTTTTTAATTTCAAGAAACTGTCATCTACAATTGTGTTCAGTATGTTATTTAGAGTATATTGGAACCAATTTTTTTTGGTGAATATAACATACCCTTATGAATAGTAATATAAATATTAATATGACCCTAATGAATAGTAAATTTTAATAATATTTTTTCTTAGGTCTTTAAGATAATAACATCTTGGTTAATTTTTCATTGTGATATAGAAGTAGTTACAAAATTAGAATTGTTATTTTTTGAATTAAGTATTTTTTATGTAAAAATTAAATTAATAATATTTAGAAAATTATTTTCAAAAAATGGACTTCATTTTTGAATTCCACACGTCGATAAATGGTAAGGGTGAATTTTGGGAATTTTTCTGAAACAATTAATTTTTGGTGAATAGTAAAAAATACAGTTTTTAGTTTCGGTGTGCTAATGAAATCATTAATGATATAATAATGATTTCATAAATCTGGTTTACTTTTGCATAGTTAAATAATATGTGAGGTGTCCCATGTGGCTTA
This sequence comes from Viscum album, assembly GCA_963277665.1. Taxonomy (NCBI): domain Eukaryota; kingdom Viridiplantae; phylum Streptophyta; class Magnoliopsida; order Santalales; family Viscaceae; genus Viscum; species Viscum album. Next base: position 918,726,280 of record OY728120.1, on the reverse strand, counting down.
TACCATGGGCAAGCCCATGGTTTTGCAAACACCACTCCTGAGGTGTCCCTTGCAAATTATTAAAATAATCCCTCGCTTTTCCTATAAAGACCAACTCTTTCATTCATTAACGTCATTACCAATTCTCCCTCAATGAATATCTGGCCTCCATACCTTCAAAGTAGTCCTCCCAAGTTTTCCTCAAGCCCTCAAGGTCCCAAACATCACGTTCTAAGAGTTACTCTACAAGGTAAGAAAATTCAAAATTTCTTTCTTTTTTCCATTCAAGTTCTCTTTTATGTGGTATAACTTTCAAGATTCCATACCATGTTCTTATTTCCTTATTATTCTTGATATACTATATATTATGATTCATTTATGGATGAGTGACCCTTGTCCCCTCTCTTTTTAATATTTTCTAAAACTATGTTGCGTAGCCGTTAGGCAGTTGAATTTTTGTAAGAGATTTCTCACTTTTTCTTTTATTTTGAGATCCTTACTTATTATTTCTTCATATATACTTACTGAATAGGCATTAAATCTTCATAAATAATCTATATTCTGGATTTTATCATGTTTATGGAATATTCCTCCTCATTATTCTTCTCCTCTCCCACTTATTTAAGGAAAAAAAACATTGTCTGTGATGTGTCGAATTACCGACATCGTGGACAATGTGATTTCAATTTCCATTAATTATTTTAAGTCTGGTAATGAAACCATTTATATGGTTGAACCAGGTTATAATATATGTGTTATGAATCACCCATGGTTCTGTAATTCGTTTTCACACATGGTTCTAATTTATAAGACAAAATGATGTTTTTATTATCCAAGAACCACTAAAATGATATAAACAAACATCATTAATGTTTTAACTTATGAATCATCCTCATATTAAACATCAAAATGATAAATGGTATAATTTATGTTACTGGATATATGTAAATACTACTCCATTCCAATTCTGGATTTCCACTTCCAAACGACAAGAACTTCCACCATGAACCAATCATAGAAATCATGTAAAGAACTGACCCGAAAATGGTGAAAGGAGCAAAATACTAACACTTAAAGGGGTGAAATTAGGTTATTAAATGATCATATAAGTTGTTAAAAACAAGAAAATATTTCATTAAAATACTAATAACACTATTTTAACCATTATAAAGGAGGTTTAAACAAGTTGGAAGTAAGACAAACCCGAGGTAAAAGAATTCTTAACCTGATTTCCATTATTTGGGTTAACCTTCTACTTCATTATTTATGTGCTATTTAAATTGTTTTTGTGATGTATTATGTTTATATTATGTTTTAATATTTTTATTTACAGTATATATACATAATCCATCCACTATATTGAGTCTCTCTTCAATTTTATGATATTTATAAGGGGCTTTTCTTTAAAAATCCTTGTTTTAAATTCGGTTTTACGAAATTCCAAAGTAATGTTTTTATGGAATTATTCATGTTGTATGATTATGTTTTGGTTCTGGGGAATTATTTATGATTAATGGTGGGACCTATATCTCTTTCCAAGGCATTGGGTATGAGTAATTTTTAGGTCGGTCATATGTTTACTCCAAGTGTAACTATGATGGTTACACAATGTAAGGTAGTCGTGAGGGTTAAAAATTATAAGGTATCCAAGAATGGTTACAAGATTATGTAAGTAATTCCCCAAGGTACCTTTATGATTATATTTATGTTCTCATGTTTTGTGTGGATATTTTTTAAATCTCATGTTACACAATGTAAGTATATATGGGTGACAAGAATGTGTTTTGAAAATGCTTTCATACGTTACGAGTATTCATGGACTAACATGATATTTACTTCTTTTCCATACCTTACTGAGATTTTGTGATCATACCAAGTTTTTAAATGATTTTTAAAGGTTAATGTATGTGTAAGACAAGGAAACAATCCATGTTAAATGGTGAAGAATTGTTAAGGAGTCTTGTTTTAAGTTTTAATGTTTTATATTTTAAAAAAATTGAAACTATTTTTATGGAATCCAATCTGTAATAATGTGTAATGTTATAAATTTATTATCATAATTCTCTAAAGATATAAAATTCAGTAGATCATCAATGTAAATGGAAGTTTTTTCTTGACTAAATTAAAGATTATGTATGTTAGAATGTCGGGTCCTTATAGTTGGTATCAGAGGATTTTTTAGATAACTTTCAGGGTTAGGGTGATGTTAATAGAATACCATAAATGACTTTCACTCTATGTTTAATTTGAAATGTTTTAGCATTTAAATATTACCATGTTGCTTCATCTAAGACATGTTTGTTCAGAATGGTTTTCCACAGAAGGAACAGGGATGTTGAAGAGGAGAGGCACTGACAGAATGATATCCTTCCAGAACTACATCCTGGAATGGTAAGGATTGGAACCGAGAAGTTTGTGATAGTAGTGGCTCAGCTAACATAGGCAATAAATGGTGGTGGAATCCCTGAAATAGAACCAATAGACGTATCACAACAGAACATGATAGTAGTGGAACATTTTATGATACAACATCCTCAAGCATTCAATGGATCTTCTGACCCAGTAGCAGCTGAAGGATGAATCAAAGCCCTTGAAAAGATATTCGATGTTATGGGATGTTCAGATAATGAAAAGGTAAGCCTTTCCATTTATCATTTTGAAGGGGAAGCTGATCAGTGGTGGTCAATGGTATGGAATATCAGGGGTAGATAGGATTTTTATGCCTTAGAGTGGGATGAATTTAGAAGTCTTTTCCTTGACAAATATTTTCCTAAGGTGGTGTGACTTAGAATGGAGAAGAAATTACTTGAATTGAAATATAAGGAGGAATATTCAATGGTTTTGTATGAAGAAAACTTCACCTGAATGGTGAGGTATACTCCAAATACTATTTTGGATCTTGATAGAAAAATCAACCGCTTTAACTCAGTATTGAAGCCAAGGTATCGAAGGGCGTTGGCCTCCTGTGAGTTCAAAAGTTATGAGAAACTTGTCCGATGTGCTGAGAGGGTAGAAAGAGAATTTTCTGATGATCACATGCATTTTGGAAAAAAATAGAAGAATGGGTCCAGTTGGAAAGCAATGGGTAAGAATCAATCAATGAAATCTGATGGTAAGAAAATCCAATTTATAGTTTGTGAAATGTTTGGCAAGAAACACCCTGTGTAATGTCTTAAAAAAACTGGGAAGTGTTTTAAATGTGGAAAGTTTGGACATATGGCCTAAGATTTCAATGAAAATTATTCTAAGACTAATCCTGATAAAAAAATTGTAAAGTGTTTTAAATGTGGTGAGATGGGTCACTATGAAAATGCCTGACCAAAGAGAGATCTGAATGATGAAAAGAAGCCAGACTACAAGCAGAAAGGTGTAGTGAGATCCTTTGCGACTATTTCAGCAGATGTCAAGCCATCCAATGAATTTGTATCAGGTATATTGTTTGTTCACTCAGATTTGGTTAATGTTTTGTTTGATATGGGGTCTATACATTCCTTCTTCTCTGAGAATGTTTTTGGTAATTTGGAAATATCACCTCAAAAAATGAGACCCGAACATGTTGTTAAAACACTAGGGGGGGAATGTTATAGAAAATAGGAATTATAAGAATCTTTTTGTTGTGGTTTGGGGAAAGAATTTACCTGAAAACCTTGTTGTTTTACGCTTAGTCGAGTTTGATGTTATTCTGGGGATGGACTGGCTTTCCGATTATCATGCTAAGATTGACTGTAGAGCTAAAGAAGTTTTTTTTCAAAAAGAGTTTCAGTTTGTATACAAGAATTAACCCATACAATTGATAACATATCAGGAAGCTGAGAAACTATTTAATGATGGAAATGAAAGTTATCTTTCTCATATTGTTGAAAAAAGGGGAACTATTCAAATTAATGATGTGCCAGTGGTAAATGAACACCTTGATGTTTTTTCTGATGAGTTACCCGGTGTCATACCTGATCGAGAAGTAAAATTAACAATTGACTTAGTTCTTGATGCTAATCCAATTTCAAAACCTCCATATCATATGGCTCCAATAGAACTTCTTGAATTGAAAAATCAGTTGCAAGATTTGTTTGACAAAGGCTTCATTCGTCCTAGCACATCACCATGGTGATCCCCTGTATTTTTTGTTAAAAATAAAGATGGTCCCATGAGACTTTGCATTGATTATAGAGATTTGAATAACATCACTATTAAAAACAAGTATCATTTGCCTCATATCAATGACTTGTTTGATCAGCTCTAGAGAGCTCACTACTTTTCCAAGATTGACTTGAGATCCAAATACCATCAGCAGAAGGTGAAGGAGGATGACATCCCGAAAACAGCCTTTCGTACTAGATATAGAAATTATGAATTTGTTGTTATGTCGTTTCAATTAACTAATGAACCTACTATATTCATGAATCTTATGAATAAATTATTTCATGAGTTCTTGGATAATTTTTTGGTTGTATTTATTGATGAAATTCTGGTATTTTCTAAAAATAATTAGGATCATGAAAAACATCTAAGGGTTGTTTTGAAAACATTAAATGAAAAGAAACTATATGGAAAATTCATCAAGTGTTATTTTTGGTTGCAACCGATTTCTTTTATTGGGAACATTTTAAATAAGTACAGATAACAGTTGATCCTACCAAAACAATAGTAGTTGAAAAATGGCCAAGACCCAAAAATGTTATAGAGATTCATAGTTTTCTTGGGTTAGCAGGTTACGGTTTGTTAAGAACTTTGCACCATTATCTATCCCGATAACTAAGTTAACACGAAAAGGGGTTAAATTTTTTTGGACAGAGGAATGTGATGTTTGTTTGCAGGAACTAAAGAAGAGATTGGTGAATGCTCCAGTTTTGGCCATACCTTTCCGAAATGGTGATTCTGTCATCTACAGTGATGCTTCTTTGAAGGTAATTGGTTGTGTTTTGATGCAGAATGATCAGGTAATTTCCTATGCTTCGAGTCAACTTAAACATCATGAGCTAAATTATCCCACACATGATTTGTAATTGGGAGCTGTGGTTTTTTCATTGAAAATATGGAGGCATCATCTATACGGAACCAAATGCCAAATATATACTCACCATAAATTATAAAGTATATATTCACTTATAAGGAATTAAACATGAGGTAGAGAAGATGGCTAGAAGTGATAAAGTATTAGGACTACATGGTCAATTACCATCTTGGGAAAGAAAACAAAGTGGTGGATGCATTAAACCGAAAACATCATGCATCCTTAACCATGCTACATTTGGAACATGATCCCTTGATTAATGATTTGATGAATTTTGGCTTAGAAGTTGTTGGTGCAGGGAATACCTCTATTTTGTTTCAAGTTTTAGTGCTGTATTTGTTGTCAGACAGAATTAAGCAAGCATAGAAGGAAGACCATGAGCTATAGAAAAAGGCAGAATTGGTTAAAATGGGTAAGTTACAGAATTCAACCTTGATAAAGATTTTGTTTTATGATTTGGAAAAAGGTTGTCTGTGCCTAGTGATTCTCATTTAAATAAATATTTGTTGTATGAAGATCATATTTCTCTATTTTCAATTCATCCTGGAAGTACTATGATGTACAGAGACCTTCAGGAGTATTATTGGTGGGATGGAATGAAAAGAGATACTCCTGATTTTACCATGAAATGTTTGACATGTTAACAGGTTAAAGCAGAGCGGCAGTTACCGAAGGGGATGCTTCAACCATTACCAGTGCCAGAGTGGAAATGGGAGAATTTATCCATGGACTTTGTGGTGGGACTACCAAGGACTTCTTGAGGTAATAATGCGATTTGGGTTATTTTTGATCGGCTAAAAAAGTCTACACATTTTCTTTCTATTCGAGATATAATCAATTTGGATCAGCTTTCTCGATTGTAACTCAAGGAGATTGTTAGGTTACATGGAGTTACTCTTTCCATTGTATCAGACCAAGATCCCAGGTTCACTTTTATCTTTTGGAAGGGACTTCAAAAGTCATTGGGCACAGAGTTAAATTTCAGTACAGATTTTCATCCTCAATCAGAAGGGAAGTCAGAACTTACGATTAAAACTTTTGAGAATATACTTAGAGCTTGTTCAATGGACTATCAAGGAAGTTGGGATCAACATCTTTCTTTAGTTGAGTTTTCTTATAATAACAGTTTTCATTTCAGTATTCAGATGGAACCTTTTGAGGCCTTGTATGGGAAGCAGTGTCGGACTCCAGCATTTTGGGATGAAGTCGGTGAAAGAAATTTGATGGGGCAAGAATTTTTAGAAGATGGGCCTGAAAAAGTGAGGATGATCCAGTAGCACATGAGGACAGCTCAGAGCAGGTAGAAAAGTTATGGAGATAACAGAAGGAAATACTTCTCTTTCGAGGTAGGTGATCATGTTTTCCTTAAAATCTCTACTTGGAAAAGTGTGATGTGTTTTAGTAAGAAAGGGAAGTTAAGTTCATGGTTCATCGGTCCTTTTGAAATATTGGAGAAAGGTTGAACAGTTACATACCACGTAGCTTTTCCTCCGAGCTTGTTTCAGGTACACAATGTTTTTCATGTTTTGATGTTGAGAAAGTATGTGCCAGATTCATCAAATCTCTTGAACCCAGAAGCAGTTCAGCTAGAAGAGAACCTTTCTTATGAAGAGAAACCAGTTCATATTCTTGATCGAAGGGAACATGTTTTACGGAATAAGGTAATCCACTAGGTAAAGGTTTAGTGGAGAAACCACATGGTTGAAAAAGCAACATGGGAGTCTGAAAATTCTATGAGGTAAAAATACCCTCAATTGTTTATTAAGTAAATAAAATTGTGAGGACACAATTTCTAGAAGGAGGGGATAATGTAACACCCCATGTTTTTTTAAAAATAAATAGAAATTAATGGAAATTTGTTTTAAATTAGATATTTATAACTATCCTTTTAAAACATAGCTTTTCTACTTCTATGTTTTAAATTTCAATAAACGGTCATCTACAATTGTGTTCAGTATGTTATTTGAGGTCTATCGGAACCAACTTTTTTTTTGTGAATAGTAACATACCCTTATGAATAGTAATAGAAATAGTAATATGACCCTAATTAATATTAAATTTTATTAATATTTTATTTTCTTAAGGCTTTAAGATAATAACATCTTGGTTAATTTTTCATTGTGATATAGAAGTAGTTACATAATTAGAATTGTTAATTTTTGAATTAAGTATTATTTTATTTAAAAATTAAATTAATAATATTTAGAAAATAATTTTCAAAAAATGGATTTCATTTTTGAATTCTACACGTCGATAAATGGTTATGGTGATTTTTTTGGAATTTTTCTAAAACAATTGATTTTTTGGTGAATAGTAAAAAATACAGTTTTTAGTTTCGGTGTGTTAATGAAATCATTAATGTTATAATAATGATATCATAAATATGGTAAAATTTTGTATAGTTAAATAATATGTGAGTTGTCCCAAGTGGCTTATACCATGGGAAAGCCCATGGTTTTGCAAATACCACTCATGTGGTGTCCCTTGAAAATTATTAAAATAATCCCTCACTTTTCCTATAAATACCAACTCTTCCCTTAATTAAATTCTTTCCCAATTCTACCTCAATGAGGATCTGGCCACCTTACCTTCATAGTAGTCCTCCCATGGTTTATTCAATCCCCCAAGTTCCCAACCGTCAAGTTCTAAGAGTTACTCTACAAGGTATGAAAATTCTCAATTTCTTTCTTTTTTCCATTCAAGTTCTCTTTTATGTGGTAAAACGTTCAAGTTTCCATACCATGTTCTTATTTCCTTATGATTATTGATCTAATAAATATTATGTTTAATTTATTAATGGGTGACCCTTTTCCCCTCTCTTTTTAATATTTTTTAAAACCATGTTGCGTAGCCATTAGGTAGCCGATGTTTTTTAAGAGATTTCTCACTTTTTCTTTTATTTTGAGTACTTTCCTTATTATTTCTTCATATCTCCTTACCCAAGAGGAATAAAATCTTGATAAATCATTTATATTCTGGATTTTATAATTTTTAGGGAAAATTCCTCATCATTAATCTTCTCATCTCCCACTTATTTAATGGATAAAAACATTGTCCGTGATGTGTCAAATTACCGACATCGTGGAAGATGTGATTTCAATTTACATTAATTCTTTCCATTATGGTCTTGAAACCATTTATATTGTTTAACCAGGTCATATCATATGTTTTATGACTCACCCATGGTTCTGGAATGCTTTCTTACTCATGGTTCTAATTTATAAGACAAAATGATGTTGTTATTATCGAAGAACCACTAAAATGATATAAACGAACATCATTAATGTTTTAATTTATGAATCATCCTCATATTAAACATAAAAATGATAAATGGTATAATTTATATTACTGGATATATTTAAATACTAATCCATTCCAATTCTGGAGTTCCACTTCCAAACGATAAGAACGTCCACCATGAACCAATCATAGAAATCATGTAAAGAACTCACCCCAAAACGGTGCAAGGAGCAAAATACTGACAATTAAAGGGGTGAAATGATGTTATTAAATGATCATATAAGATGTTAAATACATGAAAATATTTCTTTAAAATAATAATAACACTCTTTTAACCATTATACAGAAGGTTTAAACAAGATTTAAGTAAGAAAAACCCAAGGTAAGGGAATTCTTAACCCAATTTCCATTCTTTGGGTTGACCTTATACTTCCTTATTTATGTTCTATTTAATCTTTTTTGTGATGGGTTATGTTTATATTATGTTTTATTATTTTTATTTACATTATATATACATACTCCATCCACTCTATTGAGTCTCTCTTCAATTTTATGATATTTATAAGGGGATTTTCTTTAAAAATCCTCTTTTTAAATTCGGTTTTACGAAATTCCAAAGTAATGTTTTTATGGAATTATTCATGATGTATGATTATGTTTTGATTCTTGGGAATTATTTATGATGAAGGTTGGTACCTATATATCCCTACAATTCATTGGGTATGAGTAAGTTGGAGGTCATATGTATGGTTACTCCAAGTGTAACTGCGATGGTTACACAAAGTAATGTAGTCGTGAGGGTTACAAATTATATGGTATCCAAGAATGGTTACAAGATTATGTAAGTAATGCACCAATATACCTTTATGATTATATTTATGTTCTCATGTTTTGTGTGGATATTTTTTAAATCTCATGTTACACAATGTAAGTATATATGGGTGACAAGAATGTCTTTTGAAAATGCTTTCATACGTTACAAGTATTCATGGAATAATGTGATATTTCCTTATTTTCCATCCCTTACTGAGATTTTTTTCTCATACCAAGTTTTTAAATTATTTTCATAGTTTAATGGATGTTTAATACTAGGAAAGAATCCATGTTAAATGTTTAATAATTTTCAAGGAGTCTTGTTTTAAGTTTTAATATTTTATATTTTAAAAAAATGAAAATTGTTTTTATGGTATCCACTCTGTAATAATGTGTAATGTTATGAATGAATTGTCCTAATTCCCTAAAGCTATAAACTTGAAAATATCCTCAATGTAAAAGGAAGTTTTTTCTTGACTAAATTCAAGATTATTTATGTAATAAGGACGGGTCTTTATATCACTCCCTTTCCTCATTCAATTATTTCATCACCTTTTCCACCCATGGATACTTTGATATTGTTCCCAATATATTTTGGCATTCCTTTATTGGTTTTTGAGTTCTTTATCTCATGATATTGAATTCTCATGAGTTGAGGTGTTATTCATATTATTTATTTACCTTTTTTATTTTGATAATGCAACAAATATTTATGGTACATAGTGTATTAATTGATGTGATAAAGGATTTATGTTAGGTGGATGGATTATAAGTATTTGAATTATATTTATGAGAATGTACAATTTTGAGTATCCAACTTCATTTATTGATGAAATTATGATTCAAGACTCTATTTGAGGTAGGTGATTCAAGATCTCTCTTCCCTATTATTTTTATTAATATGTGATTACAATACATTAATTTTATTTTAGTAAATTTATTATATTGATTAATTTTATAAAATAAAATTAATATTTTGAGGGTTATGAAGAACTTGTTATATATGTTCCCTTATTATTATTATTTTCATAGTAAATTGATATATATGATTAAACTGGATATTTGATAGTATTGAGCATAGATTACTATGAAATTAAATAGGTGATTATGTAGAATGGTTAACATAGATTGATTGGGAAGGTTAGTTACACACTAGTTATATATATGAGATTAAATGAATGAAAAATTAAAAAAAAGAATGGACTTGGTTTTATGTTGATTTATATAATAAATACACATGGTCCTAAAAATAATTGTTTACCATTGTAGTTAACATGAATGGTAAATGGATAAATGAATATGAAGTGGTCAAATGGTGTGATAAATTCCTAAATTGAATTTTTTTCTTGATATGTTGGATTTTTTATTTAATTATAGGCAATGGTAATTCGTGAAGTAATGACTCTTTGATAGATGGGATAATTATAGGGGTGAATTTCTAAGAATTAAAACATGGGATGGTATTTTTGGGTCAGTATTTATCATAATTTTTTTTCTTATTACTATACACATCAACCCAAAATGTATCCTAACTAAATCCTATATAAGATTTTGGGTACCTGGTGAGCCCCCAACATCTAGGTTATGGGATATATGGATGTCCAAAAAAATGTCCTATTACATTCCCCCTTAAAACTATGGTTGTATTTATGTGGTTTTGGTGATGTGGTAGTGGCTCTAATGTTGTGGTATGTGGTTTCCTTTGGTGTTGCGGTATTATTTGGTATGTAAAAATTGGATGGGATGAGGGTACTAAGACATATATTTCAAGGATGTGGTAATGACTTGTTCGTTGGGGAAGTGTGTATGGGGTACCTTCTTGGTTATGTATTGTGATTCTACTATACTTATATTACTGGTGTATTTTTATGGCGAACTTGTTGTGAGAATTGTTTTTATATTGACCTACTTTGGGATAATATGTTGGTTCTATTATTTATTCAAGGTATCTTTAATAGGATTCTTCTTCACCGACATGATGGTCATTGGAGAGGAACATACTGAATATACTTGTTTTCTCATCCCTTATTCTATGTACTATTTTTAATGATTTTCAAGATTGTGTCAGGTATCAAGATAAAACTCATTATCCCATAATGGATTGATTCAGGTAAGTTAGAAGAGACACTACTTTGTTTTTGAGATATTTCATTTTTTATCATTGACATTGGAGTTTCCTTTTTCATTGGTTATGTATGAAATTATTTGAGTTATATATTATTATTGGGTTACTGGGTATATTTACCTATGGTTATTAGATTTTAATTGGTGATTTATTTAATTTCATGTGATAAAAGATCTTAATGTCTCTCATATAATTTTTTATATCATCGGTTCAATTCACTAACCCATGGATTATTGGATGTGATAATCGAGGGTTATATCTAGTTGTACTATTAACCCAAGAGGGGTTCCAGTGGATTCATGTCTTTATATAGTTGTTTATAACTAGTGTATTATATTAAATTGTGGTTTAGAGTAGGCACTAGTGAATATTATATTGGAATGGTATAGAATTTCTAATATTTTATCTTATCATGAGATATAGGATTGAGTGACTAAATAAGCCTTAGAAAGGCCAATATGAATTATCATATGGACCTTGATAGTCTACTAAACATGATTAAGAATGATTATACAAGTTTATAAGTGGGTTCCTAGTTATGGTAAATGAATGATCATTTAATGGGTATATGTTTGAATAGGGAAGTATTATAGAGAAATTAATTTAATTTAATTAAAAGACCATAAATTATTTCTATATCATGTATTTATGAGCTTGTTTTTGTTTTTAGGCATGGTAGGTTGATGATTGTCTCATGTATTTTTTCATGGTGATGTGGATCATGATTCTCTGGATATTTATCAACATGTCAATAAGGAGGGGATGATTCATAAAGGATAAAAATGCATGAGTTTTACAGAAATAATTTTCAAAGGTATGAAGGATACATTTGAGATCAAGAAAAAAGTTCATGAACAGAGGATTTAAAGATTTTGTTTAGGGAGATTCAAGAAAAATCAAATTATTTGATTCTATTTGAAATTATATTATTATGAGGTGGAGTTTGTTAGCAGCGGTTTCATAATATTGATGATAATATAACTTTTAATTTTAGATTGGATAAGTTTATAAGTTAGATATATTATTTTTTATTATCATTTTCATTGAAGGTATCATGCCAATACTATTATCTTACCATGTGACAGGACTAATTGGGCATTAAAGAGTTCCTCGTGAATTTTATAAACCTCATACACTATTATTTTAACTTCTTACCATATTATAAGTAATGGTAATAAAATTTTGAGGGAGCATTGTTCCATTAGATTCAGTAACAAGTAAACCCCTTAACATTACAATCTTATTCTTAGATGATAAAGAAATTTAAAGTGGTTAACAAGACCTTTGGGTGTATGGATTCATTTTAAGGTGGAATTCAATAAAAAAAATTAAGATAGGAGTTTCAAAGTGAGGTTCATATTTATCTAGACATTTGTTGTTTATTATATAAGGATTCTCCATCAAACCTCTTTTTCTCATTTCTCTAGAGTAGAGTAGGTAGTTTTTAAACATTATCCAAGAACACTACCATGGTGTGTTATTTCTTTGGTGAAAATAGTCATCAATCGTATATATTTTTATTATTTCTTAATGGTCAGTGTGAAGTTTTTTGGTTTGATAGTGGATAGACATCAATGATTTTATATTTCACCACAATAATAATTACCTCTTAATCCATATCCTTATGAGATATATCTTCAATTTCATAGACCTCATATGTAATATAGTAAAATGAGAGTACATATATTGGATATTCCTTCACCTCAAGCATCTCGGGTTGGGCATGGATAGGGTAATGAAAAGCACGAAGGAAAATAGTGTTATTTTTAATCTATAAAAAGTGTTTTTTATATGTATTTGAAATTCCCAAAGGGTTTTTTTTTAAAATTTCATGACAAAAAATTAACGAATTCATGTGTAATTTAACCAGTAATGTTATAATGAGAAAGTGGAAGGAGTAGTTGGAAGTGTTTAGTGATAGATAGATTTGAATTATGGTAGGTCATAATAAGTTTTTACTTGTGTAGGAGTAAATATATTGGATACTAATGAATAAATAAATGTGTTTCTCAGAGGCCAGTGAAGAGTAAATATAAAACATGCATTATTCATCTTAGATAATGGGTTGATATGGTGTTAGTTCATGTAAATTACTAGTATATTTGACTAGATAGAGGGATATCCATGAATGTTAGAAAGAAGTGTAAGTCTAACACAAATATTGGAAGGTGATGGAATCAGGTTCAAATGGATTGGCCAATCTATAAATAGACTAGTGGGATCTCTTTTTTATTTATCTTGTGATCTATCTCTTTCTCATCCATTATTAATATAGAGTAGTAATGAAACTATCATGGAATAATAATATGTTCCAAACCACACAAACCATTTTTTATTCTATAGTTTTTGTGTGAGTTGTTTTGTGTGTCTACTTGCCTGTGTGTTTCGAAAGGTCTTCATGAGATCAAGGTGATTCAGTGTGAGACATTGGAGCTTAGTTCCCTCATTCAGATATTGAACATTATTATTTCTAGTGTCATATATTTTGTAATTTTTCAAACATTTGGCTTTATAAAGGGTTCTATAATATTATTTCCCCTCAAAAATAAGTTTTATCAAATATTGAAATTAAAATTTTGGTGTTTTTTATGCTTAACTGTCACGACCCGTCCCCCAGGGCCCATTCCATGACTACCCCAAAACCGCCTTCCATAGGCCAGGGGCTGGTGACTAGCACCAGAATGGAATATTCCTATAACATAAAGGCATGGACTTTAAATCTATACAAACATGCAAACCGATAACATAAAACAAGCAACCACAAAGGAAACTATTGTAGTATAAAGTGTACTAAAAGTAAAGGGGTTAGAATACAAGACCAACTAAAAAGTACTAGTACAACAGAAAAGAGAGAACAAATCCTAGATCATCCACCATAGATTGGTATGCGCTGACCCACACAGGATCCCAGAGCACTAACCCACACAGGATCAGTGCTAACCCACACAGAATCACCCGGTACTAACCTCTGTATGATCTGTCTCTAACCTCTGGATCACTACCTGCCACTAGATTTCTGCTCATATAATGCATGGTATAACCACTACTAAATCCATAAGTCATACCTAAACTACCATGATGTTCCAAAAATAATTATCCCAAAGGACCTCCATGTGGAAAGGGTAACAACACAATAGACGGCGCGTCAATCGGACGCTCAGTCTGTGATTTATAAGCATTTTAATTCTGAGGGCCCGGTTGGATTTGAGTTTGATCCAACCCATCCGCACTCCAACATTCTCCGAATCTCCAGTGAAGTATGCCAAAAGGATTTTCATTCTCCAAGGTTCCCAGCGCCATAGACGGTTTGTCAAATAGACACCTGGATTTCAAGTTATGGTCCTTTTAGAGAAACTAGGCCAGAAAGGGTCTGGGTCTGGTCCGACCCAGTTTGGGTCAACCCAACTCGGTCCGGGTTCGACCCGACTAGGCTAGGCCGCGACGGGCTTGGCACTTTCAGCCACAGTTCGGCCCAGCCCATAGGGGGTGCAGCCTGGCCCACAAGGGTGCGGCCCGCTAGGCTCATGCGGCCCGCTGGAGTGGGGCCCGCCCTAGCCGACACGGGGGGGAAGTCCCCCAGTTTTTCTCGAACGGTCAAGCATCTGTTCAGTTTGTAAAGTAGCGACGCCATGTGGTGCCACCTAGTCTCTGCGGGACCCGCAAGTTTGGTTCCCTCCTCCACTACCGTTACTTCACGTCCTGGCCATGTCCAGTGGTGCACGAAGGCTAGCCGCTCCTCCTCCTCCTCCATAGTCGGCCCGTGCTGGCCATCCTGCTCGACCGTCACGGCAGGAAGGTCATGGCCTTCTCCTCCAGTGGCGCACGACGGTGTGCCGCACCACCTCCGTAGTCATCTGGTGTTGGAAGCTCTCCTAAAAACTGTAGAATAGTGTCGTGGCCTCCTTCTACAGCGTGCAACGGTGCACCGTCTTTATCACAGTCGGACAATTCCGGCCGCTGCCATCATCTTCTGGTGCCGGTCGTCGGTACCTCTGCGCTGGTGGTCTTCCACGGATAACGCAAGGGTAAACAAGGTAGCGGAGGGTCTGGGACTTTTTCATTTGTCCAGCACCCTCCACGTTAGCTTGAAAACAACAATTTCTTGAAAATTATAACAAAATAAATCCCTACCTCACGATCGTTGGAGAACGCCCGTGATTGAAGAAGAGTCGGCATTCGTCATTCCGACAAATTTCCTCCAACGATGTCACCTGATTGTTGTTCTCTGGTTCATGATTTTGTGGAGCACATCACCGCTCTACGGAACCGGTCCCGTCCTCCTAGTGGTTGGTGTTCCAGTACTTTATCAGAACTTTGTCTCTTAGTAAATTCATGCCAACACTCCTCCCAGGCTCCATATAAATAGAATAGGGGGAGGGTGAGTAACGCTCCTAGAATTAATGGGGGGTCATTTAATAGGAACCTTCCTCATTCCAACAGCATAGTTACAAAGGATTTGAGGAGTAAATTCATTTAATGGCTCCACACATTGTTGGTCCCGCCACTACCACTTGTCCATTGGAGGAAAAAAAAGAAAAACATAAAATAACAAAGTTATTTTATTATTCTCCTAGAAAGTAAAAAATATAACTTTTTCTACAGACCTACTATGGTCAATGTGAATCTTCTCTTATGCGAATCTCAGCGTTGTGGATTCAACGGTTCCCTCGTATTTTTAATCTGAGCACCGGTTCAAAAGATAGGAAACGTTGCTCATGCCTTTACTGAACCTACCTTAAAAAAAGTTTAGAAATTAATTTCGGGAACACTAAGCCTCAGAATCACGTGCCTTCAATTTTCTCAGACTCATAATAATTCCATATAATTAAAAAAATTACATTTAAAATCTGGGTATTTACATTAACACATTTTAGTATTAGTGGGAGTTTACAAATTTGGGTGAAATGGAATTCTATAAAGGCAAGGTTTGGATTGAAAAGTTCTCTAGGTTGGACTTAAATTTAGAAAGAATATATGTTGAATATTATTTATATCAAAATAATTTTGATATTCCATTCAAGGTGATCAAATGAGATTCAATGAGAAAGAATAAAATGGAAACCACCCAGGTTATTCGGATGACATTGTACTGGAACATGGTATTCAGTATTCGAGATGTGAATACAACTACCGAATTGATGATGTAACATGAAAGAAAATCCTAATCATTCCATTATTAAAAAAGTGATCATGTTGTAGAGAATTTTAAGTATAATAATAAGATAAGTAAGGTCACTGGATGACCATTTGAATGAGTTCAACAAGATATGTAGTCTAATCGAGTTCATTGGTGTGATGTTAATTGATGATGTGTGGGCTTTAATAATTCCATCATCACTTCCAAAAACATAGTATGAGATGGACACTACCATTTATAATTCTCATGGGAAAATTGACATGGTATTTTTGGAAATATGAGTTCTAGTTTTGAATGAGTATATTCCAAAGGAAGAACTATAAGGTCATACCAAAATTGAGTTTAGTAAGATAGGTATGGGAAATTCTACGTAAATAGAAAACCAAATATTGAATAAGGGGAAGGATAAAATAGATAAGAGTTGTGGAAAATAATTGGGGCCAAAATCTATATGTGGGAATTTTCAAAATAAAGTTCTATTGAAGAAAGACTCTGTGAAAAAAAGGTCAAATTCAGAAATTTTTTCTTCCATAAGATATATTAAAAATACCATTCCTGAGGAGGAATGAAATTTATTTATATGTTTATCCATTATATTGGAATCATTGATAATTTATTATTTGGAATCATTTCACTCAACATTCTATAGGGGGATCATGAAAAATTATGTTTACAGAATATTTGGTAAGGTACATCTTGTTGATGATTAAACTCTTGATATAGTTAGAAAGGGTGATGTAAATGTCAAAATAAAAAATAATATGCTTATTAGAGTTACAGGGGGTGTTACACATATGGGGGTTAAGGAAGAACATGATCTTATATTATCATATAGATGATGTAGGTTTATGTATGGTCTTTTAGAAATTATCTTGGAAGATATCATGGTGTTCTATAGTGGTATCCAAATGAGTAAAGGATCAAACATTATATCTTACTATGATTTAATAAGATAAAATACTTTATTGAATAATAATTTCTTTATTTTCAATGTTTTGGGATGATCATCTAGGATAATTGGGTGATAAAGGAATGATATTAATTGTAAATACCCCAACCCTAGTAGCCCATAGTTGGTGGTTACATTATTACATTGGCACTAGATACAAGTGATTTCATCCTGAAAGGATGAATAGTTTAGTATCCTTGGAAAACAAGATACATACATGATTCCCATATTACATTGGAAATATAAAAACATAGCACAATAAATATTATTACATCCTTGATTTTTTTCCCAATATCATCATTCATATCTTTGGGAAAGGAAAACAAATAAAAGGCGAGCTTAGATGTTTAGTAAGGGTTTATTACAAGGAAAGATAAAATGAGTAAATAAGGAATAATCAATATAGAATTTTATATAACTGAAAAAACATGTCATTTAATTGATAACAAAATCATTAATAATAATAAAATAGGAATAAATGTTGATAAAATAATGTCATATAAATAATGACATGAGCTTGAAACTTTTCCATGGATATCATAACTATTCAAATAATCACATGAAAATCAATAACTGATTTCATAATAATGGAATTCATAATGTTTGAAATCTTAAACATATTTTCAAGTAATCATACCAAGATAACATAAACATATCATCAAGGCCTCATGAATAGTCATTTTACGTAGATGGGTAATATATTTTCCAAATACCCAACTTGTTTTGTCACTTTATACATAACGATACATTGAGGGGATACATAATTCAAATACAAACCCTTAATGTACTAATTATAAGGCATTCATCATATGAATAAACAATAACATTTTATCAACATGCCTTAAAATCAATAGATGTCTATATTCAAAGAACTAGCATGTTAAATTTCATTACTTTCCTAAGAAAAACAGATCAAAAACTATTCAGATAAATAATGAGGATGATATCATTATAAAATATCCCTTTTGGAGAATAAAGAAAAATTAATTTTTGTTGTTATTAATTAATATAAATACCATTAAAATATCCTTAAAACTATATTTAGGGAAATATATTTTTCAATTTGAAATTCACTTTTAAAAAATAAAAAATTCTACAATATTAGGAAAAATATTGTATTTGAAAAGAACCTTAGAAACATTTTAATGAAACATAAAATAATTTATAATTCATGATGGTGGGAAATTTATTTCATGTTGTATATGTTAAAAAAATAATTCTTTTCACATTTTTTGTTAAAAAGACACAAGTACCTCATTTGAAAAATGATAATAAGATTTATTTTAAACCATTTTTTAAAAATTAAATAATTGGTAAAAATTAATTTGAATAGTTATAGAATAATTTTTAAAACATTAATGAAAATGTTTTTAGAAAACATGGATATCGAAGAAAAATATTCCTGACTGAAGAGAAAATAATGATTGTTTTTCATAAGAACATGTTCTCGATATTTTGAGTTTCCAAGAGATGAAAATTGTACAATTACAAATGAATTTCTTTTGTAAACATTATAGAATAAAAATAAATATATTTAACATGAAAGGGATAAATAATTTTCTTCAATGAAAATCTAGGCATAAATAATCTCGATTAAAATGAGATTGAAAAATTAATTCCCTGCCTTTTTGGTATCTTTTTATTCATAAACCCAATGAATATAATAAGTTAAAATGAAATTTTAGATAAACTTAATATAAATTAATTCATGTTATAAAAAATCATAGGGTCATTATAAACACCAAAGAAAAGTAAATTAGTGAATAATACTAAATATGTCTCAATTGAGTGGAAATTGGGAAGAAATCCCTTTCCTTGGGTCTGAATTCAATTGCGTGTGTTTGAACCTAATGTATAATAAATATAGATTTATTATAGATATTTTATAGAACCATATTATTATATATCATACCATATATTATTTAATTATTACCTTTTATCACCTTCTTATTAAAATATCTTTATTAAAATCACTGTTCTGGATAACAACTACTTCGTTTTTCATGTATGTTTTGGTTTAGTAGTTTTGGTAATAATACTTTGACCATAGTTACATCATCTAAAAAATTTAATTGTAGTATAATTAATTTATATATTCATTATATACATATCTATAATCATCATAAATGGTTGAGATATTAAAATGAATAACACCATTTATAGAGACGATGGGTCATACGTACGCATGAAGGTTGCTTTCACATTTCGAAAGATGAAAAAAAAAGATAAATATTAATTCAAGTTTATATAATCATTATTATATCATATATATTATATATATTTGTTAAATATACCCTTATTTCCATCCATGTAAAGAGGAAATTAAAAAATGGATTGCATTACTTCGTGGCGGTGGTAGTACACATGTATGCATGTGCGACGTTATCATTTTCCAACAAATTAGAAGGTTAGAAGGTAGATATTATATTATTATACCAAAATAAAATTTATGCCATAAATATCATATGTATTCACTATTTATATCTTTTTAACCATATAATTAAATTGGTGATGAAAGAGGAATTATACCACAATGTAGAGACAATAATCCGTACATACACAAGAGCGATGTTACCTCGTTTCTTAGGATGGAAAAGAAAAGTATAATAGCTGTACCATAATAAAAATAAAATCCCATTATATTTATTATAATATGTATATTATTTTATGATGGTAAAAATAAATTTATATAAATTATAATAATAAAGAAATTTTAAAAATTCGGTAATGATGATTACCTCTTCTTCAATAGACTTCCTTTAGATTCCTTATCAAGGACCCTTGAAATGATCTTTAAGATGAAAAAAACCTATACATAGTTTCTAGGGAATTATAGAAGATAAAATTATCTAGTTCTTTGAGATATATTTCTCAAGTAGTTTGAAGAATGGAGAGAAATGGGTGTCCTTTTGTAAGGAAGGAAAAATACACACTTGTAATTACCGAAAAGATATAAATATAAATAATTAATTCTCAAGAAAAATGATTCCACATAGAAATTATTTCAAATAAAAAGAGTATAACGTATAAATATCATCATCCAATAAAATGTAGACAGGTTTTGGTGTCATTTTAAACCTTATCATTTGGCTTAACCCCTTGGTTAACAAATATTAATATTATCCTTAGTAATGAATTTTTAATATTAAAAGGTCATAATTTTAATTATAAAGTAAAAATTGGATCATAAATGATCAATATATGGAATTTTATACCATTTATTGTCCTAATTGTCATATTTCAATATATTTTTATTTTTATATAATTTAATGACATATTTCTATCATAAAATACTATTAATGTCATTTTAAGAACTATTCACATAATTTGACTTTGAAAACAACATGAAAGTAAACGAATTCAAATATAAAACATTAGAATATTTCTAATATGTTTTATGCATCTAAAAAATTCTTAGAACACAATAATTAACCCAAATTGTATTGATTTTACTATTTTAAGATCAATTATTTTATTCTTCTATTAGTTGAATAAATACTAATCGGTGTTTCTTAAACATTTAAGGAAATTATTTAATCACTAAAAATTAGATACAAATTTCCATGATAAAAAAATATATTTATTTTTCAAATAAAAATTTATAACAAAACTTTTCCCCTTCTATCCTTATGTAAAAAATTCTATATTTATTAAATTCAAGATTATAATATTTTGTATTTATTTTTTCATTAAATAAATATAAAGGACATATTTAAAGAAATCTGGAATTTACTGGCCATATATTTTAGAATTTGTTGAAAATGGACAAATTCTACCTATAAAATGGGATAAAATAATGTTGTGAGTTGATTTTGAGACTATATATCACGGTTTTAACCTTATTTTACCCATTTTACCCATACTGAGGTGACAAATATTTATCATGGTTACCATTTATAATAACCAAAAATAAAAGGGACCCATTTACAAAATTTTAACCTGATGATTCCAAAAATGGTTACCATTTCCCAAGATTTCTAGAAGCAAAAAAAAATTCAATTTTAATATAAATGCACAAAACAAAATGAAAAACAGTTTCTTTAGAAAAATCTTTTTTAAGTATACAAATGTTATTATAGAAAATACAACCATGAAATTTATTATAATAAAATTAATTGGAATAATAATAACATAAAATAACTTATTTTACTTTTAAAACATTTTAAAAATAATGTATCTTTTTAAATTCTTGAAACAAAAATACATTTTTTCAATAAAAATAATTATTTTACACATATTTACTAGAAATTAATCTTTTTAGAAAAATCCCAAAAATTAAATCTAATATATTATTTATATACTAATTAAAAAATTATATACCATTGATCAAATAAAATTTCTCAAACTTATATAAATTAATTAAAATATTCCCTTAGAAAAAGTAGTAAAAACCATTTTTTTAAGAAAATATATTTTGGTAAAATAAAATGAATTTACTAAAAATTTAGTTCTTATTTCAAAAGAATTAATAATTAAATTTGTATTGAGTCTTACATTTATATATATTTCATAATTTCATTAATCCTATTTATTCTCATCAATTCAACGGCTAGGTTATAATGGCCATATTTAAATAATAATATTCATTGGTTTGTTTAAGCTTGATGTTTCATATTGTATATGCTATCAAATATGGTGTTCTTTTAAACTTTTAGGGTCTAAATTTTCTAATCCTTTGATAAATTATGCCCCCACAATTTGAAAATTTTCTTTCTAGTCAAG
Organism: Viscum album; assembly: GCA_963277665.1. NCBI lineage: Eukaryota > Viridiplantae > Streptophyta > Magnoliopsida > Santalales > Viscaceae > Viscum > Viscum album. The sequence goes on along the minus strand of OY728120.1, from coordinate 918,704,304 downwards.
GTTTTGACATTTTAAAATTCTTTTTTTGAAAACCCACATAAAAAAGTGTCGATAAAACTTTCTATTAAAATAGAGAAAGGTAAATATGAAGCTCATCTAAAATAACACATAACTTGGTTTCCAAATAATAGAACATTAAAGGGAAGTTAATATATGTGAACAGAGGAAAAATATATTCTAAATGTTGATGGAGAGTGATAGAGAACATTGATCACAAGAAAGTGAATGATCCTAAAAAGGATAATAACAAAAAAACCCGAATAAAAAAGGTGTGAAAAAGAAAATCAATTCATCATGAATTAATGTAATAACACAACATTTTCATTTTAGGATCATTTTCCTAGAGTGTAGGAATTATTTTACCATATGTACTAAAACATATGGGAATATAATTACTTGAAATGTATAATTTAAACCTTTAATCAATTTCGAGCATAATATCATCTTTTTATTTAAAAGATGAGTATTCAAGATGAATTTTTAATTCCAAAAGCACCAAAATAAACTTATAATGGATCACATATTCCAAAAATTTATAACAATATATTCCTCCAATTTGAAATACTAACCAAAACTAAAATTGTTACATTAATATAAGATAATATAAAAAATGTATAAATTTTCATATGAAGAAATAATACATTTTACTTAAAAAGAATTAATAATTGAACCAAAAGTTTGACATAGATTATTTCATAAATAAATAGATTTAAATACCAATTAACCAAAAAAATATCAACATTATATAATATTTTAACATAAAATGTGATCTCCGGAATTTTAAATTTTATTCCTAAAAATTTAATTGAATTCTTCCAAAATAGTCTTCCATGTTACACCATGTGTCAAACCTAATGGTTAAATATACCTCAACCTAATGATTCATCTCTAAAAATATCAATAATAACCATGATAAATAAAAATATAATCTTATAATTTAGTGAAATTTAGAAGAATAAAAGTATCATGTATCAAATTTATATAAAAACATGGAATTTAATCCATATCGTGATCATAAATATCTATGAAAACATCTCCTTCACAATGAATCACTTTATGACCATCAATATTATCTATATCACTCTATCCAATGGACCATAATTAATGTAACATCAAATCATATATTAACCCAAAGGGTTATTTAAACATCCGTAGAGTATTTTTTTAAACCTAATTAACATTTCAAATCACCTCAAAATCCCATCACATAAAACCTAAAAATAGTTATCTATGATTTTAAAAATATAATCAACTTAAAAATTATAACCCCATTATAGTATCCATAAATCATTAGTTAGCCTCAAATAAAAACATATATAATTCCAAAAACTAACATAATCTTTATTCCTAAAATAAAATCACACACTATTTACATAAATACAAAAAAATATAAACTTCCAAAATCAATTTTTGAACAAACCACTAAAAAATATTCATGTTCACCAACTCTATCCCATTTACATTATCAGTTTCAATCATATGTTTATCCCAAATAAATATTATCACCTTACCAATAAATAAGATTTATTTATTTTCAATTCCATTAAATATTTGTAATCAAATCCTCAAAGAAAAATACTGTGGAATAATCCTTGAATGTTTCTTGATTCTTATATCCATAATATCATTGATAAAAACTTCTAAAACATAATTATCAAATCCCAATACATAAAAACTTTTATCCTTATAGTTCCATTATTAGTATAGAATAGTTCCTTTCCTATTTTATGAGTAAAACCTTGTATTAAGGCATCTACTTTGAATATTACGTTAATCCACACACAAAATAAATTGAATTATAAATGGTTCCTAGGGATGAATTTCAAAACTCTACAACAAAATCGTCATTTTTCCTCAAAAATTCATTGATATAGTCCCTTATTTTCTATTCATAAAAAAATTTCACATTCCTTTCATATATTATCTATGGGTTTGACTTACACTTTTTTGAAATTAAGGAAAATTATATTTTATTCCTCTATTGACTACATCACCCAAGCTCTCACTAAACTATATTCTTTAATTCTTTTTAGAGTATGAGAGTTAGTTAAGGTGTAGTTTATTAATCATATGTTGTGAGTACCAATTAAGGATTAAAATAATATATTTTACTCCAATTATCATCCAATTTGGTTTCCCATAATAACTAATTTTTTCATCACATTCAATGCTAATATGATTTGTTCCAGTTCCATCCATTGATTGAAACCAAAAATTACAGTATGAGAAACAATAATAATAGTGGAAAACCACATAATCCTAAAAATAATTTAAAGGTTATCTAAATTGTGACACTATTTTGAAATATAAAAAAAATTTGGTTTAACCTAAGTAATTCATTGTCATAATATATTAAAATACTTCTTAATGGTTAGTAAACAAAAGATGAAAAATCACTACTGGGTGGATATAGTGCTATGATAACACCCCATTTTCCTTCCATCACTCCCAGCCTACTCTCTTGGATTCTCCCTATACTAGGGTTTGAGATCCTCCACAATATCTGCAGATCTCTCATACTCCTCCTTCATCGCCTTCATTCTCCGGGTTCTCTTTATCCTTTTCCTTCTCCCCTACTTTATGGATGCACTTCCCTCCTTGGATTCCCCTCTTCTTCGCTCGAATCCCCCCTATTCATCACTCTAGTTTGTTCCATATTCCTTTTCTAGAAATGTCTCATTTATCCTTCTTCCTCCCCTTCTCTGTCTGTTAGGTCTGAAACACATGACCCCATCCTGGTTGGGTTTTTTGGTCTTTTAGGTGGGTTTAGGATTGTGGTGGTGGGAGTAAAGGCAACATAGGCCTCTCTATTCATCATCTTCTTCCCCAAGTTTCTCTTGATCTCTTGATTTTTTTCTTCAAGATTGGTGTTCTTATTAGTGTTTCAGCCCTAATTTATTCTCTCTTATTAGTTTTTTTCTCTCATTGGATTTTCCTCACTCCCTTTTCGTTTGTTACATTAAGGGTTTTAGCCCTAGATTCCCCTTTCTTAGGTTCCTTTTGGGGATTTTCCCTATTTTTTGGCTGGTTCCTTACTTAGATTTTTAGATCACTTATTATTTTTGGTCGACGTGCTGTGGGTCCCATTTTTTGTGAGGATTTTGACTCTCCATGGAAGCTCCATACAACTCCAAATCTTCTCTAGATTCGTGTACCACCTATCCTCCCTAGGTCATTCTATAACGGTGGTTATCATGCATGCTTTGGGAGGTGATGTTTGGGTGGATACTGGTTTTCCATGACATCTAAGCGAGCATTCAGTGACATCGATTTTAGTTTGATGTGGTGTTCCTGGTATGGTTATTTGGATGACGATGGTGACCCTGGTAAATTTCGGATTAGATTACGGTGGAGCCTCCGATTATTTTTCTTTTTGACTTGTTTAGGTGTTTATGTTTTTATTTTCTCTGGTTCACTATCCTTTGGATTGATAGATTATGGTGGTGCTTGGTTTTTTTGGATCTATGGCCAATGACTGGTTCTATGATACTTGGATTGGAGGACGATGGTGATGTTGATGATGGTAATGGGATGGTGACGTCGGTGGAATAATGATGGAACGGGCATGAAAACATGTTGTGGCCCAACATGTTAGTGATTTGGAATTTCTGGAATCACGGAGGCATGGTGTAGTTCTCAATGCACTATTTGTTTTTTTAAAATTTTGATCATTTGACCTAGATGATGGAATTGTGGTGGGTGAAAATCAATTACAATGTTTTTTGAATTTCAAATTCATTTTAATTTGGAACACTGTGATGGATTTTGGTTTTGTGGTATTTTTAGTGTGAATTGTACTGATTTGGATTTTTTTAAAGGTTCACAATTACCCATGAAAGTGTTTTCAAAAATTGAAAGAAATTATATTTTTTTAGTAAATAAAATATGAATTAACCTATGAATTTCATATGGGACTATCAAACTAGGTGTTTAGTAAGGGCACACTCACTGTGCACTAGAATGATGGATGATTTATACTCGTACAACTCTTTTTATGATTATTACCCCAAGATGCATCAATTCCAAAACCACATCCACTTTTAGTATACAAATAGGGGTGTATTGTTTGAAAGCCACATAATCTATACCTTACCCAAACTTTATAATGTTATCCTATACTTAGACTTTTCAAAAAATTCATTCACAGAGTTATGTTTCCTAATATGTATTTTCTAAATATGGTTTCCAAGGTTTCTAATAAATGTTCTCTGATACAACCTATAAAGGCCCTAAACTCAGTATCCTAGAGTAGTTTTTCACTTTATTACATTGGCACTAGATACAAGTGATCACATCCCAAATGATCGATAGTTTATAAGTATTTGTAAACTAGATTCATACATGATTACTATATTTAATTTGAAATATAAAAGTGTAGCATAATAAATATTATTATATACTTGATGTCTTTCACAATATCCTTATTTACAATCATGGGAAAGGAAAAAAAATAAAGTGTGAGCTCATATTCTCATTAAGGGTTTCACACAGCAAAATCTATAATGAATAATTAAGGCGTAATCAATATGGAAAGTTAAATAACTAAAAACATGTCATTTAATGAATAACATTGTAAAAATGAATAATTTTTTTGGAATAAATAAAGATAAAAAAATTAAATGTAAATAATATCATGATCTTGAAACATATCCACGGATATCATAACTATTCAAATAATCACATGGGTATCAATAACTTGTTTTATAATGATTTAATGCATAATGATAGACCTCGTAAACATACCATCGAGGCCTCAGTCATAGTAATATTGCACAAATAGGTACGAAATATAAAAAATAACCATAATGTTTTGTCTTACAATACCTTCCAATGCATCTAGGTGATATGTAATTCTAAGCACCATCATTCATTTATTGTTAAGAAATTTTATTTTAGGAAAATGGGAAAATCTGAAATAGTTTAAGGGGTCTAAATTAATGCATCCTAAGGGAATCAGTTTTAACTAGACTTACACACTTCGGGGGAAGGGGTAATATAATGGTAAATATGGTTAAAATGTTTCCTGGAGAGGCGCAAGCGGTAAGGAAGTTAGAAACCCTATTTACCTCCCACCATATGTGGGTGAGGTCCATGTAGATTCAAAAAAACATCTAAATCTATGAATGGAATAAATGATGTCCCAAGGTATAGATATTTCTCTCTTACTATACATGAGAATAATATAGAAATCAGTTTGAACCTGGTTCAGCATATTACCATGAGAGAGGCATAGTTTCAATCCCTTGAGCATGGTTGAATCTTCTACAATGATATAATCCCCCTGAACGAAGAAATCACTATAATCAAATAAGATAAAACTGGTTCTATCTTAAACTGATACACCCCTTTCATGTATCATCTAGTAAATAAACCATCAACATTGATTTTGATACCACTGTCTAGAAGAATCAAGAAAACCCATTTTCCATTCCTAGATGATCTAACAACCATGGGAACAAAGACACTAATAGCCATGATCAACCCCTGGGATAGGTATATCTACCACTACATGAGTTGGGGAATCAACTCATCCACTAGGAATCTATCATAGACTGTCACTGTTAGTCGAGAGCATATAATCCCATATTTATTGACATTATTATGAGAATTCAAAATACTCCAACATCTGAACTCCAATAGAAACGACATTTTTTAAGCTCATGGGAGTTTTCTTTTGTTCTTTGAAACTAGGAGTAGAGAAAAATGTTGCAAAAATTTCCTTGTGCCTCTATGCCATAAGAATATAGAAGACCACACTAGGCTGAGGACACACAATCTCCTTCAGATAAAATTTTAGAAGTAGACTTCTCCTTGAGAAAGTAGAAATAGTTTCATTTGGATATAATGGAGATTCACTTTCATCTCACCCCCTCATCAGTAGGAAGTTCTTTATTTTGATTACACCAAACAAGTAAGTTGAATTTACAGGGAATATCATGGAACCACAGTGCATCACCCCATGCATCATGTTCATAACATGCCTTAAAAACATTATGATATGCCTTCATCGAGAATAATCTTATTGAAGAGTTAGTAAAAACCAATTTTTCTTTTTCATCATTGTTCACAATTTTTCTGTTGACCTTAATCTTTTTTTGATTGAGTGTGGCCTAAATAAATAAGGGAAATAAAATTGCTTGTGTGAAGGGAAAGTCTATCATCTGACATCCCAAGAATCCCATCACACTTCACACACAATCTGAATCCAAGAAATTAAGTAATCAACACCTCAATATCCATCACATGTTTTTTTGAAGAGTAGGTAGATGTCAGCTTATCGAGCCCCATATTTTTTATCTTTTTCTCATCCATCTATTGAGATGAGACTTTTATATTTTTTGGATAAATCTTTCCCAAAATGATCTTCATTCAATAAATTCCTAGTCTAGTCTAGCTTGGAGTAATATCATAGTGTTTGATACACTTATAATATTTATGCCTCTAGCCTCCATTTCAAGTCTCATCTAATTCTAAAATCACTAGTGATGAATTCCCTACACATGTGGATCCAAGATAAATTAGGCTATAATTTTCTCAATATTCTGGATCAATACCTTTGGAGTTTTGGTAACTGAAAATACATGAATAGTTATGGGATAAATAATGATATTAACTTGGTTGATACGTCCCTCAAATGAGAGGAATTGGTTTTACAATTTGATAACACAATTTGAACTTTTTTCAAAAATCCCATCCAAATGATGAATCCGTATTCTACCCGGGGAGATTGGGGTAATAAGATATTCCATGGGAAAATACTTTCTTGGAACTCCTATATTTTCTTCAATTCTATTCCCTCTATGACTCAAACAAGATCTTGAGATATAGACATTGATTTTCCCTCTATTGATCAAATTCCTTCTCTACTTATTGTATTCATCAATAATGTGGTTGATCACTGGAATAGATATACTAATTCCATTATTGAAAATAATTAGGTCATCTACAAAGAAGAGGTGAGAAACCCCATTGATGTTTTTTATACATCTGAATAGATGAACATTCCCCTCACTAATTCTTTTATTTATTTATAAACCGAAGGATTCTTAGACATGAATGAAGACATTGGGTGAAATAGGGTCACCTTGATTTATTCCCCCAAACTGAATTTAAGATATCATACTATTTCCCCTTGAATGTAACTAAAAACCAAGTAAAGAATATACATCTGAAGAAAAGATAAACCACCAACTCAGAGAATCCCATGTAGACCATGACCATCATAATAAAACACTACATCATCCAATCATAAGCCTTGTCCATATCAAACTTCAGTTCAATATTAGACTCTATAGTCTTCCTTTAGATATCATGGATCATATCTTGGGCCATAGTAATAACATATTGGGTATGTAATCCCAGAATAAAACCCTATTTTTTCATCAAAAGTCCACTTATAAAGATGAACCGAGAGCCTTTTATTAAGAACAGTATAAATGAATTTGTATTGGAAGTTACAAAAACTGATTGGCCTATACTTTTGAGAGAGGATGGGTCTTTAACTTTCATAATAAGAATAGAATTAATCTCACATGCCACTCTAGGTAATATTCATCCCATAAAAAAGAATTCAATTATTCCCACAATCTCTTTCTTGGTGAGGTCCCAGTATGATTTATAAAAAGAGCTCATAACTCTTAAAGCCTAGGGAACTTTTATACATTAGGGTATTAATATCCCCCAAACCTCATCTTAATAGGTAATTTGGTCAAAAAATATTTGACCTACAGAGAAACCATGCAGGGAATATTTTACAGGAGATCATCCTATACTCTAGAGAATACATCATTCATGTGAGGTTTAGAATCCTTGAGAACTGAACTAAAATGGGATTCATCTATACCTCCTACTATTTAGGGATCCTTGGTAAATAATCCATCTTTGATAAGAATGTTTGAAACATTGGAATGTTTTTTCCTGGATTAATGTAACACCCCGACACTAATTTCCTAGAGCAAGTGCATTATTTCATTACATTGGCATGCTTACGATAAAGTTCTTCATGTCCAGAGAAAATGAAACATAAGAAAGGGGTGAGCTTAGATGCCCAGTAAGGTTAATCAATACAATGAAATATATCAAAATCATACACATTAGGCATGTTGAATAACTTAAATCACATGCCTTTAACAAATAAACTTGAACGTGTTATGATAGGAATAAGAGATGAATAAGTAATGCCAAAAACAATCATAATCATGCATATTATAATATTCAAATAACAACATGAACATTAAATTACTTGTTTTATAATGAGGGAATTCATAATGCAGGACTTTATAACCATACCGTCAAAGCCTGTTTCCAAGACCATAAATATCCATTTTTTCAAGGCCTTATTCCAAGACCATAGTTTGTCTCGTGAGACCTACCGATGCACTTAGCAGCTATAGTGGGCCCCCCAACACATACCAATTCCATTTAATTCCTCTTATTAATGGGGATAAATAGAAACAATATATAAATTCATATTGAATCTAACGTATGAAATTTAAAAAACATTCCACGTACATTAAACATAAACACTAACCATTCAAAGTAAATTGGTGAATGATATCAAGATATAACATCCACATTAAAACTAATCAGAAAACCTTAAAAAAATATTTTAAATTATATCATAATATATTAACCTCTATTAAATAAAATATTCAACAATGCATGTTGACCTAAAAAAGATACTTTTAAGTGAGACCATTGAGAAATTCTTGAGGAAATAATCCTTACAAATTCCAAAGAGTCACATACCAGCATAAAATATTCAAATAAATATCCTTTAGAATATCATGAGAATAAGGAGAATCTTTATAAGATATAACAAGGGGAATTTCATACACCACATGCAAGGAATATGTGGTGAACACGACATGTATCTCATAAAAGTTAAAGTGAGGTGATAAAAATATATTTTACTTTGGAAAGAAGAGTTCTTTTGGAAAATATCATGTTTTGGTCATAAATATGGTATTAAACATGTATATCCAGAAAACGAAAAGGGATGGACATTGAGATTACATTTGAGGCTTAATTTATATCCCACTGAAGTGAAATCATGTAAAAAGTGTTTTTAATTAAGCTTTATAATTAAAGCATTTTAGTGTGGTTTAAGGAATTCATTAATGAGATATTAAAGTGCAAAGGCATGTATGCTTTCATAAAACCTGAAATGAACAAAAATAACTTTTTCATATTAAATTTTTTGATTTTATAAAGATAAATCTGTATTAAAATATATTACAGTGTTAACTTCCAAATAGGTAAGAATTCAATAAGTTCCTTGAATTGGGTTTGCATTTCAAAATAATTTTTGAAAGTTTCTTTTAAAAAATGAAACTATCCATAAAATAAATAATTATTATGATTGGTAAAAATATATAGAACATTAATACTAAATTTATGATGAGTAAATAATTATAAGTAAAAATTTCATTAAGGTTAGTATAAATTAAGAGAAATCTGAATGAAAGTGGAGGTTCGTGTAGAAATTAATTACAAGTTTGTAATAAATTTAATCATATGCCCCAAAATTAATAGTAATCAAATGATATATTTAATATCATGAAAATAATTATATTAATGATATTAAAAATCCATGGGAATTATACACACACAATACACAATTAATAGTATGAAATACGTAATATCTAACAAATATGGAAGTGAGAGGAAGAAACCCTTACCTTAAGTATGAAGGTGTTCTCCACTTGATCTTAATTACCTGAATTATCAAATTTAGGTTCATTAATTAATAATTACAGAACCTATTATTCATTTAATTGATTTATTATAACCTTATTAATTTCATTCATGGCCTTTTCATGTGTTAAGAGGTTTAATTTCGATGTTTGGGTCTGTTTGTTTCATGATCAGTATACTTATATAAGGTTATATGTTTAGGTCTGTTTGTTTCCTGTAAAATGAGGATTGTTATCCAGAATTGAAGTGATATTTTATTTTTTAATGTATGTATGGTTACATGGTTTTAAATTTAATTTGTTTACTTAGAGTGAAGATGAATCATTATATAAGTAATTTAATGATAACCATTTGGGTTAATTGGCAGTTTTTTAACACTGCGAACTCATTTTTCTTTATAAATGAAAAGAATGTGTACAAAAAGCTTCAAGAACCATATATGAGACATAATACATATATTATAGTCATTTTAAACCATAATAATGGTTTCATGACCATAATTGAAGATGGTAATAGAAATGGTAATCCCATCATCCTTGAATGTGGTAAACTAGTGCATCTTGGATGTTGTCTTTTACTACTAGCATAAAAGAAGGGTAAAGGGAAGATGATAATAACTTATTCTATAGTAATAACAAAATTAAAGTAAATTTAGGATATTTTATATTCCATAACATTTGGATGAGGATATGTGAGGATAGAAAAGATAACAAAGGAACTTGAAAAGAAAGTAAATGAATTGAAAAGAGGAATTTACCTCTTGAATTAATCTTCCTTGAGAGACTCCTTAAAGGAGAGGGTTTTGTCTTTTTATGAGACCAAGGAATCCTAGACGTGGGGTATGATATTATAGAGATATTTGGGTCTAATTTGGACTAGTCACAAGGCTTGAGGGGAGTGACGTGAAGAGGGAGTAAGGGGGTGTTTAAAGTGGAGGACATGAGTAATTTTTGAATATCTTAATCATTATTTTATTATTTTTCTCAAGAGTAGAAATAGTATTGATTATTGTGACCAATAATAGTAATATGTTCATTTTATTTCGAACTAAGTGGTCTTACATCATCCTTACATCACCTATGACTTAATAAATCATGTATTTAGTATTTATTGTATATTATTATATTTTACTATTCACCTAAAATTAAAGTATTTTAGAAAAATCCCAAAAATTCATGATAATAATTTTTCGATGTTTAGAATCCAAAAAATGAAGTCTATTTTATCAAAATAATTCCCTAAATATTTGAAATTTAATTTTTAAATCATATCATTATTTAATTAAAAAAATACATATTTTAAAGTTAAAAATGATTTTGTAATACTTTCAAAATTAACTAAGACCTCATAAAATTATCCTAAAATAATTGAAGAAAAAACATTTATTTTGGAAATTTTTTTATGAAAATGAATTTTAAATCCATTTATTAATTTAAAACTATAATTAAATATTTATCACTAACAAAAATACCAATACTTAATCAATAATTTATAAAATGTTCTATTTCATATATAATGTGCCCGAATTTTATTAATATATCCATGGGTGATGTTACTATTCATAAGGGTGTATAAAGATTTATAATAGTACATTTCTATTCATAAGGGTTTGTTAAAATTCACAGAAAATTATATTTTCTCTAATTGACTACAAAAAATACCCTGAATGCAACTGTGTATGTCAGATTTTTGAAATACAAAATAGAAAAGTGGAAATTTTATATTTATTGGCTTGGTTATAACAAAGTGTTGTTTTGTAGAGACTTAGTGTTTCATGCATTCAATATTAAATTTATTTTTGAATCCTTAGGTTGTTATATTCTACCCTACTTACAAAAAATTATTCCTTGAGATTTGAAATTGATCTTTGAAAGTTAATGGAGGATACATGAAAATTCTCTTGTGGAAAACCTATATTAGAAATACGGTTAAAATATCCTCTTAATAATAGGAAGAGGGAAATGCATTGGTTACTACAAAACTACACATTATAATTGTAAAACATGGTCATGGAAGAATAATAAATCTATAATGTTCTGATGGAAAGCGATAGAGAACATTCTCAAATGAAAGTTCAATAAAATAAAACCATAAACTACAGTTATGAAAAATTTCATTGATATTATGAAAAAATATGATAATAGGAAAAAATATTTATTTATAACTCTTTTCCTAGAGTTGAGGAATTATTAAACTCTTATAAGAGTATAAATATATGTTTCTATTTTATAAACATACTCTCATCCATGAGTTTCCCTTCCAAGGGTGGTACAACATCATCTAAGAAAAGATCTACCCACTACACATGCACATCAACCTCCTACTCCCTGGTCTCATCCTGAATGTGACTGTGCTTCCATAGCACCCAGACTAAAGGAACTATCCTACCTCAGATAAACTTTGTGTTATGATCGACAACATGAATGAGGCACTTCTTGAAGGATGCATCTGCCTCAAGCTCAATATCATCATGTTCAAAGGAATGAGACTGGTCTAGATGATACCATCAAAGCTGATATATTTGGAAGATGTCATGCAAGTTATGGTTCCTCTAAGGTAACAGTGGAAAGATTGATTTCCCACCTCATATAGTAGAGGCCATCAACAATGATTAGTATAAGACTTCCCCAAGGACTGAACTATTTGCATATGTTTCTAAATTAGATAGACTTTCTCTGAAGTCTCTTGAATGATATGAGGACCCAGTAAAGCTATATCACCTACCTTAAGCTAGGATAAAGGTGAATGGCATGGTCTACCGTAGAGATCCTCATATAGAGCCATCAGAATTGTTTCGTGAAATCTATTATTATGGGAAAACTCATCCTGGGTAATATGTTTTTCCCAGAAGCCTTCGAAGTCAAGGATATCGGCCTGCAACATATCCTCTAACAACTAAATCGTCCACATGGATTTCTCATCAGTCTAATGGTGATATGAAGTAATCAAGAGAACCTATGAAACCATTGTCTTTTACAACCCTTTCTAGAACCGAGATGTGAAACAAGAATCTTGGTCTAAAATAATAGAAGGCACTCTATAAAGTAGTATTATCTCCAAGATGTAAAGCCTTCCTAGCTCATCAATAGAGAAGGAATCTTGGATCAGAAATAATTGCATGACTTTGGTCAATCTATCAACAATCACCCATGTTGCAACACTGCATTGAGGATATATCAATAATCCTGTTACAAAACACATGATGAAGTCATTAAATTTCCACTAATGAATAGATATAGGCTGTAGAAGTCTTGAAGTTCATTGGTGCTCTACCTTCACTTGCAGACAGGTGGAGCACTGAGTGATAAAGCCTGCAATTTTTTTCTTCATAACTATCCACTAGTACCAATGAAACATGTCTCGGAATATCTTGGTATGTCTAGAACGAACTTCCAAAATGGATGAATGATATCCCCTCATAAACTCCACCTATATATGAGAAGGTACCCAAAATCACACATTGAAGAGCAAGGTCTCACTACCATCAACAGCCCAACCAAGAGGCGGGTTCTCCCTAGTTATGCTATCGCTCAAAATAGGGCCCTTGGAATATGATAACTGACCCATTCAAACCCATACTAGAAGAGAGGATTTCACATAAAAGATGCTAATACTAGATGTCCTTTCTATTCTATAACCTCAATATGAATCTTAGAAAACATATCCACCATCTTCCACTAACTGATGGACCCTTGAATGGATTTTATCTATGTCTTGTAGCTGAATGCATCAACAATGGAATTTTACTTACCATGGGAATAATCAAGCTCAAAATCAAAGTAATGTAGGTATTCAACCCACCTAAACTACATATAATTAAATTCCTACTAAGTAGAGATATACTTTAATATTTTATGATGTGTGTAAACAAAAAATCTCTTACCTAACAGATAGTTCATCCAAAAGCATAGAGCATGAACCATAACTGTTAGCTTGAGGTCATGACTAGGTTAGTTATGCTCATGATGCCTTTACTTGCATCAACCATATGCCATGACTCAATCACCTTGAATTTTAAATACACCCAATTAGATCCCAGAAGTATTATAATAAATTGTATAACTTATTCCCAGTGTAGGAAGAATCAGAATTAGAGCTAACATAAGCCTTCCTTTTAACTCCTGAAAATCATTCTCAAAAGTTTTGTACCAGAGGAACTGAACACCTTTTCTAGTCAATGTTTTAAGAGGAACTACTAAGTGGGAGAATTATAGAATGAATCAATTGTAATAACTACCAAGCCCTAAGAAGCTATGTCTGTAAAACACATTTTTAGGCTACTCACAAGAGACCACAACACACACCTTCTTTGGTTCAACTAATACTCCTACCTCAGATAGGATGTGACCCGAGAAGTGAACCACATTGATCCAAAAGTGGAATTTATTGATATTTTTTTTATTGTTGGTGCTCTATTAGTGTATTTATAATGATATCACATTAGATTTTATGGTCTCGTATGGAGTGAGAATACGACAATATGATGTCTATGAAGACTACTATAACTAAATCAAGATATGGGTGGAATACCTGATTCATCAAATCAATAAAAAATACTTCCATGTTCATCAGACCAAATGGCATAACTAAATACTTGTACAAGTCATACCTACTTAGGAATGTTCTACGTGGTATATTGGATGGTATCACATGAACCTGATGATATCTTGACCTCAAATCAATCTTATAGAAAACAGTTTCTCCTCGGTTCTGGTCGAAGAGGTCATCTATACAAGGAAAGAGATAACGATTTATAACCATAATCTGGATCAACTGTTGATAAACCATGCATAGTATGAGGGTACCATCCATATTCTTGGAGAAAAGTATAGGCGAACTCCATGGTGATGTGTTGGTTTTGATAAAACCTTTATCCTTAATATCTTCAATCTACCTCTTTCATTCCTGGTGCTCTATAGGTTCGATCCGACAAAAAGGAATGGACACTTGTACCACACCTAGAACTAAATCAATGGTTAAATCAACATATCTATTATAAGGAAACCAAGAGGAATATTTAAGGAAGACATCCCTGAACTATTCCAAAATTTGAGGGAAATCTTATAGCTACATCCCCTAATTGCTCATAAAGAGACTCACTAACTGAGGAATCATGTACCAGGCCCAGTTCACTTGGGTCCAGCTCGATCTTCCTTGATATACCATTCTCTCATGTGTATGTGTGTGTGTGTGTGTGTGTTTCCATCAAGTGTTGTGAAAGACACTCGATGGTGATAGTAGTCCACTTGGGCATGATAAAGCATGAGCCAGTCCATACCAAGAAAGACATCGAATCTAGAAATCTCAAGGATGAAGAAATTCCTGAAGAAGTGATACCCACCTATCTCAAGGATGAACTCCTAACACTAATGTATTCCCTATGTTCTTACCCCTGTTGGAGTGTCATGATACATAACCTTATATAAGTACTCGATATCAAGACCCAAACCATCAACAGTCTCAATGGATATAAACAAGTGTGATGCACCTATATCAAAAATGGTTGAAACTAAAGTAGAGGATACTAGAATAATACCTATAAATATTGATGGCCTTGGTCTCTTCTCCTTTGGCACTAGCTTTACTACATACATATGGAATGAACCCCGGCCCAAAGATGATGCTTGGCTGGCCTAAGTAGACTCGCTCTGCTGATGCTGAAGATTTTTCCTCTACATCCTCATCCACTATATCCTCATCCAGATCGACAAGTATAAGACCAAATTCCATCCGAACATGGCTTTATAGATCTTATACTTGATAAAGGTGCTGGTACGGATCCCCTACCAACAGATATGAGTGGAAAATAATAGCATAAGTGCTGAAGATGACCCATCCTACTGTAAGCTCGGCATTCTATTTGGTTACTCATGAAATGAGGAATTTTATAGACTATTCTTCCCACTTGTGAAATACTGCGGAGCTATCAGTACATGTCACCTACATGGAACCACCCCCACATGTACCTTCGAAATGGCGCTTCCTTATTCTAAAGAAACCATCACCCAGATGCAAAAAAAACTATCCTAGCTCACCAAACTAGTTTCTTTGTGATTTAATTCCATAATAAGGGCATGGTTTATGATCTCTATCATGGTAGTCAGATGGAATACATTCACCTTTGAGTGGACAGCATACCCAAGACCGTCCTCAAAGCGCCTCGCAATCATCATCTCATCGTCGGTCAGAGATGGAGAAAAACACTAAAGCTCGGTGAAACAAGAATAATAATCGATCGCAGTCATAGAGCTCTACTGAAGATTCATGGAATCGTGGGATTGATCCTATATCATGTTTTATAGAATCAAATGATCATATAAATCCATCTGTAAGACTTACCAAACCATGTCTCAGTAACTCTATGGCTGAGAAAAAACATCCTACCAATACTTGGAGGGGTCATGAAGCATAATGGTAGAAATCTTGACCCTCCACTTTGGAGGCATCTCAATATGGTCAAATATGGATATCATATCTTCTGTCCATGAATCTACAGCAAGAGTACCGCTATCCCCCGAGAATCTGGGAGGATCATGTTTCTAAAATTCCCAGGTCAGTTATACCATAGCCGGGTTAGGCCTGGGATCACTCTAAATAGACTACATGAACCTGATAAGACATTCCCCAAACTGATCATCCTCACCTAGTGGAATATTATTAGTAGGTTCCTCTTTTGGAATTATAGGAGGTGAAACTGGTGGCTCAGGTCCTAATGCCTCTGAACTATAATCATCGACACTATCTTGGCGTATATCATGAGGATTTCATGGTGGAAACGATATACAATTTCCAAGCTTTCACCTCATACAAGATTCATAAGAAATAGAGAAATCACTTAAGAAAGCAGTAAGAAAGGTAAGTTGTAAGGCCTCCTTGAAATATGACACAACAGATAAGGAAAGGGATATGAAAATAGGTATATGGTCTGACTCTGAGCATAACACCATTGAATTCCTTCTCCAATAGCCATGTCTAGAAGGAGGATCATAGAAGGATCACTAAGACACAACCCATATCCCATATCCAAGGTAAAGTTCAGGTTAAGGTCTCATTTTCACTTAAAAGGATCCCAATTGATTTTAACAGGTGGTGTCCACTTTAATTTATTCCTGGATTTAATTACCTATTAAATAGATTGAATTAGGTGAATCACCATTCCAATTTATAAGGGCATGTACACTTTATAAATTGAAATTTGGAATCCACATAACCTAATTTATAACAAGATCTTAAATAATAAACTAGAAAAATTCTATAGTTAAAAAAATTTAGTCATTTTAAGATATAACATCTATAAAGAACCATAATCACATGAATATGGGAAGATGCACACTTAAAGTTGATGCGGAATGGAAATATGCATGGAAAATTCATTTACTATAGTTCCTAGTGTGATGCATGTAATTCATTATCCTCATTTTATTATCTGGGAAGTAATAGAAACATCATCTCAAAAAATTATTAATAGTAGAACAAAACAAGTGTGTCACTCAAGGGGGAAGTCGTATCAACCATCAATGACAAAATAAATAATCACAAATCCCATCATAGGTAATTTGTGTGCCCCCTTTACATGCGTTAACTATGTCCAAGAACAGGGTAAAGTCTAAATTCATTTACCCAAGTCTCCTATATAAACCTAAACAGTAAGACAAAAAAGGAAAATAACTCTGATACCACTTTGTAGTATCCCAGACCCGAGTTCCATTGAACCATGCTCTAATCCTGGTTGGCCACATGACCTCAACTATATCTCCTCGAACACCAAAGGCTACTAACTGGTAGCAAGGGCCTAGGGTGTGTTAATGGGTAGAATATTCCCTCATAGATTCAATATGAATAACAGTAAACAATATATATAAAATAGTGAGAGAAGATAAGAATGCGCAAATAGTATAAAAAGTGAAATAATAAGTAGTAAAATTAAAACAAGAAACTATTAGAATCTGAATAATAATAATAGATAAAAAATGATAATCATGAGGTCACATGTCTATACTAAATGGTAGTACTAGGAACAAGGGTAGAAGCATATACTACATGCTGGAAAAAATATATAAAATAAAAAGAAATTGCTACTACAAGAATCTCAAGAACAATATTGTTCCTATGCCCCATGCTCCAATAAGAAAATCAATCAAGAATCATAAGTAGCACGATTACCTTTACCATACCTGTGAGCATTAATTCTACTCAGGTACCAAATGGTGTCCGATGAGGCTGTGAGATATAATCCTAGTAGGTTGGAACCCATAGTGTGTATACCTTTCCATTTCATGTTGTAAATGAATAATAGTGTGTAGAATATAGTAAATTTGTGGAAATAAATATATATAATCTTGTAAACCATGGTATAGGTTCTTAAGTGAACACTTGTCTCATACCACTTTATCCGGCCTATGTCGAAAGTCTGAAAAGAGTAATTGTGGAAGGAAAAATATATATATACAAGGAAAAAAACAATAAAGGTACACTCCCAAGCTTGTTCTTATGCTTGGGGTCTAATTCACAGGTCATCACTATAACGAACCATACTTTACATACATTGTTATTACTTCAAAATTGAAGCACAGTTATTACAACATATAACAAAACCATGAAAGGACCATATATGTATAGTGTCTTTAGAAACTGGGAAACATAAACAACTGGTTTATAAAGAATCAACATTGTCTCCCATTTATTTCATCATATCTAGAGTCCCTTTTGGAATATCCTACTTAATAACCTTCTTCCTGGCCTGAGGAAAGAAAACATACAAAAGTTTGAGCTCAAATGCTCAGTAAGGGTGAAAAAGGAAATATCATTTTAATAAGAACATAGCATTTCAAAAATCATAACCTGCAAAAGAGATCATAATATCATATCATGGGATAAATCATAGTAGTGAAATGTAATCCCAATAATCATAACACAAAACATGAAACTTTGTGGCATACACACATAATCATAGAGAATAATTTCTTAGTTGTCAAGACTCATTTCCAAGACTATCTTTGCAGACAAAGTCCATTTCTGAACCGAGTTCACTCCTCGTTTCAGTCCTGTTTCACTGAACTGGATTAACCTGTCGTTCCAGCCATGTCTATCTCATGAGATATAAATCATTACCCAATGCATTGGATGGAGATATAGGTCCCACCCATCTCATAATGAAACCATTCTTATGTGTGCCACAAAATCATAAATCATACATCATAGCAAAACTTATGTAATAAAAATGGGAATCTTAAACATCATGCCATCATAACGTAATCCATAT
This sequence comes from Viscum album, assembly GCA_963277665.1. NCBI lineage: Eukaryota > Viridiplantae > Streptophyta > Magnoliopsida > Santalales > Viscaceae > Viscum > Viscum album. Next base: position 918,685,346 of record OY728120.1, on the reverse strand, counting down.
AAGATTAAAGGACATCATAAAAATAATTCCATTATAACATAATCAAATAAATGTAAAATAGGTATAGAAATAGAACCCTATATTATCATAGATGGAAAATAATTTTGATAAAACACTTGAACTCCATTATTGAGGAAAATATCCTTTCTACTTCAAAAACATTTTTCCTTTCTTAACATGTCATAAAATTTTAAACTAAAAGAACTTAATTAAAAATAAACTTGAAAACATGTAAAGGAAGCTTCATGGAAATAATGTTCTATGAATCCATTCATGCCGTATAAGTTAAAAAACATTCTTCTTGTACTTTTGATGGAAAAGTCAAAAAGTACCTCGTACTAAAAAAGACAAAAGATTCGTTTCATATCTTTTACTAAAAACTCAACAATGGGTAAAATTGGATTTAAAAAATTGTAGGTGTATGGTAATAAAATTACATATTGAGGAAACATGGATGTGGATGATAAATATTCCCCAGTAAATTCTGAAGTATAATCAATCTCAGATAAAAATTAGATTGCAAGATTTTCCCTTACCTTAGGTTAGATTTTCTTCATACGTGTTTGAACCTCCTGTATAATGATTTAAATAATGTTATTGACTTATTCCAGAATCTTACTCACTGTTATTATATCATATATAGTCATATTCTAAGCTTCTTATTAGTAATATTTCATTGTTACTAGTTATTCTGTTGTTTATTGATTTTTTTTCTTATGCGTGTTTTCGCCGAATAAATTATTATTATTCTTTTTAGGTTATAGATACCTCATTTATAAAATTGTATTAGTGTAATATATATCATATTTAATCATTAAATTTATTTATATAATCATTAAGCATTGAAGATCATGTAAAACGAGTCGCATCACATCCTGGAGACGGTTTTTCGTACGTACGCATGAGCGATGATATTATTCCCATGATCGTCGAATTGTTTTGGAGTGTATGTATACTATTTAAGAATCAATATCACTTTACAATAATCATATATAGTTATTATTTACACCATTATACCCATCCAAGTAAGGTGGTGGTGGAAAACAGATTACACCATGGCGTGGAGACGGTATTCCGTACGTACGCACGTGCGGTGATTTCGTTTTCCATATGATGGATAAAAGGTGAAATAGTGTTGTTTCATATTTATAATAAAATATCATTATATGAGTGATACTGATGTTATTACTTCATAATGAAACAACTAATGAAGAAGAACTGGAAGAAGAAATAAAGTTGAAAGAATCGGTAACGGGCATTACCTCTTCTTTGAAGCGCCTCTTCTTAACATCCTCTTAGGGCACTAAAGATGGTCTTTGAAGAAAACCAAGACCTATATGATGTTTTTAGGGAAGTTTATAAGAGAAATTGGCAGGGTTTGGCCGAGCTTGAAGGCTCAAAGTGGTGTGATGAGGAGAGGGAGGAGGTGCCCTTTTATAAGGGAGGAGAGGGGCACCTTAGGAAAAACTTAAAATATTATTTTATTATAAAGTCATATTCGGTTTTTAATAGCTCAAAATTGATTTATTTCGAAGCTAAGGTGTGGATGGGACGAAAGACTCTCAACCAATGGGTTTTAGACAAGTTTAGGTTACTATTTTAACCTTATCATTTATATTTAACTCTAAGTTAAATAATTTAACTTTTACCATGTCTTCTTGTTTTCTTAAAATATAAGGTTAATAAACTTACTATAATAAGCCAAACGAACCCCAAGTTGTTAATTATTAATATATATAACCTTATCTATGTCATATGGAATAACCTTAGATTTTTAGGAATAAAATAACAATTAATAATATAATATTTGTTTTAAAAACTATTTTATGTCAATTTTGCAACTATTTGGTACTTGATTTTTGTGAAAATCATAACAGCATGATTAGTTAGAAAAAAGTTAATTAATTCTATAATAACATGACATATTAACCTATAAAATTATTGTGATTCATAAAAAGGCAAAAATTACATTTATTTTGGTATTTATAATATCCATTATGTTAATATTTCCTTAATAAGGTAATTACTGCATCATCATTGTGTCATAAATAAATTAAATTATTTAATGTATAAAAATTATAAATAAAATACCATTATATTGGAAATCATGTTATCTTTATAATTAATATTTATAGTCGAATTTATCTTATGTATATCCCTATATTAAAAATGATGTAGTTATTAAACTTTGATTTTAACTATTTTAACCCTTCTTTAAATAAATTAATAATAAATGTCCTAATCTAATCCAAGTAGACCTAAATGGTCATATTTTATTCCTAAGGTTTTTTTAGTCGAATTAAACTTATCCAATAGAACTTGGACATGTTTTAGGGTAATAATAATATCATTTTACCCTTAATTACCCTATTTACTTTTAACCGTGGTAAATAAAAGTAAAAAGTTACTATTCACAAAAAATTATTTTCATGTCATTGAACCAAATTTTAGTCCTTGATATTAACTGTGTCTCTCGGATTTTTGAAATTCCACTCACAGAAACGGTAAAATTAAGTTTTATGTAAACTTGCAAATTCTCCTAGGAGGTGGGTTAAAGACGGTGAAAAGTTCAATAAAATTTTTATACATCTAAAATTATTATAAAATGACTCCAATGAATTACATTGAACTTATATAGGTATTATCTATAAATTTTGACCTAAAATAAATTTAAATAAAATAAATAATTATTTAAATTAAAAGTTCTGCTTTTAAATAGTAACCCAGTGTTTTCACTATTCATCAAAAATTGAAAGTTTTCAGAAAAATACCAAAATTTCACCCTAGGGTAATTTCGATATTCCGAATCCAAAAATGAAGTCCATTTTGAAAGATAAAATTTATAAAATTTCAAAAAGTGGGTATTACTATTCATAACTGCTAGTTTTAATAATATTTTAATAGCATATTATTGTTTAGTGAAACTCGGTATTGCGTACAACACATGCTATCGTGGAAGGTCGCGATTGCGTGTAAAGAAAGCCAAGATAGTTTTTTTGTAATGAAAGACTCCTTTATATATCATTATACATAAAAACAAAATATTTCTCATAAAATCTCGGGTGTTACATTCTACCCCCCTTAAAATGAATTTCGCCCTCGAAATTCGTCACTTTGTAACAAACAGATGAGGGTACCTCTCCCCCGTCATATCCTCAAGTTCCCATGTAGCTTCTTCTAATTGGTTGTTCCTCCATAAAACATTCACCTAGTGAGTGGTCTTGTTCCGTAGGACTTTTTTGCTACGATCCAGAATCTCTATCGGTGGTTCTTCATAAGAAAGATCTTTCTCCAGCATTACAACTTCTAAGCTGAGTACATGGGAAGGATCGGGTATGTACTTTATCAGGAGAGATACATGGAACACATCATGAACTTGAGAGAGATTTGGTGGAAGCGCCAATCGGTAAGCTACCTTCCCAACACGATCTAGTATTTTGAAAGGACCGATATACCTAGGGATGAACTTTCCCTTCTTCCCAAATCTCATTACTCTCTTCCAAGGAGATATTCGTAAGAACACTTTATCACCCACTTCAAACTCTAGGCCTTTTCTTCAGTTCTCGGCATAACTTTTTTGTCGACTCTAAGATGCTCTTATGTGTTGTTGAATAGATCTGACCTTTTTTTCCATCTCATCAACAAGATCAGGTCCTAATAGCTTTCTTTCCCCAACTTCATCCCAGCAAGTTGGAGTCCTATATTTCTTTCCATATAGATCTTTATAAGGATCCATCTAAATACTGGGGTGAAATCTATTATTATAAGAAAATTCCACCAAAGGGAGGTGTTGATCCCAACCACCTTTGAAATCCATATAGAATGCTCTTAACATATCTTCTAGAGTTTGAATTGTTCTCTCAGACTGAACATCTGTCTGAGGATGATAAGCAGTGCTGAAACTCAACTCTGTATCCATAGTATGCTGAAGACTTCACCAAAACGTTGAGGTTAACCTTGGATCTCGATCAGATATAATATAAAGTGGTACTCCATGAAATCTTACCACTTGCTTTACATATATCCTGGAAAGCTGATCGAGAGAGAAATCTTCTCTAATAGCAACGAAGTGTGCCGTATTCATAAGACGATCAACTATGACCCAGATAGCATTATTGCCTTTGTATGTTTTAGGAAATCCGGTGACAAAGTCCATAGTGATGTTTTCCCATTTTCATTCAGGTATGGGCAATGGTTGTAACATCCCCTTAGACTTCTGTCTCTCAGCTTTAACTTGCTGACAAACCAAGCATCGAGAGACATATTCCACAACATCTCTTTTCATGCCATCCCACTAGAAGTACTCTTTCAGGTCCCTATAAATCTTCATGCTTCCAGGATGAATAGAGAATGAAGAACTATGAGCCTCATCCAGTAGCTCCTTCTTTAATTCTGTGATGGGAGAAACACAAACCCGATTCCGGAACCTTATTATCTCATCACAATCAAGGTTGAATTCTGGAACATTTCTTACCTTCTTTTGTAACTCTACATCTTCTTTTTGTGTCTATTTAATCTTCACATGTATAGATGGTTGAACATTCATTTGATAAAGATAATATTTTTCCCCTTCCATTATAATTCCAAGATCCATCCTTTGTAAATCCATAAATATTGGATCTTTTTTCATCCTCATAATGGATAAGCTAGCATGGTCTTATCAACTTAATGCATCTGCCACCTTGTTTTCTTTCCTAGGGTGGTAGTGAATTGAGTAGTCGTAATCCTGAATCAGCTCCTACCATCTTCTTTGTCACATATTCAGCTCCTTTTGTGTGAAAATATACTTTAAACTTTTATGATCAGTATAAATATCACACAATTCACCATAAAGATAACGCCTCCATATTTTTAATGCAAAGATTACCACAGCTAACTCCAAATCATGAGTTGGGTAATTTCTCTCATGGATTTTCATTGGTCATGAGACATAAGATATAACCATATTGTTTTTCATGATAACACACCCCAATCCCTTCTTGGATGCATCACTATAGATCACAAACCTTTCTCCACTACAAGGCAGTGTGAGCACAGGTGCACTAGATAACCTTATTTTTAACTCCATGAAATTCTCTTCACAATCCTCTTTCCAAGAGAACTTAACTCCTTTTCGAGTCAACCTGGTGAGTGGATTAGATAATCATGAAAAATCTTTCACAAAACGTCTATAATATCCAGCCAAACCATGAAAACTTCAGATCTCTGTTACTGTTGCTGGTCTCAACCATCTTTCGATAATCTCTGTCTTTGCTGGATCCACAGATATCCCCTCTTTTGAGATTATGTGACCCAAAAATGCAACTTTTTTAAGCCAAAATTCACACTTAGTAAATTTTGCATAAAGCTTCTCCTTTCTCAGGGTCTTCAATACAATTCTCAAGTGATCTTCATGTTCTTACTTGCTCTTCGAATAGACAAGAATATCATCTATAAAGACTACCACAAACTGATCAACATAGTCTCTAAAGACTCTATTCATTAGATCCATGAAGATAACAGGGGAATTAGTAAGACCAAATGGCATCACTATAAATTCATTGTGTCCATACCTTGTACAGAAAGCGGTCTTTGGTATATCCTCCCTTTTGACCCTTAATTGATGATACCCTAAACAAAGATAAATCTTGGAAAAGTATTGAGATCCACATACTTGGTCAAATAAGTCATCAATGCACGGGAGAGGATATTTGTTCTTGATAGTGGTCTTGTTAAGTTCTCGATAATCAATGCAGAGTCTCATTGATCCATCTTTCTTCTTGACAAAAAGAACAAGTGCTCCCCAAGATGATGCACTAGGGTGTATGAATCCCTTATCAAGATTGTCTTGGAGTTTCTTCTTCAATTCCTACAACTCAATTGGGGCCATTCTATAAGGTTTCTTTGAAATAGGTAAGGCACCCGGTACAAGTTCTATTGAAAACTCAACTTCACGATTTGGTGGAAGACCGGGCAATTCCTTCGGAAAGACATCATCAAACTCCCGTACAATGGGCATATTCTTAATCACGAGTTTCTCTCCAACCATTTGAGATAAATAACCTTCATTTAGTGGAATCAAGACCCATAGGATGGATGAAATTTCCACTGGAAGGTTATGTTCATCCTTGCATCGATAGATGATCATAGATTGATCTGGAATATGAAATGTGACTTTCCTTCTTTGGAAATTGATATGAGCTCTATATAAAGAAATCAAATCCATGCCAAGAATCACATCAAATTCCACTATAGGAAGGATCACAATATTTTCAGGAAGCACTTTCCCACAAACTTCAATCAGAGAAGAATTATAAACTTTTGATGTGACGGTTGTGCCATTAGGAGTTGTTACAACTAACTCAATATCTAATTATTGAGGTAATACGGTGATAACCTTAGAAAATTCTTTATAAATAAAATAGTGGGTGGATCCAGAATCAAATAAAACATTTTCTACTTTAGAGTGGATGGTATGTGTACCTTTCACCACTTCGTTATCATACTCCACATCACTGATAGAAATTGCATGTGACTTTCCTTTGTATTTATCCTTAAGAGTTTGTTGACATCGATCATCATAAAAAACCCTTGTATTAGGGCATTGATTAGCATAATTCCCCATTTCCTTGCACTTGTAACATTGAAGTGTAGGAGGTGCACTCTGTGTATCCTTTTCTTTGTTCGCGTCATTAGACATCTTCTTCCCATCATTGCGGAATTCAAATGCCCGATGACCTACTTTTACACATTTGAAACATTTACTTGTCCCTTTAAGACAACTCCCTCTATGTTTCTTTCCAAACTTTGAGAATAAGGGAAAAATAATCTTCTTTTCAGTGTGATCTTTAGATTTTCCTTTGAATTCCATTTTCCTCTTCTTATCAAACCCATATCACTGATGGGTTACTCCAATCTCATCTCAACCTTGAGATCACATCGGATGATTTCCTCGTAGCTATTGAAGTCCCTTATGGATAACGCCCTTCGATGACTTGGTTTTAAGCCACTAAAGATTCGATCGATCTTACTCTCATGTTAGATAATAATACCAGAAGCGTACCTTGTAAGCCTTGTAAAATTTGCTTCGTAGGTACCAACTGATTCATCATCCTTTTGCTTCAGTTCAAGAAACTCCTTCTCCATCTTTGTTCGAAGAATACGAGGGAAGTACTTATTGAAAAATAAGTTCTTGAACACGTCCCATTCCATGGACTCAATTTCATCTCTTGGCCTCATATTCTTGATAAGATTCCACCATTGATCAACTTCACCTTCCAAACGATAAACTGCTAAGATGACTTTATCATGTTCAGAACATTGAAGAACAGAAAATATCTTTTCAGTGGTACTGATCCATTATTCAACCACTAATGGATCAGTAGACCCACTGAATGAAGGTGGACGCTACCTCAAGAAGGATTCAATAGAATGCTAATCCTTACTTTTCTCCTTTGGAAGTTCTGCATGATTCATAGCTTGAGAAAGTTGTGTGAGCATGGCTAAAAGTTTTTGCATTCTAACTCCCATAACGTTTGGTTGCTCAGGGGGACAATCATTGCATTTCCTGTCACATTCAGCATTAACACGGTTCCTTCGGGTTCCATCCATTGACTAAAACCAAGAAGAATAGTGTGATCAACCCTAATTATAATAGGAAAACCACATAATCAAGAATAAAATTTCACACTTAAGGACTTATCATAGGTTATTCATGGACATTTATAAAACACAGAGATTGTGTTCTATGCTTAGACTTATCCTTAGGGTTCTTACTAAGGCCTTCACATCCTAGTTTCCAAAGGTTGACTATACCTTTCCTCTGATACCAACTATAACGACCCATACTTTGCATACATTTTTATTAATTAAAAATTAAAGCACACTTATTACAACATATAACAAAACCATGAAAGGATCGTATAGGTATAGTGTCTTGAAAAAATTGGAAACATAAACAATTGGTTCATAAAGCATTTACATTGTCTCCCATTTATTTCATCATATCTAGAGTCCCTTTTGGAATATCCTACTGAATAACCTTCTTCCTGACCTGGGGAAAGAAAACATACAAAAGGGTGAGCTCAAATTCTCAGTAAGGGTGAGCTCAAATGCTCAGTAAAGGAAATATCATATTCATAAGAACATAGCATTTCGAAAATCATAACCTGCAAAAGAGATTATAATATCATATCATGGGATAAATCACAGTAGTGAAATGTAATCCCAATAATCATAACACAAAACATGAAACTTTTTTCCATACACACATAATCATAGAGAATCATTTCTTAGTAGTCAAGACTCATTGACAAGACTATCTTTGCGGACAAAGTCCATTTCTGAAACGAGTTCACTCCTCGTTTCAGTCCTATTTCACTGAACCAGATTAACCTTCCATTACAGCCATGTCTATCTCATGAGATATAAATCATTACCCAATACATTAGAGGGAGATATATGTCCCACCCATCTCATAATTAAACCATTCTTATATGTGCCACAAAATCATAAATCATACATCATAGCATAACCCATGTAATAAAAATGGGAATCTTAAACATCATGCCATCATAACGTAATCCATATAAGATAAAAGGACATCATAAAAATAATTCCATTATAACATAATCAAATCAATGTAAAAATAGGGATAGAAACAGAACCCTATATTATCGTAGATGGAAAATAATTTTGATAAAACACATGAACTCCATTCTTGAGGAAAATATCCTTTCTACTTCCAAAACATTTTTCCTTTGTTAACATGTCAAATAATTTTAAACTAAAATAAGTTGATTAAAAATAAACTAGAAAACTTTTAAAGGAAGATTCATGGAAATAATGTTCTATGAATCCATTCATTCCGTATAAGTTAAAAAACATTATTCTCGTACTTTGGCTGGAAAAGTCAAAAAGAACCTCGTACTAAAAACGACAAAATATTCCTTTCATATCTTTTAATAAAAACTCACCAATGGGTAAAATTTTATTTAAACAATTGTAGGTGTATGGAAATAATATTGCATATTGAGGAAACATTGATGTGGATGATAAATATTCTCCAGTAAATTCTGAAGTATAAACAATCTCGTATAGAAATGAGATTGAAAGATTTTCCCTTAACTTAGGTACAATTTGCTTCATACGTGTCCAAAACACCTGTATAATGATTTAAATAATGTTATTTACTTATTCCATAATCTTAATCCTTTTTATGATATCATATATGGTTATATTCTTATCTTCATATTAGTAATATTTCATTGTTACATGTTATTTAGGTGTTTATTGCTTTTTGTTCTTATGCGTGTTTTTCTGAATAAATTCTTATTCGATACCTCATTTCCATAATGGTATTAGAGTAATATATTTCATATTTACTCATTCAATTTATTTATATTATCCTTAATTATTTAAGATCATGTAAAACGAGTCGCATCACATCGTGGAGACGGTATTCCGTACGTACGCACGAGCGATGATATCGTTCCCATGATCGTGGAATTGTTATGGAGTGTATGTATACTCTTTAAGAATAAATATCACTTTAAAATAATAATATATAGTTATTCTTAACACCATTATACCCATCCAATTAAGGTGGTGGTGGAAAATAGATTACACCACGGCGTGGAGACGGTATTCCGTACGTACGCACGCGCGGTGATTTCATTTTCCGTAGGATGGATAGAAGGTGAAATAGGGTTGTTTCATATTTATAATAATATATCATTATATTAGTGATAATTATGTTATTACTTCATAATGAAACAACTAATTAATAAGAAGTAGAAGAAGAAATAAAGTTGAAATAATCGGTAACGGGCATTACCTCTTCTTTGAAGCACCTCTTCTTAACCTCCTCTTAGGGCACTAAAGATGGTATTTGAAGAAGACCAAGACCTCTAGGATGTTTCTAGGGAAGTGGATAAGGGAAATTGGTAGGTATTGGACGATATTTAAGGCTCAATGTGGTGTGGGGAGGAGAGGGAGGAGGTGCCCTTTTATAAGGGAGGAGAGGGGCACCGTAGGAAAAACATAAAATATTATTTTATTATAAAGTCATATTCAGTTTTTAATAGCTCAAAATTGATTTATTTCGAAGATATGGTGGGGATGGGTCGAAATCATCTCAAACAATTGGTTTTAGACAAGTTTAGGTTACTATTTTAACCGTATCATTTAGATTTAACTCTATGTTAAATAATTTAACTTTTACCGTGTCTTCTTGTTTTCTTACACTATAAGGTTAATAAACTTACTATAACAAGAGAAAAAAACCCCAAGTTGTTAATTATTAATATATATAACCTTATATAAGTAATATGGCTTAACCTTAGATTTTTAGGAATAAAATAAGAATTAATAATATAATATTTGTTTTAAAAACTATTTTATGTCAATTTTGACACTATTTGGTACTTGATTTTTGTGAAAATCATAACATCATGATTAGTTCAAACAAATTTAATTAAATCAATTCTAACATGTAATATTAACCTAGAAAATTAGTGTAATTCATAAATTAACAAATTACATTTATTTTGGTATTTATATTATCAATTATGTTAATATTTCCTTAATAAGGTAATTACTGCATCATCACTATGTCATAAATAAATTAAATTATTTAAAGTATGAAAATTATAAATAAAATACCATTATGTTTGAAATATTTTTATATTTATAATGAATATTTATAGTCAAATTTATCTTCTGTATAACCCTATATTAAAAATGATTTAGTTATTAAACTTTGATTTTAACTATTTTAACCATTCTTTAAAAAAATTAATAATAAATATCCTAATCTAATCCCACTAGACCTAAATGGTCATATTTTATTCCTAAGGTTGTTTTTAGTCGAATTAAACTTATTCAAAAGAATTAGGAAATGTGTTAGGGTAATAATAATATCATTTTTACCCTTAATTACCCTATTTAATTTTAACCGTGGTAAATAAAAGTAAAAAGTTACTATTCACAAAAAAATTATTTTCTTGTCATTGAACCACATTTTAGTCCTTGATATTAACTATGTCTCTCGGATTTTTGAAATTCCACTCACAGAAGCGGTAAAATTCAGTTTTATGTAAACTTGCAAATTCTCTTAGGAGGTGGGTTAAAGACGGTGAAAAGTTCAATAAAATTTTTATATATCTAAAATTATTATAAAATGACTCCAATGAATTACATTGAACTTATATAAATATTATGTATCAATTTTGACCTAAAATAAATTTAAATAAAATTAATAATTATTTAAATAAAAATTCCGTTTTTAAATAGTAACCCAGTGTTTTCACTATTCATCAAAAATTGAAAGTTTTCAGAAAAATACCAAAATTTCACCCTAGGCTAATTTTGATATTCCGAATCCAAAATTGAAGTCCATTTTGAAAGGTAAAATTTATAAAATTTCAAAAAGTGGGTATTACTATTCATAACGGCTAGTTTTAATAATATTTTAATAGCATAACGTTGTTTAGTGAAACTCGGTATTGCGTACAACACACGCTATCGTTGAAGGTCGCGATTGCGTGTAAAGAAAGCCAAGCTAGTTTTGTTTGTAATGAAAGATTATTTTATATAACATTATACATAAAACAAAATATTTCTCATAAAATCTCGGGTGTTACAATCACTCAAGTATGCTAATAAAAAGAGACAAATGTCACAAGTGCATTCTATAATATAAATAGAAACAACAAGTATAGCACAACAATTGACCAATACAATCAATGAATGCAATTCAATCAATCCATCAAACCCATAGGTGAGACTCGTGCTCTTCCCAGGTGATCTAAAAATAATCCCAAGTATCACAATAGGAACATATGATGTAATCTCATACCACTGATCTCGTCCAAGTTTACTCATATGGTATCTCAAATATCACTCAAGGCATGGTAACTCTGATCTCATCCAAGGTATCTCATGTAGGGGACCGAGTATCACCTAAGGCATGGTGTATTAATATTTCCAATGGGTCTATCCACAGTTTCTCCACTAGGGAATCAGTATCACTTAGGAGTATAATAATCTTCACAGGAATCCCCTACATGTAAAACCTAAGCATCACCCCCGGTGCATCAGTTCATAATCCATCGAGCATGTGAGTACATCCATGAGTCATTAATATAGAACTGATGTTCTCTCCTTTCCCATATCTAGTGAACTAAGTATCCAATAACATCATAGGAAAGTCATATATCACAAGAAGGCAAGAAACATATATAAATCATGCCACCCAATAATCTTCTCTATACCACATTCTTCCATTAAATCAAGAGAAGTAATACAAACCAAGATCATTTGAATAATTCATATGGTAAGGAAATAATCCTTAAATATGATAAATCATGGAATGAGGCATTAGAAACGAGGTGTAGCATGTAAAAAATGAAATATAATCATGGGAACATGGAATTATCATTCCTATTGCCATATGTCACCAAGAACATCCCAATACCTCAGGCAATAAAGCTTCGTAAGCAAGGTTTACCATTCAAGACAACCAATTGGCATAAACAACAAGCATTAGAAATTCATTAGTACAAGGATATTGGCATGAAATAAAGGAAAAAAAGAATATAACATGAATTATAACATTAAATAAACCATCATAATCATTAAACATATGGCACAAGAGTTTTATTTACTTTCTCATGCAATTAAACACAAGGAAAGTGATATTCAAGTGAAACTTCAAGCATATCAAGGTATATGTCTTTTCACATGGGACAACCAATTATAATTGCATATTAATTTCTGTGGGGAACCTAGTTCATGGTTTATTACTCATAACCTGGGTCATTTACCAATTTAAAACATTTTAACAAGGTTCCACACACACCCAAGGTGGTTTTCACATTTATAACAATACGAAATTTAGGCCATTAAAGACGGCACACCCAAAGGGTTGGCCAAGGGAAAAATGAAGTCCCCATTAATGGGTTTCAACATAAGATATGGCCAATAAAAACATGGAAAATCCTAGTTTATTAATTATGTGATATGAATGCTTCGTCAAAAGGTTCTAGTTAGAGGCACAACAGTGTAATGCTAAAAATTCAATGAAATGATGGGAAAAAGATTAGGCACCCTACCTCATGGTTTTAGCACTTTGCAAGTCTAGTAACAAGGCCTGATTCAGCCCGAAATGGATTAATTAAAGATATTCATAAAAACTCCCAAAATAAATAAAAATATATATTGCATTAATATAGAACAATATATGAAGAGGGAACCATGGAATATCAAGGTGCGAAAGAGAGAGCTCACTAAGAAGAGTATGTATCTTCTGATGATGAAGGAATCAGATCACTATAGAATGAGATACTTAAAACCAAAAATAGGGATGAGGAAAACCTTTTTTCACCAAGAGGAGAAGAAAATTCTTATTAGATGGAAGGAGGAAGAAATAAAATAATTTGAAAATACTCATTAAGGGAAAAATCATCTTTTTACCCAAAAATGCACAGTGCATAGTTTGGCCACATGGTTTGGCCAAACCATGTGCTAACCGTGTGCATGGTTATTTAAAATGGGTATACCACATGGGAATGGTTAATGTTTTGACTAACCGTACACAAAATATGAATTTTCCCACTTTTTGAGACCTGAATCAGCTTGTTCGGACCAACCTGTTTTCCTCTTTTTCAGTGCTATGGGCTTCAAATGAGCCTTGGACACCCACAGAACCTCTTTTAACCTCAAATTATTCAAATTAAGGATCTTTTAAAGTAATTAATCCAAAAAATTAACAATTTATACCTTTGGATAATGTTAGGACATTAAAAATTGATGGTCATCTTTTACCTCTATTTAATTTTATATTCATTAACTTTATCTTGAAAAATTCACTTACATTTGATAATTTTTCATTGAACATTAAATTTATCTTAAATATCCATATAATTCGTAACATTGATATAATTATTTCTTAAAATGTATACTATTTCTATATACTATGTTTTTCAATGATAGTTGTTTGATTGAATTGGGAAATCACAATATTTCACATTCTTTAGTCAATACATATATTTATTAATAGGAATTTTGTTTATGAGTTAAATTAATCATTCAATATATGAGTAATTCTTTGAAAATTCATTGTTAAATGTGTCTCAGTTATGGATATCCCCTCAATGCATCAACAGTTCTTATGAGACAAACCAAAATTTTTTCCTTATTAAATGGGTTTTTTGTACCTACCCATAAATTAAATTATCTTTCCATAAGGAATTGATGGTAATGATATCATGATGTTTGAGACCATGAAATAAAACATTAATCATTTCTTCCATTGATAATTTATTTTTTATTATCCATGGAATTAATACATTGATATCATCCAAAATACATCTTCTGCACAAGTTATTGATTAAATGGAATGTGCTTTTAGTATTTGACCTTAACATATTGAATATTGCTTATTTATGTATGATATATTCCATTTTATATAACCCTTACTAATAATAATAGCTCACCCTTTTTAAACATTCCCTGAGATATTAAGAAGGATATTATAAATAGTATCATGGATTAAATAAGGTTTCTTATTCTATATATTTTATATTTCCTATGTAATATGAAAATTATATATTTATCTATTTCATAAAAACTATTGAACTAATAAATCCTATATGGTGAATCCATTGAATCTTATACCAATATAATAAATAATACACTGGCTCTATGTTACTAGATTTTAGGTTTTTATAGTTGGAAACAGAGAAATTTTAGTATAACTAATTGGGATTATATTTTAAATGAATATAGCTAATATTAGAATTATGATAATCTGTTATAGTATTTGATATCCAGTGATTCAAATATAAGGAAATAGGGCATTTTTAAAACCATTTCTCCAAGAATAAAGTAAATTTACCACAGAAGAAGAGATGGGGGAGGCTAAACATATTGAACTACTAAACATAATGTTGAAATTACAAGTTATGTGGTGAAAGGTACACTTATCATCCACACTTGAAGTGAAATTATTTTATTTTATTTAGGTTATACCCAATTTTTTATATCTAATAAATTTTTTGAGTGTATCGCATCCCCACCTCAACAATTAGACGTTGATTTGGTAGTGAAAACTCATAATGGTAGGATAACCACATCTGAAGTCTACATCTCCTCTATAATTTATGTTAGTGGTAATTTTATTCCTAGAAATATTTTTATTCTTTCTCTAGTTTAATTTAATGTAATATTTGTAATGTATTGGATCTCTCCTTATAGAACCCATATTATCTATAAAGGAAGGGAAGTTTCATTTGATAATCTGAATCAACCTCTAATAGTCTAACAACGTGAGGATAAACCTAAAATTCTAATGAAAATTACTTCCATAATATGGTTTTGGAAACATTTTTATAAGGGATATTTATTTCATTTGGATCGCGAGAAACTTAACATTAAAGATATTCCTATTGTATGGGATTTTGTTGATGTATTACTAGAAGAGTTGCCTTGTGTTCCACCAAATTTTGAATTTGATCTCTAAAGAGAACTCATACCTCATGCAATATCTATTTTAATGAATCCATATAAAAACCCCTAATTGAATTGAAATAATTGAAGAATCAACTCTAGGAGAATCTATATAAGGGATTAATTCGGCTTAGTGTTCCACTATAGGGTGAACAAATTATTTTTTTAACAATAAAGATGGTTCAATGCATATTTATATAGAATATAGGGAACCTAAAGAGATCACTATTAATAAAAATTTTCAACTACCCCATATCAATGATCTATTTTATCAATTACAAGGCACCCAATTTTTTTTCTAAAATTGATCTTCAATCTAGATATCATCAGCTAGTGATCAAGTAGGATATTCCCAAAATAACCAATTATCCCACTAGTCTACAACTGTATAATCTTCAATATGTATGATTTATATTCATTATGGATTAATAGTAATTCCATTTGGCCTTACCAATTCTCCCAATAGCTTTATGGATTTAATGAATTATTTTTTTAGAGATTACCTTGATCAGATTTTTAAATCATTATAGATGATATTATTATATATTTTAAGGGAAAGGAAGAGCATAAAGAAACATTGGTAATTGTGTTGATGACCCTAATGAAGAAAAAACTGAATTATAAATTTAACAAGTGTGAATTTTTTATTCAAAAAGTTTCATTATCCAGTTATATAATCTCATGTGAGGGTATATCGGTAGATCCTTCAAAGATATATGTTAGTGAGAAATGTCCTAGATCAACCATGGTAACAAAGATACATAGATTTCTTGGGTTGGATGGATAATGCTGATTATTTTTGGGAAATTTCTCACAACTATCCAATACAGTCACTAAGTTGGCTTAGAAGGGGGTTATTGTAACACCAAATATTTTTATGGATTATTTTTTTCAAATAAATTAAAATTATTTGATGGCTTGCATTACACATTACACCAATTTAATTATGGTTTATACACAACAAGAATTTAATCTAGCACTACATGAAATGAAAATATTATATTTAGGAACACACAACACTAATTTCATCTTATGTTACAAAAAATATCAAGTTTATATTGTGTTACATGCAATAATGAGCTTAGCTTTCATTACACGCAACACTGAGTTTATACAAAATGGGACATATCATAAAAAAATAATATTATAGTTATCACCAAGTTTTTAGAATAGAGGTTATGCAAGGTATTAACTAAATTATGAAAATATTTTTTATTCATGATTATAAAATTATTTCTGTAGTATCTAATAAGTTATAAATTAAAGCAAGAACTATTTGAAAATAAATAAATTCATTTTCTGAAAAAATATGTTTCTATGTACCAACAGATTTTATCTAAAAAAATTAAACAAACCACTATTTATGAATTAATTTAGTTAAATGTATATATTATATATTCAATAAAATATTTTACAATCATCAATTTTTTTTCTAGACAATATATAAGAATAAATCCAATTTTATTCATAAAAAGTTGTATTTTTCTAAAAGGCAGTTTTACCACCTTTTAATAGAACACTTATTTTAAAACTAAATTTTGAAACTTTTATAAATTATATATGAATAATATGCATTATTTTATAAATTTTAATGTCAAAATTATCTTAGGGTAAATCTTGTTTTTAAGAAGTTTCATTTTTTCAAGAATAGTGAAAAATACTTAATTTTATTCGACATCAAACTTTTTGTTAAAATTATTTTAATTGTTAAATTATATTTTAAATTATTTTTAAATATTATTTAGGCCATTATACATATTTTATTCCAAATTAATTTATTGGAATAAATTTAACCTTAAAATGGGATATAAAAATGTTTCAAACCTTTGAACATTTTCTCTTTAAAACACCATTGTCTCGTCTCGCCTATGGGATTAATTTTAAATTAATTTCTTCCAATTATGTTGTTATAATTTTGAAAAATGCATACCATATTTGGAATCAGAATAATTTATAATTTATAATAAGTTCAAAATAATTTTTGACTAAAATGATAGTGAAAACAGTTAAAATTAATTACAACGATTAAGAGAAAAATGAGATTACCAAGGAACTAAGCTTTAAACCTAAGCGGGAAAATCACCTTAAAACTTCTTAAAAACCCATTTTATTGAAATAATTATACCATACATCCTCTTTTATAAAAACAATTTCATTATTGGAGGCACATTAGGTATTGGATACCTCCCAATAGTGTTTACCTTTTTGGTATTTAAAAGAATGTCCCTCTTTCTCCAATATAGAAGGGAACTCACTCTCCCCACTTATGCACACCTCTAAAACAATTTGGATCAAACAAACCCTATAAAAATATCTTCCAAAATTCTCTCATATCATCCTATAATCCATAATTTTGGCATAAATTCTTCCAAGTAAGTCCTTTATTGCAAACCAAATGTATATACCCAAAGAAGAGGTAATGTTAGTCAATGGACATTTTTGTTTTGTTTCTTCCACAAACCCCTTTAATTTATTTTTATATCATGATTATATAATAGCATAATTATATTTAATATAATGATATTATATTATTTTATGGTTATTACCTAAAACTTTACATGCATCCATCAAATGGGATACACAATCATCGTTCGTTTGTACGGCGTACTACCGCCTCACGAACTCTTGTCAGTCCTTCTTCCATTCCCACATTTCATGTTTGGGAATAATGATTTATTTATAGTTTATATATGATATTTATGAGGTTTTTAATATTATTTAATTATAATATAACAAATACATTCATTATTTCCATTTTATGGTAATATGATAACATCGTTCATCAGTGCGGCTGACTACCCCCTCATGAACAGATGTGATTTGTTCATGCTTTACATGGAATGTATTAATAATTGGTCTAATATAAATATGTTATATATATGAAATAATAAATATAATTTAATAATAATACATATATATATATATATCTTTGTTTATATAATTTACTTTTCTTTCTTTTGATATGATAAGAAAATGGAAACAGTGTTCATGTGTACGTACGACTTATTGTCTCCTTGAACAGTGTATTTAATTTCCTATTTCTAACTTTTATATATTATTATAAATAAATATATACTGAATATATATTATGTTAATATTATTTTTTAAATTATAAAAATTTTTAAATCATTATCATAATAGAAAGTCCAAAAATAACAAGTCATAATATATAGGGAAAACAAAGCAGTTATTACCCAAAACGCAACTTTAACATGGAATTGTTAAAAAATGGGTAATATAAATTCATAATAAAATAATATATAGAAATATATATATATATATATAAATGGTTATTTTAAATATTTATAATAAAGATATATTTGTTATAAAGGATTTTTGAATGTGTATAGATGAATTCAAGACTTAAGGAAAGGGGATTTCCAGTCTCACTTTTATTTTTGCGAGACTTATACCATATTAAAGACTTATTTTTTTATGGTGTGTATAATGCCCTATGAAATTTTATATATTTAATTTAATTATTTAATGATGTTAAATGTTTTAATTAATGTTATTATTTCATGGAATCACTCATCAAAAGTTACTCAAGTAGTATAGAATTTTCGTGTCACTTTTTATTTTTGTGAGACACATGCTTTATTCCCCACCTCTTTATTCTATATGGTGTATATACTTCCCATTAATTGATTTTATGATAAATATAATAAAATTTATTATTATTCACATATCCAATAGATTACATATCTTTCATGGGGTTTATGGTTCAAAGTTTACCAAATTGGTTAGAGACTTTTGTCCCAATTTTCATTCTTTGAGACACATGTTATGTTATGCACCTACATTCCTTTATGAGGCTTATATATTGCCTCGTTGACATTTTATATCATGAAAATACTTATTTTAATGATATTTTAAGCTTCATTTAATGTTATTATTTCATGGGGATTAGGATTCAATGTTACTAAAGTGGTAAGAGTTTATTGCTAAAATCTCATCATTTATTGGAATTATTAATGATTATGATTACATTGATGAAATATTATAATCCATATATCCAATATAATCAGTAATTTTCTTCTCATATGGTTATTAATTATATATTAATGTAATGTTCAAATTTTTCCACTCTTTTCCACTTAAGATAAATAAGAAAAAAAACTTTAGGGGAATTTGACTTTATCTCTCTCTTTGGTCAGAAATATGTGTACTTTAAAAAACTGTTTTCTAAAAATGTTTACAAAATGTTTTCAAAATATATTTTAAGATCCTTTTTTGAGGAAGAGTATTTTGAAAAAAAAAATATGTTTTAAAAATCATTTTTAAAGTAGAAAGGATATTTTCTTGAAGAAATGTTTAAAATGATCGTTCAAAATTATTTTCTATCTAAGATGACATCATTTGATATAATTTATTTTTTAATTGGGGTATGTTCTTAGGATACCATTAATATTATTCCACTGAATGGTATATGTTTTTATGGAATGATTATTATAAAACCCATTTCTTTTCGATGGCTTAATCATGTTCCAAAGAGATTGAAATAAAACCCATTTCTTTTTATGGGTCAATTAGGTTATATGAGAATTATTATTTTAATGATTTTCTATAATGATATTAAATATCTTTATACTTTATTCATGTTGTGGTTTATGTACATTTCTTATATGATGGGTATCCCAGATAGAATCGGTTAATCCTATTATAGATTATATGATGGGGTGTCCCAGACAGCACCGGGTAAGCTCTTTATTCTTATATGATAGGGTGGCCCAGATAGTGACGGGTAAGCATGTTATAGCTAATATTATGGGGTGGTCCAGATAGAATTGGGAGAGAAAATTATAGATTTCATGATGGGTGTTCCTAGATGGTGATCAAATTCATTGGGTAAATTTTTATATCTCATGAGATATATATGACTAGAATAGGGAGTGAACTCAGTTCAGTAATACAGGGCTGGAACGAGGAGTGAACTCAGTTCAGTAATATGGGGATGTAATAGTATATTAATTTTTTTAGTAAAGGACTTTTTCTTCTATTATGTCCTTTGAAATGACCATTGACTAAAATGGAAATTATTATCCACGGTTATTTTTATGCCACAAATTCAATGCCTTATTTCTATGTTATAATATCATAGATTATGCTCTTGATTATTTTATGATTTAGGTCTTATGATCTGCCAATATTTATTCTAGGTCTCATGTGTATGATCTTTGATATATAGGGTATGATCTTAAAATGTTATTCTCATATTATCAAAACCTTATTTTCATGTTATTCTTACATGTATAATTTATTTACCCTTACTGATTATATGAGCTCACCCTTTCTTATGTTTCCTTTCCCTAAGTTATGAAGAAATTTTTTAAGTAGGATTTCTAAATGGTAATATATTTGTGAGAAACACTGATGATCTTTCACCAAGTTAGAATATTTTGTCCCATGTTTCCAAATACACAAAACTATTATGGTCCTCAGACATGTACTTTTTTAAAGTGATGAATATTCATCTAAAATGATGTAATATTCATGATTGAGATGCATCGGTCACTATTGTTGGTATCAATGAAAAGGTTTAGTTAACCTATGGAAATTGTGATGAGAAAACTTTATTGAAATCCCTAGGGATATTTCTAAGAATATGTCTGGGGATGTCTCTAAAGACAATTCTGAGGATGATTTAAATTATTGGAAAATTTCATGGATTTTTTTTAAAGGATAGAGAAAGTTGTTTCCTATAAATACATCCTTTTCTTGATACTAAAAGTGGATGTGTCTCTAGAACATATATACTTTTGGGAATAACCTTGAAAAAATTATATTGATCTAGACTTGATTGGGAAATAGTGCACGAAAAATGGGCCTTATTGCACACCTAGTTTGACACTCCTTGGGGATATAATTTGAAAATTCAAAAACTAATTATGAACCATCGATAAGAATTTAAATAGAATATCACTATGAATAACCTAGGATAAAAATGATGTGTAAATTATTAAAGAATAAGGTTTCATGATTTATCCATCCTATAAGTAACTGTTCATGATTATATTGTTTTCCACTCTGATTGGTGTTTCTCACATTACTCCTTTTGGTTTTTGTCAATGGTTGGAACCCAAATGAACTATGTTAACGCTAAATGAAATAGAAAATGTGATGATTTTACTCCTAATAAACCAAACAATATTGGATCTAGAATGAAAATTATTGCTGATATGCTCAAACAACATTCCCAATCTATGAATTGTGTTGAACATCCAAATGAGAAAATGAGGAAACAATGTTATGTTTATCCCTTCATGAGGAAATATCCAACTTATTTTAGTGGTTCCACTAATCCACTAGTTTTTTAGCAATAGATCCTTGCCATTGAAAATATATTTACTATTATTCAGTAATTATAGCTTGAAAAAGTTATTTTGGATACTTATCATTTGTTAGGTGAATTGGATAAGTGGTGTACTCTTATTAAGAACATGGGGGAACCAGAAGAAATTGAATCTATTGAATGGGAAGAGCTTAAGGGGATATTTTTTAGTATGTAATTTCCTAGTATTCTATAAAAAATGATGGATAAGTAATCTCTTGAGCTCAATAAAAAGGGAAATAAATAAATTGGTAACTATGAAGCTAATTTTACAATACTTTCAATGTACTCTTATGGTTTTATCATCAGCCTATAAAGAAAAATCGATCGATTATTTCATTGACTAAAACAAAGTCCTCAAAAGGCCTTGGATATAAGATACTTGAGTATCTATGAAGAAGTCATTTGATGTACACTGAAGGTGGGAATTGAAATTGAATATTCCACCCATTCCTCTATTTTTGAAAAGGAAAGGAAGATCGAGTCTGATGAAAACTCAAATGGTGGAACGAAATTTTAGACATTAGTGTGCCAGAAATGTGGGAAGAAGCATCAAAGGAATTTCTTGAATGGATATGGGAGGTTATTTAAATGTGTAAAGGTAGGTAATAAATACCCTTAATGTAAAAATTTGATAAATGATACATTAAATTAAATAGAGGAGAAGATAATTCCAACTAAAGAACCTCCCACACTCCATTATTGCAAGTGCAAGGAGTTTATGAATTATGTGAATCAATACCACAATCCAAGGGATAATATTGATGATAATCCACAAAAAACTATGAGTAAATTGGAAAAAGGAAAATATAATGAAATAATAATGGATGAATTGAATCATTATAATTAGTTCACACTTATCGTGCCTTTTTTAGTTGGGTAATTTCATGTTATATTTTGTATGAAGAAGCCCAATTAAAATTTTATTATTGATCCTTTGGTGAAATTTCAGGGGATTATCTCCCTTTACATGGGTTTTGGAATAATAAGATCACATTTTATATTCTATCAGTAAAAGTAAAAACCCATGTTACCAATGAAAATGTGTTTGGTATAAGATAAGTTCTTATTTATGGAATAAAGGGTGAATTATATTATAGAAGGGTAATAAGGTTAACCATTTATGGAATGGTTTGAGTTGAACATTTGATGAGGTTCTGAATATTAATGTATAACTTCATCTTATAAATATTTATTCATATTGTATAGCCCTTAGTAACCATTTTACATTAATATATTGAATGAAGTATCATTATATTTATGGAAATTATTATTTTTTGGTGCTTCAGGTATAAAAAATTAAACTTCATTTTTAGAGTATGATATGAAGTGTAAATATTTTAAGTCATAGGAAATGGGTGATATTGTGTATATGAAATGAAATGAAATCAATTTATTTTACATCCTTTTGAAAATTCATGGACTTTAGTAAAAGGATCTTGAAATAAAATTTTGTTATTTTATCATCATTTTCTGATGATATCAATGACCTATTCATGCCTAATTGAGTTGTGGTTTTACGCAAACTAAACTTCTCTAGATCACCCACTTTCTTGGGATTAATGATGTTTATCACTGTCAAAAGTTATTTATCTTTTTCCTCCATGTACAAATATTTACTTTACACCTATATTCTTTATAATGTCCTCAACTAGATGCATCTAATCTAGTGCGCTGAGATAGTTCTCCATGATGCTTCAAGGGTGCCTCCCTATATTCTATAGGCTATCGACTATCTTCAAGGGCCTAGTGTGTGATAGTGGGGAGGATATTCCCTCATAACAGATTAAGAAAATAGTGTGAATAGCTAAGTATCATACGTAGTATTTAATAAATAGAGTGAAGAAGTAGTAAAAAAACAAAAACTGAACATGATGTAATAATAAATGAAAATTATATAAAATCTGGAACAATTATGCCATACTCACATTACTACTCACCCATTGGGAGACCCTACATAATAGGAGTAAATTAAAGAAACATGAATAGACGTATTGGTCTCTACTACTAAATTCATGCCATACCACATACTCGGTCTCTAGACACTATCAAACTACACCAGCCCAAATAGAAGTATCCACACGAGAATATCTTATTGATCATGAAACTTTATGACTCATCCAAATCTACCAAGAAATCCATACTCAAATTGAAATGTAGACATAAGGTCTATACACACACTAAGGTGAACATACAATGTTGAGAATATAATCTCAGTTGGCCACTCAAATGAAAAACCTATAAATCTGCTATCATAAGTTCATGAAAATAAAATATTCTCAACCTAACAAAGACACAACTAAATATATAATTAAATAATCTAACAGGAAAACATATTCAAACCCTGGGTCTGTTATCCCATATGAATGGTAAAGGTGAAATGAATCCCCTTGGGATATTTATGACATAGGCAGTGACGCAATCTTGAAGAAAACCTAGTGATGCAATATAGATAATGTAGTCATAATGTTGAATTGGGCCTCTAGTCCATGTTTAGGGCCCATTGGCCCTTTTTCATATGGGTTATACAATGGGTCTCCCTCTACCCAGATGAAAATAGATATTTTATTTCATAATAAAAAAATGATTAAATCGTGATTTTTTTATAAAAAACTAGTATATTTATATTTATATGTGTATATATGTATAGTCCTATACCTATACATATATACATAAATATGAATATACATGAGTAAGGTGGAAAAATATCACAAAAACATTAGCAGTCAATCCTTGGGTCCATAATCTTGATCTCTTGGAAATCATGTGCATGGTAATTGATTTGATTGATGTTCCACTCAAGTCATGTATCATTTAGTAGATCTCTATTTATGTAATACTGATCAAAGAATGACTAATTTGGCTAATTTTAGAAATTTATACGAGCAAGAAAAATCACCATAGGGGGAAACTCATCCTAACTTCGGGTTCAATCGTACACACCTCCAATCACTATAATGAAGGATTCCAGGGAAATATATCTGTACATTTTATAAATGGTCCCTAAGCTAGACACCATGCAACTCATTTCATATAAATACAATCCAATGTATGATGCCTAGGTCTTGGTCCACATGCTGTCCTGAAATTTGGAAGTTGGGTGAACCCAAAGGGTTTGACCCTTATGTGATCTGTATAGATAGATCACTGGAGAAGTTCCATGCCCAGCTATAGAGGTCTATAATAAGGGAGATAATAATAATCCCCATCACTTAAGAGATCATAATAATCCATGAGTATTCAATGATTTGAAACACCGTATCCAACATTGTGGTCAAGTAACCAATCAGGGAGAGTGTAATCACCCTTATCCCTTGGGATAGAATAATCATCCATGAGTATAAATAGATCGAGAAGAGAAAAATAATCCTCAACACATGTCAACCATAGGATAGTGGAATAATCCTCACCACAAATCAATAAGTGGAGATTGGAATCATCCTCATCACTCGGGACAGTGTAATCATCCACGAGTGTCATTACTGGGGATGTCATTCCTATATATCATAATCATAGTCTCAACAACCAAATCTCAAGAAACACATTCGGAGATCCAAATAATATAATAATCAAATATATGGATCAATATACAGATCCCACGTATTAGCTCTGGGAATGCAAATGATGATGAGAAATAACATGGCTTGGAAGCTAGATCCCAGGAAATACATCTGATCATCCCAATAATGAATAAGATGGATTCCAGAAGAACTTCTAGGAACCCTAAAGGGAAGGAAACATGAATTGAATCAGGCCTATCAGCCACCAACTAGGAAACGCCTTTTTTAATCATCAATGCATCTGCAATAAATAGTTCAATGTGTAAATAAAAGAGTGAGGGTATCTGAATGCCTAACCCACCACTATTACCATAGCCCCATGGGCTTACATGTTCTTCATGGGCTCTAAGGTGACACCTGCAACCATCTCTACCAAAACCTGACATACTAACTCATGGTTGATCAAGAATCAGGGCACCCATTAGGTCCCTTAAGTGATAACATATGATAGGCATCCTACTCAGTGTCCTAATCTATAAAGGTAAAAGGGGGAATCCTACATAGGATACTATAATGGTAAGTAAACAGAGGTATCCTACTTTGGATCCTTCGAATGGTACATAGGAAGGGGGTGTCCTACACAGGACCCTTAGGACATCGTAAGAAGTAGAGGCGTCCTACATGGTATCCTTATAAGGGTATATAGGAAAAGGGATCCAATAATGTATTCCCTATTTAATCTTGTATGAAAAGGAATCCTTCAGGGCATCCTTAGTATCAGAAAGAATATAGATTCATCCTACATGAGATAATCTAGGTCGAAATGTAAGCATGTGAATCCAACAAGGAATCCTTGGAAACAACCAGTCTCATGGCCTCCCAGGATAGAAGGGCACATATAATAAGGAATAAGTCCTAAAGTAAAAGCTCTAAGAATTGTTCATAGATTATGTCTCATGGACCATCTTAAAAAATGGTATCAAACTACATCCGTCCAAACACACAACATATCATTCTCATTTCAACTCTCTCTCTCTGGAGATGACTAAATTTGATTATTGGAGGAAGAAATTATCTATTTATATATAATCTTGAAATGACTCTTAGGAATCCTCAAACCACCTCAAGTGTTTCCCCATCATGATGTACATGGAAATATACTCAAAATCGACTACTCTTGGGTCCAATTCTGACTCCTTGAATAAAGATATGATAAACATGAAAACCCCAAAAAGGGTAGAGAAGGAGTACATGGCATGTCATCCCTAGAACAAGATGTGTCCCCTCTAAGACCCAATAGGGTGTGTACTTCATCCATTCAGGGAATGTAAAAGTCTATGTACATGTTGTGTTGGTCATGTTCACGGTGTGTACCTTACACGAGGTACCTACCCATGTACCTCAAATTATCTAGCCATGTATACCACCAGGATGTGTACCTTTACATGACATGAAACCCACGTGGGATTTGTCCTTGTACTCTACACTTCCATGTGCCCCTACATAGGCTATCAGACTGGGTACTCAAATACATAGCCATGACCCAGTATATGGCGTGTAAACATAATACATGTAATATACTTAAAAAGGATCATCTTCCCAAAACAAGAATAAAACATGGCATGTGTTATTTGAACCAAACATCGTGTGATGAGGAATCATGAATGGGAAATCCTTCATAATTCCCTAAAAGCCACATTTTCACCTCAAAAGCAGTATATCGTAGCACTAGGGTTCCTAAGAAAGAATAAAAGAGGATTAATACTTAAAAATGAAAAAAATATAGGTATTTGTGGAAAAACAACAAAATGGCCTACCTTTCGGTGGAATCTGCCAAAGCTTCACTCGTTTCAATGGTCCATGATCGTTGAATGACAATTTGGCATGTCTCAAGCTCCGCTACAATACCATTGTTCCTCTCCCTCTCATTATCTAAATCCATATACTTTTTTATCTATTGACCATGATATGAAGGAGATATATAGGGGGTGTATGGGAGAAACCAGTGTATGAAGGATGAAAAGAAAAAAGAAAATAAAGAAAAATAATAAAAATAAAATAAAAATAAAAGGGGGCTCGGCCCGACCCTAGTTCCCAACATAAGTTTATGCCCCACCTCAAAAACAAATTCACAATTATGGACTCAAAAGAAGAGACAAAATCTCAATCTGACACTCTATTCAAAATATATGGTCAAATGAACCTGCATACATAAATTAATATTTATTTAAATAAATATTAATTATTAATTATTCCACTAAAATTTGATCCATTTGGAATTCTAGAAAAATATTTCCCTAGTGCAAACACACTATTTTGGGAACAATGAAGTTGTTAAAAAAATTGTCTGAGATCATCCACTAGGGTAAAAACCATTTTCCCCCTAGTAAGAATAAAAAATAAAAAATTCAAATTTCATATCAAAAATCCAGTTTGAAAAAACAACGGTCCTTACAATATTTCCACCTTAAGATATATTATCCCAAATAATCCTAGTGGTAAGAATAGTAATGACAATCTCAACTTTAGAAAGTGCACAAACAAGTTATCTTAACTGTCCAATGACCAGTCTCATAACATCAACAACTATCTCGTACATAGGATATGTTCAAATACGATCGATCTAGTACTCCACACCATAGGAATACTCTTATCATCATAAAAAAAAACCATTATCTAATCTCAATGGCCCAAGTAAAATACTGAATTTCAACTAAAAATGAGGTGCACCACCCTGAAATGGCCAATGGTGTACTCCCCACCATACAGCTTACCTTATACCACTCCCCGAGCACATCCTCAACAGGTTTCCATCACCAAACCAGGAAAGATATTTAAAATAAAAAACCTCATCATAGAGTCAATTATCTCTCAGTTTAATCAAGATGATGTCAAGATGGATCATGATTGTTTCTAATACAGAGTACACTAAAATTCCATTGAAAGGTGTGTACAAAACTCCTGATCACTTCTCACATCCAACAAAGCTACACTTTCTTTTCACTAACACCTAACACCATGTCTCCCTATAAAGTGTGTCTAGGTCCATCCATGGGTCAACCATATTATGGTACCCAATCCATATTTGATGTTTCCTCTACCAAAGAGGTACATTCATCACATTAACCACAACTCTCATGAAAACAACGACAAATATAAGTCCTCGAAAAAATCATTCCTCTGCTCACTCCTAGACACTAACAAATTTATGAATTTAAATGGTTCCACATGCCAAAATTTTATACCCTTTCACCCAAATCATACTCTAGCAAGTCATTCATTATATGTCTTGGTTCACCATGCTACACGACACGTCGGTCTCATTAATCCATAAGTTTTCTTGTAACTCCTCTTCAAAATTGGGTGCTTCATCTGTGCAATGATTTATTCTACACTACTAAAATTTCAACCTTTAACAATTCTTGGCATTATTAGTTCTAGCTAAAAGGGAAGATAAATTTCCCCTTTATTAGTGCTAGAAAAAGGGATGATAAAGGGGGGGTTTTCTCAGTGCTAAAAAAGTGATGATAAAGGAGTTACTTTATCAATGATAGTAAAAATTACTAATAAAGGACCCCCCCCCTATATTAGCACTAGAAAAAATCTCTAATAAATAGGGGCCTTTTCAGAACTAGTAAAAAAGTACTAATAAAGGTCCCCCCTTTATGACCGCCAAGGGGCACCTTTATTCATGGTTTTTTACTAGTACTAATAAAGTATCACCCTTATTAGTGATTTTTATAGCATTGGTAGAGGATATATTTAATAAAAATATTATATTTCATTAAAAATATTATATTAATTTAGATATATATTTATATTGATATAAATATAATATATATTTTTAAAATATGATTTAGAAAAGGTGAAATGCACATTTACATTTAATATATAATATATTTAGTGAAAATGGATTATAAAATAATTACAAAAATATTAATTAATAATTTGAAAATTATTATTGTGTAATAGTCATTTAATAACAATTGGATGACATAAAAATGAAATGAATTAATTAATGGTCTAACATAAGTTGAAAATATGAGATGAACTTGAAATGTCCATAACTTTTGATCGAGGAGTCTGTTTGGGCTCTACCAAATATCAAATCAATTTTTCTGACAATATCTATGTTTTGGTGACCTTAGGAACCCTATGTTCGGTTTTTAAGGCAAAAAATGTCCCAAAAGGCCTCTAAAACTGAATTTTTAGTCGAAGTATCCTAGTTTTTTAACATTTGATGGAATTTTAGCCTTGTTTAAGAGGGGTGTATTGTATTTTTTGGGAAGATACTGAATTAATTATTAGATAATACATTGATATTAAAAATATGGTTTTTAATTTTTATCAGTTTTTATAATTTATTTTTATTTATAATTAAATACATGAAGATTTTCTTAAATTTACTTATAATAAATCGATTTTATAAACACAAATTTAATCATATTTAAATAAAAATGTATATTTGAATATATAAACCAAATTGAAATCAATATTTATTATTCATTTTATTTAAATTAACAAACTATCCATTTTATTTACATTATAAAAATATATTAATATGTATATATAATTTTTATATATACATATGTTTGTGTAATAATAAAAATAAAAATATTTATATTTATATTCAAATATATATAAATAAATATTAATATATAATATATTTGAATAAATTTAATCGTACATATATATATCACACATTTTTAAATATATACAAATAAAGGTAAATGTCATATAATAGAGAACAAAAATGGGAGAGTGGTAATAGAATCATGTCACAAAAGGGAAGTCCTGGGATCAAATCTTGGTGCACGTAGGTATTTGGGGGAGCATTCTAGAATTGAGGAAAGGGGGTGGAAGCGTGTGAAATATGTTAGGGAGTATAAATTCCTAATAAAGGGGACCTGAAAGAACTAGAAAAGGGAGTGTGGTTGCGTGAAAACAATATTTTTTTCAATAGTGCCTTGATCGTCTGTCACCCGACGTCATTTTAGTCATGATTATCTTCTTGTACTCTGACTAAATTAGAAATGGAGGTTGCACCGGTACACCATGCCAAGTACATGAATATTCCTTCCCATCAAATCCAATCTCACTACCAAAGCACCCTGGGTTTTTATCTAAAGCTGAAGGCATCAACATGATTATATTGAAAAACTCAAGAACCTACCATTCCTCGATCACAAAATGAGAATATAACCTAGATAAACACATAAAAAGACATTCAAAGACCTTATCAAACCTCTCTCACATATGTTTCCTTTGAATAAAATGAACATTGACCTACATAGGATCACAAGGGTTTGAGTCAAAATTATGTTCCCCTAAGTCATCCACCTATCCCTACCAATCAAGTCTCACAAATTGGTCACAAGGTCTCACTAACCAACCTAAAACATCAAACCTCTAAAAAGAAGTTAAATATCATAATGACCAATGAATGTTAAAACAATCAGCATGGCCTAAAGGTCCCCTAATCCTCTCCAACCATCCTCATAAGGAACTACTCCCTGGAATTCATGAAACAAATTTAGAAAAGAGATACTGAAATGAAAATCACTGGGCATTTGTATATGGTAATACCCTTTCAAGTCCTAGTTCATGAGAAAATAAATTTTACCCATCAATATTGTACTCAATGATCTGACTAGAAAACCACAAGTGAAGGTCGGTTATGTAGAATGTCATTATAATCAAAAAAAATAAAACACTGTATAGATTTTTACTAACACTTTAAATAACTTAACCTGAGAAAAAAATCATACAAGTGGTATAACATAGGGGAATCATGTTCCTTGTCAACCTAATAGGGTAAATAGATATCTATTACATGCGGATCAAGTCATCATCCTCACCACAAAATGCCTCAACATCGATCCACATGACCTACCATTAGAAGGAAATATATATATATATATATATATATATATATATATATATATATATATATGAATGTAGGATCAATTGAGTAGAATTCCACCAAAAAACTATATGGGAAAACATCATTTAGGTTTTTGATAAAACGTTAAACTTTTTTTCCTCTATCGTTTGTAGTAATAACACACTAGAAGGCTTATATGATGTGAGTTATATGTTCCAAATATGATGCATGATATGCCTCTTTCATTTTACACCTCAGAGTAAAAATCAATCACCGACATTTTGTCAATAGACAATATCCATTGATCCATAATAAATCACAAAATCCACGCAACATGTGCATTGATCAAATTGAAAATCAAATAAAATTATAAAATTTTAGATCAAAACAGCAATCTCATACCCTAGAAACTAAGACTTCTCACTAGAATACGGGTTCTCAATGCACTAGTCTGATATCCATCATAGGTTCTGAAACCTTCCTTATACTCCTTTCTGCCATATTTGAAATAGTAAACCCAAGGAAATGAATATATCTGATACTAATTTTTAACATCTCAACCTGGATTCCACTAATTCAGTGCTTTGAGCTGGTTCACTATGAGGCCTTATGCTCCTCCCTATAAACTAGAGGCTTATAACTAGTAACAAGGTTCTATAGTATGACAGTGGGGAGACTCTAACGTCATATCAGATTAATAAAACATTATAAATAGATAATTATCATACAAATTAATAAATAAATAGAGTGAGTAACCATTAAATAAACTGAAATTGAACCTGATATAATAATAAATGAAAATACTATAAAATACTGAATACATATTTCATATATAAAACATTTCCCACCCATTGGGCTGACCCTACATAATAGGAGTAAAAAAAGAAATAGAAATAAAATTAAAGTTCTCTACTACTGACTCTAAGCCATACCACATATTCAGTCTCCACATATTTTTGAACTGCACTAGTCCGAACAAGAGTATCCACATGAGCGGCTCGACTCGTTCATGTAACTTTGGGCCTTGATCCTATCTAACATGAAATCTATGATCATTATAATAAGTAGACATAAGGTTTTTATGCATGCTGAGGTTCATGTACAAGTGTAAGAATATAATCTCAGTAAGACACCCAAATGATAAACCAATAAATCTGTTTCCATAATTAAATTCTAATGAAATATTCTCATCCTAACCAAGACAC
The DNA here is from genome assembly GCA_963277665.1 of Viscum album. NCBI lineage: Eukaryota > Viridiplantae > Streptophyta > Magnoliopsida > Santalales > Viscaceae > Viscum > Viscum album. The sequence goes on along the minus strand of OY728120.1, from coordinate 918,652,940 downwards.
AATTGAAGAGATAAATAAATCATAAAATGTGAAACCATATTCGAACCATTGGTCTGTGATACTGATCAACCAGGCGAGGTTCTATAAAGTATATTTATAGCACCATACTTATAAATATATACATAAATATGAATATACATGAGTAAGGTGATGAGATATCATAAAAACATTAGCAACTAATCCTTGGCTCTATAATCCAAATAACTGTGACATATTCGGCAAGGGAATTGAGTTGGATGTCATGCCACTCAATCCATGTATCATTTATTTGATCTCTAGGGTAGTAATACCAATTGATGAAGACCTAATTTGTCCAATGCAAGAAATGTATCTGAGAAAGATACATCACCATAGGGGATACTCATCCTAACCCTAGGTTCACCCATACTCACCTACAATCACTGTAAAGAATGATTCTAGGGAATTACATCCATACCTACTATAAATGGTCACTGATTTGGATTCCATGTCCCTTATTCCATGTAAATATAGTCTAATATATGATCCCTAGGTCTCAGACCGTAGGCAGTCATGATATTTGGAATATGGATGAATCCTAAGGGTTTGACCCTTAATAAATCTGTTAGGATATATCACCCATGAGATGCCATTCCAACCCATGCAGGTCTCTAATACTAGAGAGAATAATAATCCATATCACTCAAAATAGTGTAATCCTCCATGAGTATCCAATGATGTGAAACTCCATGTCCAACACCATAGTCAAGTAATTGATCAGTGAGACTATAATCAACTATATTACTCGGGATAGCATAATCATCCATGAGTATAATCGGATCGATGAGAGAGTAATCGTCTTCATCACATGTCAACTTGGGGAGAGTAGAATCATCCTCATCACATGGAAACCAGAGGAGAGTGGAATCATACTCATCACTCAATATAGTGTAATCATCCATCAGTATCATTACTAGGGTCACCATTAACATATATCATATTCTTAAGATCAATACCCGAATCCTAGGAAACATCTCTAGAGATCCCAATAATATAATAATAAAATATACAACTCAACATCCAGATCCCAAGTAGTAACTCTGGGTAGAAAAATGAACATGAGAAATAACATGGCTCAGAAGCTGGATCCCATGAAATATATTTGAGCATCATAATAACGAATAAGACGGATCCTAGGAAGACAATATGAGAATCCCAAATATAAGAAAAGATGTATCACATCAGGTCCACTAGCCACCAACCTGGAATCACCTTTATTAATCATCACTACATCAGTAGTAAAATGGTGAAAGTATAAATAAAAGAGTGAGGGTGTCCGAATGACTAACCCACCTATACTACCACATACCTATGGGCTTAAAAGTTTGTAACGGGTTCTGAGGTGACACATGATACCATCTCTATCCAAAACTGAAATGGAAAATCTAGGTTCTTTAAGCATTATTTGACCCACTGGGTCCCTTAAGTCATAACATAGGAGAGGCATACTACATGTGATCTTCATATATGAAGGTAAAATGAGGAATCCTACATCGGATCCTCTAATAATATGTAAAGAGAGGCATACAACACCAGATCCACAGAATAGTACATATGAATTGGAATTCCAACACAAGACCCTCAATAAAGTGTAAAAATCATAGGAATCATACATGGGATCCTCATAACAGTATGAAGGTAAGGGGATCCAACATGGGATTCCCTAAGATAGCTTATAAGAAATGGCATCCCTCAGGGGATCCTTGATATCAGGAAGAATATAGAGGCATCCTACATGGGATCTTCTATGCTGAAACATAATTAGAGGAATCCTATAGGGGATCCATGGAAATAACCAGTCTCATGGCCTCCTAGTCCAGAAGGGAAAATCTCGTAAGGGATATTTCCTTAATAGAAATCTACAAGAATTAGTCATGAAAGATGTCTTAGGGAACTTATCAAATCAAGGTCTAAAACTAGGTTCGATTGAACACCCAACCTATCATTCTCATTTCATATCTCTCTCTCAAGATAAAACTGAATTTTATTACTAGAGGAAGAACCTATCTATTTAGATGAAATCTCGAAATGAATCCTTGGAGTCCCTAAACCACCTCAAGGGTTTCACCGTAATTATCTATGTGCAAAGATACTCTAAATGAATTGTTATTGGGACCAATTATGACTCCTAAGAGAAGATATAAAAAATATGAAAACCCTGAAAAGTGTAGAAAAGGAAGAATGCATGATGTTTCATCCCTGGAACATGTTGCGTCCCTCTCAGCCCACTTGGGTGTGTACTTCAGCTATACATGGCATGTAAAATCCCAAGTCCATGATTTTTTGCTCATGTACACTTTGTGTACCCTACATGGGGTACCTACCCATGTACCTCAGTTTTCATATCCACGTATACCATCTATCCATGTACCTATACATGGTTTATGACCCACACAGGGTATTGATATGTACTCTACACAACCATGTGCCCTTACATGGGCTGTCTAGCCAGGTACTCAGCTACATGGCTGATTCCTAATAAAAAGTGTATAAACCCCAAAAATGACATATAATTCAAAAAGGATCATCTTCCCCAAACAATAAGAACACAAAACGTGTCTTCTCTAAACTACACCTCGCGTGATCAGGATTCCTCAATGGTAAATCCCCCAAAATTCCATGAAACCCATGTTTTCACACCAAAAGCAGTAGATCACCACACTAGGGATCCTAAGAAAGTATAAAGGGGATTAAAGCATGGAAACAAAAAAAACTATTCAGATTTTTAGAAAAAATTAAAAATGACATAGCTTTGGGAAAAATCTGATGAAGCTTTACTAGTTTCTAGGGACATGGTTGTCACACGATGATCAGGTGTGTCCCGAGATCCATGATTGTACCCTTCTTCCTATACCTCTACTTCTCTCTCTCCCTCTCATGTTTTCTCTCATAGTTTCACAATGAAGGAGAGACACATGAGGCATACACAAGAATCTAGGGGATAAAGGAAGAAAAGAAAAATAAAAGGAAGAAAGAGAAAAGAAAAAGAAAACGGGGGAATGACCTAGCCTTATCTTCCAAATTCAGTTTATGACCCTCCTAGGAAAAATCCCCATTCTGGACTCAATGATGTTAAATAAATATTAATATGATACTCCATTCAAAATGTATGACCGAACGAAGCTGCATGAATAAATTAATATTTATTTAAATAATTATTAATTATTCCAATTTAATTTGAATTATTTTTAATTCTACAAAACTCATATACTCGGGTAAAAACCTTATTTCATGACTAAATAAGTGGTTAGAAAAATTATCGGAGATCATATGCTATGGTAAAGATACCATTTTACCCCTTATAAGCATCTAAAACCAAAAATCAAAATTTCTAAAAAAATCCATGTTCAAAAAACATGGGTCCTTACATTCTCCTATGTGGAAACCTCATTAGATGATACTTTGGGTAACCATTATGTTTCCTACTTCCCTCTTTAATGGAAGTTTTAGTATTCATTGTTCTACGATGTGGGTTTTATGAAGGAATTTGCAGATGTTAAACAATTTATGACCCATAATAATTTTGAGGTAAAAAATCATTTTGATGGGTGTAGAATATAACACCTATAGTTTTTATTATTGTTTTTAATAAATTAAATTTTTTGGATGTCATACATTTCATGCTATACAAATTTAATCATGCTTTATATGAAACACAAAGTTATGCTTGTGCGACATGCAACACTGAGTATATCTTGAGGAACACACAATGTTGATATTATCATGTGGTACATAGAACACTAATATTGACTTGTGTTACACACAATACCAAGTTTAGATTTCATTACATGTAACATTGAGTTTAGAGAAAATGTGACATATTATTAAAATATTATTGTAGTTATCACTGAGAATTTAGATGAAGGGTATGCATGGGATTAAATAAAATATGAAAATTTATTTTATACATGTTTATAGAATTAATTATTTTGATACAAATTTTTAATAATTTAATTTAAGAACTATTTGAAAATAAATAAATTCATTTTCTGAAAAACTATTTTTCTATGAACAAAAATTATTTATCTTAATAAATTAAAAAACCCACCTTTAATCAATTAATTTAGTTATATTTATATAGTATATATTCAATCAACTATTTTACATTCATTATATGTGATTTATACACAATAGATAAAGATAAATCCAATTTTACGCATAAAAAGATATATTTTTTCTAAAAGACAATTTTACCACCTTTTAATGCCATAATTATTTTGAAAATACATTTTGAAAAATTTATAAAATATACTTGAAAAAACATTATTTTTGAAATTGGGAGTTCAAAATTATCTTAGGGTGAATTTTAGGCTTTTTCTGAGAAGTTTCATTATTTGATGAATAGTGAAAAAAACTGAATTTTAATTAAAACATGAATTTTTTAAAATTATTTATATAGTTAAATTAAATTTAAAATTAGTTTTAAAGTATAATTTGATCAATTTTACATATATTAATACAATTTAGGTCATTTTAATCAATTTCACATTAAAAATTTATATAAAAACATTTCAAACTTTGGACCATTTTCACTTTAAAATCCCATTGTTTTGTCCCGCCTACAGGAATAATTTTTAATTAATTTATACCAATTACAATGTTATAATTGGGAATAATGGATTAAATATTTTGAATGACCATAATATATAATTTATAATAAGTTTAACTTAATTTTTGACCAAAATGATTAGTGAAAATAGTAAAAATTAATAACATTGATTAAGAGAGAAAAAATATTACCAAGGAACTTAACTAAAAACCTAAGGGGCCAAATGACCTTTGAACATGTACAAACACCATTTTATGGAAAACATTTGACCATATACCATCTGTTATCTAAATATTTTCATTATTATAGCCACGTGAAGTAAGGGATACTTCCTAATATTGTTTACCTTCTTGGTATTTACTAGAATGCCACTCCTTCACCACTATAAAAGGGCACTCACTCTCCCCACTTATTCACACCTATCAAGAAATTTGGATTGACCAAAACCTACAAAAATAAATTATCAACTTCCATAATCTAATCCTATAAGCCTTAATTTGGACATAAATCCATCCAAGGAATTCATTTGGTGCAAAACAAAAGGACATACCTGAAGAAGAGGTAACATTCATCAACGAACATTTTTGTTTTATTTATTCATAAAACCCATTAAAATTTTTGTATATCATGATTATATAATACCATATTTGGATTTAATATACTTTTATGTTTTTATTTTAATATTTTGATGTACAACTACTCACACTTTTGTCAATTGGGATACACAATCACCGTTAGTGTGTATACCGAACTAATGTCTCACAAACCGATGTCATTCGTTCTTCCATTACCACTTTTCAAGGATGGGAATACTGATGTATTTATATTTTATATATTATATATATCATATTTATCATTTTATTAAGCTTATTTAATTTTTATATAACACATACCTTCATTATTTCTATTTTTGGGAATATGATAATGTTGTTTGTGTGTATGACAGACTACTGCCTCGTGAAGCGATGTAATTTATTCATGTTTTATGTGGAATGTATTAAGGATGGTTTTAATAGAAATATGTGATATATATGAAATAATAATTATAATTAAATTATAACACACACACACACACATATATATATATATAATTTCGTTTTCTTTCTGTCGATATGTCATGAAAATGGAAATAGTGTCCATGCTTACGTATGGTCTACCATCTCTATGAATAGTGTATTTTATTTTCTATTTCTATATTTTATATATTATTATAAATACATATATACTGAATATATATGATATTTATATCATGGTTTAAATTCTTAAAATTATAAAATCATGATAAAAATAAAAGGACCAAAAAATAATAAGTCATAAAATATATGAAAAAACAAAGCGGTTATTACTTGAAACATAGCTTTAATGTGGAATTTTTAATAAAAAGGTAATATACAGTCATAATAAAGTAATATATTGTATTATATATATTAATATGGTTCTTTTTTATAATTATAATAAACTTATATTTTTTATTCATTAGGTTTGACATCTACTAAGGAAGTCAATAATTAAGGTACACGGATTTATAGTCTCACTTTTATTTATTCAAGACTTATGCCATATTCACCTCTCATTTATTTTGTGTGGTGTATATACTACCCTATGGAATTTCATATCATGAATTTAATTTATTTCATTATATTAAAAGTTTCAATTGAAGTAACTATTTCATGAGGCACATGATTAAAAATTTACTCAAGTAGTACGGGATTTTCGTCTCACTTTTTACTTATGTGAGATAGAAGCTATATTCACCACTTATTTAATCTATGTGTTATATATATATACCATCAGTTTTTGTTAAAATTTTTATATAAAAATTTATTTGTATTTTTATATCCATTTGAGGATCTATCTTTCATAGGGTTTACGGTTCAAAAGTTACCAAATCAGTAAGGGAATTTTGTTTTAATTTTTATTATTTGAGACACATGTTATGTTATACACTTATATTACTTTATGAGGTTTATGTTTTACCCCTATGAAATGTTATATCATGAATATGCATATTTGCATTATATATTTATCATCATTTAATTTTATTCTTTTAAGAGGATTATGTGTCAAAGTTATAAAAAGTGGTAATATTTTATTGTTACAATCTCATCGCTTATAGAGATTGTGTATGATTGTGAAACCATTGATCAAATATTCTGAACCATATCTCAACAACACTCATGATGTTTCTTGTACTATATTTATTCATGACATCTTCAAGTAATGTTACCATTTTTAAAATATTTGGTAATTAATATAATTATGAAATTGTTTTTAAGGGAATCCAAATTTATCTCTCTCTTTAGTCCGAAATCTATGTTCTTTCAGAACAATGTTTTCTAAAAATGTTTCCAAAATGTTTTAAAATGAAATATTATGATAATTTTCAAGTAAAAATTATTTTGAAAATCATTTCTATTTTAAAAATTGTTTAAAATTGATTTCAAATATTCCTTTATAAGTTTTCAATGTTATTTTTAAAGAAAGAGGTTCTCAAAATGATTTATGTTTAAAAAAGAATTTTTCAAACAAGAATGAAAATTTTCCTGAAAAAAAAATAAATGGTCTTTAAATTTTATTTTTCAGATAATATTATATCCTTTAATATAATTTATGTTATTATTGGTATATGATATAAGGATATAGTTCATAATATTCTTCTAAATGGTCTATGTTTTGAGGGCATGATGTTTATGGAACCTGTTTCATTTACATGGTTCAATCATGTTACAAGTAGATTGACATGAAACCCATTTTCGTCCATGGGTTAATCAGGTTATTAAAGAATAATTTTTTATAAGTGTTTTTATGATGATATGAAATATCTTTGTAATTTATTCATGTGGTGTTTCATGGACATTTCTTATATGATGGGATGGCCCAAATAGTGTCAGATAAGCCTGTTATAGCTTATATGATGAGTTATACTAGATGGAACCAAGTATTCTTATTATAGATTATATGATGTGGTGGCATAGATAGAACCATTTAATCTTATTATATCTTATACGATGGGTAGCCCAGATAGCACTAGGAGGGCCCATTGTAGCTTACATGATGGGTGCACTCAGATATACCACTAATGCATTAGGTAAAGATTTATATCTCATGAGATAGAAACTACTATAACGGGGAGTGAGATTAGTTCCATAATAAAGGACGTGAATGATAAGTTAACTTGGTTTAGTAATATAGAGTTGGAATGGGATGTTAAATCGGTTTAGTAAAGTAATTTATCCTTTATGATGACATTTGTAGTGAGTATTGACTAATATGTAAATGATTTTCTATGATTATTTGTATGAAAAAAATTACATATCTTATTCTTATTTTATTCTCTCATGGATTATAGTCTTGATTTCCTTATGATTCATGTCATATGATCTGCCAATATTTATTCCATGGATCATGTGTGTGATCTTTGATATACAGGGTATGATATTTAAATGTTATGATCATATTCTCATACAATTATGTTCATCTTATACTTATGTATCTCCTTTAATTACCCTTAATCAACATCTAAGATGATTCTTTATGATGTTTCATTTCCCATGTTCAGGAAGAAATGTTTTCTATAGGAGTACTAAATGGGAAGATCTTTATGGGAAACATTGAAGATGTTTCTCCAAGTTAGAATATTGTGTTCCAAGTTTCCAAAGACACTAAACTATTACAATATTTGGTCATATACATTTTTAATGTGTTGAATATTAATCTAAAATGGCGTAATATCCATGTATGAGAAGCCTTGGTCACTATATTTATGTTCTTATGGACATATGAATATTAAGATAATTTTAAATAACTGAAGAAAAGGTTAGTAAATTCACATATACTAACACTAACCTTCAATGAGGAATGGTTTGTGATCTATATTGATGCATTAATGAAGGGACTGAGATACTTATTCATGCTTAATGATAAAGTGATAGCATATGCCTCTCTGTAATTTAAAATTCATAAGAAAAATTACCCAACACGTTATTTAGAGCTAGAAGTGGTAATTTTCTTATCGAATATATGGTGGCATTGTCTTTATGGTGAAAGTCTTGATATATATTCTTTTCAGAAAATATTGATTTATATATTTAAATAGAAAGACTTTAATATGCTCTAGATAATATGGTAATATTTGATCAAATATTATAACTTATCATTAAATTACCACCTTGGGAAGGTGAACAAGGTGGTTGATCCTCTAAATTTGAAAAATAATGCTTGTTTATTCAGTATAATTATTAAAATTGATACAATATTTAATGATTTTAAAAATAGAGATCTTGAAATATTTGGAAAATGGGATATATATTATCTTTCTCAGATGAATGTTCAACCATACATCCATGAGAGGATTATAAATTCATAGAAGGATGATATGAAATTAAAAAATTAGATGAGGAATTTTTTTGATTTCAATCATGATCATACTGGAATGATAAGGTTCCAAAAATATTTATGTGTCTCATCAATACCATAGTTGAAGAATGATCAGTTGGATGAATGAAATAGTTCATCATTCTATAATAATCCTAGAATTAAAAAGATGTATATAGATTTAAAAGAGTATTTGGAGTTAGATAACATGAAAATGGATATTTCAGAGTATGTATTGGGATTCCTAGTGTGTCATCATGTGAAGGATGAAATAATAAAGTATAAGGGTATGTTATAACCATTACCCAAACCAAAATGAAAATGAGAAACAATTACCATGGATTTCATCATCATACTCCCCAAAACATCTAAAAAGAATAATTCTATTTGGGTCCTAGCCAATTTCATTTTGAAATTAGAAAATTTTATCAATATTAGAGAATATTTATATCTTTATTAGCTTAACTGATTACAAATTAATAAAGTTATGAAATTTACTGGGGTACCACTCTCAATCGAATCTGATCAGAATATGAGGTTTACCTTTTTGTATTATAGAAGCTTTTAGTCAACTCTAGATATAAAATTTAGTTTCAATAATTCCTTTCATTCTCAGATAGATGGTAAATCTAAAAGCACCATTCAAACTCAAAATGACATGTTGATAGTTTTCTCTATATATTTCAAACGTTGTTGGGATCAACAACTTCCTTTGGTAAAATTTTCTAACTGTAATATATTTCACTTGAGCATCTAGATGGATATTTATGATTCTCTATATGGAAAGATTTGTATAACTCTACCATATTGGGATGAATTTGGATAAATGAGGCATTGGGAGTGTAATCATATAAGGAAATGGAACAGAAGGATAGATATTTTCAACTGCACATAAGGATTTCTCAAAGTCAAAAAAAGTTATGTTGACTATCATTGATGAGATATAGAGTTTGAATTTATTTACAAGGTATTCCTAGGAGTATATCCTTGGAAGAAGGATCTGATATTTTGAAATAATGGAAATCTTTTCCTAGATATATCGATCCCTTTGAAATTCTTTATCATATCGGGATGGTAGCTTATTACTTGAAACTTACACTGAATCTATCTAAATTTCAAAATGTGTTCCATGTATCTCTACCAATTAAGTACATAACTAATCCTTCACATATACTAAACTTATATTTCATACAGCGAGAGAAATATCTCTCTTATGAGGAACAACTGGTGGAGATTCTTGATCATAAAGAAATAGTTCTATGAAATAAGGACACTCATTTGTTAAAAGTTTTATGGAGAAGACATAAGTTTTATGAAGCTATGAGAGAACTAGAGGATATGATGATATAGAATTATCCTCATTCTCTCATATCAATGTGATCGAATTTCTAAGGAGAAATTCATTTAAAGGGGTTGGATATAATACGCCAATATTTTATGACATATGTCCCTTTAAATAAATTTATTTTCTTTGATATCTTATTTTAAACATAACACTAAATCAAAATGAACCTTCAAAACCTTCTAAAATTTTATTTTGAGATGTTTTTACATTTTTTAAATCATTATGTCAATATTATATTAATTATAATTTATGATATTTTTATAAAAAAATATTTTTCTTTGAATAGTGAAAAATTATAATTTTTGTAAAAGTGACAATTATTTTCCTTAAACCAATTAATTTAAAATTATAATTATATTTTTTAATTTTTAGTAAAGTGATATAAGATTCATTTTATTTACATTATCATAATAAATTTAACATAATTTTGACATAACTCAATTTTTAGGCTTAAAACAACAATTATCTGGAAAACAAATTTCTATCACATTTTACGGGTTTATATTTAAATTAATCTATAAAAATTATAGAAATTGAATTTTTTAAAATGAATGAAATATTTTGAATTATTATGATCATATTTACAAAATAGTTCTCTTCTATTTTTAGGCATTATGAATAGTAACTTTGGTAAAAAAATATCACATTGGTAAAGTGTAAATTGGGTAATTAAGGTTGAAAATAATATAATATTTCATTACAAAATTATCCAAAAAAATTAATTTATATCATTTGTGGGTGATTAACTGGGAAATATCCATCCTAACTTTTAATATATTTAATTTTCATAACATTTTAATTATATAATGACATTTATATTATTTTAGGTAAAGAAAAATCCAAAATATCACTCTCTTGACATTAATATCTCTAAAATTTTAACATATGGATAAATATAGGAAAATCTTGGTGTTATTTTTTTTGAAATATGAATTAATTTTTTTATCATGGTATAGTATTTTTAATTTTTAGTGATTAAATAATTACCTTAAATTATCATAAAATATAGACTCAATGCTTGAGCAAGAAGAAGAAAAATCATGTAAATGATTTTAAAAAATATAAAAGTAATATTTTTTGGGTGATTTATAATTCACCAAAAATTTTATATATAAATATAAAATATTTATAAGGTTTTTTTAATTCCATATTTTTATTGATTTATTTAAAAACAAATTAAATGAATAGTTTAAAAAATGAAATTAAGGATATTTTATGGAAAAACATTTCTATTAAGTTATTTAAAAATCATAAAAATATTGATCTAGTAAAATGGGGGTAATATATGATCTAAAATATCATTTATATTCAATTTATTTTCTAATTGTAAATTTATAATTAAAATTATAATAATTTAATATTAAAATAGTTGTTACCATTATAAAGGTTAAAGTGGGTAATGAAAGGGGTTAATCAAAATGAAAAGGTTTAAAATGATATATAGACCAGTATAGATTTGAATATATGATTAAATTAAGACCATATACTCCTTATATTTTAATAAATTTAATTTTTTAACCACATCTCCTTGAATGTGACTTTATTATATTTTAATATTTTGAAAAATTACTGGAGTACCTCTCCCATAACTTATAAAATGACACTCATTATCTATTTTTTTTACACCACTTTTATCAATACGGATAAGCCATATCCAACCCAATTATCACATAAATTTATAAATACATTAATTATAGTTTTTTTCTTAAAATACCATTCCATGAGTTCTTAAGAATGGATCTGAGGTATTTTTACCTGAGAAGTGGTAATAATCTTTACCGACTCTTTCAAGTTTATTTCTTCTCTTACTTACTATAAATATGTTGTAACCTCCAAAAAAAATACTTTATAATAAATATACTTAGTTTTTATTATTATTTTGGGACTCCTTTTTTAAACCACTTTTCCATCATTTGGAAAGTAAAAACATCATTCGTACAAATGTACAGCTTGTCGTCTCCACATAGCGATGTAATTCTCTTTTTATTACCAGTTTACTTGAATGGTTATAAATATGGAACTCATAAATATATATGATATTTATGAAATAATTATTTTTCTATAAATATAATATATCATTTATCTTCTTACTTTTCAATCCAGTTAAAAATGATATTGTTGCTTGTGTATATGTGTGGACTATCTCCTCCACGAAGCGATGTGATTCATTTTTCATTTATAGTTTACATGGATGATAATAAGTATATATTAAATGAGTATATATGAACTATATGATATATATTATATATAAATGATTCTTTAGAGGTGAATTATTATATACCTTTCTTTCATTCCATTTTCCAAAAATTGAAAACAATGTTCATGTATACATACGACATACCATCACCATAAACAGTTTAATTCATTTTTCTACCACTATATTTTATAGATAAATATTAATATATTTCATATGTAAATCATTATTAACATTATTAACAATATTTAATCATAATTAATGTACAATTACGAAAACTACTGAACAAAAATTCATATAAAAAATGAAGCAGTTAAAACCTAAAAAAATGATAATAGTAAAATATTGATAACAAAGAGGCAATAAGAATTTATAAATTAATAATATATGATATTACATATATTTATACGGTTTTTTATATAATTATAATAATTTTATTTTTATTTTTTAGGATTTTAAAAGAACTTATGAGGCAATTAAAACTTGTTGTAAGGGATTCCATCTCAATTTCTACTCTATTGAGACATATTTGGTATTGAACATATACTTATTTTTATATAGTGTATATTCTACACCAATTATGTATTTAACATGAATTTATATTTATTCATAATGATTAATGTTTCAATTCATGTTTACTCTTTCAAGAGGTTACAATTTAAATATTACCATGAAGGTAATAATTTATTTTATAATCTATTTTTTCTAGGATTTATCTTATTTTCATTAAAGAAATATTCTAATAAATCCATCATAAATTCCATATATTTTATTATCCCCATGATATTTAAGGAGTTTCCTTGTGTTATTCTAATTTTTACTCTCTTTTATACTAGAATTAGTAAAATAAATTTTTAAATTAAAAATCAATTTTAATTCTCTTTTGATCGGTTATATTTCTCTTTTATGCCCATATTTTTAAAAAGAAAATTTATAAATATACTTTTAATTTACTAAAATAATTTATTAAATAAATTTTAAGTTATTATTTCATTATTTTAATGGTTTAAAATTAATCATTATAAATTTTTCTTAAAGGTTCATTTTTTACTTTCTTTTCAAAAAGTCAAATAGAGTGTTTCTTTTTAACATATTTTGTGTTAATGGATTATCGCACCTACATAACTATTTTACACTATTTATATTCTTATATAATATTTAAATGGTTTTATAAATGAAACTATTTAATCATAGCTTATTTTAAGGTTTCACTTTAATTTTCTATAATTATCAAAAGGACATGATTTTAGTAAAAACCCTATATTTCTGATGAATTGATGGTTATATTTTACCTCCTATTAATTTTATGTTTGTTAACTTTATCATAAAACATTAACTTTAAAATGATATTTTTTAGAGAAATTACATTTATATTAAATATATATATTATTTTTATTTGAGATATTATTATTTCCTAAATCATATTCTTTCTCTATATATGGTGTTTTACTGTGAAAATTATTTGATTAAATATATAAATCATAATATTCCATATTATTTTTAGAATAAATATATTTGTTGATAATGAATATTATATATGATTTAAATTGATTATTAAATATGTGAGGAATTTTTGGAAATGTAGTGATGGGTGGGGCCCAGTTATAGATATCTTCTTAATGCATCAACATGTATCATGAGAAAAACTAGTTGACTAGCATTATAAAATGAGTTTTAGGGGTATAAATACCCAAAAAATAAACTATCTTGGAAAATTCCTTGATGGTAATGAGATCATGACATAAAACATTTACCATTTCATTTGTTGATAATTAAATTATTATTATCTATAAGATTAGTGCATTAATATTATCCATGGATGAATTTCATTCTAATGTTATTCAATAAATGGAATGTGTTTTTAGATATTTACCTTTACATATTTATTATTGACTATTTACTCATGATATATTTCATTGTATGTAACCCTTACTAAGAAAACGATATCACTCATTATTTTCTTACCATTCCAATGGATAAGAAGAAGGAAACTATGAATAATATCAAGGATGTTATAATATTTCTTATGAAATATAGAAATCATGTATATATATCTTGTAATAAAAGACTAATAAATTGATCAATCAAGTGTGGTGAGATCCATTTTATCTTCTACCAATTTGCAAAAGAATACACTGGTTATGGGTTACTAGGGCTAGGGTTTCTACACACATATCATCATGGGTTTAGATGTGTCTTGATGGAGGTGAATGTATCCATTGCATATGAATATAGATAATTACATTCTTATGAATGTAAATATACTAATCATGATTTAGATCTTATGGTTGTGGTGTTTATTCATATGATTTGGAGGCATTATTTTCTTATAGAATGTTTTATAGTATATAAAAATCATTAGATTTTTTCAGATATATATTCCTAAAATGATTTAAATTTATGTTAAATGATATAGGTGTAATTTTTATAAGTTTATGTCTTCAAGATCACGTATACCCTAGAGAGAGGTAATATAGTAGATCATGCTTTGAATAATAATTCATATGGTGATTTTGTTCACGAGGTGAGTGGGTATCGGAATGAATTGAAGTTTTCAAAAACATTACACCATTTTATGAGGATAATGATAGGTAAAATCCTATATCTATTAGATGATAGTGACAAATTCATTTTTGTGATAGGTGGGGTATTATTAGTTTGGAGACGATAAGATAGATGCATATATAAGATAAATAATGAATGGTAACGATATTAATGATCAGGGAGAGGATGAGAAACATCCGTTTTTTCTATAAGAATATACATATTCCTTTTAGTTTATATGAAGTAGTTTAGAAAAAACTTTATAGGCCATATTTAGTGATATATCTAGAGTCTATATCCAGATGTCTTATCTTAATGTAGTAGAAATAAAAAACAAAACTAATTTTTCCACATGATCCATATTTATTTTTGTACTAAATAAAGTAATTAATGAACACACACCTTTTTCTCTTTTGTGTCTAATTTTTTCAAGATTCTCTACACAATATTGATAAGGATCCCTAAGAAGGAACTAATATACTCTTTCCTCCTAGGGTATTTATAGGTTGTGATAATCTACTAATGCATGGGAAGGATCTTCATCAATCTATATTCTATTAGAACAATATGTTAAATGCATGATGAAAATTAAATTTAGCAAACTTTTTTTAAGGAATCTTTCATGTCATGAATATTATACTCTAATGGAACACTTAATAAAAAACTATGAGCCTATTTATATGTCCATATAAGGAGATTCCTTGGATTCCAAACATTTATCAAACACTCAACTATTAAATTGAAATGTTTCATAAGATAAAACATTGTACAACTTGAAAATCATCATTGTAATTAGTTTTTAAACTTTAAGTAATAGATTAATAATTAAAATTTCGTTAATCATCATCACATGATGATCAAACTGAAAATGATATCTTAAGTGGGAAATAACATAAATGTTAAAAATTATTTCTCATAATGTGCACATTTCTATTCACTAAACTATGATTTAGTGACCTTCATTATGTCTTGGTTTACACAATCTCAAAATATGATATGGTTTATACTACCATTTTTTGAAATAGTCTTTAGTGTGTATTTATAAGAATCACGTAATTGAACAAAAGCCTCATTGTCTTAGAAAAGTTTCTCTTTTTTCTACATTATATATAACAAATTTTGAAACCATATTTAAAAAACATTTTGGATATCTTATAAAATAATTTTGAAATATTATCATTCAGTTTCACCACATGTTACATTATATGTAACAACTTGTAAAAATCCATCCAAAATATCTTTTTTTATATCCTTTAAAACACTTTATGGGGTATCTATAAAGGTTTTATACAAGAAATTTATATCAAAAAATAATCACATTGACATGACCATAAATTGTGAATCCAAGAGAATTTATAGCATTATAATGATTAAAAATTCAATAATATCTAATTTTAAGTAAAGGGTGGCCTTTAAAAAAGCATCAGTATTGGTCAATCTATAAAGGGATCTATCATTATATCTATCAAAAACATGTATCTCTATATTTTTTTCCACTAGATGTATCATATACAATTTTTCATAATCATATAATCCCTTAGTCCAAGACATTGAGTGACCATAGGTCACATAGTACGTCAATATCATATATCCAAGTCATAAGTCCTCAATTCTATGAGTATATACTAATATAAGGAATGAACACATCACATTTGATTAAATCAAATATATGAACACATCACTTTTCCCATCATCAAAATAAATAATAATATCATACATCACTTATCTAGGTTTATCTATACACATTATCAAATTATATAAATTGAGGTCCCAAAAAACATATTCTATATACAAGAGGAAAAATATCATCTTGGTTAAACCTAAAATTTTTACATGATCAAAAACATACCCAACCACTCCATAATTTTCTCAACCTCCAGAATAGTCTAATAATGGAATAAAATTATGATGGTTCTCCGGATAGATAACTTGAAAACAATATGTTTATGGATTCAATATGGAAAATACACCCCTAATATAATAAAGTCAGAGTATATGATGGTTTATGTAGTTTACATAGTGGGATTTCCTATAAAACATGTTTTCAACTCATGATAGAATTCAGTATCCTTATATGAAATAAAACCCACACTAATATTAACATTTCGTCACAACCTATAATACTTCATAATTACCAATTATTTAGGACAACTCAAATTCAAACTTTTACTAGTCAATTATCATTAAAATTTATGAAATATACTCATCCAAAATGAAAGAATGGGAAAGTTGATAATTCAGTTTTTATAACATGATATATTTTATATTTGAAAACTCCTTTATGAATATTAACAAAACCCTATATAAGAGTCCATCAAATCCTATCCCGTATGATAGATCATCAAGGAGGCCTCAGTTTTTTTCACATTTAGGGTTTTTTTAAACACATTACATCATTATGTAATTCCTACCAATTAATTATGGGAACATATGACAAATCCTTCCAGTAAAATCCTTTAATAGGATAACATATTTGAATAAATTTTGTTTGAATAATTGTGAGATTAGGATTCATAATTCTAATTTTTAACACTTTGAACATATTATTCGAAGATATTTTATTCATGGAATAAAGTTTTATGATGTCAAAAACATTTTTTTCTAATTAAAACACTTTATAAGATCATTATCATCATATTGGAACAATTGAACTCAAACTTTACTTTTAGATCATTTGGTATAAAATATATATGTAACTATTTACATTAAGATGATTCTTAACCAATATATCCTAAACTCTTTTAATATATAAAGTGATATTCATATTTAATTAGATAGGAATAATAATTTATTTATAACACTTTTAAATTCAATAAGTTTAAATATAATCCCACAAGCCATTTAAAACTATATTTTCTCCAAAATATATATTTTCTAAAAAACTAATTTTTATTAGGAAATAATTCTTATTTATTCTATTTTAATGTTTATCAAACAAATTATTAACATATATATCTTATGTGGTGTTATATGTGTGTCAAGAAATACTTTGAAAAAAATTATTTTATTCTTTAAAATATACCACCAAATGGATGAAATCATATCCCTAATAAAATAACAAATAACATTGATAAAATCTTTAATAATGGATAAAATATTTTATCTTTAACTTCTTTTAAAGATGTTATAGAATTGGATAAATCATAAACCATGTGTATCAAAGCCACTATATAATTTTATTCATAATAAATATTATCTTACAAATAACTCTATTGTGAAATAATAAAAAATAATAAAAATTTCACATATCTATTGATATTTTATGTAATTCATCATATCCAACTCAAAGATATCGAAACCATTTTCTTCATTACTCGAATTTGTAATTTAAGCTTTAAATATTGATACTTCTTTAGTTTTATATTCTTAATCATATTTAAAACATTTTTATAATTTACATTCAATATCATATTCCCTTTAAAATAAAATAAAATAATTCTTTAATATTAATAAATGATGTAAAATACACATGGTAATTCTAGTAAACCTTCAGGTATTTAAGGAAATTCTTCCTCTAGTGACAAAATTTTCCATAATAGAAGAATTATATCTTTTTCCTAACACCTCCTTTAGGTTTCAATAACCTATGATGAATATTAGACCCTATAATCTTCGTTTTATATCATAATATTTTAACATGTTATACATTAAAAAATTCATTAGTGTCTAGACCTCCCAAATCCTACTTATCCATCCTCAACAAATTATAGATATCATGAAAACTTCTATTAAAATCATTCATATTTTAGTTTCTGATGATCAGTAAAAAACATTCCAATAATGATTATTAGATAAGTACATGAACATATCAATCCTTAAAGAAGACCTTGACCCATTTATGTCATTGGAATAGCCAATCATACAATGTAAATGTGTAGATACTAAAGTTCCTTTGGTCATTTTTTCATTTAAATAATGCCATTTAAACCTAATACCTCTCATTCCTAGACTATTCGTAATGGATAATTTTTATTTTATCCACCATATTTAATGAATCCTTTCTCCCATTTTTATTTAATAACATTAGTTATATAGACAAAATAAAAATAATTAAGACATAAATATAATCATTCAAATTATATTATAAGCATCAAGTTCCTTTCTCTAAATATCTTCACCAATCAATTACTCAGGAAGTGGTTTCACAAACTCATATAATTTTAATTCTATATTAAGAATGATTTCTATGTTCCTTTAATTGTCTTGTAATTTAATTCTTTTAATATTATCCTTTTCCATGACTGATATAAAATACAATTTTGATTATGATTAGGTCATTTTATCTACAACAAAAGCTTTTACTATATGAGTATCATATTTTAAAATAACTTAATAGGGAATTTTATTAAATTTTCTCCCATTAAAATGGTGGGCCTTTTAAAAATTAATTATATCCATTAGGGGGAAGAGATCCATATTTTTATAATTAATGAGTCTTATTTGGTGTTTCTATCATCACTTAACTATTTAGGTAGACAATCATATTATAGATAATTTTTGGATACTTGAGTGGAAAAATCATTTCCTTATTAACCTTATGGATTATCCCAACTATATTCCTTTATTATACGAACATTTAGGGTTTATTAAATAATTTTATTGCAATTATTATACCGAATATAAGTACTTAATCCTATTAGGGTGATCTATAATTTTGTTTCTATAAACAAAAAAAATCATCAGCACCCTACTTTGGAAGAACCATCCCATTTGGATTATCTAGGTCATAAAAAAAATTCTCTTTGTAAGGAATGTCACACATAGTATTTAATTGGATTTAAAATCAAACTATATTATCTCATATAATACTTGTATGTAAAAATTATTTAAATTATTTAATATTTAGTTTCTTAAACATTAAACAAAATTAATATGTTCAGAACATATGAATTTATAACTCCTCATCCAACTCATGGATTTTGTTTTATATCCTTAACTAATATCCAATTATATCCACACGTATCAAAATACATCCCATCCATAAGGTATATGAAATTCTTTCATGTAAAAGATTAGAATCATATGAAGCCAAAATCCCTACAAGAGGGAAACCTGAGCTTTTCTTATTAGAGCCAAATCCCCCAAGCTAGTGGGTAATTCAGCCAAAATTCCTAATACTCATGCATCACTAATTGAGAGTGACCTCAATTAAAATAAAATCCTAACATCTAAAATGTATAAATCATAACCGACATTTACTTTAAACTCATAACTCGTACACAAATCATAGTCACGGTTGAATGTAATTGCATCTTATATCATACCTATCATGTAACTATTTACATGCATAGTATAATAATTATAAGGATTAGTTTAACCCTTGAAACTAAATCATACATCAATTCCAAAAATGACACTTATATTTATGAATGATAAATAATTGAATAAAATAAATAAATCAAAATTTAATAAATTTAGATATGGGAAAAGAATTTATGAAAATTTAATAAATAAAACAACTATAAATACTTTATAATTCCACTTTCTTAATGTAAATTACCTAAATAAATATACATAAAATTTTTATATTTTAATTTATATTAACTCTTTTATATTATCAATTTACATGATATTAAATAAAAACTCATTTATATTCAAAATATATGATATTTAAAAAAAATTTATAATCATATAATAAGTTCAACTTTTATGTAAATATTTTATATAAACTTAATATATATTTTTATATATATAAGTCCTTTAACATGTACATTTCATATTATTTTTTATGGAAGTTTCATAAATACATATAAAATCAATTATATTATGATTCATATCATAATTTATAAACAATGTATAAATTATTCAATCATATAAACACACTTTATACCTATATCAAATCCACTAAAATAGTTTTATTATGTTTTAAATATCCTTTGGTGGGCCCATATCTAAGAAGGATTTTGATAATTGTAAGAAAAAATATTTTTCTTTAAAACATAACAACCATAAACATTTTTTATAGAAACCATGGCGTGGTTTCTCCCAAGTAACAACTATTGATAAGGGGAACCATGTAAACTTTCTTTAAGATAATAAATTTCAGGATTATCCTTTATAAGCCCAATTCTAACACTATAACATGGTTTCACTCGATTACATCATGGTTTTCTTATATAAATAAAATTTCAATACTAACCATGAACATTTTTTGGGGAAACCATGACATAATATTATCATTTTTAAAATAGTATATTTTTAATGAAACTATTCCATAATTTTTATCATCAAAACATGATTGGATTTAATAAAATATATAAAACTACACCCCATTTTCATCTAAAAAATTTGTTTTGTTGTTTTAACATCCCGAACCATGAAAATTGTTTAGAAAACATGCAAAGGTTTGTAGACATAAAATTTTCTCAGTTTTATTATTTATTTAAAACTCAATTAAAATGATAGATAAGTGGATCTAATTCCAATATATGTTTTTAGAAGACACAACTCTTGTCCGAATACAATAAAAATAAACAGAAGGAACTGATTTTTCCAAAGGATCCCTCTATATGGTTGGGCTAAATATAATTATTAAATAAATAACACTTACTATTTTATTTGTTTAACTTCATATATATAATATATTATTCATGATATTGATATGTAAAATGATAAGTATCCACTATAATCTTTAATCCTAGGTTATCCATGTGTTTTTCAAATATATCATTGCTTAGGAAGGATCCCCTTCAAGACATGGTATATTGGAACTTTAGGTTAAAGGCATGAAGAAAGCGAGAATATGAGAATCATGGTTCAAGTATTTTTTCATAGCTTGAATATCATATTAAAATTCTGCAAACAATAACATACTATTAACATATTTATATATCCATCCAAGGTTACCCTTTATATTTAAAATATTTCATAAATTTTTAATAAGTTTTAACTCTTTGTAGCTCAAAACTCATCGTTGTGATAAATTTTTTTCCATTAAAATAATTGATTTATCCAAAAATAATCCTCAAATCATTATCACGTGGTAATTAAACTGATTATGATTTCATAATAGGGTGGGGAATAGTAAATTTGAAGATTATATCATAACACATGCATTTTCTGCATCAAAACATAATGTAGTTACCATCACTATGTCATGGTTTACACACTCACAACCCATGACATGGTTTATTCAATTATTTCATGGTTTAGTAATTAATTAATATTTCTAATATTATCTTACTGATCATGGAATAATGTTTAGTGGATAATTTAGAAAAATAATTAGGTGAAGATGTTATTGAAGAATTATGTAGTTTCCATGATGGTCATTTTTTACTAATATCCCAAATTTATATAATGTATATAGAAGATATTAAAAAATTATTTTGGTAAAAAATTGTTTCTTAGATTATTATTTTAACCACAATATGATGGTAAAAGCAAGTGGAACATTCAATTTTTATAGAATGTGTTGAGGGAATATATTTTAGAATTTGGTGGATTATGGGTAGATCATTTACCTTTACATGAAATTTCTTATAATAATAGTTATAATTATACCACTTGTATGAAAACATAGGAGTGTTTTTATAGAACACTATGTCAGTCACTGCTACAATGGATTGATATTGGTGACCTGAGTGTAGTTAGTCCCCAGATAGAGTCAAACATAATAGAGTGGGTGTATATTATTTAGGATCACATGAGGATTTCTTTAAGTAAATATAAATACTATTTAGATCATAGGATAAGTCCATCAGAGTTTTTATTTAAATATTATACATTCTTGTGATGTTCTCTTCAATGTGGACCATGAACATTTGTTAAGGAAAAAATTTCAATGAGATTCACTGGTCTATTTGAGTAGTTAGAGCATATTAAAGAAGTTTCTTATCATTTGATTATACCTTCATGATTAAAAATAATTCTTGAAATATTTAATCTACTCTAACTTCATAATTATTATCATGATCCTTCATGTGTGATTTATTTAAATAATTTTTACATCAAGGACTATATGGATTTTATTAATTATTTATTGTAAATTTAATATTATAGAGATAAATTCTAGTATGGATTAATTATTCCCTAAATAGAAGTTATTTGGAAACATTATGGTGTAGAAGAAAACATATGGGTAAGGGATTAATAGATGAGATTGAAATATAATAAATTATTTAAAATATTTCTATTTTTATTTCTTTAAGTAATTTGTTTGTTATAATGAAAGTGTAAGTGATGAGAATTTTTACGAGATTATTTCCTCTTTATGATTTTGATTAATATTTTAGATAAAGAAAAAAGTTTGAAGGGGTGTTCAATTTATAGACCTAGAAATTTAATGCTTTGGGGTTTTTTATTTCTTAAGGATAATTTGATCATTTATATTATGAATTGTATAGTGAAACAAATAGGTCCTAGAATAAAATTATGAATACATGATTGGATTTAAGAAATATTGATTACATTTGGGTATAATTTTAGTAATGTTCTATGGAAGTACTAATTTTTGATAAGTAGAGGTTTTTTATAAAATTAATTATTTATTTATTTATTCTAGTAATTTATTTTGAATATATTATTTATATAAAAAATAATAAGGTTTATGTGGTGTATGTTAATATGGGATTAATAGAGGAAAGATACAGAATGGTATTCTTAATCAATGAGATGACTATAGGTTTAGTAAGTGATTTAAGGATGGATTTTTCATAGAGAAGTTAGTGGGGGATTTTGAGTAATTAATGGATCAATTTATGCTGAAAATTAAGAATTTTGATAGAAATAGTGGCAACAATACAAGACAAACAATCAGGGTGACCGATAATAATGCAGACTGATAGCATCACCTCTTACAATACTGATGTAGGTGAGGGGAGTGAACCCATACTAGAAAACATAAGAATATTCCCATTCTGAATATGCATTTAAGAAATAAAATCCTCAAATTTATTTCCTTCACGCCATGTGTGAGTAACCTACATTTGATCCCCCAAGAGTGTGATAATATTCTAAATGAAATAGCTAATGCTCCAAGGTATGGCCACTCTCCCAGGTAGAGAATTATATGTGATTAATGAATCCTTCTCTGCCACCTCTAAAGTCAGATCTCTCATTCTATAGATTTCCAAACCATTTAGAAGAGCACTGAACTTCTCCAAATATAATCACCCTAACCATAGCTCGATGAGAAGGCCAGCGCCACAGACCCTATGTAATCTTGGACCACACTACCTTAAAAAAAAACCCAATCCAAATAAAATCTGTCAGTATTGAGCTTTAATACATCCTTTGGCAGATCCCATTTAAACCTTCTACCTAGAAGTGGTACCTAAAGAGACCTAAAAACAAAATCCATAGCATGACACAATTCCCACAACGATGACACCCTCTCCCATATCCCCACCAAATATATAAGCTCCATTGTGAGTCATTGTAACCACACCTGCAGTGCAAGCTATGAGCTTCGATTACCCTCAATCATGAATCTGTTCTAGGCCTTCAATATCATCCAGTATCCCAAAATGAGAAAAATAACATGAGCCTTCTGATCAATTTTATTATTACATGTACCAAGAAACCATATTTTCAAGAAGGCATCCATAGTTTTATACTGACCTCTAAAACCGAATAACTCTCCAAGCCTCCTGCAGGTGTCAATCCCCCGTTCCCCTTGAAAGAATAGGTGAGACATGGATTCCACACTTGGTTGGAAACTGTATGTCGTGATAAATTGATTGATATTGATGGATGGAGAATGAGAATATATAAAAAGGGTTGCCGATTGAGGATTAGTTATTATTGTTGTAAATTTAGGTAGGTGATTCAAGATTCACATTTATTTCTATTCTATATGAATTTATCATTACTATTTTTTATCTAAAGGGTGGATAATTTATGATATTCTATGATAAATATTTTAATATAGAAATTGAAAATAGTATTAAATAATTCCAACAATTATTAAAAAACAATATTATATGATTATGTAAAATGATTTATTATTGGGATATAGTGAATTAATGGAGATATTTTGACATTTTGGTAAAGGAATCATAAAAATATAAGTAATGGGGATTGTGAAGAAATACTTATTATAATTAATTTGATGTAATTGTTCATTTATGAATGGTAGATAAATATTATGTTTAGTTTCATTAGTAACATTGAGTATAGATTATTAGTAGATTGTGAATTTTCCCTAAGAAGATTAAAATCTCATTTTATGGCTTTTGGAATGGGTTATGCTAATTCTAAATGGGGATCATGCCACTTTCTGGAAAATTCTCCCTATAATATTGTATAACCTTGGACAAAGAGAAAGTGAGTTATATAATGTTCATATAACGTAGAACAAGGGTTTGTTCCAAATACTGGTGAATATGAACTTTCATTGGATGAGTTAAATAACGATAATTTTGTTTTCCCCATGGGTTGTGCTAATTAGGAATGGGTTTGTAAAACACAATGATTTTATTATTATTTTATAAAGTTATATGGTTGAAATTGTGAGATGATTTGATATATTTGAAAATATAAAATCCCTTATGAACCCTTAGATAAACCTCTCTTATCTTCTTATATAGAGGATTGATCATTGAATTGTATAGTTATGATGATAATTTCATGATAATGGGTTTCCTATATGAGATAGATAGTAAAGAGGTTATAGAACTTGTAATTCCGAGGATAAGAGTATAGATTAGATATGTGTATATTAAATCCCAACGATATAGAATGTGGTAGATCAAGGATTTAGAATGGTATGATTTCATGATATACATAATTATTCACTAGTAACTATTTATTTATTTTTGTGGGTGGTGGGAGACTTAATACATTAATGATATTATATGATGTTTGATGATGATGAAGATGATATTGATTACATAACTTATTTATAGTTTTGGTTTCATATGTGTGGTGATGATGATTTAGGTTGGTGTGGGAAGATTACCTAATAGTATACTCTTAGTAAAAAAAGCATCCCTATTGGTCGATATCTCCCCAACCATTACATTATTAGGATGTGAGTTGAGATAAATAGAGTCCCTAGGTGTCGAAATATGATAATAGTGAGATTACTAATAGGTGGATAGTTTCCAAACAATAATATTTTATAGTAAGGTCTCTATGAGTATAAATTTAGTTAGTTCAATTTATTTGGTGCGATTTTGATGGGTTTTGGTGGGATATATTTATTCCCATATGTAGTATAAGGAAACAAAAAACCCAATACAAGATCAACCAAAAGAATAATCAATAAGATAAACTAATAAAACATTAAAATAATTATACCTCATTGTCCATGATCTCTATATTCTCTAGTAGTGAGATTTATTGAGTTCCTATAGTAATAGCCAATAGGTTTGTTCCTTTCATGGTGTCCAAAATCCACTAGAATCATTGAAACTTTTGATAGGACCTCCTTCTCTGTAATGGCGTTCTAGCACCACATCATTTTAGTAAAATGGAGATAATATAAATTTAGAGATAATCAACCAATAGAAAATAGTCTCTTATGTTTAAAATGAGGTCCAAAATACTCTATTTTTTAGGCCTCATTCATTTAATAAAGGATCCTCTTGGAGTTCCAACCTTTCAAGTGTATTGAAATGGAAAACAATTGGTATTCTTCCTTATTGATTAATCTGATTATTAAAAAACTTTAACAATCAATGTATTATCTAGACATAATAATGTAACTTGGAAATAAGCCAGAATAAATGTGATAATTAATATGGGAGAGTCGATTGAGTGATATCAAATATCATTCATCACATACACCTCAACATGGAACTAAAAACCATTGGAATACATAAACCTTGATGTGGTGACATTCACTATGTCTTGGTTGGTTCTTTAGTGAATAATACTCAACAATCTTCCACTTACACTAAATAACCATGGAATTTATACCCAAATTCACAACTCATTATGAATCCATCCACACTTATTTGGATATTATTATCATTATCACTTGTTAAAATTTATAGAAACAATTTATAAAAATATTAATCCTCATTTCATGGAATTATGTGGGACCTTTATAGACTTTGTAAATTGAAACAAAATATGAATTCCTTAATTCATAATTTTAAGAAAAGAGAAACCTATAGAAAAAAATCCATTGGTACTCAATCTATAAATGGGTCTTGAATAATCTTGATCAAACACACTCATATCTCTATACAAACATGTCCACCGAAATATGGATCTATATACATTTTATATATGCTTAAATAATCATCTATCTAAAACATCGAATAAGAACTGGACATGAAACATGAAAATCTTGAAAAGTTTATCTCATTCATTTTTGATTCTCTGAAATAGACTAGCCAGTTTAAGTCAATACATCCCATGTCATTTACTTAATTAGTTGAGTGGATCAAATATAACTCAACTAAGATTGTCCATTCATTTTGTAAAATCATGAAAATCTTTCTTCTTTAAATAAAACCTTTTTCCATTTACTTACTCCTTTATTTTGAGTTGTTCCATGTTTGTTTGAAGCCTTGTGGCCCTTTATAAGCTTAAGGAAGCTTTTGTGTGTATTTGGTAAGATTTATATCCAAACCAAGAGGTTCTACGCTATAGCACATAAGACTATGCCATAGAAGGATGGGATATTCCATAAAAAAGGGTGGATACACCATGGTAGTATATAATAATAAGGTATACACTTTATAACTAAAGGCTTCACCATGGTGTGGATAGTAATACAGGTTTTCACCATAGCTCGCATTGTGGAGGGGTGTTCGGGAAGGCTACACTGTTGTGCCTTAGAACATGCTATGAAACCTCTTCTCTAGATCAGTTACAAATAGTTTTCTAGACAATATTTCCTTAGGTGTTAAGACTCTTAAAAAGGTTGTTCCATTTTATTCAATGATCTATATGGGAATTGATTGGATCCCTTAAATTTGGAATTCATGAAGATAATTCAACAGGTTTGAACAATGGTTATTCCACACAAATCAAAACCTACAAATAAGTATCCTACATATTTATCTACAATGAATCTAGTAATTACAAAGGACTACTAATGCAGCTTCATGCCCCATTACCCTCCCTAGACCATATTGGTTAGTGAATAAGCATGGTTATACTCCATATTATTCCCCTGTATTCCATGGAGATCGTTATTTTGTGTCCTTTAATGTCGTTGTACATAGTTCTATGTCATAGTGGTTTCTACTAGCTCAATAATGTGACATAGTTTATAACCCTATGTCCTAGAGGTCTTCTTCCAGTACACCCTTGCATCATTTTAGTCCATCCTACACTATGGTAATTTTTTTCTAATGCTCCTCCATATCACAACACCATGGATTGTGTAGCCTCATGGATTAATAGAACGTTGTGGTTCTCTAATTATCTCCCTTGGGTAAGAATTTGTTCTAAAATTTGGTTTGTTTCTCCTTGCCTCACTATAGAACCCTTATCAATTTGGATTGAAATCATTTCTAGGAGTCCATATAAGGTTATCATTTTTTTTGGTGTGTCAATGTGGTTTTGGTGATGACATCCTCGATAGACATTGGCATTCACTTAATAACCATGATGTAGGAAGTTCCTTACCATTTTGGTCTATGTATATAGAGATTGTAATTATATGTTGTTTATACTAGATTCACCCATGATTATTATGAATTTTATTTTGGTTTGTGAGTGGCCATATGGCTTTATTGATTATGACAATGTGATTATGTGTGGCACCTAACATTTTATCTTAGTGTTTCTTATTTTTTTCTTTCTAGTACATGTATTTAATGTTGTATTGTATAGCATTGGGAACTGTGTTTCAGGTATTGGGATGATTAGGTGGAGCCTTGAGGTTAGGGTAATTTAGTCCTAATGTTTTAAAAGGTGGGTGTGGTTATCCCTATTGAGGGATGTCCATCAGTGAATGGTTAACCAATGTGACATAGCCCAAACATCCTTTAATGTGGGTATCGCTATCCCTATAGATGGATGTGTATAAGTGGATAACAAGATGATACTGGTATGGAATTTTTATAGACATAAACCATATGTGTATAAAATGATTTCCCACTAGGGATTGTCATGGTGGAACATGCATCATTCTTAATGAAAACTATCATATGGGTGTTGTGAGATAATCAATATGGTGGAACTTATCGTCTTCTTGATAACTACCAACATCTGTGTGGGATGAGCATATCAACATGGTGGAACATGCTGCATTATAGATGACAATTTTCTTTTACGTGGGGTGAGTTGTATTTCCTTGATTGTGGTACTTATTTGACTCATTTTACATCCTTATTAGAAATGATCCAAAGCAGGTGGGAACAGGGTTTGTGGTGACTTGGTCTGCACATGATGACTCAGTATAAGTATTTACTTATTTCATGACATATATTTATATATAAATTGTGATATTATGTTAGGGATGCATTAATGGTGTCATGCTAAGTCATGTACTCACACCCTACTCAGACATTTTTATATGCTTATAGATTTCATGACAAGATATATGATGAAGGAAAAGGGCCCTATGGTGGAAGGTTGATAAGGTAATCACGAAGCTAGAGAATACTGGGATAGACTCTGGAGGACTCAACCATTTATATATATATATATATATATTTATTTATTTTATACTTATCAATCAGGATAGTAATTCCTCTTTGGGAGCTACTTATATTTGTATGACATATATGTAATCCTTTCAGTTTATACATTTACTATGATTATTTATTACATTGTTTATGCTTTGGTAGGATAATATGACATTGTACTGAGGTTATAGTATACCCACTAATTGAATAAAACCCTCACAACTAGTCAGAAACCTCTTTCATATGGGGAGGCATGCATAGGGTCATGTGGAACTCCAACTCAAGCCTAATGGTTCGGGTCGATATGTTATAAAGTAGTATGAGAGGAATAATATAGACTAACTTTTTTCTTCACTCTTTATTGATTTGGGACATAGTATACATGAGATATGATAGTTGGGACTCAGACAGGGGAACTATGATAGTGTCTGGTCATCACTGCAGAGTGGACCTCTGAGTTTCCATAAAGTGAGAAATTATATTTTTTTGTTACCATTGATTAAATTAACCTTGTTTGATACACATGATGTTAATATTTCATTTATGAGATTTTTGGATGAATTCATGCATCAAAACTATATATATAGATTCACATTCCATATTTATACCTATTGTTGTGCTACATGGTAGTTATTTAATTAAATTCATTGATTTGTGAAATATGTTTGGGATAGTTTCTCATTGTGTGATATATATGTGTTTCCCTGAAATTTTGATATATATTTATTATAATTTATTATTTTATGTAATCATTTTTTATGTTAGTTTATATATGATTATTTCGGATAATTTTCAGGGATGGAGACTATGTTTAGTTCTAGTATGATATACTTTGGTGTGAGGGTAGACGCCTAGTAAAAACCTTGTGTACTCCCATAGACTAGTTAGGGTTTATAATTACAACTATGTTTTTAAAAAGTGTTTCCTTATCATTATAAGATATTTCACCATGATTTATACTTATGGGACTACTTGAGAAGAAAGATAAAATACTCCCATGAGGGGGGATATTTAGGCATTACCACTAGAGGTGTATGAGAATGCAGCTGAGCATGATCATGCACCGGATCTATGGTTTTGGCTACTGGGCCTCTTCATAAAGTCTTTTTATTTTTATATGTACTAGTAATTTGAGTTGAAAACTATGTTAAAATATTCTCTAAATTCAACTCCATAATTCTTCATCCTTTTATGTAACCGGAGGCCCTCAAGATACTAAGAAATGGGTTGAAATAATTGTGACAATATTTGACCAAGTAAAAACTATTAATGATTAGAAATTTGAGCTTAGATAGAGCTCATGAAGGGTGAACATCCCATTTCAATACCCCCATATTGTATGATGAAAAATGAGCTAAAAATATTAAGGTATAATTCAATAACTTGGAGTAGAAGGGATTTATCATGATGATTACTTCACTGTGGGGTGCACCTATATTATTCTTCAAGAATATAGATAGTATTATTCAACTCTACATTGATTACCAAAAGTTGAACCAGGTGATGGTGAAGAACTGATATCCCTTTCTCATGATTGATGATTATTTTGATCAGATATGGGAAATTCAGTGGTTCTCTAATATTGATCTCTGATAATTCTATCATCAATAGTTATTTAGAGAAGAGGAAATTATGAAGATGATTTTTTGAAATAGGTATGGTTTTTATAAGTACTTAATGATTTCAGTCGAGCTGAAGAGAACATTTCTTGGCTTCATGGACCTCATGAGAAATATCTTCCACCCATATCTAAACTTATTCATCGTAGTGTTTGGCGATAACATCATCATTAATTCACTAACATTAGAGAAGCATGCTAGACACCTCAACATAGTCTTAAGTATGCTTCGAGCACATCATATTTGTGCTAACTTAAGTGTGACTTCTCGATTTGGAAGGTGTGATTCTTGTGGAATTTTTTGTATGAGAAAGGAATATCTATGGGTCGAGATAATGATGAGGTAGTGATGTCCTAGACATGACCCCTAAACATATTTGAGATCATGAACTTTTTAGTCCTACCAAAATATTATTGATGATTTATCTAGTACTTATAGAAACTATTATCACCCATGACTATACTGAAAAGTTAGGGAGTCAAGTTTTAGTGGTATGATTAGTTTGAAGTGGTTTTCCTTAAGCTTATGAAAAGGTTGATGATAGATCCATTATTGACACTCCATGGGCTTGGGATTGGTTATGTAGTTTACTATGATTCATCAAGAATTGGAATAGGAATAGTACTGATATAGACAAAAAAGGATGTATCGTATGGGTATCATCAGCTACAACCCCATGAGCCAATATACCCTGCACATGAATTATAGGTAGCAATATTGGTTCACTATCTGAAGTGCCAACAAAATTATCTCTTTGGTGATATATTTTTGTCTACACGGACAACAAGAGAATATGTTGTATCTTTACATAGAGAAACCTAGGTTTTAGGTGGACGCACTAGGTTGAGTATCTGTATACATTTATCTTTGAGATTATGTATTCACTCAATAATGGTAATGTTGTTGGGGATTCTCTTATCTATAAGACATAGGTTGAGATAGATCTTGGTTAGAAGAATTCTGAGGAGCAGTGGCACTTGATGAGACTATTGGCTGGATGGAGTTTAGCTGCTTTTGGAGGATTGGGATCGATTAATTATTCTCCCATGGTTGTCACATCCTCTTTGTTATACTAGATAATGGTAGGAAAGGATTCATACCCATAATGTTTTGTCATATGAGAATATCTTTCCAGAGGTGACGTGATACCGGGGATGGGTGATCCTTATACAAGGACAATGTAATCATGGTAAATGGGAGAGTAGTACTCTATTCTTCCATCAGAGATGATATGATGAGATATTACCATACGTATAGATTGAAAATAAATCCTAGAGAAATAAATATGTACCATGACTTCTGGTGATAGTTATGGTGGCTATGGATGAAGAGAGACATTGTTCGGTTCATCTCATGATGTCTTACCTTATCAAAGGGTGAATGTCGGGAACCAGTTTCCAAGTTGTTTACTTTATCCACTTATGATTCACATGTGGAAGTGGGAGGATGTCATAATTGAATTTTATATGGGGTTTAAAAGGACCCCTAATATTAATGATGTTGTTTGGGTGATTTTCGATCGGATAATGAATGTTGCACAATTTCTACCAACTTGAGAGAATCACTCAATGGATGAGTTGTGAAATCTTTATATATTGGTGATCATATGCTTATATGGAGTTATATTTATCATTTTTTCAGAGATAAAACCATTTTTACACCATAATTTTGGTAGGGATTATAGAATTCCCAAGGGACTTTGCCGATATTGAGCACAACATACCATCATCAAACATACAGATAGTCTAGGTGGACGGTATGCATATTGGAGGATATGATTTTAGCTTATTTCATTGACTTAAATGGATCTTAGAATGATCACCTAGACTTAGTTGAATTTTTATACAAAAATAGTACCAAGCTTCAAATTTAGATGGAACCTTATGAGGCTCTATATGGGAGGTTGTGTCGATTCACCTCTTTTTTGGCATGTTGTGTGTGAGGAAACAGATGTGGGGTTCAACTTGGTTCAGGAGACCATTGAGTGAGTGTTGTTTATTTAGAAGAGGTTGATCACCACTCATATCAGATATAGATCATATGTCAACTATATGAGGAGACCTTTGACGTATTTTTCTACTGACCAAGCTTTCTAAGAGTGACTCCTTGGTTAGGGAATAAACATCTAAGTATTTTTTGTTGGATACTTTATTATTTCCAAATAGGTTAGGAAATTGGTTTCTCATCTAGACTTTCCTCTGTGTTATCAAGGTAGGCATTATATGTTCCACATTTCTTATCTTAGGAAATACACACTTAATCCTATGCATGTTATACACTATGAGGATGTTGAGATGGAACCAGATGCATTATATGAGGAGCATCCAATGTGGATTAAATATTGGAGTGAGAAAGTTCTCTGATGGAATTCGGTACCACTCATCTATATTTGGCGGTGGCAGGGGAAGATACAAGAGTATACTAGGATTGATATACTGAAATTCCAACTCAGTGTCTTGAGTTTTCCATGTAGGGACCCTAGAGATTCTTCTCAAATATGATAAGTCCTTAAGAGGGGGAGAATTGTAAATATCTAAAACTTTTGATTGGTTAAGAAAATATATGTTTCCCTTATTTTCCTCCTTTATCATTAGTAGTATCATGTTTGGGTGAAGTCTTGTGGGACTTGAGAATATTAATAAAGATTTTATGTGTGTTTAGTAAGCATTATGGCCAAAATAAGTGTTGTTGTGCCATAGTGCACGAGACCACACTATAGAAGGTTGGGTTATGCCATATCATGGGTGGCTACACCATGGTAGTATGTTGGAATAAGGGATATAACATAGTGGAAAAGGATATACCATGGTGTTGTTTGTGATGAGGGGTTGTTCCTTAGCTATCACCGTAGAGGGGTGTTCGGGAAGGCTCAGTGTCATTCCATAGACCACACCTGTAACGACCAAGAATTTTTAAATGATATTTTTTTCCAGAAAAAATGTGTGTTATATAATATTATAAACATAAAAAATTAAGAGAATCCAACAAATTTTTTTTCTCATTAATAAATATCATTGTATTATACATATATGAAACCAATTAAAATTCCAAACATTATAATGGAAAAAATATAAAATTGAATAGCTAAAATGTTAAAGTATGGATCACCCTAATCTGTTAGAATCATTATAACGACCCTAACTAATGTAAATAAAATTCCCATTTTGATTTAATTAAATATATTATTATATAATATGGTTATAGAAAACACATGCACTTATTTTTTTATTATATCCAATTATATTTTAATGATTGTTAAGTATCTTTACTATTTAAAATATAGTTATTGAGTAGTGATCACATGATTAGTATAATTATAGGGTTTTAACAATTCCAATTGACACAAAAAAAGAAAGTGATGGCCTTAACATGTAGGATTGTACCCTGTGAAGCCAATTTATTAGATCTTTCATGGGAAGGATCATTACTAGGATTTTCCATAGACCAATCCCAAACTAATATTCAACTACTTAAGAATGACTGAATTCATTTATGGGAGAAGTTCAAGATCATCATGATCACAACCTAAACTATGTTCGCCGAACCGCCCCATGAAAGTCCAACCATCGCGCACCTTACCCTTAAGGATTTTGGGGTGTATTAAAGGGATATGTAACAAGGCCTTAGAAATATGAGTCTATATATTATTTTTTGTAATATTGAATATATTTTTATTCTATTGTTGTTAATTTATAAATGATTTTTATTTTGACTCAATAAAACACAAATAGTATTTCTGTTTAATATTCAAACTCAATTAAAAAATCAATTTTGATGAATTAATGGATTTTTTAAATATATAATATTTTAATAAAATATTATTATTAAATAATTTTTATCTAATATAAATTATCATATAATTTTTATGAATCCAAATGTAATTTTTATATGAGTTCAAAAAATGTTATTTTAAAAAAACCCCTCATTTTCAATAAATGTTATTTTTTATTTTAAGTGAAAATTTACATATTTAAAAAATTATCTAGATAAAATTAATATTGTTTTTGTAATCATGATGTTTAAATTATCCAATGGTGAATGTTTCATAATTTTTTGAGACAGTCAAATTTTTGGGTAAAAATTAAATACTGTATATACTTTGTGTTTTATGGAATCACAGTGACCCAAAAGTGATGTAATAAGTAATATAAATAGGATCAAAGATCTAATATTGTTTCCATTTAAAATAATGTTATTTTATGTTTATTTGATTTATTTTTTAAAGCCATCTTGAATCCTCTAAGACTTATAATATATTTTAAGATTTTAAAATCATTTTGTTAAGATTATAACACACCTCCACATCACCAATGGTAATATTTTAATAATTTAGTACCTTTTACTTATAAAATAATTTAAATCACTCCTATTTTAAAGAATCCATTGGATGGTTTTTGGTTTTGGATATTTTCTTATGTAGAGTCCAAAACCTAAATAATAAAGAAATCCCCCTATATTCCTCTATAAACACACCCAAGATCCCATTTATATTCACTAAAACTCCATGGATCATAGCCACACTCTTCCAACCACTCCCTAGATTCCTACCAAGTCACCCACAAGCTTTCAAGAAGCCTCTCCCAAGACATTGGAGTTACACACTCAAGAAAGGGATATTTCACTCTCCTATTTTATCATGCACTCTTTTTATGTTATGTCTTTTAATTTTAATTTTATTGTGATGGGATATGATATTAAATATTCCCCTTACTTTCCATTTTATGTATAAATTATGATATCTTCCTTTCACCCTTATTAATCCTCCCATGATCCTTTACATACACTCATTACCATGCCAAAATTTCATAAGGATTCTTTTCTCTATGCTTGTTTTTCATTACCTTATGCCTTCTATTTACAAATTTATAATGTTGGTATATGCTTTTTCATGTCACTATTACATCAAATTTGTTTTAAAAATAATGATAGTCCCATTTCTCTCTCATTAACCATTTCTTTGAATATTTAAGAAACATCGTTATGCTGCCGAAATTTCATCGTGATTTTCTATTGGAACCATGGTATTCTATGATTGATTTGGAGTATGGTTTGTGTTTGTTGTCAATCCTTAGTGGATGTTTAGAATGTGTACCAGCAAAGAGATCATACAGTTCAAGAAGACAACATTTCTGAAGATGGTGCTGTTTCCCAGTGTTTGCCAAATTTTTGGGCCTCAAAACTTGAAATATGGAGAAATGTGTTTTCGGAAAAGAGACTTGCGCGCCGAGGCCTAGGAGGCTTCAAAAATTGCATGCCTGATGTTTTTCAGAATGAGAACGTGAAAATATAGCAAAGGAAAGAGAGTCGCGCAAGTATTGGTCTGGTCGTGGAAGTTACTTGCGTGCCATGAAAGGACTTGCGCGCTAGTACCTTAGAGTATTGGAAAGTTGTGCGTCGTTTGACCATCGTGTTTTGATCATAAAAATATGGCAAAGTAAATAGGGGTGCCCAAGTTTGGAAGTTGGTCGCTCAAGTGTCTAGGAGGACAGAAGGGTTGCGCACCGAGACTTGCGCGCTGAGGGAAGACTTGTGCACCACTGCGCAGGGTATCCGAGTGCCTATAAATAGAGGACCACCCCTCCTCATTTGACATGAAATTTGGACTTGATGAAATTCAGAGCTCCTGTTGCATAGGTGTTGAAGTCGCACAAGTGTTGGTGGGTCGCCCAAGGTCGAGCAGCGCGGCAGTTGTGTGCTGCCCATCCTGTAGTCGTGCAAGTGATTTGGTCATACTTGCACAACAGAATTGAAGTTGCGTGACAGGTTTCCATTAGGTTTCAAAATCGATTTGGGTTGAAAGGAAGTTGTGTCGAAGAAGTTTTATTTCTAAGAAGGTTGAGTCGTGCAAGTGTTGGAGGAGGACTTATGCGTCAGTTATAACTTGCGCGCCATCTTGGTGTTGCGCGCCAGGTATTTGTTGAGGCTTGCTGATTTTCTTGGAGCTGCATGAAATTTGAAGATCAGTTAAGGAGTGATAGTTGGACATCAACAGAGCATCTACATATAACATAGGATACTTTCATTGAGCACTAATGATGAGACCTTCACGTCTATAAGCTGAGTGGGACTTCACCAACGGAAGTGAGTTAGGGGGAGTCAACAAGAGTAACCCGAGTGAAGTAGTGAGCTATCCCTGAACCTTTGTAAAGGCAGTGATCCTGGGACAGAGTCACTGTTCCCGAACCTTTGTAATCCACAACTAGTGGAGATTAGTGGAATTTGGTAGAACCGACAACTTTTCAGCGTACGCTCTATGGACGTATCCCTTAGTGGTGAACCAAGTAAAAAGTGTTGTGTCTTCTCTGTACATGTGAATGCTTCATTACTGGTCATATTCATCATACAGGTTCAACAAGTTCCTACCAACATGGGAACAATATCTATCACATTAAAAGAAAAATGTGTCACCCTGATTCACCCCTCCCCTCTCAGGGTGTCCCAGGGTCCTTCAAGTGGTATTGGAGGGGGGTTACTGGTGTTGAATCTGTCCTTTATCGTCATGGAGAATGCAGTCAACGTCAGGGGAGTCCCTCACTTTGATGGAAGTAATTTCTAGATCTGGAAGAACATAATGAGATCACATCTAAGATCTCTTGTAATGGAAGTTCTCTTTTCTACTGTCCAAGGAATAAAAGTCACTGATCCAACAGGCTTGGTTATGACTGAAATGGACAGGAAAATTATTGATGCAGATGGTAAAGCACAAAATGCACTCACTTCAGCCCTTTCTTATCAGACCTACCTAAAGGTGATGAATTTCACCTTAGAAAAATCCATGTGGGATAAACTCGAGAATATTTACGAAGGAGACAGTAAAGTGAAGGAGGCGAAACTACAAGTGTTGCACAATCGGTTTGATGATCTGAAGATGCATCCAGACGAGAATGTAGACTCATTCTTCAATCGAATTACTGAAGTGGTTGGAGCAATTCGGGGTCTAGGAGAAGAAATCAAAGACATTGATATTGTAAAGAAAATTTTAAGAATACTTCAACCTCTGTACAGTGAAAAGGTGTCAGCCCTTGAGGAAATAGATCTTTCCAAACTTTCTCTAGATGATCTTCTAAGAAGCTTGGTAGCATATGAAATGAGAGTCCAACCAGAAGATTCTACGACTCGTGTGAGCAAGGAAATGTCATTCAAGGCCATGGATAAACTTAAAATCTCAAAATATAGTAGCGGTGAAGATGACGAATAAAAAGAAATTATTTCTCTCATTGCGAATAAGTTCCATAAGGGAAAAGGGAAATTCAAAGGGAAGTTACCTCTCGCATGTTTTCATTGTGGAAAAGTTAGGCACATTTCCTTTTAGTGCTTAAGAAAGATCAATGATGGAGATAGTGAAGATGAAAGCTTCGAGAAGCCACAGAGAAGGTTCTTCAAAAAGGGAGACTTCAAATCTGGAAAGAAAATTAAAAGGAAGAGTTTTGTCTGTGAAGAGGGAGAAGATGATAATGAATTCTGTGATGAAGAAGAACCAAAATTCAAAACTGAAAACCATGCTTCCATGATGGCCACTGTTGAAAATTCAGAAGATACTGGTGGAGAAAAACAAGTGAGAACTTGTATAGATCCTTAGATGCAACTTAAGGATGCGGTTAGTAAGCTTAATATTAAATTTAAGAGTTTCAATAAGTTAAAATCAATTGTAGAAGAATAAACTGAATACATTGATCAACATGAAGATAAAATTGAATGACTGGAAGAATTTGTGAAGGTACAGTCTAAAATAATTGAAATCAATGATGATGTAGTGGATTTGAAGCTGAGAATTGAAGAGCAGGAAAAGGTCATCAATGACCTCACCTCTAGACTAGATGAAAAATCCAAGACTGCTAAGGGTCTTGAGGAAGAAGTTGTTACTCTATGGAGTAAACTTGAGACTGAATCAATTCCAAAAGAATCAAGGAAGAAAATACAGTTTGGAAGATTCTCATATGCAGAATTACTAGAAAGAGCCAAGTGTGGTTCAAATGGGGTTGGAAAAATCTTGAGTGATCAAAGACCTGCTTGCATGGGAAAGAGTGGACTTGGCTGTGAAGCTGAGACATCAACTGTTGGAAGTGAAAAGATCCAAAAGAAAGATAAGATGAAATTTGAACGTCTTGAAACATTGCATAATGTTCTGAAAAAGGAACCCTCAATCCAAACTAAAAAGAGAAATGAAAATTATCCTCAAACATTCAGAAATGACATACAGTCTAACTATTCTCCCAAGGAAGAAGGTATATGGAGAAATTCAAGTGAGAAGATATTTCCTCTCATGAAGTTTCAATTCTGTGGCTATCTGGGCCACACCATGTCTTATTGCGAAGAGGTAAGAAGCTATCTTAATGGAGAAGATATAGAAGTTCAAAAAAGGATAACAAATTCATATCCTAATTCTTATAGAAGAAACAATTTCTATGGATATTGTTATTGTTGTTCTTACTTTGGTCATAAGGCTGCTAATTGCAGGCAGAGAAGGGACATGGACACCTCATACCGAAGTTCAAGACAAGTCAAGTCTCGTCAGTAAGACTGTATTGCTCTTTCACAAAGGTTTTCTCCTCTCAATTAAGATTTCGACTATGAAGAACTTGGTTATGAGGAAGAGATATTTGAAAGGCCATCAGTACTATATACTCAATCCAATGTCTCATGGAAGGAAAGGAAGAAGGTTGAGAAATCCAACCTTGTAGAAGTGGCCCTCAAAGCTACAAAGAACAACAGTACCTGGATTCTGGATAGCGGTTGTTCATCTCATATTCCAGGTAATGCTGGCCTGCTAACAGATATCAAAAGGAAGGTTGATGGTACTGTACGATTTGGTAATGATGGATCTCTGAAAATCAAAGGGAGTGGAAGTACCGAATTAGCTAATGGAGAACTAAAGAAGACTGAAGTCCTTTAAATAGATGGACTACATCATAATCTCCTCAGCGTGAGTCAACTCTATGACTCGGGACTTATATTTACTTTTAATCAAAAAGGATGCACTATCAAGGGAAAGATAGGAAATTCACTTATGAAGGGATGCAGAATCGAAGGCAACTTGTATCAGGTTGATAGTGAAGAAAATTTCTGTTACATTACTGTTGAAGAAGAAAACAATTTGTGGCATCGGAGACTAGGACCCATCAATCAACAAGACATGGAGAAAATATCAAAATTTAGAATTTTCATGGACATTCCCAACCTAAATTGTGAGCGTGAAAAATATTGTGATGCTTGCATTCGTGGGAAGATGGTCTGCAGTTCATATCGGCCAAAGAAGAAAAGGGCATCTCATCTTATTGATCTGATTCATACAGATGTATGTGGGCCGATAAATGTTGCTGGAACTCATGGAGAAAGGTACTTTGTCCTTTTCATAGATGATTACAGTAGAATGTCATGTGTTATGGTAATTCATAGGAAATGACATGTCTTTTACTGCATGAAAACATATC
Organism: Viscum album; assembly: GCA_963277665.1. Lineage (NCBI taxonomy): Eukaryota > Viridiplantae > Streptophyta > Magnoliopsida > Santalales > Viscaceae > Viscum > Viscum album. The sequence continues at coordinate 918,612,335 of OY728120.1, read as the reverse complement.
ATCGAATCGCCGAGAATGATACTGGACGAACAATCAAAGTGTTGCGATCTGACAATGGAGGAGAATACACTTCCATTGAATTTGAAAATTATCTGGAGAAGCATGGGATACATCATGAGGTATCTGCTATGAGAACTCCACAACAAAATGGAGTTGTTAAACGTAGGAATCGACAAGTGAACAACATGGCATGAACAATGCTGATTGAGAGTTGTATTCCACGACATTACTGGAAAGAGGCTGTTTAAGCTGCAGTGTACATTCAGAATCGAACTGGACTTTATATGGGTGAGACGAAGACACCATATGAATTGTGGCCTGGATGGAAGCCCTCTTTAAAATACTTTCATGTATTTGGAAGTAAATGCTTCACCATGAACAAAGAAGGAAATCAAGGGAAGTATTGCTACAATGCAGATGAAGGAATTTTCCTCGGTTACTCAATGAATAAAAAAGCCTACAAATGTTTCAACAAGCGTTTAGGAAGGATTTTGGAAAGAAGTGATGTTATGATAATTGAAGAGAAAACCACAAATGCTTCAAGGACGTCATATGATGATGTGATACAAAGTCAAGAAGAAAGTGAACGTGAAGAAAATACAAATTCAGAAATAGAAGAAGTTGTACAAAACACTCAGCAGCCACATCATGATGTTGACTCAGAAGAAGAATCTGAAGAAGAAACTGTGGCTGAAGAGAATGCAACTGAACCTTGCAGAAGAAATCGAAGAGATGAGATTGATCCATCCAACATAATTGGGGACACGAGTACACCCACTCAAATAATAAGGATGAGGAATAACATGCAATCTGCATTTCTTTCAGTTGTAGAGCCATCCTCATTCGAAGAAGCTACAAATGATGAATCTTGGGTGAAATCCATGAATGATGAATTAGATCAGATTGACAAGAATCAGACATGAGATCTTTTCTAGAGACCCGAAGGTCACAATGTGATTGGTACTAAATAGATCTTCAAAAATAAGTTTGGTGAGCATGGAAGTGTCATCAGAAACAAGGCACGACTGGTTTGTAAAGGATACTCCCATATTGAAGGCATTGATGTTGAAGAAACCTTTGCTCCTGTGGCTAGACTGGAGTCAATCAGTCTTTTCCTTTCCATGGAACTCCAAAAAGGATATAAAGTACATAAAATGGATGTCAAGACAGCATTCTTGAATGTTGTACTCGAAGAAGAAGTCTACATTGAACAACCAGTGGGCTTTGTTTTAGGTACTGATGAAACAAAGCTCTACAAACTGAAGAAATCTCTATATGGTTTGAAGCAGGCACCACGGGCGTGGTACTCACGGCTGGATTCATATCTCAAGAAGCTGGAATTCAAAATAAGAGGAGTACATCACAATCTCTATGTGATGAATTATTCAAAAGATCAATTCATGGTTCTATTATACGTTGATGATATCATATTTGGTGGCAGCAGGCAGAAATCAGTGGACAAATTTTCCAACCACATGAAATCAAAATTTGAAATGTCTATGATTTTGGAGCTCACATATTTCTTGGGGCTGAAAGTGATTTAAAAGAAGGAATACACTTTCATTTCTCAAAAAAGTATGCAAGAGAGCTGCTGAAGAAGTTTAATATGCAAGACTCCAAACCAATGTCAACTCCGATTGCAGTTGGAACTAAACTTGGAAAGCATGAGGATGGGACCTCTGTTGATCCCACCATGTACATGAGGATCATTGGGAGCCTACTATACCTGACAGCAACATGGCCAGATATTGTCTTTTCCACATGCCTTGTGGCCCTCTTTCAGAGTAATCCAAAGGAGGAACATATGACGGTAGTAAAAAAAATCATGAGGTATATTCAAGGTACACATAACTTTGGGTTATTTTTTGCTGCAGGCAGGGATAATGAATTATCAGTGTTTTATGATGTTGACTGGGCTGGTGATGTAGTATACAGAATGTCCACTAGTGGTGGAGCCTTCTATATTGGGTAGAAATGTGTTGGTTGGATGAGCAAAAAACATGAAAGTACTTCTCTTAGTACTGCTGAAGCTGAGTATATCTCTGCCACAAAGTCATGCACTCAACTGCTATGGATGAAGCAACAATTAAAGGATATTGGTGATGAGGTAAAGCAACCAATGGTGATTTACTGTGATAACAAGAGCGCGATTGATCTTACGAAGAATCCTGTTCAGCATTCCCATATGAAACATATTGAAATTAGGTATCACTTTATCAAAGAAAAAGTTGAACAAGGGGTGATTAGAATGGATCATGTGGGAACTGATGAGCAAGTGGATGATATCCTGACCAAGCCACTGTCAGTAGCTGTGTTTGAGAAGCATCGGTTGAACCTCGGTGTTCAGCCACCTCCTAGTTCATAAGGAGGTTACGCAATACCCCTCTCCCCAATTAAGATAACTGTTTTTATCTGTTTATGGATGTGATGCAGGTTTGTTGGGGGAGATACTATCCAGGGGGAGTATGGTTTGAGCTGACCATTGAACAAATTACCAGGCTTTAGGTTTATTGTCAATGGGGGAGAAAGGAATAAATTCAGGCATGTAATGCTCCTGTGACACAATGCGAATTCAGTGTCAGTAATAGGATAAGAAGGATAAGAAGGAATTAATCCATCATGTAATGATTCTTGGGCATCATTGAGAATTCCAAAACACTGGAACCCAATTCAAGCTTCCTCTCTTGTTTTCTACACTGAGCATTGCTCACGTAGACTTAGAGTGTTGGCTGAGTTGATTCTTGCGTTTTTGGTTTTCACATGGATGGAGATCTGTTGAATTTATTTTCTGATTGCCAACAAACCCAAAGGGGGAGATTGTTGGAACCATGGTCTTCTATGCTTAATTTGGAGTATGGTTTGTGTTTTTTGTCAATCCTCAGTGTAAGTTCAGAATGTGTACTAGAAAATAGATCATACAGTTCAAGAAGACAACAGTATTGAAGATGGTATCGTTTCCCAGTGTTTGCCAAATTTTTGGCCCTCAAAACTTGAAATATAGATAAATGTGTTTTTGTAAAAGAGACTTGCGCGTCGAGGCCTTGGAGGCTTCAAAAATTTCACGACTGATGTTTTTTAGAATGAGAACGTAAAAATATGGCAAAGCAAAGAGGGTCACGCAAGTATTGGTCTGGTCGCGCAAGTGACTCGCGCGCCGTGAAAGGACTTGCGCGTCGGTACCTTAGAGGATTGGAAAGTTGCACACAATTTGACCATCAGGTTTTGATCATAAAAATATGGAAAAGTAAATAGGGGCGCCCAATTTTGGAAGTTGGTGGCGCAAGTGTCTAGGAGGACAGAAGGGTTGCGCGTTGAGACTTGCGCGCCAAGGGAAGACTTGCGCACCGCCGCACAGGGTATCCGAGTGCCTATAAATAGAGGACCACCCCTCCTCATTTGACACGAACATTGGACTTGAAGAAATTCAGAGCTCCCGTCGTGCAGGTGTTAAAGTCGCGCAAGTGTTGGTGGGTCACGCAAGGTGGAGCAGCACGACATTTGTGTGTTTCCCATCCTGTAGTCGCGCAAGTGATTTGGTCATACTTGTGCACCAGAATTGAAGTTGCGCAATAGGTTTCCATTAGTTTTTAAAATCAATTTTGGTTGAAAAGAAGTTGTGTCTCCCAAGCTTTATTTTGAAGAAGGTTGAGTCACGCAAGTGTTGGAGGAGGACTTTCGTGCCAGTTATAACTTGTGTGTCGTCCTTAAAAGTTACGCGTCGTCTTGGTGTTGCGCGCCAGGTGTTTGTTGAGGCTTGCTGATTGTCTTGGAGCTGCACGAAAGTTGAAGATCAGTTAACGATTGATAGTTGGAATTCAATAGAGCATCTACATATAATAGAGGATGCTTTCATTGAGCAGTGATGATGAGACCTTCATGTCTATAAACTGAGTGGGACTTCACCAATGGTAGTGAGTCAGGGGGAGTCAACGGGAGTGACCCGAGGGAAGCAGTGAGTTATCCATGAACCTTTGTAAAGGCAGTGATCCTGGGATACAGTGACTGTGCCCGAACCTTTGTAATCGACAACTAGTAAAGATTAGTGTAATTTGGTACGACCGACAACTTGTTGGAGTATGCTCTTTGGACATAGCCCTTACTGGTGAACCAATTAAAAAGTGTAGTGTCTTCTCTGTGCATGTGAATTCTTGCTTACTGATCATATTCATCATATAGGTTCAACAAGTTCCTACCAACGTGGGAACAAGATCCATCACATTAAAAGAAAAAGTTGTCACCCTGATTCACCCCTCCACTCTCTGGGTGTCCCGGGGTCCTTCATTTTCCATACCAAGATAATTGTGTAGTGAATACTGTACCAATTTTTCTATCAAGGGTATTAACCATTATGAACATATACTTATTGATTGGGAGATTAAATGTATTTATTTCACATTTCTTTATTGTGGAATAAATTATGATTTTGAATGAATTCATGTTGTATGATCTATGTGGCACACTTAAGCATAAGAATGAAATCATGATGATGGGTGCACCCAGATAGCGCTCTAATGCATTGGGTTACATTTAGTATCATGATACAGCTTGTTGATACATGGGTGATTTAATTCTTTAATGGTACTTTTTCCCCCAAGAATAATCAGTGGTTTAACCTTGACCAATGTTTATGATTCTGTATTTTAAGTTGTTTCCATATTTCCAATGTTATTATTATCACGTTATATCATGCCTTATTATTCATGTTCCTTTTATTCCTCATTGATATACCTATTTTATAACATGTATAACTTAATACTGGTTTATTTCCTTTCTGTTCCTTATTTCTCACCCACTTATTATGTATGTCCCCAAGTTATCCCATGCAGTTTTAAGTTTGCAGGATTATTTTGATCATGTTAAAGAAGTTTTGAATAATGTATGTTAAAGAAGTGTTTAATAATGTTGTTGTATCCCATGTTTAAGATGTTATGTTTTGTAACTAATTCTCAAAGACACTAGACTTATCAATCCTTTATTTGGTATTAAGTGTAGTTTTATGTAATAAATCAAGTATTAATGTTTATTAAAGAGAAGGGTTCTTATTGTTATAATCAAAGAAAGAGTTTAGTTATTTTTTGGATTAGGATTAATAAGTATATATAAATCCTTAGGGATAAGAGTAAGTATAAGAAAACATCAAAAAAGTTTGGTTAGTATATAGTAAGTGGTTTATCAAGAAAATAAATCCTTATTCGGATAATACAATTGGACTTGGTTCTGGAACAGATGTACCTAGGAGTAACAACACCAAAAAGGTGTCCTGGGTCTGACTTAGGGTAACCTCGTACATGACAATGGTCCTTAATACGCACCTATTTTGACACTCCAAGGGGATATTCTTTGGTAAATTCATAATATCATTATGAAACATTATTAAGGGAACAAAAAAAATCCTATAAAATATATGTTAGGAAATAGATCATAGATAACATACATTAAAACCTAGAAAATCATAAGTTAAGGAAATAAATATAATTTATAATGTATCCCTTTATTGTCTTTGTAATCCCCTTTATCTGTTAATTTTTTAGGATAATCATTCTTAATTTTTCTTTTATTCTAGCCAATGGCCGGAAATATGAGGAAGTGGGTTATCAAATGATGCGAAGGAAAATGTGATGAAATCCCCAACGAGATTCCCAATCTGATGGGAGTGGGAATAAAAAACTTTGTCATGATACTCACTCATCTAACTCTTGTTTTGAATAGAAATATGGATCAAGAGGAGTTCCAACCCCCCCCCCTCCAAGAGAAAATAAGCAACAATTAAGGGCTTCAGGTGATAAATGCCTCCTAACTTCAATGGATCATTGGATCCCTTAATCGTGGAAAATGGATTAACTCCATTGAAAAAAAATATTCTTCATACTTAAATGTCATGAACATGATAAGGTTCTACTTTGTTTTTATCATATGATGGGATAAGATGATTAGTGGTGGAAATTGATCAAAAATATGAAGCCTAAGGAAGATATTGAAGTGATTGATTGTAAGGAATTCTAGAAAAAAAATTTAAATAAATATTTTCATCACAATCTTCATCTTAAAATGGAAAGGTATTTCCATACACTAAACCAAAAAGATGATCAATATATTGTGGAGTATGAGGAAAACTTCACAAGACTATCACAATATGAATTTGTTTTTTTTGTTACCCTCAAATGCAAGGTTGAACGCTTCTATGGTGGAATAAAACCTAATCTATGAAAAATCTTGGTGATCCATGACTTGGATAGCTATAAAGAAATTCTCTGATATACCCTCAAAGTTGAAATGGAGATTAGAGAATCTCAATGGTATCATAGGGTTAAGAAGCATAAAGTAGAGTGTGATTATTGAAGTCTGATAGAGATATCTAATAGTGCCATGAAATTTCTATATACCACTTATCAAAGGTATGGGGAGAAGTACCCCAAAAATTTCCTTAAGGGAACAAATAAATGTTTTAGGTGTGGGAAGTAAGGACACCCAACTAATAATTTCCTATAGGAAAAACATGCTAATGCGGAGGTGGAAATGAATTCTACAATCAACCCTCATTACATTTTTCACTCCTATAAATACAATTAATCATGGATCTTTGAAAACCAATTCCCAAGGCCAAGGGTTTATGGAAGTAACCAAAAACCTCCAAGGTAGTAAGTGTGAGATTTTTCTATCACTACTACTGAAGTGAATCCTAAAAATGAAGTGGTGATTGGTATAATAGATATTCATTCAAGAATATAAAACATACTTGTTGATTATAGTTCTACACATTCCTTCATATCATGATATTTTATTAGAAATACTAAAAAATCACCACAAAGCATGGAAGTAGAGATGTCGGTGAAAACAGAAAATGGGAAATTATTTAATATCATGTATATAATTCATCCCTTATCACAATTTGTGGGATGAAATTACCAAAAAAACCTTTTCATATTTCCTTTATTGGAATTTTATGAAATTATAGACATGGATTGTATTTCTCTATATATATCCAACATAAATTGTCGTAATAAGGAAATCACTCTTCATATGGAGAATCAACCCTTGATTCAATACAAATGCAAGGAGGAGGATGAATCTTATTTAAAAACATCATCTCAAGAATGGATATTATTTCCCTATGAAAAATATTATATATCTAAAATGATTGTGTCTAAGGAAAGAATCGTCCTCAAATACATGACTATTTTGAGGGAATATAATTATATATTTCCTAAGGAATTGTCTGGTCTTCCTCCTCATAGAGAGATCAAATTTTTATTTGAGATTATACTTGGGGATTCCTAATATTCAAGCCTCTATATAGGATGGTAGTTGTGGAAAATTAGGAGATAAATAAATAACTATAGGAGAATATGGATAAAGAGTTTATAAACCTACGTTCTTCACCATGGGGTTCACCAGTACTCTTCATTAAGAATAATGATGGGTCAATGCACCTTTTCATTGATTATCATGAGATCAACAAGATCACAATAAAGAACAAGTATCCTTTTCCACAGATTAGTGACTTGTTCAATCAGATACATAAAGAACAATACTTCTCTAAGGTGGGTCTATGGTCAGGATATTACCATGTTAGGGTGAAGAATGAGGATATCCCTAAGACTTATTTTCGTACAAGGTATGGGCACTATAATTTCATAGTAATTTCATTCAGACTCTCTAATGATCTGGAAATATTCATTGGTTTTATGAATAGTGTATTTAGATATTACCTCGACAAATTTGTGGTAGTATTTATAGAAGATATTCTAATATACTACAAAATCAAGGAGGAGCATGAGGAGAATATATGCACTATACTAAAGACCTTGCTAAAGGATAATCTTTATGAAAAGTACTAAAAGTGTGAGTTCTAGTTGAAGGAAGTCTCATTCTTGGGGAATATCATCATAAGAAATGGGATATATATATGGATTAATAAAAGAAAAATGAAATTTAACGATGTTTGAGTTCAACATCTATGAAATATATCCATATTTTCCTTGGTTTAACTAGATATTATCAATTATTTTTGATAAATTTATAACGATTTTTGGGCCCTCTTGCCAAAATAACTTGAAAGGGAGTCATTTTTTCTTGGAATAATGAATGTGAAGAATGATTTATTAATTTTTAAAGGAAGATTATCACTTCTCCTTTCCTCAAACCACTCACAAGTGGAAAACTTTTTATAATATTTATCAATGCCTCGATGAAGGGATTAGGATGTTTGTTAATGAAAAATGACAAATTCAAATCCTATGCATCAAGGCAGTTGAAACTTCATGAGAAAAACTATCCCACAAATGATTTGGAGTTGTAAGTTGTGATCTTTCTATTGATAATCTAGCATCATTATCTCTATAGGGATAATTTTGAGATATATATTGATCACAAGAGACTCAAATATATATTCACACATAAAGAGATTAATATGTTCCAGAAAAGATGTTTAACTCTCATCAAGGATTATGAATACTCAGTCCACTACCATCCAGATAAAGTAAATAATGTGGAAGATGCTCTAAGTATATAGGACTCAACAATTCTATCATTGATTTTAATTGAGAAGGATCTCATCTTCTTAGATTTAAAGAGGATTTCCATGGGAAACATAAAGACAGGAAAATAATCAAACCTTTCATAAATTAATATTCAACCATCTCTTTTGGAAAGTATAAAAGGTCCTCAAAAATATGATGTGGTAATTCAAAAGATAGTGAAAACTATAACATAAGGTAAATCCTAAGAGTTTAGTGTTAATGAAGTAGGAATTGTGAGATTTGGGTCAAAACTATGTATTCCATCAAATCAGGAGATAAATAATGAACTAATGGATGATGCACAAAGTTCAACTTTCTCCATTCACCCTGGAAACAAAATGATGTATTGAGATCTCTGGGAGCACTATTGGTGGGAAAAATGAATATGGAGTTCATTGAATATACATCAAAGTTCCTGGTATGTCATCATGTGAAGGATGAATGGAATAAGTCTAATGGGATGATACAACAATTACCCATATCAACATGTAAATGGTAAATAATCACCATGTACTTTTTCACTGGACTTCTAAAGATATCCAAAGGAAACAATGATATTTTGGTTGTTGTGGATTATCTAAAAAACACTCCAAACATTATTTCTATTCAAGAGGATTTATCACTAGATCTACTTACACGGATATATATCAATGAAGTGGTAATGATGAATGGATTACCACTATATATTGTGTCTAATAGAGATCCAAGATTCACCTATATTTTTTAAAAACATCTCTAGTATGCTCTAAACACTGAGCTAAAACTCATTATGGTTTATCACCCTCAAACTAGTAGCCAATATGAGCAGACTATTCAAACGCTTGAGGACATGGTGAGAAAATTCTTAATTGACTTCAAAGGTTGATGGGATCAACATATTCCTCTAATTGGGTTCTCATACAACAACAGTTTCCACTCGAGCATCCAAATGGATCCCTATGAAGCCCATTGTGTGAAGAGGTGAAAAACACCAACATGTTGGGATGAAGTTGAGGAACAAAAACTTCTATGTCCTAAAAAGGTTGAAGAAATGGTGGAGAGGGTTAATAACATTCCATAACACATTAAGGATAATCAAATTCAACAAAAGAGTTTTTCTGACAATCATGGATGAGACCTAGATTTTAATGTTGTAGACATGGTATTCCAACATATATCTCTATAGAAAAATTGAAGATATTTTGGAACAAGGGTAAGATTATTCCAAGATATATCATCTCTTTTGAGATCCTTGATCACATTAGAGTAGTGGAATATCAACAAGCTCTCGCACTGAACATATATCACTTACGTAATGTATTCCATGTATCCCTCTTGAGAAAGTACATACCAGACACCTCACATGTACTCAATCCAGAGATGGTACCATTGAAGAATGACCTTTCCTATAAGGAGAAATCAGTTAAGATCTTAGATCTTAGAGAAAATTTTCTATAAAATAAGATAATTCCCCTCATCAAATTTTTTGGGAGAAACCAAAATTTTGAAGAAGCAGAGTAGGAACTGGATGAATTGATGAAGCAGGGTTACCCACATCTATTTTAGTGTTGGAAGATACACTTTTGAGGGTAAATTTTATAATGGTTATAATATTGTAACGACCTGAAATGTAATAAATAATGTTCCCCTTTTGATTCAATTAGTGTCTTATTATATAATATAGTTTTAGAAAACACATGAACTTATTTGTTTTATATCCAATTGGATTTTAATGACCCTTAAGTATCTTTACAAATTATAATACAGTCATTAAATAGTGATCACATGATTTGAATAAATTTAGTGTTTTAAAAAACCCAATTGACATAGAAAAAGTAAGTGATGGACTCAACCAATATGATATTACCCTATAAAGACCATTTATTGGTTTTTCCAAGGGATATAGTATTATATAAATTATTTCATATAGAATAAAAAATTCATCCTATTACTGTTACTTTATAAATGATTTTTATTTTGAATAAAAAAAAACAAATAGTATTTTTTAAAATATTCAAATTCAATTATGGAATCTATTTTGATTAGTTAATGTATTTTTGAAATAAGTAATATTTTAATAAAACATTATTATTAAATAATTTTTATTAAATATAAATGATCATATAATTTTTATGAAGTCAAATGTAATTTTTATATGAGTTCAAAAAATGTTTTTTTCAAAAACCTGTCATTTTAAATAAATGTTGGTTTTTATTGTAAAATAAAAAATTCATGTATTTAAAAAGTTAATTTGATAAAATGAACAATATTTTTTGTATCAGGATGCTGAAATTATCCAATGGTGAATTTTTCATAATTTTCTGAGACAGACAAATTTTTTTAAAAAAATTAAATACAGTATAAATATAATTTGTGTTTTATGACATCAAAAAGACCCAAAAGTGATGTAATAAGTAATATAAATGGGTCACACTACCAAATATATGTTTTTATTTTAAAATATGTTGATTTGAAGTTTATTTTAGATATTTTAGAAAGCCAATATGAATCCTCCTAGACTTATAATATATTTTATAATTTTAAAATCCTTTCTTTATGAGTGTGACTCACCTACACATAAAAAATGGTAATATTTTAGTATGTTAGGAATTTTTACCTATATAATAATGTAAACCATTCCCATTTTTCCTGAAACATGTTCAAAATCCATGGGATAGTTTGTGTTTTTTGATATTTTCTTATGTAGATTCCAAAACATAAATAATAAAGAAATATCTCTCCTTTCCTATAAAACCCCTCACAACCACCCATTTCTATTCCCTAAAACTCCTTGAATCATGACTGAAATTTTAAATTTAATACCTAGAGTCCCCAAAAGTCTCCCCCAAACTTTCAATAATTCCCTCCAAAGACTTTGGAGTCACACACTCAAATAAGTGATCTTCAACTCTCCTCTTTGATCAAATAATCCTTTTTTGTTATGTATTTTAATTTTCATCTTCTTGTGATGGGATATGATCATAAATATTCCCTTTAATTTTAATTTTATGTATAAGTTTTTGGATATTCCTTTCAATATCATTAATCCTCCCATGATCATTTATGTACACCGGTTACCATGACGAAATTTCATAAGGATTATTTTCTCTATTAATGTTTCTTCATTACCTTATGCCTTGTATTTCCAAATTTATAATTTTGGGATATTATTTTACATATCCCTATTACTTCCCATTTTATGTAAAAATAATGAGAGACCCCTTTCTATCTCATCAAAAAAAATTATGAATTTTTATGCAACACTGTTATGCTGCTGAAATTTCACCGTGATTTTCCATGGAAAAATAATTGTGTAGTGAACACAACACCCAATTTTCTATCAACAGTATTTTCCTTTATGAGAATTAACTTTTTTATTGGTTACTTACAAGTATTTATTCAAAATTCCTTGATTTTGGAATAAATTTTTATGTTGAATGACTCTATGTTGTATGATCTATGTGGCACACTTAAGCACCAGAATGAAAATTTTATGATGGGTGCGCCCGGATAGAACTAAAATGCAATGGGTAATGTCTGGTACCATGATATTTCATGTTGGGGTAGGGATGTACTCAATTAATTTATGTTAATTTTACCACCATGAATTCATGGTGATTTATCCTTGACCTATGTTAATGATTTAGTGTTTTAAGTTGTTTTCATATTTCTTGTGTTATGATTATCATGTTATATCATACCTTATTATTAATGTTCCTTCTGTTCTTCATTGATATTCCTATTTTATAACTTGTACCACTTATTCCGTGTTTATCCCCTTAATGGGATTTATTGATCAACCCTTTCTTATCTATGTCACCATGTTATCCCATACAGTTTTTTATTTGAAGGAGTATTTTGACCATGTTAAAGAAATTTTCAATAAAGCGAGTTAAGGAAGTGTATAATAATGTTGTTGTATCCCATGTTCAAGATGTTATGTTTTGTACCTAATTCCCAAATACACTATACATATTGATATTTTTGGTTTTATTACGTGCATTTTTATGTAATAAATCAAGTAATAATGTGTATTAAAGAGTAGGGTTGTTGTAATCATTTCCCTGCTAAAAAAGGTATTAAAATGGAAAAAAATTAATAAACCAATCAACTTTTTAAGAAATGAAAATATAACCATATAGAAAAATTGTGGTGCATTTTTAGTGAAGTAAATAAGTGGTATGTATAGGGTATAAAGGTAAATGTGGATGTTGGGATTCGACCATTGTATGGTCTTTGATCAATTATGACCTTTGGTCAATATAACCATCGGTCAATTTGAACATTAGAGGATATAAACCTGGGTGATAATGTTACAATTATAATTTTTTTTATAAGTAGTAATTACAAACAAAAATTGATACATAAAGGAAAATTGATGGCCTCAACCGGTACAGTTGTGTCATTTGAAGCCAAATTTTCAAACATGGGAGGGAGGCATCATCACTAAGGTTCATACATGACCAAGCCCAATCCAAGATTAAATAATTGGATATTTAATTAAATTTCCTATGTGAGAAGTTAATGTTAGTGGATATTACTACTCAATTGATGTTAGTCGAGCCACTCAATGAAACTACCACCATCACACACCTTACCCTTGGGACATATGCGGGTGTAATAAGGGGTTATGTGTTCATACCTTTGTTACATGAAGTGTAAAATCCTTTTAATAAATAAAATTTCTATTCTATGAATTACTTTTAAGAATTGTTTTTCTTAATAAAATATATGATTAATTCAGATGAATTTGATAAAATGATTTTTAGACGTAAACAAAACATAATTGTATTTTTATAGAAAAAATACAATTTTATAAAAAACATAAGTCTTATGAATAATATTGTTTTAATAAAATATTAATTTAAAAAAATCTCACCTAATTATAAATTATTACTTAATTTTATAATGTCCTAGTAAATATTTTATTAGTGTCAACAATTTTATTGTACCTTAAAAATTGATTTTTTTTAATAAATATGGAATTTTTTTATTTAAAATTTAAAATTATCATAATTATAAAATTATTCTAGAAAATTAAATACCATATTTTAAATTAGAAAATATATATTATTTTATGGTTAATTTATGATAATTTTCTAAAATACATTGATTTTTCTATGAACAGTAAAAATATAGTTTTGGGTTTTTGGTATGTTTTATGAAATCATATTTATGTAATAATGATATAATAATTAATTAAGAACAATCCATGACCTAAATCATGTTACTTTATTAAAATTAAGTATTTTAATAGATTTTAATCAATTTTTAAAACTATATGTGGCTTTCTAAAGTCTAAAAAGGAAATTTGGATTTTTCAAAACATTACTTTGTGGAATCTTTACTTTTCCCTGAAAAAATAAGTATTAAAAATAGTCTTAGGTTCTATTGGATTAAAATATCATAACATTAGTCCAAAATTTCAAAAACCCTAAGAAAAAACCATGGTTAATCCAATGGTTTTTCATTTTACAAAACCAAAATTTCCAATACCTGTATTTGGAAATTATTAAACAATTCATCCTCTTTTGCTATAAATACCCACCCATTTCACCATTATCATTCACTCCCAATATATATTCCATAAATTTATAGAGATTTTTTCTTCCAAGTATTCTCACTAAGGTTTCCTTAACACCCAAATGTTCCACCCTCATGTTTTAGGAACAACTATTCAAGGTAAGGGAAATTTGTGCTTCTCTTTTCTATTCAAGTTCCCTTTTCGTGTGGTATGTATTCTAATTTCCAAAAAATGTTATTTTTTCCATTTTATATTATCCCATTACTGTATGAATATTATTTTATTAATGGTATAAATGTTACCCCTCTCATTTTACCCTTTTCTAAAACCATGTTTTATACACATCATACTACCAAATTTACATCTCAAATTTCTCTCTTGTACATGAGAAATTATGTTTTAATTTTAATTTAAATAACCAGAAGGATTTTTTTCAATGGTTATTCAACTAGATTTAAAAATTAATTTTTTATTTAGGGATTTACATATATGAAATCCACATTTCCTTTCATTGGTTAAAAATTATGGAATGATCATGTCTTTAAGCTCTTTTGTATGCTACGATTATTGATAAGAAACCTTTTCTTTATTATCCATGGGTTATTAATGAAATGATTTATTATGATCTATGTAACACAAATTAAATTAACACATATAAATGGTTTACCTTGATAGCTCTCCAATGCATTGGTTAAATAATTTAATCTCTAGAGATGACATGTTTTACAATACCTTGTTGAATAACTTTGGAAATTTTCATTTATAACACATTGGTTATTAACCTTGGTGATATGCTTATGAATGTATAATTTAAATAATTTAGCCTAATTTTCATGTTATGATTCATTTTTTTATTATTATGTTATGTCTCTTATGCATTCCTTATTTTTATGCCTCATGTTCTTAGTGATATGTCTCATGATTACATGCTTTTTGTCTCTCTTACTTATTTCGTCACTAGGCTTCATGCTCACCCCTTTCCTTTGATGCATGTCCCCATGATATGATATTTAGTAAAAGTAACATATGGTGAACCCATGAATATGTATTTAAAGTGTATTTGGAAGTATTTTTTATGTTTTTATGTATTATGAACCTTATTTCCAAAAAAAATAAACTTTAAAAGATCCTTTATTAGTACCATGTAATAAAAAGATAGGTAATAAAAAGGTGGAATTCCATAGTTGGTATCAAAGGAATGTTTATTTATTTATGGAAATTTTAACTTGAAAACATTAGGATGAACCCTGTATAAAATTCTAGATATAGGAAAATGTCATGGTATTTTGGTAAGTATTAAGTAAGAGGTTTCCAAACAAATACATCCTTGTCTAGATAATACAAGTGGATGTGGAACTGACACAAATGTACATAAGGGTAACACCTGAAAAAACCACTTTGAGATATATGTGAATGAGAACTTGTGCATGAAAATGAGCATTACTACACACCTAGTTTTGACACTCTCAGGGGATGTGTTCGGTTAATCACAAGCTTTTTATAAACCATTATGATGGATATATATAAAATGTAATTTTAAATTGTGAAGTTTAATAATATATTTAAGAATAATGTTTTAAGAAATTAAATACCTTTTTAATTATAATATTCATAAAATTGATACCATTATCACTAAATTTTTCTTGTTTTAGTAAAATGGCTGGAAATAAGAGGAACCACGTAAATGATGAGTGTAAAGGACGATGCACTGATGGTGTTTCGATGGAAGATGGGCTGGAAAACTTCATGAGGATGATGAATCAACTAACTCGAGTCATAAAAAATAAATTTAATCAAGTCGAGAGATCAAATTAACCTCAAAGGGAACAAGACTTAATTGATATACTAATATCATTATTATGGATCGAAAGGGAAAGGTTTATAGATTCTTTAGTGAACATATACCCCATATATAGAGGAATATAGTAAATCGAGACTATGAAATCTATGAGGAGATAGTGTAGAGTGCTATGGAGGTTTAACTATAGTTAAAAGATACACAGTGATCACATAGTTCAAATGAAAAGTAGAGAGTAATGAAGCCAATATTAGGGTATAACTTTTATCATGTAAGAGGATGAAATAAAGTAAAACCTACCAAATGAAAAAAATGGGAAGAAGAATTTTGGGAAATTATTTCTTGGGATTGTAAAGTGATAAAAATGTATAAGATATGGGTATATAGCTCATAACTATCATGGTTAGGTGAAGCCTCAACTTCTCAACACTAATGAAAAAGGGAAGATGGTGTAGGCCCAACCAGAAGTTCAATGCTTCAAGTGTGTAAAACTAGGGAAATTTTCCAATCAATGTCCATATCATAAGATAATGGAGGGTAACCACAATCAACCTCAGCATTGGCCAAGGGAGCAAGGTTGGAAATTTTCTGTCATGATGGATCAAGTATGGTCTCCAACTGATGTGGTGTAAAGTACACTCTTCATGATATCAAAGATAACAAGTACTTTGATATTAGTTTTGAACATTTCTTTATTTCATACAAGTTTAAAAAATATAGAATCTATCTCTGAACTTCTATAAGTAGAGTTATCAGTCAAGACTCTTGAAGGGATTATCCTAGAACCTAGAGTGTAAATAAAATCTATTATTATCTTTGGTGAGTAAAATCTCATAAAAAATCTAGTAATCATTATCATGGTGGAATTCGACACTATACTAGTGATGGATTGGCTCTAAAAGTATAATTCTAAGATCAACTATAGAAGTAAGGAAATTTCAGTAGTCTTTAATTGAAAACCTACTTTCTTTTTCAAAGGATAGATATATCAGCTTGATATTTGTCTAGAAGAACCTCCCATAGCCTTTTTTATGGAGATTATCATTTAATATGGATAAGGAAATGAAGGTATAAATATATATAATGTCCCCATTATTTTGGAATGTGTTGACGTATTTCATTAAGAGTTAACTACATCTCCACTGGAAATATAGGTAGATTTCTTGATTGAACTCATACTTGGATCCCAGTTGATATCAGAGACCCCATATAGAATGGAAAATATGGAGTAATAGGAATTAAAGAAACAACTTCATGTTATTTTATAGATGGGATTTATTTTACCAACTATGTCTCTTGGGGATCACCTATTTTCTTTTAAAAGAAGGATGGATCAATGCGATTATGCATTAATTATAGAGAACTTAACGAGATCATAATAAAGAAAAAGTACCCCCTCCCAATGATTAATGATTTATTTAACAAACTTCATGGGGCTCAATTCTTCTCCAAGATCGACCTCTGATATGGGTATCATCAATTAAGGGTGAATAAATAATATATTCCAAATTCTTCCTTTAGAAAAAGATATTGGAATTATGAGTTTGTTTTTATACCCTTATAATTAACTAATTCTACTACTACATTTATGGATTTGATTAATAGATTCTTTAAGGAATAAATTGATAGATTTGTGGTAGTTTTTATTGATGATATTATAATATCTTCCAAAATTCTCAAGGAGTGTGAGGATCATCTAAGGGTTATTTTGGGAAATATGAGGGAGGAAAATCTATTTGGAAATTTTAGAAAGTATGAATTCTGGTTACAATAAGTTATATTATTAGGGAACATTGTAACCAATGAAGGAATCATAGTTGAACCTATGAAGAAAAAGGTTATATAGGACTGGCCTCATCCTATAAAAATAATTGAGATTCATAGTTTCCTTTTTTTTATCAGGATATTATAGGAAGTTTGTGAAAAACTTTTCTCAAATTTATAATCCACTAACAAAGTTAACATCAAAAGGGGTTAAGTTCATCTGGATAAAGGAGTGTGAATAATGTTTCCAAGAACTAAAGAAGAGATTGGTTACTACACCTGTGTTAACTCTACCCTTTCATAGAGAAGGATATTGTATTTATAGTGATTCATATCTGAAAGATATTGGGTGAGTCCATATACAAAATGATAAAGTGATTTCTTATGCATCTCGATAATTAAAGCCTCATGAGAAGAATTATCCTACACATAAATTGGAGCTATATATGTTTATTTTTTAACTAAAAATATGAGGGCTTTTTATTTATGGGGAGAAATGTGATATATACAGAGACCACCAAAGGTTGAAGTATATTTTGACAAAAAAAATAATTTAACATGAGACAAAGGAGATAGTTGGAACTTCTTAAAAACTATGATTGCTCAATTAATTATCACCCTATAAGATAAAACAAATTTTCTGATGCATTAAGTAGAAAAGACCCTGTTATGCTAGAAATGATCCGGATTCAATAAGATCTTTGATCAGGGACCTAGAAAAATTGGTCCTGGGGATCATAAGGAAAGGGAGATCACCAACCCTAACACAAATTATTTTTCATCCATAATTACTATTAATTATTAAGAAATATAAAATACATAATACGTTGTTACAAAAGAAGACAGAGTCTGTGAAGAATGGTAATTTTCCTGAGTTCCATATTGATCAAGAATGTGTATTGAAATTTCGTATAAGGCTATGTGTACCATCTATCCCAGAGATAAAGAAGGATCTGATGGATGAATCACATAGCTCAACATGCTCAATAAATTATGGAATCTCTAACATGTATAAATAACTTCATGATCATTATTTGTGGGATAATATAAAAAGTGTGATTATTGACTATATTGTAAGGTTCTTGGTGTGTAAGCAAGTGAAAAAGAAGATACAACTTCCTAAATGTGAGTTGAAACCACCACCCATACCAAAACGGTAGTGGGAAAATATCACTATGGACTTCATCATTAGTATCCCAAGAACATCCTTGTAAACAATGTGATATGGGTTATAGTGGATCAACTCCCAAAGACATATCATTTCATTGTTATTGGGGATGATTTATCTCTTATACAACTTTTCAAGATATATATAAAATAATTGGTGATGTTGTATGGGGTGAAACTTTCTATGTTTATGATTTGGATCCAAGGTTCATATATAAATTATGGATAATTATTAAATATTCTCTAAATATTGAATTGAATTTAATATTACCTATCACACCCAAACATATGGCCAGTATAAAAGGATACTTTAGTTACTTGCGAACATACTGCGAACATAGTCATTAAAATTTATTGGTGGATGGGACCAACACCTCCCATTAATTTAGTTCTTATACAATAACAACATCCAATAGAGTATAAAAATGGCTCCATATGATTCTCTATATTGAAAGTGATGTGAAACTCTTACTTTCTAGGATGAATTTGGAGAGAAGAAGTTTCTTGGGCCTAATCTTATATAAGAGATGATAGAAAAGGTTCATCCCATTCAACAAAATATAAAGGCTTCTCTGAGTCATAATAAGTGTTATGATAACAAACATTAAAGAGACATGGAGTTTTATGTAGGGGACAAAGATTTCGTTTTTATATCACCATTGAAGAGATTCATTAAATTTGTAAAGAAATGTAAGCTTATACCTAGGTATATTGGCCCTTTGAAATCCTTGATTGAATAGGAGCAGTGGCCTATCGACTAACACTTCCAACAAAAAAATTTCAAGTTCATGATTTATTCCACATATTTCTCCTGAGTAAGTAAATAACTAATCCCTCAAATGTATTGAATCTAGAGGTGGTATGAATAGAACATGGCCTCTAATATGAGGAGCATCTGGTGGAGATCTTGGACTATAAAGACAAGGTTCTATGAAATAATACTACCCACCTCATCAAACTGTTGTAGAGGAACCATAAATATGAAAAAACGACATGGGAAATAGAGGATAAAATGATATATAATTACCCTCACCTTTTTTCAATTATGAAAATGAGATGAAATTTTGGGGATGAAATTTTTTAAGGGAGGAGTAATGTAATAATCCAATCTTTTTAAATGATATTTGTTTCCTGAATAAATGTGTGTTATATAATATTATACATGTAAAAAATAAAAAGAAACCAACAAAATTTTATCTCATTAATAAATATCATTACATTACTCATCTATGAAACCAATTATAATTCCAAACATTACCACTATAAAACCTTTTTATTTTATTTTCAAGGATAAAGTACATAAATATCTCAAAAAATAATAAAAACACAAAAAGAGACCCCATCATAGCGGTTTGAAATAGTGAAGACCTAAATCATCTGCTCTCATGGACTTGAGCCCCTCTGTAGGGAAGGATCTGATGCTAGAGTAGTGGATGATCCTCTCATTGTGTATTAACTTGGAATCCAAGAGGTATGTAACCGTGTTCCCTTCACTGCATGTGTGAGATATCTTTATGTGATTGTTCATGGGATCTTTACACCTTATTATTGGATAAATGATTTCCCAGGGGATGTTTCCAATGTCTAAAAGTGCTTTGTAGATTGTCAAAGAATCGTCCACAACACATACAAGGGTGATATTATGCTAGTTTCATAACCTTAGACCCGTAAACATTTCTTATGCCTCATCATGTTGAGATTCACCACTACCATAGTACATTGAAAAAATTGTAATGGTTGAGCCCCACTTATCCCGGACCACTCCTCCACATCGCATGTTTACCATGTGACAATACCCATTTGTGTTGATTTTTAGGTCTTGAAGTGTAATTTTCCATAAAACTAACCATCCTCGCCCTATTCTATTTGTGTTGGATGGGGAGTTTGACACCAGAAGGGGTATTATTGAGGGATTTGACTCGCATTCATTGTATAGAATTATTAGGTCCATTATGGTGTTCTTGGTTTTAAATGTAATACTTATTCTGGTCTCGATTTTGTTTAATTGGCGAGTGTCATTCCTTATTTTCCAAATATACCAGCATCCAACAAAAAGGATTAAAGAGATGGATTTCTTTTTTGGAATGTGATTACCTACAACTTGGAACCACTGGTTGGGGAATGTCTCTTATAGAATTTCTTATATAGACAATCCTGATAATTCCCTAAATGTTTTACACACCCATCTTTCCCATTCACTTTTAAATAATATAAGCCTAATTGATTCCATTTTTGGTTCCCTAAAATAGCGACATCTAGATTCAAGTTGAATAAACATCCACTTGATGTTCTCCTTAGTAGGAAATAGCTTATTCATAACATTCCAGATAATACAGTTAAACTCGGATAGGATCTCTTTGCATAATAGGGTCTCCCCCCACTCATCCATACTTTCCATGTCCGTACTTAGTATGAGAAACTCACTTGTTGAGAAGGTTCCCAATGCTGAAACAGTGAATATGCATCTGTTAGGTTCATCATTTAGCACTATTTTGTCAAGAGTTCCATGTTGGGTCTCATCCAAGATTGCATGTAGGAATCTGGGATGGATCTATGCCTCCAAGAAGGTGATGTATAAGTCTGGGTAACCCGGATACCATATATTCCCTCCCCGCCAATCTAATGCCAAAACTAACATTCCCTATTCCCAAGATCCAATAGGTGTGGATCTTTAGGAACTTGGGGTGAGGTTGGATTATTTCCATATGGTTGAGGAACGTGATCTATCTATGCTTGCATCTAACCCATATTTGTCTTGTATAATTTCTCCCCATAAATACTTCCCCTCCATGACATCCCAATCAAATTTAGCATGAAACCCCTACATGGTCCCTGATATACTCTTTATGTTGATCCCCCCCCCCCTCTAATGTGGGCCTGGACAGTCTCTTCCACAATACCCAATGGTTTTTACCCTCCACTTGGTCATCCCATACAAAGGTATTAATCAAATTGTCCATGTTGAAAGTCATATTTTTTGGTACCTTCAATGTGAAGAGTACATGAATCAAGATAGAATTTAGCATGATGTTCATGAGATTAATTCTCCCTCCAAAGGATAAGAACCTGTTTTTCCTATTATGGATGTACCCAGAAATTCTATTTATGATCTCATCAAAGAGATTAATCTGTAGTGTGTTTGTGCCATGGTTGATACTTTTACCATTATAATTAGTGATTATGAGTATTAATGGAAATTTATAATCGATACAAAAAGGATAATCGATGGAATTTCCTGATATATTACCGTCATTTGAAGCCCATTTTCCAAAAGATGGGACGGAGGTATCGTCATTGGGGTTTTCCCTTGACCAATCCCAAAAAAAATATTTAATAAGTGATTATAGAAAAAAATCACTTATAGGATAAGTTCAAGTTAGGGGTGATTACCAGTCAATCCATGTTATAAAATCCACCCCAAGAAACTTCCACCATCGCACACCTTACCCTTAGGGTGTATGAGGGTGTAATATGGAATTTTATGTCTAGACCTTAGTTACATAAAGTGTAAAATCATTTTAACAAATAAAATTATTATTCTATAAATTAATTTTAATAATAGTTTTTCATAATAAAATATATGTTTAACTGAGATGAATTTGGTAAATTGATTTTTGGGGGAAAATAAAACATAATTGTATTTTTCAAGAAAATATTTACAATTTTATAATAAACTTAAGTATTCTGAAAAATATTTGTTTTAATAAAATATTCTTTTAAAATACTCTAACCTAAATATAAATTATTAAATAATTTTATAATGGCTAAGGTAATTTTTTATATGTGTTGGAAATTTGATTGTGCCTTAGAAACTACTATTTTTAAATATATAAGAATTTTTTCATTTAAAAGATAAAATTATAATATTTAGATAATTATTTTATAAAAATAAAAATCATATTATAAATCAGCACATTGAAATTAGTTTAGGGTGAATTTATGAAATTTTTTTAATATAATTTGATTTTTCTATAAATAGTAAAAAAACAGTTCTCGGTTTTTGATAAGTTTTATAACCAAATATTTATATCATAATGATCTAATAATTAATTAAACATAATCCATGACCTAAATCAAGTTATTTTATTAATATTAATTATTTTAATATATTTTAATCATTTTTGAAAACTGTAAGTGACTTTCCAAAGTCTAAAAAGAAAATTTTGATTTTTACAAAAATTACTTTGTGAAATATTTACTTTTCTCAGCCAAAATAAGTATTTAAAAATGGAGTTCGGTTTTGGTGGATTAAAATATCATAAAAGTTTACCTAGATTTCCAAAACTATGAGAAAAAACCTTGGATAATCTAATGGTTTTTCATTTTCCACAACCTAGATTTCCAAGAGCTCTATTTGGAAATTATTAAATGATTCCTCCACTTTTTTCTATAAATGCTCACCCATTTCACCATTCCCATTCACTCCCAATCCATTATACATGGATTTCTAGTGATTTTACCTACCATGGAGTCCCCCCAAGGTGTCCTTAGTCCCCCAAGGTTCCACCCTCATGCTTTAGGAACAACTATTCAAGGTAAAGGAAATCTATAAACTATGTTCTCATTAATATAATAATAGTATTTTATGAATGAGAGACCCTTTTCCCCTATCATTTTACCCTTTTCTAAACCCATGATTTATACCCATCATTCTGCCAAGTTTACTTCTCAAATTTCCCTCTTTTACATGAAATTTTCCCTTTTATTTTTTATTTGAATACCCAAATCTCTTTTATTTTTCAATGGGTATTCAACTAGATTTAAAAATGAATTTTTTATTTGTTGATTTAGATATATAAAACCTAAATTTCCTTTCATGGTTTAAAAAATACATAATATTCATGTCTTTAAGATCTTTTGTATGATAATATTTTTGATAATAAACTCATTCAATATTCTCCATAAGTTATTAACAAAGTTATTTATTTTGATATGTGTGGAATACTTGAAATTAATACATAGGAAGTGTGAACCCTGATATAACTACAATGCACTAGATAAAGATTTTAATCTATAGAGATGACATGTTTTATGATACCTTACTAAATAACCGTGGTAATTTTCATTTACAACACCTTGGTGAGTAACCATTGTGATATGATTATGAATGTCAAATTTAAATTTTGTAGCAACATTTACATGTTATCATTCATTTTCATATTATTAAGTTATGTCTCTAGTTCACGCATTATTTTTATACCTCATGTTCATTTTGATATTTCTCATGGCCACATGATTTTTTTTCTCCATTGCTTATTCCCTTACTAAGCATCATGCTCACCCCTTTCCTTTGATGTATGTCATTAGGATATGAGATGTAATAAAAGTAACTTAGGTTGAACCCATGAAGATATATTTCAAGTGGATTTAGAAGTATTTTTTATGTTTTCATCTCTTATGTAACTTATTTCCAATAAACTAAACATTAAAATATCAAATTTTTGTACCATGTAATGAAAATTCATGCAATAAAAAGGTGGGATTCCATAATGTCATGGAAACTATTTTCCATGTCATTTAAAAATATATTTTTTCCCTTTTGGAATTAAGGATTTAAGGTTATTTTAAAGGTTTTTATATTTGATTCAAGGATCTATTTTTGGAATTAATTAGAGGCCTTAAATTCTGAATTCATGAATGGAATTCAATAGGTATTGATAATGGTTATTCCACATGGGTCAAACCCTACAAATAACTATCTTTCATATTCATTTTAAATTATTATTAAAACTCTAAAGGACTACATTTTTGACTCCAAGACCCATTAACCTCCCTACACAATAGTGGTCTGTGACTCAGAATGGTTTTATATCGTAGTGTTCCCCTTTGTTTCATCAAGGCCATTCTTTGGTGTCCATCCACATCTTAATACATGTTTCTATTCCATAGTGGTTTATTCCAGTGCACCAATGTGACATTTTGTATAACCCTACACTATGGGGATATTCTTCCAGTACACCCTTGCATTGTGTTGGTTCATATTATGGCGTGGTAAGTTTTTCCAGTGCACCTCTATACCACAACACCTTTCTTGCACTATAGAGCCTCCGAAATTTCTAGAACCTTTTGGTAATATAATGATTTACCTCAAGAAAAAACCATCTCAACCCTTTGTCTTATTTCTCCATTCCTTACTCAAAAACCCATGTCTTGTTGGACTAAATTCAGTTCTAGGTGTACTTGATGGATGAACATATTTTGGTTGGTGTGAGAACATGGTTTGGGTGATGACATATTTGATGGACCGTGAAATTGAATTGATAACCATAATTAGGAAGTTCCTTACCAATTTGGGTCATATATATGATGATTTCCATGATATGTTGTGCTATAATTTATTGACCCATGCTTTGTATGAGTTGGGTGTTGGTGTATGAGTAGCCATGATGATTTCTTAATTATAACCATATGATTATATGGGGTTCATGATGTTTGATCTAAGTATTTATTATTGTTCATTATTACGACATGTATTTATTGTTGTGTGTCCTAAACTTTAGAACTCGGTTTCAGGTATTTAGATGATCAGTTGGAGCATTGAGGTTGGTATGATGTGGTTATAACATCTTTAAAGGGGATATGTTTGTCCCTATATAGGGATATGAATCAGTGGTTGTTTGACCAACCATATGTAGTCCAAAAATCCTTAAAGGTCAGTGGTGATATCCTATATAGGGATTTCAATAATTTTATGAATGGATAATACCGGTATGGTATTGCTAAATACTTGGTCCAAAGGTGATTAAAATGATAGACAATTGTAGAACAACATGGTGTAATGTGTGGAGTTCATGATGAAAACCATTGTTTGTGTTGGGTGAGGTATGATACCATGTTGGTGGAACTTGTTTGAATCATTTTACATCATCATCAGTGATGAGCTAAAGCATTTAAGGTTTGGGTTCTTGGAGGCTTGGTCATAGAATAATGACTTGGTACATGTAAGATTGTAGATTTATTTTAGAATTAACTTATGTCGTGTCATATAGTGATATATATATTATACACTTATATTAAGGATACATTGGTGGTGTTCTATTTAGTATTGTACATGCACCCTACTCAGGAATTTTGGTGCACTTGTGGATTTCATGACGATATATTTTGTGAAAGGAAATATCCATGTAGTGGATGGTTGAGTAGGGGAGCACAAAACTTAAGTATACTTGGAAAAACATCAAAGAAAACTACCATTTATTTATTTATTTATTTACTTACTTACTTATCTTCTAATTATTACTCTGGATAGACCTACCACTTTGGGAGATACTTGTATTTTTGTTACATGAATGCCATCCTTTTAGTTTCTGAATATACTCAAATTATTTATTACATTTTCTATGTTTTGGTATGATCATATGACATGATACTGAGGGTATATTCTCCCCACTAATAGAATCTCACCCTTGCTACTAGTTAGAAACAACTTTCATATGGGGAGGCATGAATGAGGTCATGTGGAAATCCATCTCAAACCTCATGGTTCGGGTTGGGATGTTACTCATTTTCTCATCCTAATTCAATCGTGGTACTAGATGTCATACTTTTCATATAAGAGGATAAATATAATCTTAGTTATTCTCAATTTATGTCATGATCAGCAACATATCCAACCACCCCTGATTAGCTCAGCCTCAAAGACGGCGTAAGAAGTGTATCATATCAATATAAGGAAATAAAAAGAGTTTTTTATATAGAAAATAATGAAAATGATTACTTAAATCTTGATTGATTTATAAATTATAAATCTGTACGTTTATTTTTATCTCATTATTATCTCCTAAGATAATAGAATTCATATGTAAAAAAATTACCTTTAAATAAAATGATGCTATTTTTTTACTCACATGGTTTTTGATTTAATTCATTTCATAACATGGTTTGAAATGAAAGGATAAAAGTGTTTTTATCAAGGATAAACATGTTTTATCCATGTT
Source organism: Viscum album (assembly GCA_963277665.1). Classification (NCBI taxonomy): domain Eukaryota; kingdom Viridiplantae; phylum Streptophyta; class Magnoliopsida; order Santalales; family Viscaceae; genus Viscum; species Viscum album. Next base: position 918,585,647 of record OY728120.1, on the reverse strand, counting down.
ATTTGTTAATATATGATGGAAATATTTTTCACCACTCATTAGTGGTATATTTTAATAAATAAATATTTTCTCTTAAAGAATATTTCTCTAAACTTGTAAAATTACATATGAGATATGGTTATTAATAATTATTTGTTAAATATTCCCATAAATAAAATAAATTACATTTTATTTACATAAATTAGTTTGCGTCTTATAAATATATTTAGGGAAATATGGTTTTTGAAAATCTAGTGGGATTATATTTGATGGTGGAAAAGTGTGAAAATATAAAAAATAAAAATTGATACCTTATTAATTTAAAAGTATATACTAAAAGTGTAAAAGATGTATTGTTAAAATGATAACTTAATGTGGGAGCTAGATTATTTCATATTACTTGTCTTCTAAAAGAGATTTTTTATTCTTATAAATGGTTTCAAGTGTTAAACAAGTTAATAATAATAATTTAAGTACATTATAATACAAAATATTATAAAGTAAAGATATTTGGTAGAATGATTGAGTGTTAAATGTATGGATTTCAAATCCTAATCTCAGTATTATACAATTTTTTTTTTCAAATATGTATTCTGATAAAAAGATTATTGTGAAAGGATTTTATAGTATTTCTATATTGATATATGTTATGTTCCATATAACTGATATGACATGTGTTTCATATGATAAGACAAATTTAGAAAACCTTATAATGTCACAAAATTATGATCATTGAGGTTTTATGTATTAGATATATTGAGACTAATTCTTACTTATATTATTTTGTTTTTGTTTTATTAAATTATTTTAAGAATATAAAAATATATTATTTTCTACAAAATAATTTTCACATTATCATTATTTCATGTGTGATGAAAGATTCATTAAATGGAATGATAATTAGTTCCTTAAATATGACTTTGGGTTTTCCTTGGTCAAAATTCATGAGGGAAAGTTATGATTTGTAAGGAGATATTAGTATCAGTATGAGTAGTGGCTCGAATAGAAATATAAAGTTCACTCATGGGGGATAAATAAAGATTTCGTGTCCTAGATGACCCACTTGATTATATCATATAGAGTTTTATACAATGTTTCATTAGTATTCTTGGGGTTCATATTTCATGGGTTTCCTAATTACATTAGTTTAATAATTAATTTAGCATGTGGACCTTTATAATTTTATACCTCACTTACTTTAGCCTTTAGTATTATTTAATCAAGGCGTGGTTGGTTCTGTTGTTAATCATATAGTAGGTTAATATCAAAAAATATGGTAATTTTACTTCTACATGATGAGTATGAAATATAGGCCCTCTATTGGGAAATAATGATAATGTTTATGACCATACCTTGATAAGTGACAGGTGATGTTTATCAATTTTTATAAGAAGCATTTGATGAACTCGTCTACTTGGACACATGACATTTTATCCATTCATCCATCTTATTTAGTATTTACTCAGTGAATCAAATATATAAATTATACCTATATAATATTGTAAAATTCTATGCCTCATGGTTACTCAATGTCCTAAAAAAGGGATTATATGATTATTCATGGTGTTGGAGATACATATGTTGGAAACTAATATAGAGACACATGTGTTTTATATAGACCATGTTAGATCCCTTTATATATTGTGTAATACTAATGTTTTTATATTGGTAACTCATTTATTATATTAACATATTTGATAATTTATAATTATTTTCAACGATAAAAAGTATCATAAGGTTTTATATATATCTTGTGTGAATGAGGATAAGTTTTCTTATAATTTGTTGATATAAAACATTGAGATATAATGATAGCCTCTCCAAAAATATGTTTAGGAGGAAATTCCCAAGAAATTTTTGTATATGATTTCATGAGTTATTAGATATTATGATATATAAGGTTTGAATGTATAATTTTTATGAGGCTTTAACATAAGTGGGGAACTTAAAGGAAAATCCATTAAATAAAAAAATGGCTGAGTGATATTCGCCATGATATAGTTTGTGCTAAATAAAATCTTGACATGGTGAAAGTCACCACATCATGGTTATGTTCATGGTATTGAATGTGTTATGAGATAACTTAGAATGATTTTAATACTAATTCCACATAAAAATATCATTTTTTAGATACAATATCATGTGATGATATTCAAATTAGTTTGGTGAAATTTTAAATTGTTAAATATTTTATTCAAGGTAGAACAGATGTTACAAAGCATTGTTAATGTGGTTTTATAGTAAAAAAGTTTTAAAACATTTTAAATCAATAAATATATCACAATTTGAACATTTAGGTAATGTACGACATTAGGATGGATATTATAATGAGACTAATTAAAGATTATAAATGGAGGTTGATACCATGTATAATATATGTCTCACTCAAAAAAAATACTAGCTAGGGATCACATATTTTTTCTTTTCTATTTAACTTAGAGGTTCTAATGGTCCACGTGTAACAAACCAAAATATAGACTCTCGGATCCAGTAGTAATATTACATTATTGATATATAATACAATATTTTTAAAAGGATCCAACATCTTAGATGTCTTGTAATACTAGAAAGATGCATTTTTTTCAAATTCCACTTAAAATCATAAAATATAGAAAAACAGTCCATTAGAAAATTTTTATCCCTTCTATAATATCATTGAAATTACACATATTTCCCTTCTAGTTTTTCCTCAGAAAATGAAAAAATAAGGGTGAACTCATATTTTTGGTATGGATTAGCGTATAGTGGAAGCTATTATAACACAATTATGGAATAAATTATATAGAAATAATAGATGATCAAAATAATTCCATAATTAAATGAAACTAAGGGTATACTATATCAATGATAGTAAATAAAAACATGGATAATAATTATTAATCTCATACAAATGGAATGTAAAATTTCAGACATCATAAACATATCTTCAAGTCCTTGAGCCAAGATATCATATGTAAATGGGTAAGGAATACTCAAATATCCTACCCAGATTGTCTCTTGACAACTATCAATTCATTGAGGGGATATCTATATTGGGCCTTGCCCATTTATAATTAAGTTCAAGGAATTAATTATATGAGTTTACAATACATTTTATAACAATCCCTAAGGATCCTCTAACCTAATTATGAATAATTAAAACAAAGGATATGGAAATACGAATAAGAAATATTTCCCCATTCAATGGATTGATGTGGTTGTCTAGGAGAATTTCCCTTTATCAACATAGAACCTATGTGGTATTCTCAATGTAAAAAAAAGTAACCTTATCACTGAAGTATATATAAGTTAGTGGTAAAGGGTATATTGAATGTTTTGGGATTTCAATAGAAGATAGTAATTTAGTTTCATGTTTTTCAAGGGTAGGAGACTAAATCAATGGTAGGAAAATCCTTAATTTTGGTTTTTAATGATTAAGTGAATTATCTAAATCATATCACCTATGAGTGTCTATCCAGGTGATGAGTATTAGGTCCACATATTATTCACTTATTAAAGATATATTTTATACTTATCCGACTTTTTTGGGGTGATTAACCCTAGGTTAATCAATTCCTTAATCGCATCCACTTTCCAGTATCTAGACAATTATGTACTTTGTTGGAATACCACTGATTAGACACTAAATGAGGCTAATATTCATTGGTGATATATATAATATTCATGTTCTTTATTATTCATAAACACCATTTAGTGAATTTTACACTTTGAACATCATTTCACGTTATGATTGTAATACCTTCTTAAAATGCACTATTATGTGGTACATTTTTTAACATCATTTAAAGTACCCAATGATTCATCTGATTTTAAGGAATCTAATTATACATATTTTAATTTTATATTTTTTTAAATTGATCTACACTTAAATATGAACATGTTTGATTCAGGGATCAATGGAGAATTCATGGAGGATGATGGAGATATTTGGCAATGAAACGAAGCAATTCTCGAGAAGGCAGATTGGACACCAGCCTACTGATGAGACTTTAGGGACCACAATAAAAGCCCAATTAATCCCATATTTCGTGGTATTATAGAATACATGTATAGAAAAAAAATAACTCTTCAGGATCCAATGCTAATTCGGCCTCCATGGTGTCCAATTAGGCGGCCCAAGTTAGAGATAAAATTCTGGGCCAGATTCTGCATCCCAGAAAAACAGCCCACTAATATGATCATATCTCTGAATCCACAACTCCAAATAGGCCCACAATATTCAGGCGGTTATAAGACACCCATGGATACATTTTATTATTCTATGGCCCACTCTGATTAGGCCATCTATAAGGACTTAAACGTGCGTAGGTTCGGGGGAAGCAAGTTGGCTGCCACCTCGGTTCAAGGGTGGAAAAGTCTCCTCTCCCTTACATTCCACCACCCTAGGCCTACCATACTCAAGTGGGATCCTTTGTACTGTTGGAGGCTCGACCCAAGGCTCCCAAAATGCCTATTTAAGGCAGTGGTGGTGAAGGAGTTTTTAATCTTTTGGTGCTTGGTTCAATTGTAATGTTAGGCTTCGATTTTGTTGTCTCAAATTTGTCTTTCACTTGTAAGTTGTTCAATTCAATTTAGTTTCTTAATAAAAGTTCTTCTTATCCTCTTATTATTTTGTTCTACATCTCACTTTTATACTGTTTCCTCGAGGTGTGAATTTATTCACACTAAATCTTGTGAAATTATTCACACAACGGTGGAGTGATCATTTTATTTTTGTTGTTTTCTTTACTTCTCCATGTCCTCCCTCATGAGTCTACTTTCCGCTTCCATTGAAACCATAGAATCAATGGAGGGATAACCCACTTATGGGTTGATCCAAGGGAGTATAAAGGGGATGGATTGGATGTTATTTATCACCCCATTAATGTATAATCACTTCTTAAATTGAGATTTTTATTTGATGATTCTTAAACTCCATCGTCCTTGTTGAATTTAAGGCCACACACTTCATGTGCTAATACGAACCTTTACCTTGAAGTGATCAAAACATTGATCCTTCAACTGTATAGGTGATTAGTATTAATGGGTGTAGGCATTGAACCATTAAGTGATGATGTTGTTTTATCTTCTTAAATGAACCCATCTCAAATATAAGAAATGAAAATCTTTGAGAAGGAAATACGTCCAATCCACCCCGAGCAATAACCTAGGATCAACTCATTATTTTAAATTAAATTCACTTAAATCTATTAGATATCTTCTAAACTCATCTAAAATCAATCTAAATTGGCCACTTCATAGCTGAAAATAGTCCATAGAATGTACGCGTCTATAGGTTTCTTCTTAGGTCTCTGAGGATTCGATAACCCAAGCTAAACAACAAGGACCATTTTACCTTCATCTCTTGGGTAAATTTGAGCGAGAATCAAATTTTGGCACCGTTTCCGGGGACCTAAGTAAGTTATCTTAGACATTATCATCCTTTTTTTCATCCTTATTCTCTTTTCTCACCCCCAAACTCCAATGGAATTTAATATTGAACAAGTCCAAACATGGGAAACCTATCCCTACATTGATCACCCAACCCCATGTGTGATGTACAATGAACATCCTAATTTCTACTGGTGGGATAACCAACAACCAATTGAGACACAATGTTTTAACTCCTATTCTCCACAAAAAATTCCAACATATAATGAGTTTCAATCCCCACAAATCCAATCTGAATACCCTCCTATGAAATTCCAACAACTTAATTATCCACCTGGAATAGACCATCTTTCTCAACCCCTTGCACATAATGATCCACAACCATTACTTGAAAAATTGTGTCAACAAATGTAGAAAATGAATTTTGAGGTTTCATCATTGAGGTTAGAAATACAAAGCATTAAAACTTGTGAGGAACCCATCCCTACACAAACTGTCCCTTCCATAACCTTATGTGAAGTCTCTAGTTTCCCACAAACCTCTCAGGAATTTACTAAAGAGAAAACCTTTGGATTAGGGGAAGATAAGGAGGATCAAGGAATTGTTGATAGGTGTTTAAATCAAGAGGAAACTGATTTTTTGTATTCACAAGAGGAGAATTTGACATCATGGATTGAGTCTCCTAAGGATAAATCCATTGATGATTTTTCAAAAACACTAATCACTGAACCATTGAGATAAATCACAAAAATTGAGTCTATACCCATTCCTAACACTGATCTTTCCAATTTTTTGGTTTAATCTTCATTTAAAAAGGAACCGATTCTATTGAGAAATTTGGAAAATGAAATTGAGTTAGATTCAACATCTCAACCTCTGTCTAAATGTCTTATCCAACCCGAGCTCAAAATTATTATCCTTCCTTACCAAATCAAGTATCCATTCATAGGGTATAACCATGACCTTTTAGTTGTAATTAATTCTTCTCTTGAAACCAAAAAAATTGGAATGGCCATTGGTGTCTTTGGAAAAACTACAGTGGAAACTGGATCAACCATTTCAAACATTCCTTGGATTTTTCCACTCATTGTAGAACATAGGTTTGTACATGACACAAATTATAAACATAAAATAAATATAAAACTAGTAGAAGTGGTGAAAAATGTGGTAATTAAAATGTTTAAAGTTGGTATTGGGTAAGTTAGGGGTGTTCATGTCGGGCTAACGACGTTAAACAAAGCGCTGCATGGGAGGCAACCCATGGTTTTCATGTTTCTAAACTTTTTGGAATCATTTTTTTATTAATCATTTTGATATTTAGAAATAAAAATAAATAAATCATTGACCAGTTCTTCTATAATGATTATGGATGTTTACGAAATGGGAGCGCCATATTCATCTATGTCACGTGGTGTGATCCTTGAGTAATACCTTACCCAAAAATTTAAAAAGAAGACAGTGTATCATCAGTTTATTTTGTTTTATTTTTATGTGTTTGTAGGTTAAAATGAAAATACAAAAAAATATAATAATAATAATAAAGGCCACATCATAGGTCATGGGGCAAACCCCTTCACAACCGATGAAGCTGCGGGGATTCGAACCCGGGACTGAAGGGAGAGAGGGGCGCGCACTTACCACTGACCTACAGCTTCTTGTGCTTCCTTATTCTATAATTTTTATATATATACTTATATTTTACATCCTTTATTATATAAATATATATATATATAGTTTTTTTTGTTTTCTTTGTTTTTTTCCTTTTTCTACTAGGGAACTCTGCAAGTGACATGGATATCAAAGGATTGAAAGGAAGCAACAAGAATTTCAACTTCAACCACCAGGGGACTTCATTCCATGACCCTCCTTTTCAATTTCCTTTTTGAACTTTCATTCTATACCTCTACCCCCTTCTAAATTTTCTTTTCTTTAAACACTAGGGACAATTTTGTTTTAAGTTGGGGGGTAGATAAAATAAAAAATGCTTTTGTGTAAAAAAAATGATAAATGATTTGAAAAAAAAAATTGTGAAAATGGAAGGAAAAATTCCTTTAACTTTGAACAGGGTAATACACATTGAACACTTTGAAACTGAATATCAAATAATTTAGCATACCCTAATTCTGATTTTAATCCTTGTATAATTTCATGCGCATAGATTTTGGAAAGTGTGGCTGTCCAATGTGAAATTTCATCGTTTATATTTTCATCCAAATAAAAAAAAGATCACAATGCACGTCCTTTAGATAGTGGGGTATTAGTTTGAGTTCATGGGGTCCCCTAAATATATAGCATAGGTTTGGTGATAATTTTAGTTTAATATTAGTATTCAAAAAAAAATTGTGTGTAGAGCAATGAAATGACCTAATGCGTGGCTTTCGGCACTTGGGGATCGTGACTCCATAGTTGTCTGGCCCATAGTTTGTAATTTTATCTCTATTTTTGGTAATTTGAATTTTTTTTGACTGAGTTAACTCGATATGATGCCCAAGTATTTGGGCTTCACATGGTGCCCTAAGTTCTTTGAGCCTGGGAGTCATCGGCAAAGTCTCACTACAGGGGTTGACTCTTTTGAGTGCAACTTCAATTACCATGGAAAAATTGCAAAAACAAAAACAAAAAAAACAAAAAAACAAAAACAATTATACAAAAAAAAATGAATACTCTTCTTAATATTGAAATTTGATTCTACTTAACGCTTTCGTAATTTCCCCCTTGAATAAAGATGAACCCCCATATCTATTGTGATGCACAACACATCCTCATACTTAATTGATATTGGATGAAATATGGAAATGAATTTAAACAAAGGAATGGGCTTGGGATTGGGATCTGCTTATGAAACTATCTTATATTAAAATATTTTTATGGGTTTCATGATTTTTGGGTATAAGGTTTTTTTGTGATCATTGTGTATTAAAATGTTTTTTTGGAAAAGGGAATTCGAATTTCATATTGTTGAGATATATTTTGCTCGGGACTAGAAAAACTCAAGTTGGGGGGTGTGATTAGCCACTAAATGAGGCTAATATTCATTGGTAATATATATAATATTCATGTTCTTTATTATTCATAAGCACCATTTTACTGCATTTTACACTTTGAAGATCATTTCACATTATGATTGTAATACCTTCTTAAAATGCACTATTATGTGGTACATTTTTTAACATCATTTAAAGTACCCAATGATTCATCTGATTTTAAGCAATGTAATTATACATATTTTAATTTGATATTTTTGGAAATTTATCTACAACTAAATATGAACATGGTTTATTCAGGGATCAATGGAGAATTCATGGAGGATGATGGATATATTTGGCAATGAAAGGAAGCAATTCTGGAGAAGGCAGATTGGACACCAGCCCACTGATGAGCCTATGGGGCCCAAAATACAGGCCCAATTAATCCAAAATATCGTGGGATTCTAGAATACATGTATATAAACAAATCACTATTTAGTATCCAATGCTAATTCGTTCTCCATGGTGTCCATTGAGGCGGCCCAAGTTAGAGATAAAATTCTGGGCCAGATTCTGCGACCCAGACAAATAGCCCACTAATATGATCATATCTCTGAATCCATAACTCCAAATTGGACCAAACAAAACAGGCGGTTAGAAGACATCCGGAGCTACATTTTATTCTTCTATGGACCACTCTTATTTGGCCATATATAAGGACTTACAAGCGCGTCTGTTCGGTGGAAGTAAGCTGGATTCCACCTCGGTTCAAGGGTGGAAAAGTCTCCTCACCCTTACTTTCCACCACCCCAGGCCTACCATACTCAAGTGGGATCCTTTGTACTGTTGGAGTCTAGACCCAAGGCTCTCAAAATTCCTATTTAAGGCAGTAGTGGTGAAGGAGTTTTTAATATTTTGGTGCTTGGTTCAATTGTAATGTTATGCTGCGATTTTGTTGTCTAAAATTTGTCTTTCACATGTAAGTTGTTCAATTAACTTTAGTTTCTTAATAAAAGTTCTTCTTCTCCTCTTATTCTATTGTTCTACATCTCACTTTGATACCGTTTCCTCAAGGTGTGAATTTATTTACAGCAAATCTTGTGAAATTATTCACACAACGGTGGAGTGATCATTTTATTTTTGTTGTTTTCTTTACTTCTTCATGTCCTCCCTCATGAGTCTACTTTCTGCTTCCATTGAAACCATAGAATGAATGGAGGGATAACCCACTTATGGGTTGATCCAAGGGAGTATCAAGGGGCTGGATTGGATGTTATTTGTCACCCCATTAATGTATAATCACTTCTTAAATTGAGATTTTTATTTGATGATTTTTAAACTCCATCGTCCTTGTTGAATTTAAGGCCACACACTTCATGTGCTAATACAAACATTTACCTTGAAGTGCTCAAAACTTTGATCCTTCAAGCGTATAGGTGATTAGTATTAATGGGTGTAGGCATTGAACCAGTAAGTGATGATGTTGTTTTATCTTCTTAAATTAACCCATCTCAAATATAAGAAATTGAAATCTTTGAAAAGGAAATACGTCCACTCCACCCTGAGCGATAAACTAGGATCAACTCATTATTTTAAATTTAATTCACTTAAATCTATTAGATATCCTCTAAACTCATCTAAAATCAATCCAAGTTGGCCACTTCATAGCCCAAAACTGTCCATAGAATGTACGTGTCTATAGGTTTCTTCTTAGGTCTCTGAGGATTCGATAACCCAAACTAAACTACAAGGACCATTTTACCTTCATCTCTTGGGTAAATTTGAGCGAGAATCAACCACACACTTTAATTTAAAAAATTTATTCTTTTTGGGCATTATGATCGATTATAAAAAGGATATAATGGTAATAAGAATGAAATTTATCATTAAAAACATATAACTTTGAAATTATACCATGACATTAAAATCAAGGAAATATTTTGAAAATGGTATTATATATAAATAATTTCAATTAAAAGGTAAATTTAAGGATTAGAAACCCTTACAAAATAGATAAAATTTAAATCAAAACCCATTTGAAATATAGATCTTATAATTGAACATAAAATAACATGAATAAAAAATAATTCATGAAATAATAAACCAAATCTTTTGGATATACATCATATAATTTAAATAATGTGCATAATACAAAACATGTTTAAGGAAAAGGAATTTGAGGTGAACAGTCCCTTACCGTTAACCTCGCTTAGTCAAACATGTTATAACCTCATATATAAAAAATTATCTTAATTATATATTTTATAACACTATTAGTACCAATAATTATTTATAAACATCATTTATAATCACTTATTGAAAATTTATTATTTAGTGGTATATTATTTTCATCATCAAATGTTATTAGTTTCAATTGTTTTTTTAGTACTAGTTTGATAACGGAGGTGTTGATTCTTAATTATATATTAAAATTTAATAATTATGAGATAATTATGAGTACTGTAATAGGTGTTTCAAATTTATTTATAATGTTACAATTTATTTTTGTAAGTTTTTTGTTGTGATTCGTGACAACAAAGTCAGTGACAAACTTGTTTAGTAATTTTTAATAAACAAATGGGTGGAACATTAATGATAAGTTAAATATTAATATAACTTTTATAATATAATAAACAAAAAATTATTTTATAATTAATGTATAATAAAAATATTTTATATGTTTTCCATGTTTTCTATCATGTAAATTTATAGCATTATTCATGTTTGTAGTCAAATAGACCCAAACAAGAACAAGTCATAAATTATGAGTGAGTATGGTTAAGAAAGTGATTATTTTGGAATGGTATCATTTTTATAAAAGAATAATGATATTATTTATATGTTATTAAGGATTTAAATCATATTTTATGATATATTTATAAAGAATAATAAACTATATGAAAAACAAAATATGTCACTTTCATAGAGGTGATAGTCTGCACGTATGCATAAGCGACGCAATCATTTTCTATAGAAAGAGAGGAATATAGGGAATGGTTTATAATTTAAAAATATAAATAAGTTTTAAATAAAATAATAATCTATTAAATATACCTTTTAAATATCTATACAAGGTGGTGATTAAAAATCAAACACATCATTCATGTATGTGGTAGTATGACATACGCATGAGGACATTTTTATTTTTTCTAAGTAAAATGGAAACAATAGTAAATGATATTTTAATTATTATAATAAAATTTTAGTATAAAAATAATAATAAATTAATTATAATATAATGGATAAAATAGATCTTACAGAGGTGGATGTAAAAAGAAAATAATTGAAATGTAAAAGAAGTAATTAGTAATTTCTTACCCAACTCCTTAGAAATATCTTTTGTAAAATGGATTAAGTCTTTAAGGGTGGTCTTTTCAGAAGAGGAGAACCACTATTATTTGGATAGTAATTTTGGGGAGGTATTTTTTAAGAGTTTTGGTTGAACTAAAAAAATTTAATGGGTGGAAAAAAGTGGTTGAAATGACCCCCATTTATAAGTGAAAAAAATTATTATTTTTGTAAATACCCATTACTTTTTCAATGATGGAATGATACTATTCAAGGGATGATGTCTCCAAAAGTGGATAAAAATGTTTTTCAGGGTGATATGTGGTCTATAAATCCTCTAAAATTCATTTTAAAGAATTTTAAAAAAAATTAAAGTATTTCACCACTATTGTTTTACATTTTTACCATTTTGGTTTTTACCTTGGTAACTTGTTTTTTTACCCAATTAAGTTATATTTTAATAAAATTATAAGGTGACTTATATTAAAAAATATATTTTATGAACCTAAATTTAATATCTATATATTATTTTTCAATTTATAAATAGGTAAATGTTAACTTTTAAATTAAATCATTTAATGTTTAAAAGGATTTTTTTATATAAAAATGTTGTTTTTACCATTAGGTATTCTTTTTATTATATAAAATTAATTAAAAAATAAATGAGTGATAATATATTTTTATATATCTATAAAAATAATTTCAAATTCAGTATATAAAATATATCAAGTTAATTTATTAGATAAAAACTACATTACATTAAAAATATAATTCTTTGAAAATAAACATTTTCACTATTATCATGGATATTAACTTTAATCTTAGTAATCATACTTTTATGACTAAAAATGAAATTAAACTTATTAAATAATATGAAAAAATTTACATAAAATATAAAATCCATTTTCAGGATTCAATTTATGTATGTTATGAAAACTAATTATTAATAGCTGTGAATTATAACTATTTTTAGAGTAAAATATTACTTATGTCCTTAAAATGGTAATAATAGGTTATATAAATTCAAAAAAAATGTTTCTAAAATGAATTGATTTACTTATTAAATACATATTTTAACAATTAAAATGTTTTATAATCTGTTAAGACGTTATTATATAATGATATGGTCATAAAATGTACAGTATTAGTAAAAATTATATTTTTCCTTATTCACCTAAAAATCAACTATTTCAGAAAAATATCAAAAAATCACACTAAGATAATTTTTAAATGATTAATATAAAGATTAAATCCATTTTATAAAATATAAATTATTTAATTTTATAAATTTAACTTCTAAATATAGTCATGAATAAAGGCTCTTTAGAGTGTTCATTGTGTAATGGTTTTGGGATGTAGTGTTTACCAGCTAGAGTAAGGTCTCAGGTATTACATCCCCCCATTAAATAATTTCAACCTTAAAATTGGGATAAAAATCATATACTAAATAAATTTGGGTATTCCTTCCTCATATATTCTTTAGGCTCCCATGTTGTCTCCTTTAGTTTGTGATTTCTCCAAAGGACTTTCACCAATTCAGTTGTCTAATTTCACAACACTTTAACTCTAGTGTCAAGGATTTTGATATGATCTTCATTATAAGAAAATTATAGTTCTGAATCTATTCCCTAATATGTTAATACATGAATTGGTTCTAAAATCTATTTCCTCAATAATTAAACATGGATGATGATGTGTACTTTAGCAATGTTAAGTGTTATCCAATTGGAAATTTATAGCTACAATTCTCTCTAGAATTTAAAATGTCCCAATGTACCAAGGTCTTAAATTCACCTTTTACTGAATATTAAAAATCTATTCCATAGGGACACTATTATGAATACTTAATCCCCCACTTGAAATTCCAAGTCATTCTTTATATTATCAACATATCTCTTTCATCTTATTAGAGATTATATGATATGATTCTAAATAGTTTAAACTTTCCTAGTTGTCTCATCCACATGTTTCGGGAAAACTAGCTTCATTTATCTAAATTCTTCCCAACAACTTGAAGTACAATATCTCTTCCAATTAAATTCCCTATACAGCTCCCTCTAGATGATCAAATGGAAAATATTATTATATGTGAATTCCACCAAAGGTAGATATAGATCCCATGACCCTTGGAAGATGAGATAACATGATCTCAACATGTATTATAATATATATATATTCATTTAATATTTCCCATCAATTTGGGGGTGATAGTTGGTGATTAAAAGCCCGTTGGTGTTGAGTGATTTAAATGAATTTCTTTCGGGAAATTTACCATGGTTTGTTGGACGGGACTTTAATATTTTCTCTAATCCAGAGGAAAGGAAAGGACGAGGCCCTTTTTATAGGACTTCCAGTAGAGAGTTTACAGAGTTCATGGTTGGGAAAGGCCTTATGAACCTGGGCTATTCAGGTGACTATTTTACTTGGTGCAAAAACCGAAGGGGTTCTTACCACTTGTGGAGCCATCTGGATAGATGTTTGGCCAACATGGAATCTATCTTTAAGTTCTCTACCACTAATGTGAGCCATTTGGTAAAAGGAGTTTTTGACCACTCCCCCCTTTTGGTTTTGGTTTTTGGTGGGCAGGATCCCCGGAAGAGGTTCCATTTTCTCCAGTAGTGGGTTAGAAAGTCGGGCTATCAGGAACTATTTAGTGGTATTTGTAACACTCCAGGTAAGGGTAGCTCATGGATTTCCATTCATGATAAATTGAGGCATCTCAGACTCATCTCCAGTCATGGACGAAAGATATCCCTCAGGTCTATTGTGACATTGATGGAGCCATGTGGGAGGTTGAAAGACTCTAAGTGAGTTTAGAAGAATTGTGGGATGACCAAACCTTTGAGGAACTATCTAACAGGAAGGAAACTCTTTCCAAAATGATTCTATCTCAGGAATGCCAGGCCAGGAAAACTTCAATAATTAAATAGATCTGAGAGGGTGAAAGAAATACTGAATTTCTTCATGCCTGTATCAAAGAGAGAAAGTCAACTATCAAGCCTAATATTCTTTTGGAAGATGGTTCTTACATGGATGATAGGGATGTTGTGCAAGGTATGGCTCACTCCTATTTCAAGGACCTTTTGTTTGGTCCCAATGTTCGTATTCCCAATGGGTACTCCAGAAGAGACAATGGGGTTTTTTAGGTCATTCTTAACTATGTCTCTGACCAGGAAAATGAGAGGCTGAGTTCTATACCAGATGAAATGGAGATCTACAGAGCCATGATGAACCTTCACCCAGGTAGTACCCCAAGACCGGATGGATTCTCAGGATCTTTATATAGAGGCTCGTGAGAGGTAGTGAAGGAGGATATCATTTCAGCCATCTTGGATTTCTTCAAAGGAGGTAGTCTTACGTGGGTTTTTTGCACCACTACTATGGTTCTTATTCCAAAAAACAGGATCCCCTCTTCATTCATGAATTACAGACTAGTGATTATGTGAAATTTCCCATATAAATTCATTGCAAGTTTCATTAAAGTTATACTGTCTTTTAATCTTCAGCGATGTATTTCCATGGAGCAGCATGGATTTGTGAGGGGCAGGTCTATCCAAGGTGACATTTCCCTTACTCATGATTTGATAAATGATTTTAAATTTAAAACTTGGGGCTCAAATGTATCTCTCAAGTTAGATATGAATAAATCCTATGATCATACATAGTGGGGCTTCATCAACAATGTGTCAGATAATATATGTTTTTCTCCCGAGAATTTTGATATTCTTTTTAGATGTTTCAGATCTTGGTGGATTATGGTCTCGTTCTAAGGGAAGTCATATGGTTCTTCAAGTCCATTCTAGGCCTCCGTCAAGGTGACCCATTGTCCACTAGCATTTTCATCCTCACCTAGGAGGTCCTGAATAGGCTCATATATAGTAGCATAAATAATGGAGCTATTCTGTCCTACCATAGGAGTATGAGGGATATGGATATTTCTCATATTATGTTCACAGATGATACTCTTAGGTTTATTAATGCTGGAAAAAATTCTATTTGTTGTTTGAACAGGCTGTTGGAGGATTAATTCCACGGGAGTGTCCAGCTTATCATTATAGAGAAGAGATTCTTTTTCCAATCCAATAAATGCTCTCCAAGTCAGATTTATGATATTTAAATCAATATTTACATGCAAAGAGGATGTTTTCCCATTCACTATCTTGGGGATTCTATATCCCTTGGTAAGCATTGGATTCAGGACTTCAATTTCTTTACCATCAAAATCACAGACCGCATCCACAACATGAAAAATAGGTACTTGTCCTTTGGTGGTTGTATTTTCCTCATAAATAGTGTGTTTTTGGCTACTCCAGTCCATGGTCTTTCTACGGTTATGCCTCTAAAATTTTTTGTCAACATCATTGACACACATCTGTCTGGTTTCATTTGGGATACTCTTGCAGAAGGGAAATGACACGGGATGCTTGGAGGAGAGTGGCTAGGCCTACTAGGGAAGGTGGTATTAATGTGTGTAGTTTGGATGACACCCTCAGTAGCATTCAGGATAAGTTGGCTTGGGAAGTGTTGGATCAAAGTGTGATTTAGGGTAAAATAATGTACCCTCGGTTTTTCCATCAATCCATGGGGTGGGAAGGGGTTATTCATTATGGCCTAATCTTCTAAACCTCATTTCCAAACATCTCTGTCACTCGCAATGGATTATAGGGAGGGGTGATATTTCCTTCAAGAACAAAAACTGGGATGGGAAAGTGCATGGCTTCCAAAGGTTCCATGATCCCACCATCACATTCATGGAAGCTAGCATATACCTTGCTTTCATTAAAATGGTGTTGGAAAAGGAGCAGCAATCCCTATTCAACCTCATCGTTTTATCGTAGGATCCTGATTGATGCGTTTTCAATCCTTCCTCCTCGGGGGTATTTTCTGCTTGGGATTTTCATCACACGCATGGAGATTTATAGTTTCATGATTTTTGGAATGATATTTGATGGTCCAAGGTGGCTCCCTCAAAGTTCAAGTTCCTGTTATAGAGGATCAGGAACCACACCATTCCTTCAGACGAAAATATTAAACATTATGGTATCCCTATTATTTCTCGGTTATCATATTGTATATTCTAAAAAGGGTAGACGTACGACCATATCTTTTTCTCCGATGAATGGGAGAGTGTAGTATAGAGTTTTTTCGAGGATTTTATAGGGATTCGTGATCCTAGACTGGTGGATCTACCGTTCTTGAACAGAAGGTTCCATGGGTTGAGAGAAAGAGGGACGGAGAAGATGGTACGTTCTTTGACTCTTCATGTTGGGTGTTGGTCTATAGGGAAATCCATGAATAATCATATAACCAAGGGGACTCGGTCTATAGGTAAGTTTATCATCATCAGGTTGAAAAATATCATTATTGATATGGCTCGTCTCCTCAGCAACTGGCTGGACACACCATCCTTCAGTTGGATGTTTTCCATTCCTCATGTCTTCCAACAGAGAGATATTTTTTATAGAGGTATTTGGGTTTGATGGTATCCCCCTCCTAGGGGGTTTAAACTTAATACTGATAGGTCTTTCCTTATGGGAGTTCTGCATGGGGGTGGGGGTTGTTTGGTACTCACTAGGCTCGGTCCTCCTGGCCTTCTCCTCTTGATTAGGCCATGGATCCTCTCTTGAGAACAAATCCAAGACCATGCTCGCAAGTATTACTCTTTATCACCCGAAGGTTTTAGCTTTAGTTGAAGTTGAAACAGACTCAAAAATTCTCCATGATGCTCTGAATGATATATTCTCTCCTCTATGGTCTATTATGTAAATAATCAGAAAGTGAAAAGTTATTCTCTTCAATAGAACCAAAATCAGTCACTCCTGGTGTGAGGGTAACCAAGTGGAGGGTCACCTTACTTTTGTGGAGGTTCTTGGTTAGGATCTAGTTTTTTTGCATGATATTCCCACTTTTAAGCCTAAAGGGGTCAATTTTATTAGAGGGTATGCCCTTAGCTTGCATCATTTCATACCTCCATTGGAATCTATGTATTTGTTGTTTGGTTGTATGTTTTCTCCTTCTTAGTAAAAAAAGTAAATTTAAGTGAGTAATAGTTGAGAAAGGTGAAAAAGGGATATATCCTTCCCTACTTATAAGAAATTTGTATACTTGGTATGGATATCGACAATGACTTTTATTGCATCATTCTTCCATGGTGTCTTCATATGTCTAGTGGAAAAGTACATTATAATATTTCACCACTTCCATATAGTTATTGGAACCAGTTACATGACTCTCTTAGGATGTTGTCTTTAAACCTTTAATTTATATCCCACTAACCATATAGAGTCATAGTTTTTAATTTCCCACTTCATACCATACCAAAAAAGCATTTCTCTTAAATCCTTATACCTTTTTGTGTTACCAGTGTGTATAGAGAACTTTGAGCTTTATGCTCCATTTATTAGCTCCCATTTCAACTCTAGTACTGATAGAACACATAACATATTTCCAAAATTAAACATCACATATTTATATATAAAGTTATTCAATTTCCCATCATTCACTACTTTAATATTCCTTCGTAAAAACTTATCATTCTTTTAGGAAATCTCTATTTTTTCCTTCTAAAGATAGTGTAAGGTCATGGATCCTAGAGGCCCTTTACATGGTGTGTTTGGGAAGTTATTGGTGCATGGAGGAGGTTCCAAGATTATTAGTGAGTGTTTGGGAAAAAATGGGAGGTTTCACTACCATTTTAGGAAAGGATATGGTGTGGATCCATGGGTTATGCCATATTCCAAGGTTTTGTAGCATGGAAGGCCATGTTATAGTGTAGGGGAGCTTGGGAAGGCTACTTCCTTTTTAAGGGTGATTTCATCATGGAGTTAGGTAGTGGTGTAGGCCCTTCCTGTTTTTCATGAAGCTGTAGTGTAGAAGGGGCGGTTGTAGAATAGAGGTTCGAGGGTGTTCTACCATTTTAGGGGGTGGTTGTGTCATAAATATTAGGTTGTGACATAGCCTTCCTATTGGAAAAGGGGGTTCTATAGAATGGGTTGTAGCTTGAACTCTAGTGCCACATCCGCACTACCCTTGGTATATTAGATATGTATCATGGTAGGTTCCTAGATTTCTATATGTACTTTGACCAAGGGGGTTGTGGTTTGGTCTCTTAGGCTATGTTGTAGTACACCCTATATTAGATATTGTTGAGGAGTGGTCCTTGGGGGTGTGTTGTTGTTTGTAAAAACTTATTTTTCCTATAAATAACTGGACCCCCATCAAAACCATGTTTTCCCCCACTTCTTTTTCCCAAACCCTAGGTTCCCAAGGGTAATTTTTCGAAGTCCATGAATCACCTTTTGATTGGGATTGATCCCATCTTTCCATGTTTGATCCACAGTTATCTGAGGTATGTTCTACCTCCCTTTTATCATAGTTTCTTTTTGGATCTATATTGCTTCCCCTCGTTTACTCTTTACATGTAATGGAAGTTTCCTTCCATCAATCTAATTCAGTTTTCTTGGTTTTTCATTGGTGTAGTTATGGAACAGAATCCTTGGAGGGTTGCAGTTTCTTGTGGGATAGGTGATCAGAAATCCGCGATGTTGATCTATTATCACGTGAATAATGTTGATTCTTTTTATGTAGTGGATTTGTAGCTTCTCTTTTATTAATGTGAAATTGTAAATTGACCTTGGTTTAACCCTTTGGATTTTAATAGAATTAGCATAATAAATATTGAACTTGATTAACAAATAAATTGAATAGCGATCGCAAGTTGATGTTTTACTCCATGATAATGGTTGGTCTCTTTATTTAATATATAGTGTTATATATATAATATTCATGGTTTATAATGTTTTTATTCTTGGTTTATCATCTTTAAATTAATGAAAATGGTAATGAAAATAAATCCAGTAATTATTTTTTAGTTGGATAAAGTATTAAATAAGGGGTATGTTTAATAAATCTGGTGTTTCTTATAATTTGATGGTAATAAAATTGATGCAAGAATGCATGTTTAATTGAATATGGTATTCCATGTGTTAATATAATTGATGAATATTTACATGATAGAGGTTTTTAAATGATGGAAAGAATAAAAATGCATGTCAATTGATAATTTTTATTCTCACATTTTGATGAAACCGGTTTTATGTTAGATATAATGTTTAATTAATTTTGATAGCTTTTCATAGTTGATACCTTAGGTTTCCTATAGTTGTAATCTATGAATAATGAACCGATTAATTCAAGATGGTACAAAAACTAGTTTTTTATAAATATAAATAGTTTGGGGATGAGAGAACTTGTTTTCTTTTGAAGGTCATATGCCTTGTTTTTATGGATGGGTGATCCCATTTGTATGTAAAGGATGATTCCTTGTTTTTAGGGCCTAAACCGCCATGTTGAATATGATATGTTTTTTTATTTCTTCCTTATGATGTTCTATGGATGGGATATTTTCCATGTGATATGATGTGGTCCTAGAATGGATGATGAGATATGGGTAGGGAGGACCAAGGTTGTGGTATCATTTAACATCTATGATGGTGAGATGCATGGGGATATGCATAGTTGTGGCTTTCATAAAACTGGGATAGTTAGAGTAGGTTGATTTTGGTCTTACCCATTGATGTGATAAAAGATGAATGCTTTCCTAATGTGAAACTTTTTTACATTTTGGTTGGATGAGTTGCAAGTTTATATTCTTTCAGTTCAACAATACTTGAGGTAGATGGATATTCTTGGTAGCATCTCTCTTAGCAATATCTTAGGATGTTTTCCTAGAGTACCTGAAATTATGGAATGGAAATGATAATGTTTAATAAATTTTTTAACACATGGGGTCCATTTATCTAGATATAAAATTATAATGATAATCTTGAGAAACCATGGACTCAGTTTGGATTATTCTTGGAGGGAATGGATATCAATTTTTTTGTTAAGGAAATGTATCTTGGAATAATTTTGATAGTTAATTAGTGGTTAATGGATTAATTAATTAATGGTTAAATGTTAAAAAGGTAAGGATTAATTTAATGTATCTCCTTAAACTATTAGGTTTTTATAGTATATCTAGTTCTAAGTGGTGATAGTCGGGTGTCATAGTGAAGATAACTGCAATTGAGTCTAAGACTAGGATATTCTCACAGTGTGGTTGTGATATATATTATACCATGTACATTTTGTGATTCCATACGCTACCCCACCCATATCACTTAGCACGACTGACACCCAGTGCACTCTAGGAGGTTTTCTCCCTATATATGGGATAGAAATGAATAGATGGATGACTACCACCTTTGACATCACTCTCCACTCCTAGTAGTATTATGTTATAGTATTCAAAGTGGTTAGTTTACCTCATATATATGTTAGAAGGATGTAATGTATTGTGGTTATTTCACAAAAATTTATATCTAGATATAGTATCAAAATTATTGTTGTATGTATGGTGTGTCAAGTAATTGATGGCTTGAGATACCTAACATAGTGCATGGGCTATGATGGATTGAGGAATAATACCCAATGTATGATATATGTCACAAAGGAAGAAGTGCATCCTATAAACTAATTGGTTACTATATGGTGAAGTGATGATGTGATGATGTGATGATGTGATGATGTGAAATATGAGGTGCATGTTGTGATACTTAGCTCAGGTGTTTGCGGGCTAGTTTCTTTTGGAGATAGATGACTTAGGACATACGATATTGGGGAAGAGTGTCAATATAGTGGGGAAGTGGTAGTGTGGAACCCTTTTTCTTTCACTACTACGATATAGGATCTCTTGTACACATTACATCGTGGGATATATCCATGGTGATGTTGGGAACTTAGTATACATATTTAGGTGATGAGTTTGTTTCACTTTGTTCACTATGATTTAGAAAGTTTTATTTATCTTTTCTATGAGAGGATCTATGGAGGATCTTACTAAGTATGCTATTATTCTCACCCTATGTATATATATTAAAAAATCATGTTATCTAGAGCATGTTGGTCTCAGGGTGGATATTAATAGATCGTGGTTTTTCAAGAGCTATTTTGGGATCAGATTCGTTACTATATTTACCTCTTTTTTACTTGTAGTAATATTTTCCTTTCTATTGATTTAGTATTGTATGAAATTGAATTTATAGACTTGGGATTGTTTTTTATTTTTGAGAATGATTTAATTGGTGTATCTGTCTTATCTCTCTCTTTCACATATTTCTCTTGGAGGGTAATTCATCCCATTAATGTTTTTTTGTACCATTACTTATTATCACCAACTCATGTCCTACTAGAGGAGAGACTCAAGTGGTCACCATATCCCTTCTATTATTCCCAACCCAACATGGGTGCCTTTATGGGGAGGGTTCATGATATAGTGAAATCATAGGTTCAAGTTTAATGATATGAGGGATTTTGGAATTAGAAATAGGTGTGATTCTATGGGTTGGTAGGGAAACAGTGTCATCTAAGTTTAGTAAGTGATGTAAGCATGGGATACTTGATGAGACATGGGTATTTAGGGCCCCCTGTGATCTAATGCATGGGGCATTAAATTTATTGAGCCTTGTAAATGAAGTGATAGCGGTTTTGGGGTAGATACCTAGAAAAGGGTCATGCATCATTCTTCTTTCATCCTGTGTTTTAAATGGGTTAACATTTGGATAGGTTTAAACCTTAAATAAGATAAAAATAGAATTAATTAATTAATGTTAAGTATTTCATATTATATTTTTATGATTCTCTAAACATTTTTTCTTCTTGCAAGCACAGCTTCATGTCGACATCCTCATTTGGTTCAAACTAAATATGCTTAGTAGATTATGTAATCCAATTGTCACAAAGTAGATTTCAGCGATGGATACACTTAGAAGAGGAAACATTGAGATTTTTAGTTCCAAAATCTATAGAATTGTGAGAAATCCATTTCAAACTCACTCACAGAGGTCAGGTTATAGGAGGTTGAGATCTCTTTTAGTTTGATCCATACTCATAAGAAGCATTAGCTATCTTTATCTACAAAATTCTATTTTGACAAATGATGAAATGATAGTTATTGTTCCATGGGGATCATGAGGAGTCATAAATATCATGGGAGATGTTTTGAGGCCAGTTTCGAGAAGATTTTCTTTTTTTGATCGTGATGGCAGCTAGTTGCCAGGAGATTCTTACCCTTTGACTAGGGAGTTCTAGTGGATGGGAGTTTAGGATTAATTTTAGGATCATTATTTGATATGATTAACACCTAATATAATATGAGAAGGAATGTTTGGGGTATTTTGAGGAGGACTTACTTCCAAAAATCTAGTTTCACTAGTGGAAATACCTGATTTAACATCAAAGGAATGACGTCGGTTTTTTCTACACCAACACCAATAGTATGTGCGAGAATTTTTTTGTGCTAGTTAAAATAAAAACCAATGACAAAAAAAAATTAAGAGTGATTTTTTGCATCATTTTTTAGTATAACGGATGCCAAAAACCAAAAGGGGTGATTTATGGTGTCGGTTTTTATAAAAAACCGATGGAATAAATAAAAAAAAGTTTTGCCATTAGTTTTTGTAAAAACTAATGCTATAAATCACCTACTCAGGATCTTCCAATGTCAGTTTTTATAAAAACAGATACCATATATTTTAAAAAATATTTTCAGTGTCGTTTTTCTGAAAAATAGATGCCAAAAAAATTTGAACTCTTCAGCATCGGTTTTTGTAAAAACTGACGCTGAAAGACATTTAAAAATAGTTGGGATCAAGAAACCATCATGTTTTTTCATCTTTTAAAGCTATAACTGTAGATAATCCCCTAAACTTCTGATGACATAGAAGGCATATTTGTTATCTCCAATGGTCATTCTTGTCAATTTTCTTCCATTTTCATGATCTTTGATCTAAGTACTTGATTATCTCCCCTTATTTTATCATCTATAAATTATTTTTTCTTCCAAATCCTATTTTCAGTGACATTTAATCGTGGTTTGATTTTAGTTTTTTGTTCATCTTTATTTTTTATTTTTACAATCATTTTTTGTAAAGATCTTGCAGTGTCTAATTTTCCAAAGCATTACATTGATCAAAGTTCATATTGAGATCTATTTTTGTGTTAAACTCTGAATTTTGAAAGTTTTTCTTTAATTTTAAAGATAGATTTGTTATCATTTAATTATGTTTTTGATTTTATTCAATTATTAGTTTATATTTTATTTTAAATGTGTTGGAACATGGTTAACATTCATCCTTAATAGTGATCATCCAATATATGGTGAAAAGCCCAAGTGGATAGGGGTGTGATTGTTGTTCAGGTCGATTTTTGTTATGGTTTTTTATGGTTTCACCTTGACAGATGTGATTATATTCTTCTTTTTACTGATTTATGATATTTCTGGTATTTACACTTGGCCTCTTATAAGAAGGATATATAATTACATTCATCTTTATAGGAACGTAGAGACTAACATGTACTGCATAGGACATTCCATGTAGGTTGCATTACTATGCTATATTAAATTTACTGATATAACTTGTATGTTTCATTATAATTCCTTTTATATACCGTGGTAGGATTTTTATAAAAAACAAAATATTATCCTTTTTAGCTATTTGATAAGAATTATTGTTTTCATAGCATGCTTCTATTATATAATTATCATGCTTTGAATATAGTCTATGCTAGTGTGTTTCCAACTTATGTAGTCACCTTCCATGCATATTTTTTATGTTCGTGCTTCTCTAGCATGTTTTCCTATACTTTTTGTAGTGTGCATGATTCCTATATATTTATTAATGATTCCCATGTTCATTACATATTTAGGTGATTAATTAGTAATCCATGGTTTTATTCCATGCATCTATACTTAGACCTCATTATTATTTTATCTATTACTTGTTATCTCATGCCCTGATATAATTTCCAAGAACTGTTGGGTCAAATAAAATGTTGCAATCAATCTAATTGAAGAAAATTTATAATTTATCATCCAATGATAGAGAACCTACAGATTCAATGGTGTATTTTATTAGGATATGTATTTCATATTAATATAGAATGATTTAAAAAGGAATGTATGTTTTTATAGGGTTTCATCAGTTGGTATAAATGTTCTTTTTCTTATTTTTTAATAATAATAATAATTTCAGGATATAATAAAAAATAATTAATAATGAATCAAATGTGTTGTAAGATATACGAATTTAGTTATGTATTTAATTTTATCTATCATAATTTTGGGAGTATAAGTATTGAATTCACTTATAATAGGAACATTTACTCTAATTATTATTTCATATTACTAATAATAACTAATTTTTTGCACATTAAATTAATGCAATATTAAATACTTTTGACACATGAAACATCAAAATAATGAAAAAACTACATAAAATGAACTAATAAATTTTTTAATATTGATATTATAATTAAATTATAATATCAATATAACACATGTATATAATATTAAAATAAAAAATTTACAATTTGTAAATGTGTTTTATATCTGATGTTTTCTTCCTGATTATTAATAGTTTTTATTAAATGTGTTTCTGTTTACAATTTATCTATATATATATTTAAATTTTTATATGTTTTAATATATTCACCAATTATATTGTGATATCAGGTATTTAATGGATTGTAATTGGATACAATTATGAAGAACCACTAGTGAATATGAAAAAGGAGTTAATAAGTACTTGGTATTTTCTAAACGGAATATTCAAAACATTTATTTGATTTTATGTCCATGTGTAAAGTGTTTGAATATGATAAATTTAAACTCTAGAGAAATCAATGATCATCTCATTTCTCATGGTTTTAGCCTTAATTATACTCGTTTGATCGGGCATGGTGAAAGAACTAAAAATTCTACATCCAATATTGATGACAATATTCATAATGAGGCATAGTATTGTATTGAAGAATTAATTCATGATTTAGGTGTTGAAACTATTAAAAAATTCAAACTATTTAACGATGTATAGAGATTCTGAGAAACCATTATTCCTAGGTTGTAGTAAATATACAGTGTTATCATTAGTTTTTATATTAGTTAAATTAAAATAAAAAAATGGGAGGAGTGATAAAAGTTTCTTCGGATTACTTGAGATTTTAAATGAGCTACTTCGAGAAGGCAATGGTCTTCCAGATTCCAATTATGAGGCAAAGAAAATATTATGCCTAATGGGATTGGGGTATAAAAAGATACATGCTTTCCCCAATGATTGTTTATTGTATATTAAATAATATGAATACTTATCAAGTTGTCCTACATGTAGGACATCATGAAGTAAGATAGATGGGAAAGTCAACTCAGATTCATTCTCAAGTACTATCATCTAACATTATGAAAAATCATTTTTCTACTTTCTAATGATATCATCCAATATTTGTTTTATACAATTATTATAATTCAACTGTGATTCATTCTTAGGTACCACAATCAAAACTCATGCTAAATAAATTTGGCACCTTCCAATAATTCTTTGTTTGAAGCATCTATTTGAAAATTCAATTGACCCAAAAAGGTTAAGATGGAATTCAGATGAGTTCACCTCTGATGGTAACTTACTTCACCCTTCCAATTCACCATAGTGGAAGAGTTTTCATAAAAAAATATCATGATTTTAGAAGTGAAGTTAGAAATATTAGAATGGGATTGTGTACTGGTGGAATGAATCCATTTCAGAGCCTCATTATCTAACATAGTTCATGTTCTATTTTCCTGGTAGTTTACAACTTGTCCACACATTTATGGATGAAGAAAAAATATGTTATGATGAGCTTGATGATTCATAGACCAACACTACCAGGAAATGATATTGATTTGTATCATTAACCATTGATTGATGATTTGAAACTGCTATGGGAAGAAGGTGATAATGTTTTCAATACATATAAGAAAGAGTGTTTTATTTTTCGTGTTATGATAATGTTCACTATGATCAACATTCCTGCATATAGAAACTTATCTAGATATAGTGTTAAGGGACTAAAGAATGTCCAATTTGTGAAGAACATACTTCATATTATCAATTTCATAATGAAATAAAGATAGTTTATATGGGACATTGAATATTTTTGTGAATTTATCATCCTTATCGTAGATTCAAAAAATAATTTAACAATTTATAAGAATACAACATTCCCCCTCGGCCATTGTTAACTGAAGAATATAATGACAGGGTGAAAAATATTCATTCAATATTTGGAAAGAAAAGAAGTTCTGGTCTTCAATGAAATATCTGGAAGAAGCAGTCTATTTTTCTAAACTACCTTATTAGAGATTTTTTGAGATAAAAAATAACATCTATGTTATGAATATTGAGAAAATCATATGTGACAGTTTGATTGGAACTTTTTTAGACATAAAAGGAAAGAAAAAAGATGGATTGAATGCTATGTTGTACTTGATATTAATGAGAATATATTTGGAGTCAGCTCCCACTGTAAAAGGAAACTGAACATATTTACCTTCGTCTTGTCACACATTAAGCAAGATTGAAAAGATAAATTTTTGTCAGTGTCTTCATGGTATTAAAGTACCCAGTGGTTTTCCTTAAAATATCAATAAATTTGTCTCATTGAAGGATTGTAAATTAATAGGTATGAAATATCACGATTTCCATGTATTTATGCAACAACTTCTACCAGTAGCAGTGCATGGTATATTGTCTATAGTTGTTAGAAAGACTATCATCAGGTTATGTAATTTTTTCAAATCCATTTGTAGAAAGTTAGTTGATCCAAATTTGTTTGATGTGTTGGAGAATGAAGAAACTCTAATTATTTTTAAACTATAAATGTATTTACCACCATCATTTTTTGATATAATGGTTCATCTGATGATTCATTTGGTGTGTGAGATAAGAATATGTTGTCCTGTTTATTTATGATGGATGTATCCTTTGGAAAGATATATGAAAATTTTGAAGGGATGTGTTAAAAATCCTTATCGACCAGAGGAGTATATTTTTCAAAAATATGTATTAGAAGAGGTGATTGAGTTCTATACTGATTATTTGTATGAGGTGGAGCATATTGGTCTCCTTGTAACTCAACATAAGATAGTTGGTAGTAAAGTTAGAGGGGTTCAAGGCTTAAAGGTAAATTTCATTCCACGTGATGAAGTGATGTAGGCACATTTATATATTTTGAACAACACATATGAGGTTCAATCTTATATATCCTCACATATTTCTAAATTAAAGTTATGATATCAGAAAATAAATGAAATGTTATTGATGATTGAGCATAAGAAGACATTTTTTTCATGGTTTAAATATAAAGTCACCATAGATATATCTGAATCAGAAACATCGAATTGGTTAGTGGGGTGACCATCTCTTAATGTGATCACATGGTCTAGTTTTTATATTAATGGATACACATTTTACACAAAAAAAATCTTGATGAAAAGAGTACCGTTCAGAATACTGGTGTGATGGTTTTTGCTGAAGTAGTGAATTTTTTGAGTGCCAAAGATAAAAAAACCCAATTTATACATCAACACCATATTTTTAAGTTCTTGAAGACATATGGGAAATTGATTGTATTAAATTTTGAGTCACCATTTTTAATTGTAATTTTTTTGATAGTAAGAGTGGTGTGATACATGATGAATATTAGTTTAAACTGGTTGATTTAAAATGTATTTAATTACAATTAGGAACCATTTATCTGGGAGACACATGAAAAAAAATTATTTTATGTCATTGATCCATTGATTGATTAGTGGTATGATATTTTGAAAGGAAAAAAGATACCATTTGGGTGATGAGGATGATACTGATGATGTTATTTATTTACATGATCCCAATTCATCTGTTACACCATTTCAGGATGATTACAATGAGTATAAGACAAACATAGTGCATGAAATACGTAATGACAATGATGAAGGCATGTGGGAAAACACTAAAATAGTCTCCTAATTTTTATGGTAAATGATTATATTTTGTTTCCTTTTTGAAACATAAAAATTCTTTCCTCTTTTTTACTTAATTATTTTTTTTACTTTCTTGTTTCTAAATATTCAGTTTTCTAATGATATGCAGGTACATAAAATTTTATTTCACTTTCTAGTAGCAATGTCAGATACAGATAAGGAGGATCCATTACTAAGGTATATCTATTTTTTCATATTGTATAATATTTATTGATATACTTATTTATTGAAATAAAACTGTTAATTTACAAAAACAATTGCAGTACTACTGATGCGTTCTCAGCAGAGTTGACTTCTTATGTTACTACTAAAAAATCAAGTTCTCAAGTTGGTAAACATGGTATTACACGTTTACCAAAACTATTAGTTTCTCATGATGATGACATATTATATATTTGTTTTGATGATAATAATAATGAAACTGGCCCAAATGTAGTTTATTTTATCGGTTATATATCGATGCAGAGCTGTTACGGGGTTAATATTTTATATCATGATTAAAAGTCAGTGGATGGGAAGGTGAAGCAACAGATTTGGTAGGCCTTGATGGTAAAATATCTTAATTGATTTCTTTTATCTCATTTTTTGAATATTAAATATTTTAAATTACATATTTAATTTATTCAATTACAGATGACATTAAATTTTGGGGAAACCAAGGAAATCAAGAAAACACATCTCTCTTTAGCGGTGATTCGATGGAGAGATTTAAAAAAAACTGACAAAAATTATGTTTTTAGAAATATAAGGTTTGAAACCCCATTCCTCAAGTATCAGTTTTTAGATGAAGATACATGTAAGTGGTTTGTTAATAGTCATCATAAAGAAAAATTTATGTTATGATAATTATTTTATGTTGTAAAATTCATTATATATTTTTCTAATTACTTAGTAGTTTATATTTATATAATAGGCCTCCAAGAGATCTCATCAATGGATTCATTTGAGAAATGTATACCCTCGTACTTTATCACATGGAGGGTATCCTTATTTGGAGTAGAAAATTATTGAAGAAAAATTTGAAGCATTAAGAGCTCGATCTAATAGTGGTTCAGAAGAGGTCCATTTGGGTCCTCCATCTCCTCCCAATCACTAAGAAAAGTGGAAATAAGAAAAAAGAAGGAAAAATGAACAGTATCTTACATAAGAAGCTAATAAAGTATCTGATAAAATTGTAATTAAATATTATTTATATGTCATCAATTTTTATATTTTATAAATTTTAAACACCAATACTACTTTTTAATTTTTGTTTCTGGATGAACATCATGAGCAAGAGACGTGTGGATATTTTACCCTCGAGGGTAGGAGGGACATCCTAGATACTGCTTTGGGAAATAAAAAACACCTTGAATGTGTTAGAGGATATCAGGCAGGTGTTAGTATTCGGAAGGTTTTTTGTAAAAGTAAGCAATCAAGAGACCCTGAAATAGAATCCTTAAAATCCAAGTTAAAAGATATGAAGCAGTCCATAGGTGATCAAATTCAATCCGTAGTGAAGAAGGATATGTTAGAACACTTGGAAAGACAGGACCATTTTGCGCAACCTTCCCAAGTATATTATTTATTTGTTATTAATTTTTCTATTTTATAAATTATATACACTAATATAACTTTTTCATTTTTTGGTCATCCCAGTCTGCTCACCTAGACTACCCTACCCCATTTTCCTACACTACCCTGTATATGCATCCTTCTTATGTATATTATTTATTTTTCATCAATTTTTCTATTTCATAAATTATAAACACAAATATAACTTTTCCATTTTTCATCCTTCCCAGCCTGCTCAGCTGGACTACCCTACCCCATCTGCCTAGTTCGATCCTCCACCTCCTCACTTGGACAAATCCGTATATTATTTTTTTTCATCAATTTTTTCTATTTTATAAATTACAAACAATAATATAATTTTTTTCAAATTTCATCCATCCTAGCCTACTCAACTAGACTACCATGCCCCATCTGCTTACTTTGATCCTCTGCCACCTTGCTCGGACCAAAACGTATATTGTGAGTTGTTTGCTGGAGATCCTCATATACATATTGTTGTTTTAGGACTCGTGAATTTTTTGGGGGATTCTGTACATCACCAGCCTATGAATATGGGTTGGGTTTAATTTTTAGTACTTTATAGTATAGATCCTAATGTTCTGCAACCATTTCCTATTGACGAGATCACCAGATTTGGGGATTTCTGGTTCATTCTTTATATTGGACAATTAGCCTTCCTTGTTATATTTCATATGAGGTATTCATTTTTTTAGTATTAATTTAAAATGATTCAAAAGTACTTATAATTTTTTTTCTGAAATTTAACTTATATAGGATTATTTGAAAGAAAAAGAAACTGCTCAAATGAAAAAAAATGTTCAAGAACAATCGACTGTAGATACTTCTGATATTTCTTATGGGATACAAAGATTATCTAAGGCTTCTTCATCATTGAATTATGTCTATGAGTTTTGGATGAAGACCAACATATGAAAAAGAAATTACCCATTGAGATTACTCAATGAAGATATCATGCATCTTGTTGATTTTGAAGAGCTTGGCATGAATTTGTTGCAGTTTTTTCCAATGTAAGTAAATTGACATTTGAATTTTTATTTCCTTAATAAAATATGGTTTTAAATTGACTGGATATATTTTATTTTTAAATTAGGTATCTATACGCGCTTCTTCTACAAAATGAAATTACAGAAATTTATGATTTTATAGATCCAGAATTTATTTCCATGGAAGTGCAGCATGTGAATAATCCTGATAGAGTGGCATATATATGTGAGAGATTATCACATACAAAGATTGAGTTTTGGTTTTTTCTATTTCTTGATAATTAAGAAAAAAACATAATTACGAACTAATGATCATTATAATTTCATTAATAGTGAACTTTTTGTATTTTAGGGGGTATTGGATGTTAGGATTATAATTCCCAAGTGAATGCACCTTATATTGGTTTTTCTCTTTATCATGGAATTTTTGTAAAATATTTTCCACCTCATTTGACTGGTATTTTTTTTTTGTTTTTTATAAGCTCATTATTTTTTATACTCATTTTTTAGACATGTATTATTGGTTCATATATATGAAAATGTAGTTCATGGAAAAAATTTAACAAGGAATACATATCAATAAAGATACCAAATAAAATAAAATATGTGGAAGTAAAGGTAATTAGTTTTTATATTAGATTTTATTTTGATTTTTTGTTATATATTGATTTTCATTATCAGTTTAATATTTTATAACTATAGTGTCATCATTAGAATGAACATGTTGAATGTGGTTAATATATTCTATGATTCATGTATGAGATAATCACAACTAGAGAAACTATTGAATTTAATAATGTTAGTTGTATTAATTTTTTTATATTGTCTACCATATTATTCAATTTTTTTATCTCATATCATTCAATTTTATTGTAGGAATTCAATGATTCTCAGTCTTATTCTCAATTTGATATTACCCATATTCAATCTATTTTGGTGAATTATTTGTTAAGTTTGATTAGGATTTGAGGTATTTATATTCTAATATTTATCAATATTATTACATATGAGTTCAAAAAACTAACTCTTTTGATATAATAGGTGTTTGAACATACTGATAATCAAATGAATGTTTCAACAATAACAAAAAATTATCATGTTGTAAATTTCATGTATGTGTATTTTAATTATACTTTATAATACAAATGTGTCGATAATTTTTTGATTAATGAGATAAAATCATGTAAGTTATAGTTTTTTAGTCAATGATAAATACTTTTTGTTTTTTTTATATTTTTTTTATTACAGGGTTTTTTTATTATTTTGGAAGTGTAATATTTTCAATTTTCTAAAAAAAATTGGTTTTCGGTGTTTGTTTTTAATGAAACTGACACCTAAACGTATTTGGAGAAGGGTTTCAATGTCGGTTTTGGGGAAAATGACACTAAACCCTTAACAGAAATGATTTACGATATCGGTTTTGGTAAAACTGACATCAAAAATAATATTTTGTACATCGGATATTTTAACGTCGGTTAAAAATCGATGTCAAAATTTAAAAAAACAACATTAAATCATATTTTTTCACAAGTGTGTTAGTTCAAACTATTTATGTTGACAATGTATATAAGAGTGTCGTCAAGAGTAGAGGTCATTAAAATGGTTCTAGACAGAATATGATCGTCATGAGAGGGGATTCATTAGGGTTCATCACAAAAAAAACTTGTATTTTGGGTTTCCCGGTTTCCTAGACAAAAGAGATTTCGCATAGCCGAGGGTAGGTCCCAACCCTCATCATCTAATTGTTACAAGGGTGGACTCTCTCATACATTTTCAAAGGGATAAGATTCTTCTTTTTCTTGTGGAGTTTAAGGTCATCAATAGAGATTTCCTGACCTTTCTGAGTAGGTAGTGTGATCCAGGTGTTCTTCTTTAGGTTCCCCCATTGTGGTAATTCCTATCGATATAGCAGTAGTAGGATGTTCGATCTTGGGATCAGTAGAGAGGAGATAAGGTGTTTAGAGGATATCCCCTAGATGATTCTCATCCTCATAGAGTAGATCACGTCTACGGAGGTGGTTTTCATAAAGGTTATAGAGGCCATAGAGTAGGTTGTGTCCAACTTCATGCCCTAGCATTACTAGCATTGGGTGATCCAGACATCATACGATGTAACATTTAATATTTTATATATGGGTACATGATTTGTTTGATTTGGGAGCTACACTCCTTCATATCACATTCATCGGTCCATGATTTGGGACATGAGGTATAGAGGCTTCCAGTTCCCTTTACATTGACTCTGGTATTTGGTAATGAATTTGGTTTGTATGAAGTATTTAGAGACTGTGAGCTAGTTCTGATGATGAATCACTCTTGGGAATACATCCTTGGTTTAGACATACAACCTTATGATAGCATCCTCAGAATATATTAGTTTTATTCCATGAAGTCTTTTGGGGATTGATTCAGGATACAAATTCTTTTTTATGATACTGAGGGAGATCCAACAGTATTTGTTCGAGATTGATACCCTTGGATGGGTTATAGGTGTTTTATATCCTTATCTTCCATGATGGTCAATTTGATTCTGAGTTCATTGGGGGTTTATCCATCGGTGTTTACCAGGGTTGTGGAATAGTATCCTAATGTCTTTCCAAAGGTGGTTGTAGTGTTACCACCTCGATGAGAGAGCAATTTTGGGATTGAGATATAGCTTGGTGTTTCGCTAATATCAATATATCCATATAGGATAGAACTTTTTGAGTTATAAGATCTGATAGTACATCTCAATGATTTTTTGCAGGGAGGTTTTTCTTAGCTGAGTATTTCATCTTGGGGTGAACCAGTTTTGTTTGTTAAGAAGGATGATGGAAGATTTCATCTTTCTATCAATTATCACCACTTGAACCCAGTGATAGTGAATAACTAATATCCTCTTCAATGTATTTATGATTTATTTTATCAAGTGAATGGATAAAGGTGGTTATAAATGATTGATCCATAGTTTGGATATCATTCCATATAGGTGAAGGATAGGGATATTCTGATGACTAATTTCTGATGTCGTTATGGGCATTTAATTTTTTTCCAAATTCCATTCTGTGCAAAGAATTATTTAGTTTTATTCATAGTTCTGATGAACATAATGTTCATAGATTTCTTGGATAGGTTTTTGGAGATTTTTATCGATGGCATCCTTGTGTACTCAATATCTAAGTATGAGCATGTTGAGATTCTCCATGCCCTATTAGGAGTTCTTTGTAATTAGTATCTATTTGGGAATTTGTAAAAGTGTGATTTTTGGGCTTGTGAAGTTATTTTATTGGGACATTTTGTGTCCCAAAAATAAGTATCTATGGTCCCTTTAAAGATAGAGTACTTTTTTTCTTGGGTATCCCCCAATACCATTACAAAGGTTTAGAGTTTCCTTGGTCCTTAAATAATTTGTAGGACATTCATATTCAATTTCTATCATTTTGTAACTTCTATGATTTCCTTAAATATAAAGGATCATGAATTATTATGGACTGAAAATTTTCATGTATCTTTTGAGTACCTAAATAGGAATTTGTTTAGTTCCCCATCAATCTTTCTTCCAAAATAGGGAGTTCGGTTTGAGGTTTTATCTGATTCTTTGCATATTATATTGGGATTTGATCTGATGAAGTAGAGATCAGTTATTTCTTATGGATATTGGCAGTTACATCCTAATGATCATAATTATTCCTATGATGATCTGGAGTTGGAAGCAGTTTTGTTTCCTTAAAGTGGTGGTGACAATACCTTATTAGTGACTATTTGTTGGTTTTTGAAAATCATAAGATCTTGAGGTATGTATTCTACTAGAATGAATTTAACTTATGACAATGAAAGTTGATGTAATTCTTGTAGGATTGTAACTTAGGGATATTTGTACAATGATAAAGGGTAATGTTTCTGTTGATGTGCTTAGAAGGAATTCATTAAGTGATGTATTGTGTGAATCTAGAGACTCCTAGAGAGTGATAGAATAGCTCTATGTAATGCATCTAGATATAGGAGAGGTTATAGGTAAAGGTTTTCTTTTCTAGATGAAATTTTAGTTACTATTGGGGTAGATGGTGGCGTAGATCTAGTTAGCAGATTCTTAGGTGGAGATCTATAGAGACCAACTTATCTTTAGTGATTCCCTTTATAGTTGGCTTGAGGAAGAATAACATCACGTGTTGTTCTAGTAGAGGATTTTATTCTATTTGGTGATGTGTGATATATTTCTCTATGAGTTCCATATCTCACCTTTGGTAGTATATCCCAACATGAAAAATATGTACCAAAATCTAAGGGGTTAATTTTAGTGGAATGGGTTAAAGCATGTAGTTTTCAAGTTTGTGTCTCAGTGTTTGGTCTGCTAGAAGTTAAAGGTCGAGCACTATTTTCCTAGTAGTTTTCTATAATTGTTAGATGTTTCTTATTGGAAATGGGAGGACATTGATGGACTCCTCATGTATTAATCATTTTTTAATGATCACAAATCATATTCAACCTAGTTAACTCCGATAAATTATATCCAATCATGTGTATTTATGTTTCAAGTTATCTCATGTTGTATAATGGTTACGCTCAATCCATTTCATGAATATCACTGTTTATGTTTGAATACAGTTATTTTTCTAAGTACAAGACACCGTGAAGCCAGACACCATAAGCCAGACACCGTAATCCAGACACCATAAGCCAGACACCGTAAGCCAGACACTGTAAGCCAGACATTGTAATCCAGACACCGTAAGCCAGACACCGTAAGCTGGACACCTTAAAAAAGACACTATGAATCCAGACATCATAAATAAGACATCGTGAAGCTAGACACTGTAAATGAGACACCATGACACTCAGACATCGTGATCAGTCTAGACACCGTGTGAAGGAGACACCATTTTCATATTTTACTGTGACACCGTTTCTTAAACTATTTTCTCGTCTTTCAATTTTATTTCTAACTATCATATTTGATTCCTTTAATGCACTTACATAATTAATGTTTCTTTGTATACATAGTACGAGGTATGAGGTGCAGAACAAATGGAACCTGTTGGTTAAAACTCAATAATTTGAAGATAAAGAGAAAAGTCTGCCCAAGAACCAAAGAGAGCGATAATGAAAGAAAAACAAGCCTATGAGCACGACCACGAAGAATATATTGAATTATTTTCAAAGGGAAGCATTGTCACATGCATCCAATCTGACTCTATAGAAGAACATACGAAGTACACTGGAATCCAGAGAACATCTTTGCATTATTAAAACTCCTGAAGAACACAAGTTGAATCGTGACACTCTGTTTTTCACACAACTTCCAAAAAAGGACTAAAATTTTCATATGTTTCAATCAAAAGAAGTCTAGAGCTGCATTGAAATCACATAAGAGAAATCTAATCTCATCTCTATATTCGTTCTTGACTGCGATCATCTTTTTATTTACATTATGAGCAGTTTGTTACCCTATCTGTTTTGAAACACACTGACTCCTGAGCTGAACTGGAGGATACAAAAATCCTTTCACCAAACTCTTTATACTTTTTTTTTACCCACGAAAACTATTGAAGAGGTCCATGTGTAACTTGGACTGTCTGTGTACTGTTGTTAACCCTGATCCAGGGTGTGGATCAAAATTTATTTATATAAACTGCTTGGTGGTAGGTGATCACCAAGTGGAGTGGATTAGATCTCGGCTTGAGACTGAACCACTTGTTTCATATCCATTGTGATGTTTAAATTTAGTCTTCTCTATTTTACTACTTTATTGCATAATCCAAAAATCACTAATTTCACTTTGATATTTAGTCTTGGAAAGAAGTTATAACTGGTTTGTCTTAGTAGGATAACTTCAAAAGTAATATTAATAATACAATTTAAGATTACTGAGAATAAATCTATCTTCTAAAAAGATGTTTAAAAAGTCAATCTCTTATAAAAGTATAACCTTGATTAATTGGGCTACATCTATTTTTGGGGAAACCATTTCTTTTGAAAATAATATTATTTTAACAGAAATTTTTTATAGTTACTCAATTCACCCCTCCCCTATTGAGTAAACTACTCCAACCAACATTTGGTATCATAGGAGCTTTATTAGGACTCAGTGTAATCTTACTCAACTATGATTGTAGTTTTACTTTAAAGATCTATAAATTTCTGTTAATTCTATATTTCTAGCTCTTTTTAAAGTAATACATTAGCATAGATAATAGATTGGAAGGTGCTGCAACCAACAGACCACTATTCTTTAATGGAACCAACTATTCTTAATGGAAAATTAAAATGAAAATGAATCTAGAGAGTATGAGTTTTGAAACTTGGTCATCCATTATAGATGAATAAAAAATTCTTGTGACGAATATAATTACATGGGATGAACCTACCAAACTTTCCTACAATAGAAATTGCAAATCCATGAATGCTTTGTACTGTTCTTTAGGAGATGAAGAATTTAATAGGATTTCTTCTTGTAAAACTGCCCATGAGCTTTGGGATACCTTGTTTGTCTCACATGAAGGCACATCTAGTGTAAAGGAAGTGATACTTAATACTTATACTATAAAATATGATAATTTTAAAATGAAACCTGATGAGCCTATTTCTGACATGTATCTCAGGTTCAATGAGATTTTCAACACAATGATTTCTCTAGGATGAGAAGTCACTACCAAAGAACATATCATGAGAATCCTTAGATTTATACCTGATATATGGAGGGGAACCTCTGTCTCTATTAGAGAATCGTGCGACATCAGCAAGCTACCTGTAAGAGAACTCATTGGGAAACTGATGATGTATGAGGAAGAGATTAAAGTCAACAAAGAAGTGGAGGATGAACCAAAGAGGAAATATGTGGAATTCAAGACCACCTCCTCAAAGCACAAAGACAAAGGGAAACTGGAAGCTTCTGTAGAAAGTTCCACCACTGAACAATCATCACCTGACAGTGATGAGGAGATGGCTCAACTGGCCAGAAGGTTCAAATAATTTTACAAAAAGATGAACTTTTTTAGAAATCCTAACTTCAAGGGCAAGTATGATCTAAAAGTAAACTGGAAAAAGGACTGGAAAAGAAGTGACAAAACTGATGAAATTGTATACTATGAATGTAAGTGCAAAGGACATATAAAGGCTGACTATCCAAAACTCAAGTACAAAAAGAAATATGAGGAAAAGGACAAGAAGTACCAAAAGGCAATGAAAGAAACCTAGAGTGCCTCTGAGGATATTTCAAGTGACTTAGAGGCATCAATGATGAACAGGATAACAAATCCAATATGTTTCTTATGACAAACACGTCTGAGGTAACACTGAGCTCTTCTGTACATAATTCATACTATTCTGAAGAAGAAAGTGACTCTGAAAATATGACTAATGAAGAAATTTTTTAATACTGTAACATGCTTGAAGAGACATGTAATGAATTAAAGGATAAATATAAATCATTGAAGAAACAACATGATCTCACTGTAAATGTTAAATCTGAACTTACTATTGAAAAAGAGAAAAATTCTCAACTGCTTAAAGAAAACAATGAATTCAAAAATGTCTAATGAGAAATTAAAAAGTGACTTAGATAAGTTTTCTAATGGGAAAAATACCCATAACCAAATGCTAGGAAAAAAAATTTCCCCTAAATAAAATATTGGCATTGGTTATCAACCTGGTAAAAGAAACCTTGGAAGAATGAATTTTGTTTCAAAGTCTAGGACATATAGTTTTGTTCCCATTTCTGGACACAACTCAACTAGCAAAATTCATGATACATATTCTATTATTTCATGTTTTTGTGTACCAAATATAGTTTATTTTTCAAATACTTTACATAATTCTTATAGGAAACCTATGTGACAAGTATGGGTTCCTAAAGCACTTATTACTAATGTTATTGGACCCAAATGAGTATGGGTACCAAAATCTGTCTTTGCTTGATCATGTTATAGGAAAGATGCTTAAGGAGCTCTTGCAAAAATCTATGGTACTTGGATAGTGGATGTTCAAGGCACATGACAGGAGACTACTCATGCTTCAAGAACCTGTTAAAAGTAGATGGAGTACATGTCACATTTGGTGACAATTCCAATGGGAAAATCATTTTCTTTGGCCAGATTGGTAACACTAATTCGATTTTAATTTATAAAGTATTGTTTGTTAATGGATTAAAATATAATCTGCTTAGTATCTCACAATTATGTGATTATGGATATCATGTTAAATTTGAAAATGATTCATGTAATGTCTTTAATTCTAACGATGAATTAGTATTTTCTGCATCAAGGAATGAAAACGTTTATTCTATTAATTTAGATTCCTTGGCTTCTCAAAACACTTCATTCTTAAGTGTATTTCATAAATAATTTTGGCTCTGGAATAGGAGACTAGGACACTGTAATGTTCACTCCCTTAGAAAGCTAACTAGAAAAAGGATAGCTAAAGACTTACCCAAACGTGAGTTTCCACAAGACAAAGTATGTAATCCTTGTCAAAAGGGAAAACAACACAAAATCTCTTTCAAAACAAATAAATAAGTTTCTACTTCTAAACCTCTCAAATTGGTTCACATGGATTTGTTTGGACCATCTAGAGTTTCTAATTTAAATGGGAAGTACTGTTTTTCTATTCTAGTAGATGATTTTTCTAGATATACCTGGACGTTCTTCATGGCTCACAAAAGTGAAGCCTTCTCTTATTTTACTAAGTATGCCAAGTCTATAGAAAATCTTAATGGCCTTAAAATTAAATCTTTAAGAAGTGATCATGGTCGTGAGTTTGAAAATCAAGAGTTTGAATCCTTTTGCTCACAAAATGGTTATAGTCACAATTTCTATGCCCCTAGAACACCTCAGCAGAATGGTATTGTAGAAAGAAGAAATAGAACCCTGTAAGAAATTGCTAGAAAAATTCTTAGTGAATATGACTTACCTATTTACTTTTGGGCTGAAGCTATTAATACAGCATGATACATAATCAATAGATTCCTGATTAGACCAATTCTCAAAAAGACCTTGTATGAACTCTGGAACAATAGAAAACCTAAGGTTAATTACTTTAGAGTTTTTGGTTTCAAAGTCTTTATTCTCAATACTAAGTATAATCTTGACAAATTTGCATCCAAAAGTGATGAAAGAATTTTTCTAGGTTACTCAATATTAAGTAAAGATTATAGAGTATTAAATAAGAAAAATAAATGTGTGTAAGAATCTGTTCATATCAAGTTTGATGAAATAGATCCACATGATCCTAGAACCATCCTAGAAAAACTAGAGGATGATGTATCAAATCTGAACATCAACTCAAAATCCGAAAATTCCTCTGTGAGAGAATCTATGAAAAC
Source organism: Viscum album (assembly GCA_963277665.1). NCBI lineage: Eukaryota > Viridiplantae > Streptophyta > Magnoliopsida > Santalales > Viscaceae > Viscum > Viscum album. Next base: position 918,545,315 of record OY728120.1, on the reverse strand, counting down.
TTCCAATTCTGGAAATTCCCTACAATCGAGTCATAATGAACCTGAATCTGTTGATGAACCTAAAATCACTAGTCCCTCTTTTTCTAGAATGGTTAGAACCCTTAAAAACCATCCCTTAGATGCTGTTGTGGGAGACTTAGAGAAAAGAACACAAACTAGAACTTCTCTAAGAAATCAGGTTGAACATCAAGCCTTCTTGTCACAACTTGAACCTAAAAACATTGATGATTCCATCAATGATGAATTTTGGGTAATGGCTATGAAATAAGAACTTAATCAATTTGAAAGAAACAAAGTTTGGAAACTTTTTGAAAGACCCAAGGACACATTCACCAAAGGCACTAAATGGGTGTTTATAAATAAGGTAGATGAAGCTGGAAATAAAGTTAGGAACAAAGCTAGATTAGTTGCACAAGGCTATAGTCAAAAAGAAGGAATTGACTATTAAGAGACCTTTTCACCAGTAGCCAAACTTGAAGCCATCAGAATCCTACTTGCCTATGCCGCACATCTGAATTTCAAACTATATCAAATAGATGTTAAGAGTGAATTCTTAAATGGGTATATAGCTGAGGATGTCTTTGTTGGAAAACCCCCATATATTTACAAATCCTCATTTTCCCAATCATATTTTCAAACTATAAAAAGCTTTATATGGTTTAAAGCAATCTCCAAGATATTTGTATGACAGATTGAGTACTTTTCTCATTTCCAAAGGTTTTACAAAAGGAATAGTTGATCCTACCCTCTTTATAAAACGAATTTCTAATGATTTTTTAGTTGTTCAAATCTATGTAGATGATATTATTTTTGGATCTTCAAGAAATTCATTATGTATTGATTTTTCTAAAATGATGCAAAACGAATTTGAAATGAGTTTAATAGGTGAACTGAAATTCTTTCTTGGATTTAAAATCTTTCAAAATAATGATGGAATTGTTTTAACTCAAAGTAAATACACTAGAGATCTTCTAAAGCATTTTATATTGGATAGCACTAAAAGTAGTGACACTACCATGAGTACCACCTTTAAGTTGAATCTTGATGAAGATGGAAAATCTGTTGATCAAACCACTTATATATGAATGATTGAGAGTTTACTCTACTTAACTTCTAGTCGTCTGGACATTATGTTTAGTGTGTGTATGTGTGCTCATTTTCAAGAAAATCCTAAAGAATCTCATTTAAATTCTATAAAGATAATTTTCAAATACCTCAAGAATACACCCAATCTAGGACTGTTCTATCCTAAAGGAAAATAATTTGAACTAGTTGGTTATTCTGCTGCTGACTTCAGTGGTTGTAAGTTAGATAGAAAGAGAACATCTGGAACATGTCACCTTTTAGGCAAGTCACTAGTATCATGGTGTAGTAAGAAAAAAATTTTGTTGTATTATCTACTGCAGAAGCTGAATACATAGATGCTGGCAGTTTTTGTGCACGAATTTTGTGGATGAAATGCACATTACTAGATTATGGATATCAATTCAGACATGTACCAAAAAATTGTGACAACACAAGTGCTATTAACATCTCAAAAAATCATGTTTCACATTATAGGACAAAACATATTGATGTAAGACATCACTTTTTGAGAGATCATTATCAAAAAGGTGATATCACCTTGGAATTCATTGGTACTGAATATCAACTTGTTGATATATTCACTAATCCATTAAATTCTGAGAGAATAGACTACATCATACATGAACTTGGCATGATAAATCTCAAATGGATATCTTACTTGTCTTACTGTTCAACATTTTAATATGTTATACTTTACTGTTTCATGATTATGGTTTTGTAGTTACTATCTCTTATGTTTACAGTATCACTGTTAGCACTTTGTACTTACGGTCTGACATTTACTGTCTCACTGTAAAGAACACTGAAAAGTTTAATTATTGTCTCACTATAACGAGCACTCACGGTCTCACCATGAAAAATTCTTTATTTTTTTCTTTAAACCCATATCGTGGTAATTATTATTTCACCTCTTTTATTTTCCCACGTTTTTTATTTTTGTGACGTTTGGAATTCCTAAATGATAAAACAATAAGTTTCACTCGGTTCTTCACTCAGGCTTTCTCCTATTCACTCGTTTCGAACCCTTTCAACCTTGAAACCCTCTCCCTCTCTCTCTCTCTCTCGAACCTTCAGTGGATTCCAAGAATGAAACATCCTTCATCATCCACACCTGAGAAGCACAACCCGAAGAAGAAGAATATTTGACATAAGCTAACACCTGAAGGACCTTTAAATCTGAATCTGGTAAATCGCGGTGTTGTACCTGGGAAAGAAATTTTCCTTGAATGGCTTATGTCTAGAAAATCTCTGGTCTTGAAAGTGTTAAAAGAACAAGTCTGGTTAGAATGGTTCTCAAGGGAGAATAGACCCATCTATTCTAGGTTAGTGGCTCAGTTCTACCAGTATGTACAGTTCTCTTTTGATTTTGGTGAAAGTTATGTTGTGAGGAGCTGGGTTAATATCCAAATCTCCTCCTTATCATCGAGGTTATGGGTTGAATGCCTTAGGATACCTCATGAAGGTATATGTGAGGATTATCAGAGAGTACCTCCACCTTCAACCAATTTCTTTGATCTAAAAGATACTCTAAAAACCCTAATTAGAAATGGCACCAAGAGAAGGGTCATCGCTGTTGAACTAGATAGAGAAACAAGGCTTCGGTTTTAAGTTTGTTCAAAATCTAGTTAGTCTAAGAAAAAGTGATTTTTATATGTTAAAATATCAAGATGTGTTTTTGATTCACCTTATGAAAAATGGACATAAGATAAACCTATGCAAGTACATCATTCGCCATATGTGTGAGTTGATCAAAGTTACATCCAAGTACACTTCTCTATTCTACTCTCGGCTGATATCAGCTATGCTTTTTACAAAAGGCTTGGTTGGAACTAATGAAGAAGTCCTTATGGATTGTGAGTAATGTCTCTCTAAAGCCACCATCAAGAGAATGAAGATAAACTGGAATCCTTGGAAAAAGGAATGGGTGGAAGAAAATGATAAGGTTTATGAGAAGTTTAATCCTGTGGATTATCCATCAAGGCCAAAAAAACATTTCTGATCCTAGTTTAGAACCAGATAAACTTGTTGAGTATTCATAAAATGAGGAAGAAGAGGCTAAAGTACCACCTAGAGAAGCAGTTATTGTTGAGGAAGAAAGGACCATTGTTCCTCATGTTGTTCTTGAAGAAGAATTTTCTACCCCTGGAGATGATGTCAATCTGGAAATCCAACCTGAGGCTGAAAAAGAATCAGTTGTCACGGAATTTGAGAAGCAATCCATGGAAGAGCCTACAGTAGAAGAACTCCATGTTATGCAAGAAGAGAATCTGGAAGAACTCCCTATGGAAAAATCTATTCCTGAAATCATACCCTCTGCTGAAGAGAGGATAGAGATGGCCTTTTAGCTGGCTAGACAAGAAATGAATGAGGAACTTAGAGCTGAGTCTGTGGATTTAGACCAAGCTCCTAAGCCTCTCAGTCCTGAGAATGAGGCACCTATTGAGGGGGAGAAAACCCCAAATCTTGAGTCTGATGAAGCCTCACATCCAACTGAGTCAAGTCCTATGGACACTCAGTACAATTTTCTTAGTTTCTATAATGTGAATGAATCTCAGCAGGTTACAGCAACCAGGCTTGATCTCTTCTCCCTATTTTAGTTGAAGTCAGTTTCTAGTTTTTCACCTGAGAAGGAACCAAATCTTGTACCAATTCCTACACCTAAACCTCTATCTGAATAGAAATCCTTTGTTAGTAAGGATGATCTGAAGGAATTTTGAGATACTCTCTTATCTATAGTTGAGAAACTTATTAACTCCCAACCTTGTCTTGTGACAAATTTGAGTGAGAAAGATGCCTCACTACTTTTGGAGAAAATAATCTGGAAAATCCAACCTAAGATGCTCCATGAGATTCAAGAAGTACGAGTTGAAAATAAGATGCTCAGTAATGAAGTCACAACCCTGAGAAGCATGGTTGGAGACATGTAGAGAGATCTTAATTCAAGATTAGAGCCCGTTGTTGCTCCTCTAGCACCCACTATTTCTCAAATCCCTTGGGATGTTGTGTCTCAAATTCAACCTTATCTGGAATCCTTAGATGAAAAGTTTGTGGAAAGGCACAAACAGATGTTGAAGGAGATGAGAGAGCTTGTGGTGAACCTTAATAAACTCACTGATGAATACACTAGTTGTCTTCAAAAGATACTAAATCAGCTCAAATCTCTGACCACAGCCATCAAATCTTCTAATACCTCTAGTCAATCCTCTACACCTTCCTTGGACACTACTCTGCTCAGATCTATAGTCAAAGAAGATCTTCAGAACGTTTTTAGTGGCTTTAATGTGGCTTCTTTATCTAAAGTTTTCAATAATTGTGATAGAGTTCTTGACCTTGTACAAATTCACTCCAAGATTGAAAATGATTCCCAGCAAGAGATTTCTATGAAATTAGATTTCTATTTCAACCAAATTTTTTCCAAGACTGATATGACCAACCACTTCAAATACCTTGTAGAGAATCTGAGAATTCCTCTTGTGACTCAAGCCTTCAAAACCCAAGCCCATAAGAAAAACGAGTTTACCCGATTGTTGGACAAGTTTATGAAAACAAAGATGACTTTGAAAAAGCCATGCAGTATAGTGGAGAGATTATTGCAGACTTCATAAAACATATGAGACCTTATCTTCATGTCCAGAGTACAACAATTGTTTCTCCAGTGGCTGCACCTCTTAGACCTGGGCTGCCTACCTTCACCTCTGCCTTAGCCTCAACTGCCATGTCTGTTGGCCAAGCTCTCAGTTAGATCAAGCATGTGATTCTTGATCAGAAATTGCCTCTATCATTTACTGCACCTACCTTGCCTCCCTCCATCTTTCAAGGTCTCCCTTTACCCTATTTATCTACCACGTCTCTGCCTTCTTCTACCTCAACCACTGCCCCTATGGCTTATTCTTCTGCTGATAAAGGCAAAGAGAATGCTACTCCCTGAAGAAGACGAGTGTTTGCTCCTTTTTTATGGGAATGCCATTGATTTTTGTATTTTTACTTTATTTTGTACTAAACTATGTTTAATCTTAATGGAATGTGCACTGTTTTCCCTCTCTTCTTTCAACTTTTTGATAATCCCAAAAGGGGGATAAGTTTCTGTATAAAGGTTCTTCTATATGTTATTTTCTCTATAGTTGCATCCAATTTACACTTTACCTGTACATGATTTGTGATCACCAAAAAGGGGGAGATTGTTGGACTCCTCATGTATTAATCATGTTTTAATGATCACAAATCTTATTCAACCTAGTTAACTCCTATAAATTATATCCAATCATGTGTATTTATGTTTCAAGTTCTCTTATGCTATATAATGGTTAAGCTCAATCCATTTCATGCATATCACTGTTTATGTCTGAATAAAGTTATTTGCCTAAGTACATGACACCGTGAAGCCAGACACCATAAGACAGACACTGTGAATCCAGACACCATGAATCCAGACACCGTAAGCTAGACACCATAAGCTAGACACCGTAAGCGAGACACCGTAAGCCAAACACCGTAAGCCAGACATCGTAGGCCAGACACCTTAAGCCAGACACCGTAATCCAGACACCATAAACAAGACACTGTGAAGCCAGACATCGTAAAAAAGACACCGTGAAGCAAGACACCTTAAATGCGACACCATGAAACTCAGACACTGTGATCAGTTTAGACACCGTGTGAAGGAGACATTATTTTCACAACTTATTGTGACACCGTTTCTTAAAATATTTTGTCGTCTTTCAATTTAATTTCTAACAGTCATATTTGGTGCCTTTAATGCACTGACATAATTAATGTTTCCTTATAGACATAGTACAATTTACGAGGTGCAGAACACATGGAACCTATCGGCTAAAACTCATGCATTTGAAGATAAAGAGAAATGTGTTCCCAAGAACCAAAGAGAGCGATACTGAACAAAAAACAAGTATGTGAGCACAACCATGAACATATAACAAGATTTTCAAAAGGAAGCATTGTCACATGCATGCAATCCGACTCTGCTGAAGAACATACAAAGTACACTGGAATCCAGAGAACATATTCGCATTATCAAAACTCGCGAAGAACACAAGCTGAATCGCGATACTCTGTTTTTCACACAACTTCCAAAGAATGACTCAAAGCTTCATCTGCTTCAATCCAAAGAAGTATAGAGTTTCATTGACATCACACAAGAGAATTATAACCTCATCTATATATTATTTCTCGACTACGACCATATTTTTATTTACATTATGAGTTGTGTGTGCCCCTGTCTGTTTTGACACACACTGACTCCTGAACTGAACAGGAGGATACTGAAATCCTTTCACCAAACTCTTTATACTTTTTTACCCATGAAAACTGTGGAAGAGGTCCCTGTGTGTCTTAGTTATATTTTTTTTACCCACAAAAATTCTGGAAGAGGTCCCTGTGTGACCTGGACAGTCTGTGTACTATTGTTAACCCCTATCCAGGGTGTGGATCAAAGTTTATTTATATAAACTTCTTGGTGGCAGGTGATCACCAAGTGGAGTGGATTAGGTCTCGGCTTGATACTGAACTACTTGTTTCATATCTGTTGTGCTGTTTAAATTTAGTCTTCTCTGTTTTACTATTTTATTTCATAATCCAGAAATCACTAATTTCCCTTTGATAGTTAGTCTTGGAAAGAAGTTATAATTAGTTTGTCTTAGTAGGATAACATCAAAAGTAATATTAATAATAAAAATTAATATTACTGAGAATTAATCAATCTTTTAAGAAGCTATTTAAAAATTCAAACTCTTATAACAGTATAACCTTGATTAACTAGGATGTATCTATTTTTGGGGAAACCATTTCTTTTGAAAATAATATTCTTTTAATAGAAATTTTTTATAGTTACTCAATTCACTTCTCCCCTATTGAGTAAACTAATCCGACCAGCAGACATCTTGATGGAATTAATTACTACTTTAACTTGAGATCATGGAATCTTTGATGATATATAAGTGATAGTGTTTTGTATGAAAAATCACCCCAATTCATAATGATCAGGGAGTTGATCTAAGTGGATGTTTTGTCGAGGAAGTACCTAGAGGAGGTGTTGAGGTTCCACGAAGCCCTATGAATGGTTATCTCAAATCAATATCTTCATTTTACCTCTAGGTTTTTGAGATTTCTTCATCATTATTTTGGCTCTTAGTTATTCATTATCACTAGTTTTCATCCATGAATAGATGATATGAAAGAGCATACCATTCAGAATATTGATGACTTGTTTCATTCTTGTGTCCTAGATTTGAGAGGTCTGTGTATGATGGAAATTTGTTTGGTTGAGTTTTCTAATAATAATAGCTTTCAGTCCACTATTGGTATGGCACCATTTGAAGCATTCTATGCTGACCTTACTATTCTCTATTATGCATGACTTGGGTCGGGGAGTCAGTAATTCTTGAGATGTGAAAAGAACAACCAAAATAGTTTAGGTGATTCAAGAGAGGATGAAAGTAGCATCGGATTGATAGAAATCTTATGTTGATCAAAGGAGGATACCTATATAGTTTTATGTTAGAGTTCATGTGTTCTTGAAGGTGGGTCCTCATCATGGGTAGTGAATGTTTTTTCATTTGAGTAAGATTTATACCTGATTTTTTGGGATTTTCAAGGTATTAGGTTGTATCGGTGTCATGACGTATTAGATATCATTTCCCCCATAGATGATCTAGATACATTTTTTCACATTTTGTAGATCCTCCATTTATATTATGATGAATTGCACATCATTTATTAGGGTGAGATCAATGTTGATGATGATGAAAAATTTGAGGAGTGCCCTATAGATATCCAAGACTTCCATGAGAATGTGTTGCATGGGAAAGTTATTCCCTTTGTTCATGAACGTTTTTGGCATGGTGGCATGAAAGATATTACTTGGGAACATGATTCATTGATATGTGATCAGTACCTCAAGATTTTAGTTTTTTTCTTGTCTCTTGTAGTGACACTCATTCGTGGATATAAACCCTATTCCAGTTTAATAAATAGTTTTCTCTTTTTTCATTTTTTTTGTTAACCCATGTCTCGTTTGAGAGGTAGCACCCCCAAGAGAGTGTTCTGGAGCTTTTTTTTGTTATTTTTTGGTTGTGATTTGTTCCTCTAATTAGGTGGTTCCTCTCTATTCCTGGTGATATACTTAAGAGTTATCTCATGGGTTGGTTGTTTGGACAACCCTTTTCCTTCTTCCTCTCTGGGTTTGGTTTTGGAATTCTAAAGGATGATATTTGTTTGATAGGTATCTAATGTAATGGACTGGATCCTAACAACCCTTTAATTAGGGTGTTTGGGGTTTTTTATGCACCTAGAGGTGGTTATAAGGTATTTGGAGATTATTTTGGGAAAAGGGGGTTCTAGTACCTTTTTAGGAAAGGTTATGGTGTTGAACCCATATTATGGTGTGGAACCCATATTGAGGTGTAGAGGAGCTCGGGGAGGCTACTTATTTTTTGGGTGTGAATAATTCATGGATGTTGGCAATGAAGTAGGCCCTTACCAATTTCTATGACGCTGCGGTGTGGAATGGGTGGCTATGGCATAGTAGTTTGAGGGTGTTCTACCATTTGAGGAGGTAGTTGCACTGTAGGGATTAGTTTGTAGTGTATCATCCCAGTTAGAAAAGGTGGTTATATGGTGGGGGTTATGTCGTAGCCACCCCCATCCCCTCCCATGGGTATACAATATCTTCACTATGGTGGGTGGTAGGATTTTCAGATGTTCATTGACCAAGGGGGTTGTAAATTTGTCCCCAAGGTTGCACCATAGTACACCCTATGTCAGGCAGTTTTATGGAATGGTCCAAGGGGGGTGCATTGTGATATTTAAAACTTATTTCTACCTATAAATACCTAAACATCCACCCAAAATAGATTTTCTCCCACTTCTTTATCTCAAACACTAGTAACCCAATGGTATTTTTTTGAAGGATTTGAAGTTTATTTTGATACTAATTGATCACAACATTCCATGTTTGATATGTAATGATCTAAGGTATGTTCTACCTCCCATTCCTCATATTTTCTTCTTATATTAATCTTATTTCCTCTTATTTCCTCTTGAAATATTATTTATGTTTCTCTCCATCATTATAATAGATTTTTCTTTATTTTTTTTTGGCTTGGTTGTGGCATGGAATCCTTGAAGGGATGTAGTTTCTTACGAGATAGGTGATCAGAGATATGTGATGTTGGTATTTTTTTTCTTGCGAAGAATGTTGATTATTTTGTGTTAGGTGATTCATTGCTACCATTTTATTTATTTTAAAATTTAAATTTAACATGTTTTATCAATTAGGATGATAGTGGATTTAACATATTAGATATTGAACTATATTAACAATGAAATAGGATAGCGATCACATGTCAATTTTTTACACCATTATAATGGTTTGTCCCTTGAATTTCTAGATAGAATAAAAAGGAAGGTTAATTAATAGTTATTATTCTCACAGTTTGATGAAAATGGGTTTATTCTAGAGATCATGTTTAATTAATTTTGATATATTATTATAGATTATTTCTTGGGTTTCTTATAGTTGTAACCTATTAATAATTAATCATTTATTTCAAAATAGGATAAAAACTGTTGGTTTGATAAATATAATTTTTTTGGGGTTGAGGGAGCTTGTTTTCTTGTAAAGGTTGAACGGATTATGTTTAGGGTCTAGTGAGATTATTTTTATATGACGGATGAATGCCATGTTTTTAGGGATTAGATTTCCATTTTGACTATGTTATTAAAGTTCTTTTATACCTTATGATGTTATTTGGATGTGATTTTTTCCATGTGATGTGATATGATATTGGGATGGCTGATGAGATATGGGCATTGAGGCCTAAGGTTGTGTAAGAAGTTGATGACTGTGATAAAGAGATGCTTGGGGATATGAATGATGGTTTCAGGGATGGAACTGCGATAGTTAGAATGGGTTTAAGCTGGGATTAGCAAATAATGTTTTAAAATCTATTTTCTTTCTTGATGTCAATCTATTTTAAGGGTAGGTTGGTTGAGTTTATTTTCTATCTTCTTTCTTTTCCCCACTGGTTGGGGCATCTGGATGTGCTTGGTTGCATCTCTCTTGGTGGTTGATTATGATTTTTTCTAAGAGTACCAATAATTATGGAATAAAAATGAAATTTTTTAATAAATTTTTTAACCCATGGGGTTGGTTTTTATAGATTTAAAATGATAATGATAATCTTGATAAATCATGGACTCGGTTTGGATTGTGAATGTAGAACATGTAATTCACTCTGTTGGTTAATGAAATGTATATTGGAATAATTTTTATGGTTAATTAATGTTTAATGAGTTAATTAATGAAAGGTTAAATGATAAAAAAGAAATAATTCATTTAATTTAGCTCCTTAAACTCTTGTGTGCATATAGGATATATAGTTTTTAATTATGGCATCTAGGTGTTAGATTGACGATAGCTAAAATTGGGTCTAAGACTAGATTATTCCAATAGTTTGGTTATGAGATATATTAAACCATTTATGTTTTTTGATTTCATATTCTCACCCCACCAATGTTGGATAGGGAGACTAACACCCAATGGAATCTAGGAGGGTTTTTCCCCAACATGTAGTTGGGAAAGGGGTAGATGGATGAATACCCCCTCTGAACCAACTCTCTTCTCATAGTAATATTATATGTTGGTATGAACAGTGGTTAGTTTCCCCCATATATGTGTGGAGGACTATAATTTCTTGGTTTTATTTCACAAACATGTATCTAAGGATATATTATCCAAAGGATTATTATAAGTATGATGTGTATAGGTTGTGATGGCTTGAGGTACCTTACTCGGTGTATGGGTTTTCATGGATTGAGGTATAATACTCGATGTACATATGGGATGTGGTGGCACCTAGAAACTACTTGGTTACTATTTGGTGATTTGATATGGGATTATTTGATGATGTGATGGTGTGATGATGTGATGATGTGACGCATGAGGATTATGTTGTGATACTTATCCCAGTTTTCTATGATATAGCTTCTTTTATAAAGATATGGATAAGGACATGGGATGTTGGGGAAGAGTTGAAAACTAGTGGGGAAGCGGTAGTGGTGTACCCTTATTTTTTCACTCCTATGATATATGATATTCTATATTCAATGCTTACTGAGAGATATCCATAGAAGGGGTGGAAACTTAGTATACATATTTAGGTGACGGGTTAGTTTCACTTATTATTTATTGGGATTTAGAATAATTTATTTATATTTTTATTGAGAGGATCTGGGGAGGATCATACTAAGTATATTACTATGATAATCCCATGTATATATATAAACTATTTTTTAGGTAAGAATAAATATGTTGTAGATCGGGCTAGATATTACAAGATTGTGGTTTTTTTGGAGCTATTTGGGATTTTTAGTCTCCATTGAGTTTACCTTTGTGGTACTTGTAGTATTAATTTATGTATTTTTAGTACTATATGAAATTTCATGCATACACATGTGATTCTTAAATCCTTATAAGAAGAATTTTATTGGTGTATCTATCTTATCTATCTCATCTGTATGTTTCTCTTAGATGGTAATTCCTCCTATTTTTGTGTATTTTTATACCCTTGAAGTTTGTCTCCATCCCATGGCCTAATAGAGGCAGGTCTCAGTTAGTCACCATATCCCTTCTCTCATTTTGGGCCTAGGATGGATGCCTTTAGACAGAGGTTTTCGTGACATATGGTTTAGAAATTTCTTATAAAAGGAATGATAGTGCCCCTTGCTTAAAAATTTCCATGTCCATTATTACATTGTCCATTAATATAGGATTATTATTAATCCTCATCATGGTCAGAACACCATGGTCTCTCATACTAAATACATCAACCAACTTTTTTGACTTCCTAGGGTAGTAGGGTATCAATAAATCATAGTCCTTAAGTAGTTGCTACCATCTTCTTTGCCTCATGTTGATCTCTTTCTAAGAGACAATATATTTAAAACTTTTTTTTGTTCGTATATATTTCACACATTTCACCATAGATATTTTTCCTAAATATATTCAAGGAAAATATTACATCTTATAACCCAAGTTTATAAGTTGGATAGTTCTATTCATAAATCATTAACTTCCTTTATGCATAAGAAGCCACTTTATCATTCTGAATAAGGAAACATCCTAGCCCTTTCTTCAATGAATCATAATATACAAATCCTTCTTTTATTGATGGTAAATTCAATACAGGTGCATTAACAAATTTCTTCTTTATCAAATCAAAAAATCCTTCACCTTCCCCATACCATTTGAATTTAACCCCTTTACATTTCAACTTGGTTAGTGGGTTGGATAATTGGGAAACATTTTCAACAAACCACAAATAGTAACCTGCTAAACCAAGGAAGCCCCATATCATAGTTATATTTTTAGTGTAGTTTAATCTTTATCTACCTTATTCTTTGAGGTATCAATAGATATTCCATTCTTGGAGATAATATATCATTGAAAATATATTTTATGGAGAAAAAAAACACTTACTAAATTTCCAATATAATTTTTTTAGGTTCACAAGAATTATTCACATATGTTTCTCGTGCTCATCATATATTTTATATTATATCAATATATCATCATTGAATACCAATGTAAATTTATCAAGATAATACTTGAATATTTAATTCATCTGATCTATTAAAAGAGAAGGTACATTAGTTAATCTCAATGTGTCACGACCCGTCTCCTGGGGCCCATGCCGTGAATACCCCAAGCCCGCCTTCCATAGGCTAGGTGTTGGAGACTAGCACCAAAGGCGTAATTCCATAAAACTGGGAAGGCATTGCAATTATAACCTGTAAACACACACACACACAAGAAAGCACAAAACTGGATGAAATACCAAGTAAACTGTATATCAAAAGAGTGCTGAAAGTAAAAGATTCCAGAATACAAGACCAACTGGAAAATACAAGTACAACTGTGATAAAATACAACTGAAGAAAAGGAAAAGTCAGTTGCGGGGTCATCCTCCGAGGTTCCTACCTGAAGGGTAGGTGCAGATCTCCTCCTCATCACTCCTCGTCCATCTGTCTCCTCTATGTACCGACTCGTCATAAGGTCCACCTCCAGTTACCATCCAGTCTTGGTACTCTCGGCCTCAATCAGTGTTGTCTTCCATCTACATCCAACACAACAAGGTGAAGGCATAGCCCGTGCAGGGTTGAGTATAACAATACTCAGTAGGGACCCCAAGACCCTCTAGGTCTCACAAAATCCAACAAGGATAAAACACAAAGTATGGAATAAACAGATAACCTTACTTAGGTATATGCCCATACATATACCTAAGTTGTCAAGTAATCCATCTCAATCATGAGTAAAACACAGAGATTATGACTTAGCTCAAACCATAATTTATTCTAGGTGTAGTATCAAGTAACATTCCGAACACAACATTGAAAATCTCGGCTACTGAAGAACTCCTCCTCTATTGAGTACAGTGGGCATGTCGCGTCACATAGAGGCACTTCCCACTAACCTTGGACTTCTAAGCTACTCCTCCTATTGAGTACCGCGGATCTGCTGTGTCACACAGAGGGGCTCCCAACCGTGGGTCTGCTGCGTCAAACAGAGGTGCTCCCCCTTAAGGCCTGCTGAGGTACTCCTCCTATTGATTATCGTGGGTCTGCCGCGTCACCAAGGCCCTCCCCTCCGTGGGTCTACCGCATCACCAAGGCACTCTCCACTGGGCTTTTCGAGTCACTCTGAGTCAAAACAGTCAGCAGTCGTCAAGTCTCAGCCAGCCACTAGGTCACTGTACTATGCTCACTCGTATCCAAGAGGATCATCTCCACAAGCTACTGGTCGATACTCCAACTGACCCGATGTCTCACGAAGAAGTATCTCAATGGTCTTCCATGTCATAGGGGTCTTAATGCAATAGACAGCGCGTCAATCAGATGCCTGGTATGTGAGTTATTATCCTTTTAGTCCCAAGGGCCCGGTTGGATTCATTCTCGATCCAACCTAAACATTCCCCATATTAATCCAAAACCCAGTGGGGTATCACTCAAAGGGATTTTCTCACTCCAAGATTTCCATCGCCGCTGACAGTTCATCAAACGGACGTCCAGTGCCAAAGTTATGGCCAAAAGAAACTAAAGGGGTCGTAGTGGGCCCGGGTCTAGTCCAACCCGGTTGGACCGACCCGGCCCGGCCTACGAGGGACGCGAGGGTACCGCGGGGGCGGCTCAGTCGAGGGATACCGAAATGGTGGCGGACCCGGCCGTGAGGGCACAAACCGACTGCGAGGGTGCAGACAGGGCTCGAGGGGCATCGACCAGCCATGGTTCGGCAGCAGTTTGGTCTAGAGGGTGGAGTGGCTCAGCTCGGCGGCGCGGCTCGGCTCAGCAGCGGTGTGACTCGGCTTGGGTGGCGGCGCGGTTCAGCTCAGACGGTGGCGTGGCTCGGCGGCTTGGTGGACGGCAGCGCGGCTCGGCTCGAACGGCGGCGCGGATTGGTGGATGGCGGCATGGCTTGGTGAGGATGCAAGTCGCCCGGGGCAGCGTGACGAGGGCACGGGTCAGCCGGGGCGGTGCGGCAAGGCTGCGGGTCGGTCGGGGCAGCACGGTGAGGTCGCAGGTGGCGGTGTTGTTGCCTCTGTCGTCTTCATTGCCTTCCTCCATTTCGAAGAATACACTAAAGAATAATGTTGGAGGTGGGTTGTGTTTGTTTGGCCTGCACCCTCCACATTTAGGGTGGTAGAAAGTGGTTCTCAAAGAACGAAGCATGAACGTGTAACCATAGTATTCTGCAATGTTTGTTCCCAACCCGCACAAGAAATGAAGGGAGTACATGGAAAGAATTATCTTTCAAATAAACCCCTACCTAATTCGCTTGATGTCATTGGTGCAAGAAGAAAGTATGGTCGTCGATTCGCTGTAGATGAGGATGTCCCACATCAGAAGAAGTCCCGAGGAAGAAGCTTGAAGCCGAGGTCAGCATTCTTCATTGGTGGAGCGTTCTTCGTGGAAAAATAAGTTCTTCATTGGAGAGTTTTCTCCCACCAAGAGCTCTCTCTCCTTTGCCAATGAATTTTCTCAAAATAAGAACCCACCAAAATAAAAGAGATATCCATTATAATAAATAATGTTTCCCCAATTTAATCATTGGCACAATTCAAATTGGATTAATTAAATTTGATCAATTAAGTGGTGTGTTGGCATATTTAAGTGGGGGAGGGTTGGCAAAATTAATGTGGTGGATGCTCAAGAGGCTCCTCGATATTAATGATAGAGTTGAAGAGGTTTCCCTACATTTATGAGGGAGTTGAGGTTTTTCTCCCAATTAAAGGAGGGTTTCAAGGGGGTTTAATCCTAAGTGGTCCCCACCACCATAACCTCTCATGGGAGGTTAGGCTCGAGTGGTCTCCACCACCATAACCTCTCATTAGAGGTTAAGGTATGGTGGTCCCCACCACCAACTTCCACAAGGAGGTTAGTTACAACAAAAATATAATAAAACATCTATTTATTTTATTTTATTAATTCCACAAAAAACCCAAAAAACTAACTTTCACCCTCGACCATCTGTCATCGAGGTGAAAGTCTCTTTAAGAGAATATCAGTGCAGCGAGTTCAACGGTGTCCTCAAATTTCAATTCCGAGCACTGGTTCAAAAGTTATAATAACCCGCTTTCATGTTTACTGAACGTACCCGAAATAAAGTTCAGAAATTCTTTTCGGGCACTGCGGGCCTCGGAATCACGCGCCGTCAATTTTTGCAGACTCATAAAATTCCCATTTAATTTATAAAAAATTACATGGAAATTCCATGTCATTGAATTCTCTCTACCTTAGGGTTTACATCTCCATAAGTCACAACTCAAAACTAAGGGAACATGTGGCGGTATTGAGCACGCATATGAGCCTCCCGCTCCCATGTTCTCTCCTGGAGGTTCTCGTACTGCCAGCGAATGCACACGAGAGGTATCAACCATCCACGAAGGACTCGCTCCTATCAATCCTCAATCTCTACTAGAACCTCTATAAAAGTCTCCCCGTCGTCGATGTCCAGCTCACCATGGTCGATGATGTGAGAAGGGTCGTGCACATATCTCCTCAACTGGGATACGTGGATGACATCATGCACTCGGTGCAACTGAGGTGGAAGAGATAAGCGGTATACCACCTTGCCAACTCTGATGAGGACCTGAAAAGGTCCAATGAACCTTAGAGATAACTTTCCGCCTCATCCAAATCTCCGCAAACCTCGTCGAGGTGAGACCCGTAGAAAGACTTGGTCGCCATCCTCAAACTCTAGAGGTCTCCATCTCGTGTCGGCATATGACTTCTGCCTGCTCTGTGTTGTCTTCATTTTCTCTTGGATGATCTACACCTTCTCTGTGGTAGCTCGTACTATCTCTGGTGCCACGAGGGCTGACTCCCCTGGGTCAGTCCCACACAAAGGTGATATGCAAGGTCACTCGTATAACTCCTCGAAAGGTGTCATCCCAAAGGTGGAGTGATAGCTATTGTTGAATGAAAACCCCACCAAAGGTAAGTGATCCTCCCATCTGTGACCGAAGTCGAGGACATAAGCACGCAGCATGTCCTCGAGAGTCTGAATGGTCTGCTCAGTCTAACCATCCATCTGAGGATGGAAGGCGGTGCTCAAATGAAGCTGTGTCCCAAAATACTCCAAAAACCCCTTCCATATCCGGGAAGTAATACATGTGTCACTATCAGAGACAATCATCGAGGTTACTCCATGTAGCCGCATAATCTCCTGCACATAGAGGCATCCCAATCTCTCTACTGAACCCTACTCTCTGATCGCTAGGAAGTGGGCCGACTTGGAGAGTCGTTTGACGATCACACAAATCGATTCATGTCCCCTGGATGTATGTGGGAGTCCTATCACGAAGTCCATGGATATCCTATCCCACTTCCACTATGGGACCTCTAAAGGATGAACCAAGCCTACTGGTACCTGATGCTCTGCCTTCACTTGATGACAAGTGAGGCACCGAGAAACAAACTCTGCTACCGCTTTCTTCATTCCCAGCCACCAGTGTTGTCGTCAGAGGTCCTGGTACATCTTTTCCACTCCTGGATGTACCTCTAGAGGGGATGTGTGGAACTCCCTCAAAACGTCTGCCTAAAGTGACACTGGTACCATGGTACATCCTCTAAATAGGATAATGTGCTCCCTACCTTCATAAAATTCATCAGGTTCCTGTCATGTGGATATCTGAGCACATCGTGCCTCGCAGAAAGCATCCCCATTATATGCCTCCCTGACTTGCTAAAGGAGTGGGGGAGTGACTGTAAGATACTGAAGAAAAACTGCTCCATCTCTATCCACATAGGTTATCTGCAAAGCAGCCAGCTACTCTATTGCCTCACCTAGCAGCTGTATACCAGATCTCCTACTAAGAGCATCTGCAACAAAATTCCCCTTCCCAGGAGTATAGACTATCTCGAAGTCATAGTTCTGAAGGAACTCAAGACAATGTTGTTGTCTTAGGTTCAGGTCCATCTAAGAGAAGATATACCTGAGACTCTTGTGATCATTATACACTATAAAACACTCTCCCATTAGATAGTGTCGCCACATATTCAAGGCAAAGACCACTACTGCTAACACCAGGTCATGGGTAGCATATTTTTTCTCGTGTTGTCTCAGCTATCAAGAACCATATGCGATCACTTCTTTCTCCTACATCAGGACACATCTGAGTCTGGTCCCTGATGCATCGCAGTAAACTATGTACCCTACGCCCTCCTCTCAAAGCCTCAAGATGGGGGGGCACTTGTCAGCCTCTTCCTCAGCTCCTGAAAACTCTGCTGGAATTTCTCTGACCAAATGAAGGGTTACCCTTTCTTAGTCAAGGATGATAGTGGTGCTACAACTCTAGAGAAGTCTATCACAAACCTCCGGTAATATCCGGCCAAACCGAGGAAACTTTTTACCTCTGTCACACTCTTGGGTGGATCCCAAGAAAGTACCGCCATAATATTCGCTGCATCCACTACAACTCCAGCCTCCGATATGACTTTTCCTAGAAAGTGAACCTCTCAGATCCAGAACTGGCACTTTGAGAGCTTACCATAAAGCTGGGGCTCTCGGAGTGTGTCCAGTACTACCTATAAATGATAGGCATGCTCCTCCTCAATAGTCAAGTAGATTAGAATGTCGTCGACGAAGACCACTACAAATAGATCAAGGTAAGGCTAAAATATCATGTTCATAAGTCCCATGAACACTTCTGGAGCGTTGGTCATGCCGAATGGCATAACCAAGAACTCATAATGGTCGTACCGACACCTGAAGGCCGTCTTTTGTACGTCCTCATCTCATAATCTGAGCTAGTGATAGCCTGATCTGAGGTCTATATTTGAGAACCATCGTGCTCCCTTCAGTTGATCGAAGAGGTCGTCATTCCTCGTGAGTGGGTACTTGTTCTTCACGGTCACCTAATTCAGGCACCGATAGTCGACAAAGAGTCTCAAGATCTTATCTACCTTCTTGGCGAATAGAATCGGGGTTGGCCAAGGGGAAACATAGGGCTAGATGAATCCCTTCACCTGAAAGTCCTCTAGCTATATCCACAGCTCATGAAGCTCCACGAGAGCCATCCGATATGCTGGTGTAGATATCGGTGTCTTCCAGGGGTACAAGTCAATGTAAAAGTCCACCTCTCTGCAAGAAGGTAGACCTGGAACATCATCAGAGAAAACATCCGTGTACTAGTCCACCACTATAGGATAGCTCAAACTCTCCACATCAACAGCTCTGAGGGTAAGGCTAGCCAACTGATGTGTAATTGGTTGCACCCTCCTCCGAGTTGGTCCATCCTATGCTGCAAAGTCTCCCTTATCACCGGTGAAGGTAACCCTAGTCCCATCCGTGCAAACACACCACACTTTGTGCCTAATACAGTCAATCTGAGCATGGACTGTAGATAACAAGTCCATACCCAAGATGATGTCGTAAGGCCTCGATGCCGCTAATAGGAGATCCCAGTCGAATCTCTTGCCTCCTAGTGTAAGCTCACACTATCGGCACCAGTGCGTAATCATAGAATCTTCTCCAATAGGATTCCATAGCCATAAGGATTGAGCCAACGGATCCATCGGAATCTCCGAGCTCCGAACGAGGGTGGTGAAAATAAAATAATGACTGGAACCTGTGTCTATAATTACTGCCTCTATGGTGGAGTAGACATAGATCGTACCTCGTATCATCTCTGGAGCGTCGTGATCGTATGCCTCAGCTGTCTAGAGCTGAACTCTCCCATGTCCATCGGCTCCCTGCGGTCGGGGTGGAGCTCCTAGTGGTGGTGGCGGTAACACCTCGAATTGTTGCCCACCGCCAGCTGCACGGCTAGCTCCTCTTCCACGTCCACCTTCTCCCTACGGACCTCCTCGGTCGAACCTCTGTCTCTACCTGGGAATTCCTTCGACCGTCTGTTGATCATTTGAACGGCAGGTCAGAAAGTCACGAGCCATGTGACCCTGCCCGCCACATAAATAACACTTCCCGCTCCTGGCATAACTAGCTCCGCTTCGGGTTCCCTGCATAATCGATCCCGAGTCATGTGGTCATCCACCTGTAGGTATGGTCCTCTTGGAACTCTGTGATGTCTTTCTGCTGCCAGCTGCAGAAGACTCTGCTGCGTGATGACTGGTAGTGGGTCTCACTACTGGTGACTGCTTAGCAAGGAAACTCTCCACCAAGAGGGCTCTCTCTAACACCCCCGCCTGCGTCGGGATGCTGAGTGAGATCATTGAAGCCCTGATCTCTCGCCTGATCCCCTAATCGAAGGTCCAGGACTTGAAGAATGGGTCCCACACCATATCTATGGAGTAACATGAGAGGTCAGTGAACCTCACTAAGTACTGAGCTACAACCATGTTGTCCTGCTGCAGAAGAAGTAGCTCCTGAATGCGCACTGCGCGAAGAGTCGCTGGAATAAATTCTGCTTGAAACAGGCTCTCGAAGAATACCCAGAGAAACATCACCTCATCATGAACCTAAAACATCAAGCTCCACCATCTGCATGCTACTGCCTGTAGAAGGCTGGCAACAAGAATCACCATGAGATCGGCTGGTGTCCCTACCAGTTGGAAAACTCTCACCATAGCCTCCAGCCAATCCTCAGTCACCTGTGGGTCTGTCTCTCCCCTAAACCTGGGTGGTCTCTGGTGTTGGAACTTGTCCAATGCACTCAAGTAGCATGCACCATTTGTTTCTGGGGATGGTGTCATCGGTGGCCCACCGAGGAGTGGTACCGCTAGTGCCTCTACTAGAAAAGGGCCCTACACTGAGGCCTCATCAATCGATGGGCTATCAGTGCATACAACTCTCATAAATCTAGCTGGCTGTCTGCGTGGAGGCATCCTAAAAAGAAACAGGTGTGCCACGTTCAAAAGTTATACCTGGTGAGATGAAAGTTATACCTGGTGAGCTGACTCAAAAGATCACAAAGAAAACATTTGAAAACACACATGCAATCAGTGTTTTTTTTCACTGATTTGGAAATCAGAATTCAGGGTCCCGGTGTATGGATACATCAGCCACTACACCAACACTAGACTCCCTGAACTGAAAACCGCACTCATTACCCTTAACACTATTACTTCACAGAAAATATTAGAGTCCTAGTTTTGTAGTAGAATAGACACCCTTGATACCAATTTGTCACAACCCATCCCCCAAGGCTCATGTCGTGACTACCCCAAGACCACCTTCCATAGACTAGGGGATGGAAATAAGCATAAAAGGCGTAATTCCCTAAAACTGGGAAGGAATTCCCCTTATAACCTGTAAACACACACACAAGCAAGCACTCAACTGGATGAAATACCAAGTAAATTGTATAACAAAAGAGTGTTGAAAGTAAAAGGGGCCAGAATTCAAGCCCAACTAGAAAGTACAATTATAACTGTGATATAATACAACTGAAGAAAAGGGAAAGTCAGCTACTGGGTCGTCCTCTGAGGTTCCTACCAGAATGGTAGGTATAGATCGCCTCCTAAACACTCCTCGTACGTCTGTCTCCTCCGTGTACAGACTCGTCATAAGGTCCACCTCCAGGTACCATCCAGTCTTGGTACTCTTGGCCTTAGTGATCGTTGTCCGTCGTCTGCATCCAACACAGCAAGGTGCCGGCATAACCCATTTAGGGGTGAGTGTAACGATACTGAGTAGGGACCTCGAGACCCTCTAGGTCTCACAAAATCCAACAAGGATAAAACACAAAGTATGAAATAAACGGATAACCTTACTTAGGTATATGACCATACATATACCAAAGTTATCAAGTAATCCATCTCAATCATGAGGAAAACACAGAGATTCTGACTCAGCTCAAACCAGGATTTATTCTAGGGATAGTATCAAGTAACATTCCGAACACAACGCTGAACACCTCGAAAGCTGGAGAACTCCTCCTCTATCGAGTACAGTGGGACTGCCGCATCACACCGAGGCACTACCCACTAACCTTGGACTATTGAGGGACTCCTCCTGTCAAGTCCCATGGTTATTCCATGTCACACAGAGGCACTCCCCACCGTGGGTCTACCATGTCACATAGATGCGCTCCCCCTCAAGGCATGCTAAGGTACTCCTCATGTTGAGTACTGTGGGTTTGCCGCTTCACCAATGCGCTCCCCACCGTGGTTCTAATGCATCACCAAGGCACTCCCCACTAGGCCTGTTGATTCACTCTAAGTCAAAATGGTCAGCAGTCGTCAAGTCTCAGCTAGCCACTAGGTCTTCGCACTATGCTCACTCGTCTCTAGGAGGATCGGATCCACAGGCTACTGGTCGATACACCAACTACCATGAAGTCCTAATAAGAAGAATCTCAAAGATTTTCCATGCCATAAGGGTCTTAATGCAACAGACGACGCGTCAATTGGTTTCCCGGTCTGTGAGTTATTAGCCTTTTAGTCCCACGGGCCTGGTTGGATTCGTGCTCGATCCAACCTAACTGTTCCCCATATTAATCTGAAACACAGTGGGGAATCACTCAAAAGTACCGTCTCACTCCATGATTTCCAATTCTGCTGACGGTTCGTCAAATGGAAGTCTGGTTCCAAAGTTATGGCCAAAAGAAAGTGAAGAGGACGTAGTGGGCCCGGGTCCAATCCAACCCGGCCCATTGGGTCAGGCCCGGATCGCAATGCAGCCTAGACCGTTGGGTCAGGCCTGGACCGCAAGGGTCACGAGGGTACCGCGAGGGTGGCTCGGATAAGGGGTACCAAGAGGGTGGTGAACCTGGTCGCGAGGGCACGGACCGGCTGTGAGGGCACGGATAGGCCGCGAGTGTTTGGACCGTCTGCGGGTTGGTGGACTGGCCACGGTTTAGTGGTGGTTCGGTCAAGAGGGTGGAGTGTCTCAGCTTGTCGGCGTGGCTCAGCTCAGCGACGGTGTGGCTCAGATCGGCTTGGATGGTGATGTATCTCGGTGGACGGTGGCACGGCGTTGCTCGGACGGCGGCGCGGCTCGACTTGGACGGTGACGTGGCTCAGCGGACGATGGCGTGGCTCAGTAGACGACGGAGCGGCTCTGCTCAGATGGCAGCATGACTCGGTGGATGGTGGTGTGGCTTGGTGAGGCCGCAGGTCGGCCGGGGCAGCGCGGTGAGGCCGCGGGTCAGCCAGGGTGGCTCGGTGAGGCCACGAGTCAACCGGGGCGATGCGGCGAGGCCGCAGGTAGCGGCGCCATTGCCTTTATTGTCTTCGTCGCCTTCCTCAATTTCAAAGAATACACCAAATAAGAATAGCGGAGGGGTAGAGCCATATTTTTTTGGCCTGCACCCTCCGCGTTTAGAGTGGTAGCAAGTGGTTCTCAAAGAACGAATAATGAACGTGAAACCATAATCTTTCCCAATGTTTGTTCCCAACTCGCACAAGAAAAGAAGAGAGTACATGAAAATAATTATAATGCAAAAAAACCCCTACCTAGTTCACCTGATGTCGTTGGCACAAGAAGGTATTATAGTTTTCAATTCTCTATAGATGAGGACATCCCAGGTCGGAAGAAGTCCCGAGGAAGAAGCTCGAAGTCAAGGTCGGCATTCTTCGTCGGTAGAGCGTCCTTTGTTGGAGAGTTTTCTCCCACCAAGAGCTCTCTCTCCTTTGACAACGAATGTTCTCAAAAGAAGAACCCACAAAAATAAAATAGATATCCAATATAATAAAAACTGTTACCCCAATTTAATCGTTGGCACAATTCAAATTTGATTAATTAAATTGGCTCAATTAAGTGGTGTGTTGGCATAATTAAGTGGGGGAGGGTTGGAACAGTTAATGTGGAGGAATCGCAATAGGATCCTTCACATTAATGAGGGAGTTGACCTACATTTATTAGGGAGTTGAGGTTGTTCTCTCAATTAAAGGGGGGGTTTCAAGGGGGTTTAATCCTGAGTGGTCCCCACCACCATAACCTCTCATGGGGGTTAGGCTCGGGTGGTCCCCACCACCATAACCTCTCATGGGAGGTTAAGGTCTGGTGGTCCCCACCTCCAACTTCCACAAGGAGGTTGGTTACAAGAAAAATAAAATAAAACATGTGTTTATTTTATTTTATTAATTCTACAAAAAACCCAAAAACTAACTTTCACCCTTCACCATCTACCGTCGAGGTGAAAGTCTCCTTAAGTGAATACCGGCATTGCGAGTTCAATGATGTCATTGGATTTAAATTCCAAGCACCGGTTCTAAAGTTAGAAAAACCTACTTGCACGTTTACTAAATGTACATAAAAAAAATTCAGAAATTCATTCTTGGCACTCCGGGCCTCAGAATCACGCTCTATCATTTTTCACGGACTCATAAAATTCCCATTTAATTAAAAACAATTACATGGAAATTTTGGGTTTTACACAAAGGAATTACCGTAAACTCGTAAAGTTCATACCTTGAATGAAATTTCATCTTTGGTATATCCTCCTTACTAAAACTTAACTTATGATAACTAGATAAAAGATCTACCTTTTAAAATTATTGATATCATTGGATTTGATCAAATAACTCATTAATTCATGGTAAAGGATACTTATATTTAGAGTAATGGAATTGATCTCCCTATAATCGATGCACAATCTCATAGACCTATTCTTCTTTTCACAAATAAAATAGTGTATCCCCATGATGAAACACTAGGGTTTTTAAATTTTTTATCACCCAACTATTATAGTTGTTTCATTAACTCTTCTAACTTCACTAGGTCCATTCTATGGGGAGTTTTAGATATTTTTCTTCAATTAGGAATGTGTGCAATGGAAAACTTAGCTTCATGCCCAAGTGGATGACTAGGTAATTAATCTAGAAATTCATTACTGTATTATTGTTAAATGGGTCCATCCTCTATCCTTAGAATGTATTTCTCATCCATATATAGTTTTTCTCTTCCTCTTATCCAACAATTTCATTAAGGTGAGCTACTAGATTTGGGTCTAAAATGACTCATGATATGAAGTCCCTGATTTGAAAATTAGGGATTCTATACACCCTTCAAAAATATTAATCTACTTATCCCATCAATAAATTATTACATTATACATTGAGAGCCAATCTATACCAAATATTAGGTCAAAAACAACCATAGGTAAAACAATAAATTTTTTCATCAGGGAATATCTATACATCTTAAAAGAAATTTCTTGGTAAATCTTGACTAAAATAAGATTACAATTAGGTTTTTTAACTAATAACACCTTTCATAGAGTATTAGGTGTTGATTCAATGTTCTCAGCAAACATACATGCTATAAAATAGTGCATAGACATCGAATCAAATAAATAATTAGATAACTTTCATATTAAGAATAATATACCTATTTTCAAATGATTTGGGACTTCAACCTCATTTTTAGTGACCACATAAGCTTATTCATTCTCCCTTGGTTTTTTTTAAGATACATTCTCTTAGAATTTGGGGAATTGGTTTGAATAATTCATTATATAATTATAGTTAAATAAATGAAAATAAATATCTTTTGTATTGACTTATAATTCATGATATTGACAAATGTTTTCTCTAAACTTGAAACAAACTCCCATTCCCTTCAAGAAATCCCCTAGGTGTTATTTTCCAAGGTTATTATATGTAGATAATTACACCCTTATTTTCTTCCCCCATTCCACATTTTTCTTTCCATGATTCTTAGATAACCTCTTCTTCTCCTGGTTTCCTTTGAATACATAAGTCTTACAGAACTCCTTCTTTATCTTAACATCACTTTAAATGATATCCTCATATGATAAAAATTTATAAAACATTAATACCCTTAAAATTATTATTTTTAAACCATTAATAAAATGGTCAATCAAAATTTCAGATCTATATAAATATTTCATAGTATTTCTAGAAAACCTTGTAAAATTATCCTCATACTCATAAACATTTTCCTCCTACTTATATCTGAGAATGAGGAATTACCATTCTTTTTCAACCCTTTTCTCATGAGGAAAGTATTTTTCATAGAATGTCTCCTTTAAAATTCACCATTCCATGCTCACTATCTCTACTTCCTTTTTAGTGTTCTGAATTAGTGACCACCATTAATCTATATCTCACTTCCAAAAATTTACTTCCATGAATATTTTTTCCCTTTCAATACTTCTTAAAGTGAGAAATATCTTTTCTTGTGACTTTATCGGTTGATCATCTACCAATGGATTAATAGTTCCATTGAATGATGTAGTATATTATCATATAAATTAGTCCAACATAGTTACACCACATTGTGGATTAGTATGCGGGTCTATACAGGTAAGGTTATTTGTCATAACCTGGTTCAACTACCCTAATTTGGTTATGATCTAATCAACTCCAACTCCAGCCTCATTGACTTTCTCATGAGTAATATCCCTACATTAACCATGGGAATTAATATAGTTTTTATTCCTTCGATTAGTATTTATCTCTAAAAATGGAATACGTGTAATTAGTGCTTGATATTGAATTATAGAATACAATTCCTATAAGTTTTTTCTATAAAATATCATTAAAATATTAAGTATTTTTCCTAATATTTTTGTTATCTAACTAGGTTTCTCTAAATATATTCTAGATGGTTTCTACTAAATTTTACCTGATACCAAATGCAATAACCTGAACTCCAAAACACCCATATTCTCTAGGGATGTTACTTTATTATTATAGAATATTAATGTTAACATAGGATCCAATATATTTCTATTATTTTAATACTAGATACATACATGTTTCTCAAATTACACTTAAAATCATAAAATACAGCATAAAAATCAATGAGAACATTATTATTCCATATAGTATATCCTTGAAAATTACATGCCTTCATCTTCTAGGTCTTCTAGGTAAATGAAAACAAAATAAGGGTGAGATAAAATTATTATTAAGTATTAGAATATAATAAAATCCATTATAAAGTAATCATGGAATAAATAGTTTGGAAAAAATAAATGATCAAAATAATTCCTTAATCAAATGAAACTGAGGACAAACTATATCCATGATAATAAATAAAAACATGGATAATAATTATAGATCTTAAAAAAATTAATTCATAATATCATAAACCATAAATTTACCATTAAGGCCTTGACCCAAGACATCATATGTAAATGGGAAAATCATATGCTAAGAACCTATCTAGTCTGCCTCATGAGATCTACTGATGCATCAAGGGGCTATCTATATTAGGCCCCACCCATCCTTAATTAAGTCTAATGAATTATTCATATGATTTAACAATACATTTTCTAAAATTACCAAAGGAACCTATTACTTAATCATGAATAAATAAAATAAATTCTTTGGAAATACATGAGGTAGCCTAGACCCATTCTCCTAGATCTCGTGTTAAAACACTTTCTTTAAACCCGATATTTGATAAAAAGTGGGATGTCCAAAAAATAAACTAACATATATTTTGATAATATAAACATTACATCTCACAATTAACACACAATAAAAAGAAAATAATGTTTATTTTCTATGATGATTATATATATATATGAAACTTATTTTATGATACTTGTGAATATTTATCCTTAATCAAACCACTCTAGAGCCCTTTCAAAACTCCTCATAGGTTAAGCTCATTTTAATAAATTGGAGAAATGGAAACATAATAAAGGGGTGAGATCAAACACTCAATAAGGGAAATAACTCAAAAAAACTGTCATGGGTTATATCATAAGAATATGAGAAAACATGGGTAGGGTGAAATATGTTATTAAAAGGAACATGGAACGATAATATTTTTTTATAAGTCATGATAGATGGTTATGTAATCTCAAATGAATAATCATGTACCATGGAATAAGAGTGTGAGAAAATAAACATGATTCATGGAGCAAAATCATATGAATATAAAATATACATGTTGGATTTCATTGAAACATACCATAATAAGGAATTATGGCACTAACATAATTATAGTAAATCATTATATAGTGGTTAAGGTACCAAAATAATCTGACCCAATACATGGTGGCTCCAGAATTACTTCTTCTAGCTCATTAAAACTCAATCGTCATAACTCACAACCCATTTATGACTTGAGTATCATAACTTTTGGTCTATTATTTGAAATACTGTCATTACTTGTGGAGTATTATTGACCCAAATATCACAACTTGAGACCTATTTTTATCTCGTGAGATATAAAACCATAACCAATACATTAAAGGGAGATATAGGACCCCACCCATCATCATTCGTACATTTTTGTTCCATAAGATATAAATCATTTAATATATCATGAAAAATCAAGTGAATAAAATGGGTTTCCTTCATCAAATCATAAAGAACCCATAGAAAGAAAAATAGGTTTCATAATATTTCCAGATGGTATCCCCAAAATTAATCTCATGAATGTAAATTGTTGATACCCAAAATTTGACCACCCTAAAAGTGTATTTCCTGGGAACATTTAAAATATTATTCATGAAAAATAATTTTTATAGAATTAAATCTTTTAGAGATAAACAGTAAAATATTAGAAAAATCGTAAAAGGGTTTTTAGAAAACAATTTTTAACATTTTTGTAAAAGAAGAAGTTAGGGATCACATTCAAAATTCATTTTTTTAAATAGTGAAGTGAAAAAATTGGAAAAAAATACATTAAAAATAATATTAAATAATATTTCCTTGAAAATACATAAATTTTATCCAAAAGTAATTTATATTGGACGATAAAACATTTTATTAAGTAAGGATTAAAACCCTTCTTGAAATTTTGAAAAACCTTTTTTGAAGGACCACATTGAAAAAATCATTGATAAAAACATACTTTTGAAAATAGGATAAGGTTAAGATAAAGTTAACATGATATAACACATAATTAGGTTTCAATATATAAATAATATAATTGGTAAGAATGGAAAATATGGGCATGGAAGAGAAGTAATCATTAAAGACTATGAGAATTATTCTTAACAAATATATACTTTTTGAGAAAAAAATTCTTCATGGAAAATTATTAGAATTAAAAATTTCTCTTTACCCAGAGATAGAAGGCATTATAGTATCACCATATAATAAAATAAAATTATCTTGTAAAACTGTAGTCAAAGTGGAATCGTTAAGACCTAAGAAAGAAAGTTAAGTAAATAAAAACCCCTTACAGTTTAAGAAATGTTTTAATAGAAACCCCTTAAAAGAGAGTGGTTAAAATTGAACTTCAATTTACATGAATAAAGGATAACTAGTATTCACCAGTGCATTCGCACAGTGATATTGATTAATGGGTTTTTGTTAATATGAGAATACTATTTGAATTTTTTTAAAGAAATAGTGATGTTGAATCGAATGTAATCAGAAATTCATGGTACATAATGTTGGAATATAAGTAAATAAAAAATAGAGAAACCATTACAATAGAAAAAAATCGGATAAAATTAATAGAATTTCTAATTTTTTAGGATGAATATTTCAAATAAATTTCAAATTCTTTTACAAAAAAAAGTGTGCATAGTTAAATACAGTGTAAGAAAATTTAAATAAACAGTGGTTGTAAAAATAACTATGAGAAATTTTAAGATGATTAATTTTAATACAGAATTGTGAAAAACTCTGTTAAAAATTGAAGTAAAATTTATGATGTTTATATTTGTAAAATTTTATCAGTAAGTAGAATTTGTATAGCCAATCATAAATTGTTATTTCAATAAGTCATGAGCTTTAAAAACATCCATCATCTATATTCTGCAGATACAATAATAATTAAAAATATGAATATATAGTAAAGATATCAATTAAAAAGTAGAACTTGTAGTTACAAACAATAAGAATGTGTTCTTCAAAAAAGTCGTGAGGTTGAATGATATCAATTTCAAATAATGTTCCATGATTAGAGTAATTAATCAGTTTCATTTAACTCTATTTCAACCATTCCCTACTAAACCCAAAAAAGAATTTAATAATTTTCTGAATACTAGAGTAAAAAAATTCATAAAATTTAACATACATGAATTGAACAACCCATCACAGAGGAACCTTTTACACATAAAAGGAACATTTTATGGTCACCAAACTAGAACAACCATTATTGGCATGATCATTTTCATAACAAAAAAATGTGTTTGTACACCACTTTTCTATAGTATGTACTATCAAATTAAGAATAAGTATAGAAAAAAGGTTTCTTTATTGCATAAAAAATTTCATTGGAATACCAGATGGTAGTATGAAACCAGCTCTATTGACCTCCAAATGTTTTCTTAGATAATATTTCAAGATGAATGAGAAAAGTAAAATCTTATTAATCACAACAAGAATTAGGAATCTTGAAATTGTCTTTCATAAATTAAGGTAAATAATGAATGGTTTATCTTGAGATGAAATAAAATTTCATGTGTTTATTCTAGTTTTCAAATTTAGTTAAATGATGGAAGCACCATAAAAACAACCTAGAAAAATAATAGAGAATGATGAAATTTCAGGGCTTTGATCCACAAAGGTTAATTCTTCAATCTACAAGGTGGTAAGTGGAATCATTCTTGATATATTTTTTAATCTGTAGTTTTCAACCATCAAATGAACTCTGCATTGATCAATCAAACTAGTATCTCCTCCTAGGGTCAAATTGGCAACCACATAATGTTGCATGGTTAGGAATTCTAGGTATATGTACATATATTGAAATGATACCGAAAAAGGCTACTTATTCCATAATATATCAAAGACATATTGATACCAAATATTAATGTTATGAAAGCATAAAATAATAATATGTAAGAAATTTTAATTTGTATATTAATTTATAGTGAAAAAATACAGTTCTAGATATGGTAAAAAACATGAAAAAGTGAACTACATAAAAATAGTGAACACAAAATTCCAACCATGAACAAATAGTGAACATAACATATTAGCATAACAAATGTACATAGTTTATTGGAAATATTAAATGTGCACAACATGACATTACTGAATGGAAACATATATACAATGACAAAAAACTGGGTTCACAACCTAAATTCATTGAGAATTTTTATAAAGCATGTTCAGTGCAATCAACTCCAAGCCTGATCCAAAGCAGTGGAGAACCTTGGGGCCTCACTGCCATATTCAATCTGTGTATTAGGAACCATGTAGTCAAAAATTAAAAATTCCTCTTATCCAGCAATACATACCTCGTCATATGTTCTACAGTCAGAAACATCCTGGTTACTACAACTTAGTAGGAAAGAGTACTATGTCCTCCTTAATAATAGAGACACCTATGGAAACCAGTGGCATATAAAACATCATAATAATAGTACGGATAAATATTTATGGCTCAGACCAGTATAGGGTTTACCTCATCATTTGGAGCTCTGATTGGTGTAAGATTTACCTCAATCACAGCTCTTATTAGTGTAGTTTGATGGAAATAATTCATTACTTCCATCATTATCCATCAATCTCAAAAATTATTTGAGATCAATAAAACTGAATCTCCACATTCATATAGCATTATAGATTTTTAATCAATCCTTAAAGACTCGTTATTCCACAAAAAAATACCAAATCATTAACAAAATTAGAGTGAATAAAATGAAAAAACTAACAGTGAATACAACATATCAATGTTGAAAAAACAAATAGTGAATAAAACATATTAACATTGAACAATATAATAGTGAATACAATATCCTGAAAGGGTATAAAAACACATATATAGTGGAATCAATAAGCAGCGAATGTAACATATTAATATTGAACACAACATACTAATAATGGACACAACATTCCAACTATGATCAAATAATGAACATAACATACTAACCAGAAACACTTATATAGTGTATTGGAAATATTAAAAGTTTACAACATGAAAAAAGTGATTGGAAACATATATAAAATTAAAAAAATTGGGTTCCCCACCAGAGTTCATGTATAAAGTGTATTTGAAATATTAAAAGTGCAAAAAATAAAAATAGTGAATGGAAATATATATACAATGACAAAAACTGGGTTCCCAACCTAATTTCGCTAAGGAATTTTATAAATCATGTCTAGTGAAATCAACTACAAGCATGATTCAAAGAATGGGATAACCTTGAGGCCCCATCATCATCTTCAATTTGTGTAACAGGAAGTATGTAGTCAAAAAGAACAAATTCTTCTTGACCATCACTACGTACCTCATCAGATGTTCTACAGTCAACAACAGCCTGGTTATTACAACTTAGCAGGCAAGAGTACTATGTAATGTCTAATAATGGAGACACCTACGACCACCAATGGAATATACAACATCATAATAATAGTATGGATAAATATTTTGTGTTGTTATTAGTTCATGGTTTACCACATCATTCCAGGATTTTATTTTTATAGGAATTACCTCAATCATGGCTCTTATCAGTGCAGTTTGATCGAAATCATTCAGTATTTCCATAATTCTCCATCAACCACAAAAATTATTTGAGATCAATAAAACATAATCTCAAAAGTCATATAACTTTGAAGTTTTGGAAGAAAATCTTAAAGACTCTTCATTCCAATAAAAATTCCAAACGACAAACAAACTAACAGTGAATACAATAAAAAAACTAATTGTGAATACAAACTAACAGTGAATACAACATATTTACATTGAAAAAACTAATTGTGAAAAAAACAAATTAACACTGAACAAATTAATAGTGAATAAAATATTCATAAAGTGAATAAAAACACATATATATTGGAATCAATTTACAAATATTGTAACTTATTAATAGTTAACACAACATACTATCAATGGACACAACATTCCAACCATGAATAAATAGTGAACATAACATAATAACTGGAAACACATTTATAGTGTATTCTAAATATTAAAAGTGCACAACACTACAACATTGAATGGAAACATATATACAATGAAAAAAACTTGGATCCCAACCTGAGTTCACAGAGGCATTTTATGATGCATGTCCAGTATAATAAACTCTAAGCTTGATCCAAAGAGTTGGAGAACCATAAGGCCTCGTCATCATCTTCAATCTGTGTAGCATGCATCATGTAGTCAAAAAGAACAAATTCCTATGAACTAGTGCTACATATCCCATCATATGTTCTATAGTTAACAATAGCCTATCCAATATTAGTTAATCTGAGTCTTTGGAAACCACCCTACATTGAAGTTCATGGGTAAAGAAATTTGTTTACCAGTTGTGGGGATTGGGGGTAACAGTAGTAAAAATTTAAGGGTTAATGTAGTTAGAAGGAAATGAAATTTAGAGCCCAAGGTGTTTTAGCAGTGCCTCGAGGTTACAATATAGTAAACTCATGTTTACCATAGATAGAGGCAATGAAAATCACTAGTCGATGGTGGAGTCTGAAACCATAGAAGGTGCAAAGGAGGCATAAGAGGAGGTGGAGCTAATGGAGAAGGCAATGAGTACGGAGGCGATGCAGGTGGAGGCATTAGGATAATACAGAGGGGAAAATTCAAGCATTGGAAGTATAATGTGAGTAGTGGAAACCTCAAAAGGTGTAGAGGGAAAACACAAGTGTTGAAGGGAGAACGCGATTGGTGGAAAACCTAGACGGTGTTAAGGGAAAATGTTAGACATGGAGGGAGACAACCACAATTATGCAGTGGGGGAAACCAATTTGAGGTTACATGAAAATCACTAGCCAATGGTGGAGTCTGAAACC
Source organism: Viscum album (assembly GCA_963277665.1). Taxonomy (NCBI): domain Eukaryota; kingdom Viridiplantae; phylum Streptophyta; class Magnoliopsida; order Santalales; family Viscaceae; genus Viscum; species Viscum album. The sequence continues at coordinate 918,512,135 of OY728120.1, read as the reverse complement.
ATATAAGGTGAGAAGGAGGTGTAGGAGGAGGTAGAGCAGACGGAGAAGGCAAGGAGGATGGAGGTGATGCAGTCGGATGCCTTTGGCTGAGATGGAGGTGAAAATGAAAGTGATGGAGGGATAACATGAGTGGCGGAGACCCTAGAACATGTAGAGGGAAAACATGATTAGATAAGGGATAACATGAGTGGTGGAAACCCTAGATGGTGCAGAGGGAAGATGGGAGCAGTGGAGGGAGACATTTGTGATTTTGGAGCGGGGGAAACCAATTTGGGGTGATATGGAACCCTATTGCGGTGACACGTGATGCCGAATACACCAAGGTTTAGTATATATAATAGATTTATGATATTATATATAAAATAGGAAGAATATATACCATTTAAATAAAATTATGTGCATAGAAAATATAAGTCTGAAAGGAAGTAAATTGAGATGAAACATCCTTACCTTTAATCTATCTTCATCGAACGTGCTCTAAGATATGGTATAATGATTATAACTATATGAATAACTTATCTATGAACACTATAAATACATATAACCTCTTATAAATTTCATTTGTAATCATTTATTACAAATATACTTTTTATATTTTATTTTCATATCGAATGTTGTTAGTTTTGATTGTGTGTTTAGTAGTAGTTTCATAATATAGGTTTTGATTATTATTTAAAGAATAAAATATCATCATTATAAGGTAATTATAATTACATTAAAATATGTTTTATATTTATTTATAATTTTTCAATTTCATTTCAAAAGTATTCTGGTTATGATTCATGATGATAAATTTAGTGAAGATCTTATTTCAGTAAATTATAACGAACAAAAAGGAGGTATAATAAAAATAATTTAAATATTAATATCACCACTATAGACCCATAAAACAAAAATTATTTTATCATTAATGTCTAACAACCCTAGTTTTTATGCTTCCATATTCATACAATATATAAATTTTTTATATTTTTCAAGTGGGTGGTTAAACCACCCAAACAAGAACAAGGTATAATCTATTGGTGAGTATGGTTAAGAAAGTAATTATTTTTTTCATAATAACATTATTTTAGAAAATTAAAGATATCATTTAGAAGTTTCTAAGGAGGTTAATTCTGTTATAATAGTTTTAGATTAATAATAAAATACTAGAGTGAAAAATAGAATGCGTCACTTTTATAGAGGTGGTAGTTTTTGTAACACCCGGAGATTTTTATGAGGTATATTTGTTTAAACAATTTGATGTCTTTTGTTGTATTCTACACCAAGGTAACCATGTGTTATACGCAACACCGACCTAGCTTGTGGTATAAGAAAAACTATTATTGGCTTGTATTGCACACAATTTCAAGTTCTTTTGATAGAATTCATTTCACGTAAGATCGATTTTAACTTAACCACTAAATATTATTATGTTACCTTATTACCTAATCATTATAATGGAAGGTATGGACAGTATTAACTTTCTTCTAAAAAACTATTTAAATGAAAATATGTGAATTTATAAAATAATAAAATAACTGTTGATATATATTAATAATTTAATATATATATATATAATATATTCAATATAATGTTTAAAATTTATCTTCTATGTTTTCTAGATATTATATAAGAACAAATTCATTTTTTTTGTAAAAAGAAGTATTTTTTAAAAAAATGAAGTTTTTCCACCTTTTAATGGTGCACCCATTTTAAATAAATTTTTTAAACTTATATATATTATATTTAACAAAATAAACTTATTATTCAAAATTTTGATTTAAAATTCTACTTTGGATAAATTTTTGATATTGTTCTGATAAGTTTTGAGTTTTTATGAATAGTAAAAATATACTAAATTTTAATAGAAAACAACTTTTTTCATAGAAATAATTTTTATGGATACATTATATTATTGAATTATTTTAAAGTATAAATAGAATATATTTTTACCAATTAATATAATTTTGGTCATTATAATTAATTTTACCATGAATTTTGATGTAAAAACGTTTCAATCTTTTACAATGTTTTAACTTTTAAAACTCATTTTTCATTCCGAAAATGGGATTAATTTAAATTTAATTACTAAAACTTATTTTTTAAAATTTTAAAAATTGGATTCCATATTTTTTTAATTTTTAGGTGAAAATTATGAAAATGGATTTATTTTATTTTTGGGAATTATGAATAGTAACTTCAGCAATTTGTATTACTAGAGTTAAAGGGTAAATCAGGTAATTAAGGGTAATAATAATATTAACTAATTACCCTAACATTTGTATTAATATCATTGGATGATTATGTTTTGACCTAAATCATCCTTATGTTTAAATAGTATCCATTGGAATCCACTTGGATGTGATTAGGATTTTTAATTTATTTTATTTAAAGAAAAGTTAAATATGTCCCACTCAAATTTTAATAATTAATAATTTTTAATATAATGTTATATAGAAGATAAATAAGATTATAAATACTCATTTTAAATTTAATATATTTTTTATTTATCATGGTAATTAATTTTAGAAAAATATGAAATAATTAATTACCTTAAAGGTTTATATATTGATGATGCAAAAATTATTTAATTGATGAAAAATCAATAAAATATTTTTTATTAAAAAGATAGTAACCATTAAACAACACAAACACTTGACCAAATATTATTTTTCATGTATATATCGACAATAATGATCCAAGTATCTAGTTATTGACCATTTGTAGCCTTATAGAATCGATTATGACACGTATATTATTTTATTTAAAGTGATGTTAAACTTGTCACATTCATGTTTTTTTAAGTATTACATTTTTTATGATGGATTTTATATGATATATATTCAAAAAAATTATTATACCTAAATATAGTAGATTTATATTCATCATAGTATTTTATTTTAATTTTTTATTCAAAAAATAAGTGTATTAAGTAATTAGAAAAAATGATATTGTAATTAGTTTATCAAGGAAAATATCAAACACATGTTATAAAAAATATTAAAATAAATATAATTTGAGCTAATTAATATGTACAATGAATTTTATATATGACCTTGACCTCTTGTGGAGATAATAAAATAGTTTTTTGGAAGTTAATATTTTATATTAATGTCTTTAAAAATCAATGAATTTAATAGTGTCAAAATTGACACTATTGTTTGTCTTTCAAAATAATATTTTATTAAATGATTTAAAAACATAAATAATTTTTTACAAATTTATAATAATTATTATATTTTCTAAAATTTTCTAAAGTATTTATTTATGTCCTAATTTACATTAAATAATTAAATATTACACCCTTTTAATATTGAAACATTTGTTACCTTAATTAAAATTAAATAGAATAACTAAATGTTAATTAAAATGATAAGATATAAATTTATAGAAAAATTTGTCTAAAATTTATTTTTTCATGATATTAAAACCTTATCTCATCTAATATTCTAAATTAGTACATTTTGGAGGTTTTTGGATGGGGTTTGGTTTTATTATAAATTAATATTTTTTGGAGATCCCAAAAGTGCCCCTTACCTCAATTAAAAAAAAGGGCACCTCCTCCCTCACCTCTTCACTTCACATTGATCCTTTAATATCATACATAATCTTATCATTTACATTATAAACTTACCTAGTCACATTATAGAGGTTATTGTCTTCTTAAAAGGCCAAATCTAGTACCTTTAAGGGGAGATCTAGAGGGAGCATGTCGAAGAAGAGGTAATCTCTTCTACAGATTCTTTCAAACTTGTTTCTTCTTCTACTTACTCTTCATAAGTTGTTTCCATTATAAAGTAATAAATAAATTATAAATTATATACTGATATGTTATTATATTTATGGAACAATCGTATTCTACCTACTATCCATCCTACGAAAAACGAAATCACCACACGTGCGTATGTACGGTTTACAAACTCCACGTCGTGGTGTAATCTATTTTTCACCATCACCTTACTTAGATTGGTATAATGATGTAAATAATACCTATATATGATTATTATAACTTCATATAGATTCTGGAATAAAATATATACCATCCACTACCATAGCATTTCACAATTATGAGAATGATATCATCCCTCATGCATATGTACGGTCTATCGTCTCCACGATGTGATGCGATTCATTATACATTTTATCAATAAAATCATGATTATATAAATATATTAAATGAAAAAATATTATATATATTATATTAATATAATTCTGTAAATGATATAAATATAATCTAAGAAGAGGAACAAGAACTTATCCAACGAAATATGCATAAGAAAATATAGCAGTTAATACCTAATAGATGATTAATAATGATATTTACAAATAGATGATAATATGATCATATATTATATCATAAATATTAATATTATTATGGAATAAATCAATAAAATTATTTAATTCATTATACAGGTTTTTTGGATACATACAAATGATTTTGGACCTAAGATAATGGATTATTTTGTCTCACTTTTATTTTTTTGGGACTTATACCTTATACACCACCTATTTCTTTTAAGTTTTTTTTATGTTTTTCATGATTGTTTTTATGATTCTTATTATGAAGGTTGTGATTTTAATAAAATTTTATTTATTTTATGAGGCATATGATTTGACTGATTATAAATTGGTAAGGGTTAATTTTAATCTCATTATTATCCGAGTTTGTTTATATGTATGTATTTACTAAGGTATATATATCATCCAAGACCATGTCTCATAAATTTTTATTCCAAAATATTATTTCTATCCTTCTATAATATTTTAATGTCAATATTACCCACTGGTTAATTTTTATTAAACAGCATGAAAGGAATCTTCTATCATTTTAAATACAAGGTACTTTTCGACTTTCCAAAAAAAGTACGAGAAGAATGTTTTCTTTTAACTTATACAACATGAATGGATTTTTAAGTTTTCATAATGAATTATTTACATTAATATTACTTTACAATATTTCTAGTTTATTTTAAAGTAAATTCTTTTCTTTTTCATGGAATTTTGAGAAAATAAAACGTTTTTGAAGAATCATGTATATTTTCCTCAAGAAATAATTACAAGTGTTTATCAAAATTATTTTCCATCTAAGTTGACATTCTATAAATGGGATTATATTTATATCCATATTATCATTATTATTTTATTTTTTTTAATATGTAATTATATTTATGAAATCCATTTGTTTTATATGGATTATGTTGTGATGGATTGATGTTTAAGAAACCCATTTTTATTCCTTGGGTTATGCTATGATGAATGATTTATGTTTTGTGGAACACGTAAGAATGATTTAATTATGAGATGATTGGGACATATATCTCCCACCAATTAATTGGATAATATTGTTATATCATGAGATAGACATGAATAGAATGAAAAGTAAATCTGGTTTAGTAATATAGGGCTGGAATGGAAAGTAAATCTGGTTCAGTAATATAGGGTTGGAATGGAAAGTAAATTTAGTTCATTATAGGACTTTTTCCACTATGATGGTCTTGGAAATGATCCTTGTCTAGTATAGAAATAATTTTCTATGATTATGTTTTTTCCAAAATTCCATGTTTTATTCCAAAGTTATTTTCTCAAGGCTTATGTTCCTTTATGATTTATGACTTATGAACTGACAAGATTTATTTCATGACTCTATATTTTGATATTTGGTCTAAATTGTTTGATATTAAAAAGTTATATTCATGTTTTTACATTCTTATGTTCATGTTTTGTTTTATATATTCCATTTTTACCCTTAATGAGCATTTGATCTCACCCTTTTCATATTTTTTTCTTTTCCCCAAGATATAAAGAAAGGTTTTAGGTAGGAAAACTAAAGGGGGATATCTTTATGAGAGATTTTGAATATATTTCACCAATTATAAGAATGTGTTCAAATTTTCCAAAGGCACTAAAATAATATGGTCTTTGGGCATCTATTTGTGTAATGTATTGTGTATTCTAAAAAAGTGATGTAATTTACATGTATCTCAAGCTTGGGTCTTTATAGTTTTTATGTATGCACAGGTGACACATTTTTTACATAAAATATAGAGGTAAAAATTGGTTTATTTTTTATGAATCATGATAATTTTTTAAATATCATATTTATTCACAAGATTTCTCTTTTAAACTATCCATGCAAGGTGGTTATGAAAAATAGATCACTTCACTTATGGAGGTGATAGTCCGCATGTTACACAATCAATGTTTTTATTCTTGTAATGGCTTGTATAAAGGTAGAAAGTGATATTAAATTGTTTTTAATAATTAATTATAATATTAAAAATTATGTTATCATAATTTCAGAAATGGAATTTGTTTTAGAGGGTAAAATAAGAAAATAAAAAATAAAAAATGGTCGAGAGCATTACCTATACCTTTGGAAGTTCTCCCTTAGGTAACACCTTATGGCTCTTTATCTTGGTCTTTCGAAAATAATAAGGATTTTTTAACGAGGGTAGATAATTTAGGAGATACTATTTTAGATTTTTAGTTGAGATAAATCTTTGCAATGGGTGGATAATTGTGGTCTTAGTGATTTCCTTTTATATGTGAAGAAAATATCTTTTTGGTAAATATCCATTACTTTTTTTGTGATGGAATGAAACAATTCAATGGTTAATTGATCAAAATGTAACTCCATGACCTTAGAAGCCCAGAGTTGGTGCATTATTACATATCAATGGCATTATCACAAAATATCATGTCTCAAAAGACCAATTATTTTAGCATCCTTGGAAATACTAGATACATTTATAAGGTTTACATTACATCATAAAATAGAAAACTACAACAACATTACTTCCATAGACAACACTAAGATCCCATAGACTATCCCTGAAGGTCAGTCATAATATACTTCTTCGCATCCTGGGAAAAATAAAACATAGAAAGGGGTGAGCTCGGATGCTCAGTAAGGATAACAATATAGCGGAAACATTCATAAATAAGCATAAACATTTAAGGAAATGTATAAGACTAAAACAAATTCATTTTAAACTTGAACTTCAGCATAATATGGAAAAGATAAAAATCAAATAATTCCATTTAATTATTCACATAGATATTCTACTAGTCGAATAATCACATGCAATATCAATAGCCACTTTCATAATGATGGAATGTATAATGCCAGACTTTCATAACCACATAGTCAAGGCCTTTTTCCAAGACTACAGATAATATTTTGTCAAGGCCTTGTTCCAAGACACTATTTTGTCTCATGAGACCTACCGACACATCTAGGAGCTATAGTGGGCTCCACCTGTCACTTACTAATTCCAATGCATTCCTCATATGAAAAGTTTTAAACATAACATAAACATTCATATTAAAAATAGCATACAAAATTTCAATACTTTATCCATAACCATGAATAGTATAAAAATAACACATCCATAGTCAAACATATCACAAAACCTTCAATACAATATGGAAGTTTTGTATCATAATAAATCAACTTCAAATAAGTTTAAAATCCATCAAAGGATATTGACATAGATGAAATAAAAACCATTTTTAGAGAAATATCTCTTTCTATTTTGAAATAATTTAAGAGTTACATAATTATAAATAAGACATTTATTTTGAAAATATTCTTATAAGCTAGTAAGGGAAGCTTATAAGATCTTATAATGGCAGAAAATAGTTGCACCTGCTGTATAAGTTAAAAAAAACATTCTTACCTTAATTTTTTCAAAAAGGTCATAAAGTACCTTATTTGGAAAAAAATGGAAAGATTCATTTCATAACATATAAGGTAAAATACGGGTATAATTTAATTTACTCCATTATCTAGTAAATAGTAAAAATGTTTTAAAATATATTTTTAAGAATCATGGATGTGGATGATAAAGAGGTCCCAGTAAATACTTATGTAAAAACAACCTCGGATAATAAAGAGATTGTGAAATTAACCCTTACCCAGTACTTTTCCTTGGTCGAGGGTAGTTTAACCTCCTGTATAATGGTGAAATAATTTTTATTAAATTATACTAGAATCATATACATTAATATGATATAATATATTATCTTTTAACGTTGCTTTCTTAATGATATCTTTGTATTATCGTCGTTTCGCGTGTTAACTGATTCGTTTTCCTTTATATGATTTGTTACGTAAGTAATGCTTGTTACGGATAGGATTTATCTTATTCATATTAAAAATTATATTAATTATTTAAACATTATTTTTAATCATCTAAAGAAAATTAGTTTTGAATGGATTACGATGGGGAATGAATCTCATCGCGTTCATGGAGACGGTAATCTGTACATATGCACGAGCGACAATATCATTTTTTTGATATAAAAATAATATATAATTGGATGTTATATCATATATATAGAATCATTATCATGTTATATTTATTATTTACATCAATTACACATCATTATTATATCCATCCAAATAATAATGTATTGAATAACAATTACACCACGACGTGGAGACGGTAAGTCGTACATACACATGTATGGTGACATGTCATTCAAAGGATGGATAGAATATTGAATATGGTTATACCATATTTATAATAACATTACAGTATATATAAGATAATGGAGTTATTATTTTAGAATGGAAACAACAAAGAAAGAGGATTTGGAAGAAGAAAGGAACTTGAAAGAGGTGATGAAATATTTACCTCTTCTTCGGGTTCTTCATTTTGATTTGATCAAAAGGGCTCCTTAAGTTGGCTTTATGACTAAAGGAAGGCCTCTAAGATGAATGGAGTATAGTTGAGGGGGTATTTGGGAAGAGGTTAGCCGAGCAAAAAGGCATTGAAGGTGTGAATTTGAGGGAAGGGGGAGTGCCCTTTTATAAGAGGGGTGAGGGGCACCTTAGGAAAAGCAAGAAATATTATTTTATAATAAAATAATTTTCAGTTTATAATGGATCAAAAATGAATTATTTAAAGTATAAGGTGGGTATGGGTCGAAAACCACTCAACCAATAGGTTTTATACAGGTTTGGGTTTCCATATTAACCTTATCTTTTAGATTTAACTATTAGCTAAATAGTTTGACATTTACCATGTCTCTTTGTATTTTTATATTATATGGTTAATAAACTTAATATATACTTCTAAGAAACCCCCAAGTGGTTAATTGATGATACACCTATCATTATATAAGTCTTTTGGCCGAAACTTAGATTTTTAGGAATAGAATATCAATTAATAATATAATATTTGTTTTGAAAACTCTTTTATGTCAATTTTGACACTATTTGGTATTTTGTTTTTCCTAAATTCATAACAACATTATTACTTAGAAAAAAATTCATCTAACCAACCCAAAAAAGTTATATTTACCTATAAAATTAGTTTAATTCATAAAAAGTCTCAAATTACAATTATTTGGATATTTATAATATCAAATATTTTAATATTTCATTAATTAGGTAATTACTGCATCATCATTGTGTCATAAATAAATTAAATTATTTAATTTATAAAAAATATAAATAAAATACCATTATGTAGTAAATCATTTTATATTTCTAATTAATATTTATAGTCGAATTTATCATATGTGTAACCATATATTAAAAATGGTTTAGTTATTAAATTTGAATTTAACACTTTTAACTATTCTTTGAATTAAATAATAATAAATGTCCTAATCTAATCCAAGTGGACCTAAAGGATCATATTCTATTCCTAAGGTTTTTTTTATTCGAATTAAACTTATCCAAAAGAATTAGGACATGTGATAGGGTAATAATAATATCATTTTTACCTTTAATTACCCTATTTACTTTTAACTAAGGTAAATAAAAGTCAAAAGTTACAATTGACCAAAAAATATGGTTCCATCTAAATAACACTTCATATAGTGCCATATAAATACTTGAATAGAAGATATTATTATAGGAAAATTCTACCATAGGTAAATATTGATCCCACATACCTTGAAAGTCAAGTGAGCATGATCTCAACATGTCTTCTAATGTTTGAATAGTCCATTCTGATTGTCCATCAGTTTGGGGGTGGTAGTTAGTGCTCAAACGAAGTTCAGTATCCAGGGAATTCTGAATAATTTTCTAAAATCATGATTTAAAATGTGGGTCATGGTTAGAAACAATCGATAGGGGTACTCCATGAAGTCTCACAACTTCATTAATATATAGTCTCACTAGACATGCAAGTGGTAAATCTTCTCTTATAGCAAGAAAATGTGCTGACTTGGTAAGATGATCAACAATGACCAATATTTCATAATTCCTTCTAAGAGTATTTGGTAGCCCCATAACAAATTCCATCATGATATCATTCCATTTAAACTCAAGTATGGGAAGAGGTTGAATGACTTATCCAGGATGTTCCCTTTTAGCTTTCACTTGTTGACAAACCATACATCTTGACACAAAATCAGAAATCTCCCTCTCCATGTTGTCCCACCAAAAATGTTCCTTCAAATCTCTATACATTTTGGTGCTCCCAAGGTGTATAGAGAAATTGGATCTATGAGCACTATCCAACAATTCTCTTTTTATATCAGGCATATCGGGAACACAAAGCCTCTTCCCAAATTTCAAAATTCCATCTTCATATACGATGTTACTAAATATTCCATCATTCACAACTTTAATCTTCTTTTGAAAATCCTTATCATCAACCTAAGAGCTTTTTATCCTTTATAGTAAATATGGTTTGGAAACCATTTGAAAAATCATTAATGTTTCACCTTCCATGGTTATTCCCATATCCATCTTTTCTAGATCCATGAAAATAGGATCCATTTCGACTCTCATCTTGTTCAAAACTCCATGATCTTTTCTACTTAAAGTATCTGCCACCTTATTTTCCTTCCCTGGGTTGTAGTGTATCATGAAATCATAATCCTTGATTAGTTCAAGTCATCTCCTTTGCCTCATTTTGAGTTATTTCTATGAGAAAATATACTTCAAACTCTTGTGATCAGTATAAATCTCACATTTTTCACCATAGAGATAGTGTCTCCAAATCTTTAAAGAAACGATTATAGCTGCTAACTCAAGATCATGAGTAGGATAGTTTTGATCAGGAATTTTCAGCTACCGTGATGCATAGGCAATAACTCTATCATTCTGCATAAGGACACAACCAAGTCCTTTCTTTGATGCATCACTATAAATATCAAAACCATCATTCCTCGATGGTAGAGTCAATATAGGAGAATTGACTAATATTCTCTTCAATTCTTCAAAAAATTATTCAAACTCTTTTTTCCAAACAAATTTAACCCATTTTCATGTGAGCTTTGTTAATGGGTTATCCAACTGGGCAAAATTCTAGACGAAACATTGATAATAACCTGCTAAACCAATAAAACTTCATACCTTGGTTATACTCATCAGTGCTGTCCATTATTGGATTGATCTTGTCTTTGAAGGATCAAAAGAGATTCCGTACTTAGAGGCAATATGTCCAAGAAAAGAAATCTCTTGAATCCAAAATTCACACTTGCTAAACTTCTCATATAATTGATTCCTTTTTAGGGTCTTTGGAATAATGCGCAAGTGATTTTCAGGATCTTCATAGATTTTGGAGTATACCAAGATATCATCAATAAATACCACTAAAAAGTCATCAAGATATTCCTTAAAAACTATATTCATTAGATCCATGAAGATAGAGGGTGCATTATCCAATCCAAAAGGAATTACTGTAAACTCGTAATGCCCGTACCTGGTTCAAAATGCAGTTTTCGGAATGTCTTCCTTCTTCACTCACAACTGATGATATTCATATCGAAGGTCAATCTTTGAAAAGTATCAAGCTCCATGAAGTTGGTTGAATAAATAATCAATGTGAGGTAGAGGATACTTGTTCTTTATTGTTATAGCATTGATCTCCCTATATTCAATGCACAACCTCATATATCCATCTTTCTTCTTAACAAAAAGAACAGGGGATCCCCATGGAGAAACACTAATGAGAATAATTCCCTTATTACTCAATTCATCTTTTTGTTTCTTTAGTTACACTAATTTCACCTTGGCCATTCTTTAAGGGGTCTTCTATATGGGCCTTGATCTAGGAATTAAATCAATGGAAAACTCAATTTCTCATTTTGGAGGATGTCCAAGTAAATCTTCTTGAAACACATCAACATATTATTTCACAATAGGTACATCCTCTATTTGAACATTCCTTTCCTCACCCATAGTTATTTCATTCTCTTCCTCCCCAATAATTTAATTTAGTTGAGCTACTAGGGGTGGATCTAGATAAGAATTAGGTGGTGACAATTCTTCTCTAAAGATAAGGTGTTATTTATCATCGTCATAAAAAACAGTAACCTCTTTATTCTTACAATAATTTTTTGCATCATGGTCCGAAAGCCAATCCATACCAAGGATTATATCAAATTCAATCATGGGTATGACGATGAGATCAGCAGATAAAGAACATTTATATTCCCTAATGGGGACTGATTCACAAAACTTTGTTGCAATGATACTTCCCTTAGGTGTTTTGACTGAAAACTCCCCTGTTAAATAATATGGGAAATATCTAATTTTCTTAGCAAACTTGGAAGATATGAAACAATGAGATGATCCAAAATCAAATAAATAATTTTCTAAACTTGAGGAAACCATTAAATTACCTGCCACTATGTCTTTCGGAGCTTCAACCTCAGCAGTAGTGATAGCATAAGCTTGGCATTGATATCTTGGCCTTTTCTAAGGTAAGTTCCTCGGATGCTTAGGACATTCATTGGCACAATTCCCCCTTTCTCTATAATTGTAGCATTCAACATCGACAACCTCTTTCTTCCCCTTGCAATCACAATATTGGTGGCCTTTTTCGCCACACTTGTAATAAGCTCCAATTCCCTTTAGGAATGTACCATAGTGTTTCTTCCCACATTTACTGCTTGATGGATATTCAACTTTTCCCTTCTTCCCCTTATTTCCATTTCCAGAGTGTTCAGAAAATATCTTTTTCTCTTTCTTTTCTTTCAAGTCGTAAGACTTAGAGAATTATTTTTCAGTCTTGATAGCACATGAGACTATATCTTTGTACAACGAGAAGGATTGTGATACTAATGCTCGAAAGATAAATGGTTTTGACCCATAAAAGAAATGATCAATCTTACTTCTTGGGTTACATATATAATCTACAACATGCCTCGCTAACCTTGTAAAGTTAGCTTCATACATTGCGATATTATCATCCTCCTTTTGCCTTAGACTCAGAAATTGTCTTTCCATATCCACTTGATGGTAATGAAGAAAGTATTTTTCTAAGAAAATTTCTTAAAACTCCCTCCATTCCATAATTGATACTTCATCATATTCCTTTGTGTTTTGAATCAATTACCACCATTGATCATCATCTCCAGTGAGGTGGTAAACTTCCATGACAACTTTTTCCCTTTCACTACTCCCCAAGGCATGGAATATTTTCTCTAAGGAATTTATCCATTTCTCAGCTACTAGTGGATTTGTACCCCCATTTAATGTTGGTGGTTGTGGCCTCATGAAGAAATCTAACATTGATCATCCACACTACATATCAGGGTGCTCCATACGGGTAAGGTTATTATTCATAACCTGAGTGAGTTGTCTCAATACAGTGATAAGATGATCAACACCACTTGTATCACCAACTCCACTATAATTATGTTGAGCAAGAGGGAAATCCCTACATGGAATGCATGCATTGATACGATTTCCATTCCTTCTACTAGGTTCCATTTCTAAACAATGGAATAAACTAGATTAGTTTATGAATCGAAATACACAATTCAAAACTTGTAAAATACTTAACATAAATTGAACAATTTATGGACATAATCCATAATCATAAAAAATGTTTTCCTTGAGCAAGTATATACTCATAAACCCTTCATAATGGTTTGTAAAGAAAATGATAATTATCCTAAGCATATCCTCCGAGAGTGTCGTAACCAAGAGTGCAGCAAGGCCCATTGTCGGGCACCAGTTCCTATTCGAGTCAAGCTCAAAGCGGTGTTTTTGGGTTTTACCCCTAGCTACATATGTGCCAGAGCCGCTTCTACCTGCTCTTATCCAGACAGGGATGTATTTCTTGGAAAACTCACAAAATCTCTACAATACCAGAATTTTGGGAAGTTCTTCTATACTAATCCTCAAAGTATATCTTAGGGAAATGTGCTCTAATCAGAGTTTACCTAAATCTAGTTTCCAAGGTTTGTACAAAACATCCTCTAATACCAACTGTAACGCCCCAACCCCAGAAGCCCAAAGTCGGTGCATTATTATGTATCATTGGCATGATCACAAAAGATCAAGTCTCGAAAGACTAATTAGTTTATTAGCCATGAATGTACTAGATACATTCGTAAGGTTTACATTAAATCGTAAAATGGAAAACCACAACAACCTTATTTCCAAATACTACACTGAGATCCCTTAGAATATCCTTGCAGGTTAGTCATAATATACTTCTTTGCATCCTGGGAGAAATAAAACACAGAAAGGGTGAGCTTAGATGCTCTGTAAGGATAACAACATAGCAGAAAATTTCATAAATAAGCATAAATATTTAAGGCAATGTATAAGACTAAAACAAAAGCCTTTTAAACTTGAACTTAATAATAATATGGAAAATATAAAAATAGAATAATTCCATTTACTTATTCACATGGATATTCTACTATTCGAATAACTGCATGCAATATCAATAGCCACTTTCATAATGATGGAATGCATAATGCCAGAATTTCATAACCACATAGTCAAGGCCTTGTGCCAAGACTAAAAATAAGATTTTTTCAAGGCCTTGTGCCAAGACACTAGTTTTTCTCATGAGACCTACCGATGCATCGAGGAGCTATAGCGGGCTCCACCCATCACTTACTAAGTCCAATGCATTCCTCGTATGAAAAGGTTTAAACATAACATAAACATTCATAGTAAAACTCTCATAAAAAATGTCAATACTTTATCTATAACCATGAATAGTGTAAAAATAACACATCCATAGTCAAACATATCATAAAACCTTCAATAAAATATGTAATTTTTTTATCATAATAAATCAACTTCAAATAAGCTTAAAATCCATCAAAGGATGTTGACATAGATGAAATCAAAACCTTTTTTAGAGAAATATCTCTTTCTATTTTAAAATAATTTAAGAGTCACATAATTGTAAAGAAGATATTTATTTTGAAAATATTCTTATAATCTTGTAAGGTATGCTTCGACGATGTTATAATGGCAGAAAATAGCCACACCCGCTGTATAAGTTAAAAAACATTCTTACCTTAATTTTGTCGAAAAGTTCATAAAGTACCTTGTTTGGAAAATGACGGAAAGATTCCATTAAAAACATATAAGTTCAAATAAGGGTAAAAATTAATTTACCCCATTGTCTATTAAATAGTAGAAAATGTTTTGAAATACATTTTTAAGAATCAAGGATGTGGATGATAAAGAGGTCCCAGTAGATACTTACGTAAAAACAACCTCGGATAATAATGATATTGTGAGATTAACCCTCACCTTGTACTTTTCCTTGGTCAAGGGTAGGTTAACCTCCTGTATAATGGTGAAATAATTGTTATTAAATTATACTATAATCATATACATTAATATGATATCATATATTATCTTCTAACATTGCTTTGTTAATAATATCTTAGTATTTTCGTCGTTTCGAGTGTTAACTTATTCATTTTCCTTTATATGATTTGTTACATAAGTAATGTTTGTTATGGATAGGATGTATATTATTTATATTTAGAATTATATTAAGTCTTTAAAAAATATTTTTAATCATATAATGAAAATTAGTATTGAATGGATTACGATGGGGAATGAATCTCATCATGTTCGTGGAGAGGGAAATCCATACGTACGCACGAGCGACAATGTCATTCTTTTGATATTAAAATAATATATAATTGGTTGGTATATCATATATACAGAATAATTATCATGTTATATTAATTATTTACATCAATTACACATCATTATTATACCCATCCAAATAATAATGTATTGAATAACAAATACACCACGACATGGAGACGGTAAGCCGTACGTACGCACGTATAGTGACATGTCATTCAAAGGATGGATATAATAATGAATATGGTTGTAAAATATTTATAATAACATCATAGTATATAGAAGATACTATATTTATTATTTTAGAATGGAAACAATAAAGAAAGAGGAAGTGGAAGAAGAAAGGAACTTGAAAGAGGTGATGAAATATTTACCACTTTTTCGGGTTCTTCAATTTGATTTGATAAAAAGGGCTCCATAGGTTGGATTTAAGACTAAAGTAAGGCCTCTAGGATTAATTTAGGACCGTTTAGAGGGTATTTGGGTAGAGTTTGGCCGAGCCAAAAGGCTTTGAAGGTGTGAATTTGAGGGAAGGGGGAGTGACCTTTTATAAGAGGGGTGAGGGGCACCTTAGCAAATACTAGAAATATTATTTTATAATAAAATTACTTACACTTTATAATGGATCCAAAATGAATTATTTAAATTTTAAGGTGGGGATGGGTCTAAAACCACTCAACCAATAGGTTTTAGATAGGTTTGGGTTACTATATTAACATTATCTTTTAGATTTAACTCTTAGTTAAATAGTTTGACATTTACCATGTCTCTTTGTATTTTTATATTATATGGTTAATAAACTTACTATATACTTCCAAGAGAACCCCAAGGGGTTCATTAATGATACAACTATCATTATATAAGTCTTTTTTCCAAGCCTTAGATTTTTAGGAATAGAATATCAATTAATAATATAATATTTGTTTTAAACACTCTTTTATGTCAATTTTGACAATATTTGGTATTTTGTTTTTGATAAATTTATAACAGCATTATTACTTCAAAAAAAATCATCTAACCAACCCTAACATGTCATATTAATATATAAAATTAGTGGAATTCATAAAAAGTTTCAAATTACATTTATTTGGATATTTATAATATCAAATATTTTAATATTTCATTAATTAGGTAATTTCTGCATCATCATTGTGTCATAAATAAATTAAATTATTTAATGTATAAAAAATATAAATAAAATACCATTATTTAGGAAATATTTTTATCTTTCTAATGAATATTTGTAGTCTAATTTATCTAATGTGTAACCCTATATTAAAAATGGTTTAGTTATTAAACTTTGAATTTAACACTTTTAACTTTTCTTGGAATTAAATAATAATAAATGTCCTAATCTAATCCAAGTGGACCTGGAGGATCATATTTTATTCCTAAGGTTGTTTTTGGTTGAATTACACTTATCCAATAGAATTAGTAAATGTGCTACACTACTGGAAATGAATCTTATACCAACAGTTTTAAATCGTTGGTATAGGTTGGAAAACCATTGGTATAGCCTATACCAATAGTTTTCCAAACCGTAGGACAATAATCCGTGAGGAAAGCCCTATACCAACAGTTTGATCTAAACTGTTGGTATAGTCCACTGTATCTTTTTATTTACCAACGATTGTAGGATAACTATTGGTATATGTTTTTATATCATTTTTACCAACATTTTCATTGAAACAATTCTTATATATTGAAGACTAAACACTATACCAACGGTTTTAAAGACATTGGGATATTTTTTAAATTTTTCTCAAAGTATACCAATGGTTTAAAACCATTGGTATTGTGTATTTTTAGAACTATTGCACAGCATCCCATTCATTATCCCCTCCAGTATACACCTGTATAAAAAATAGCACAAAAACCACATACAAATAGACTTAAAACAGCATAAAAACACCTACAATAACAAAAAAAACACATAAAACCATCAAAATATTCCAACCATGTCATGTACTACAATTAACTATTTCAATCTTTATATGACAATAATCATCTAGTAGAGTTGAATAACAGTTTCAATAACTCAAACATTATTTACACCCATTTCAATCGTCATATGACAACCACTCTTCCGGTAGTAATTCACCTCACCCCTGCACAACCCCCCAACCAGCACAGCCCCCCCCCCCCACCTCCCCATCAAATTATAATAGGCAGAATAGTATAAGAAATACTTATTAGAGTTGAATAAGAGTTTGAAATTGGCTCAAATCCCAATTTTGTTTTCTGATCCTAGATTTGGGTATGTAATGATTTGTGTTTCATTTTTCATTGAACTTGTATTTTTTATAATATATGGTGAAAATGTATTTTATTAGGAGTCTCGTCACTTATTACCCCATGAATGAAACTACCCCACTCATGAAAAAGAGTTTGTGGCTATCGTTGATGAGTGTAAATTTAAGTTGTTGTATTCACATAAAATGATGTTCTTTTGAAACAAAAGAGAGAAACTTTGAGTGGTGCCAGCCACACTGCTCCTCGGATTGAGGCGGGGTTGACTCGTACACATAAAAAATTATCTATTTATTGTTTTCCTAAAGTATCAACACAATCCGAATTTTTTTGGTTAGTGTTCCATATGCCGATTGTTTTTACTTAAAAGTGTATCCATTTTAAAAAAATGAAAGACACTTTGAGTGGTACCGGCCACACCGTGCCTCAGATGGAGGCAGAGTTGACTCGTACATGTCATAAATGACCCATGGATCCTTTTTCTAAAGTATCAACATAATTAGAATGCGTTTAGTCAGTTTTCCGTATGTCAGTTGTTGTTTTCACTAAAAATGTTGTCCATTTCAAAGAAAAGTGAGACACTTTGAGTGGTGTCGGCTACATCATGCCTCAGATTGAGGTGGGGTTGACTTTTATACATAAAAAATGACCTATGTGTTGTTTTCCTAAAGTTTGAACAGAATCCAAATGCATTTGGTCAGTTTTCCATATGCCAGTTGTTGTTTTCACTTAAAATGATGTCCATTTTAAACAAAAGAGAGAAATTTTGAGTGTTGTCAGCTACACCACGACTTATATTGAGGAAGGTTTGAATCATACATGTCAAAAATGACCCATGGATCATTTTCCTAAAGTATCAACATAAGCCAAATGTGTTTGGTCATTTTTAAGTATGCCAGTTGTTGTTTTCACTTAAAATCTCGTCCATTTCAAATAAAAGTGAGACAGTTGGAGTGGTTTCGGCCACACCGGCCCTCGGATTGAGGCGGGGTTGACATTTACACATCAAATATGACTCATTTATCGTTTTCCTAAAGTTTAAATAGAATTTGAATGCCTTTGGTTGGTTTTCCGTATGTCAGTTGTTGTATTCACTTAAAATAATGTCCTTTTGAAACAAAAGAGAGACACTTTGAGTGGTTCCGGCCACACTGTGGCTCAGATTGAGGCAGGGTTGACTTTTATACATCACAAATGACCCATGGATCGTTTTCCTAAAGTATCAACACAATCCGAATGTGTTTGGTCAGTTTTCTGTATGCCAGTTGTTTTTACTTAAAAGAGTATCCATTTTAAACAAAAGAAAGACACTTTGAGTGGTACCGGCCACACTGTGCCTCATCTTGAGGCGAGGTTGACTCGTAAACATCATAAATGACACATGGATCCTTTTCCTAAAGTATTAATAGAATCCGAATGCTTTTGGTCAGTTTTCTGTATGCCAGTTGTTGTTTTCACTTAAAATGTTGTCCATTTCAAAGAAAAGTGAGACGCTTTGAGTGGTTCCGGCCACACCGCCCCTTGGATTGAGGAAAGGTTGACTCATACATGTCAAAAAGGACCCATGGATAATTTTGTTGAATTATCAACACAATATGAATGTGTTTGGTTGGTTTTCTGTATACCAGTTGTTGTTTTCACTTAAAATGTTGTCCATTTCAAATAAAAGTGATAAACTTTCAGTGGTACCGGCCACACTGTGCCTCAGATTGTGGAGGGGTTGACTCATACACATCAAAAATGATCCATGTATTATTGTGTTTAAGTATCAACAAAATCTGAATTCATTTGATCAGTTTTCTTTATGCCAGTTGTAGTTTTCACTTAAAATCATGTCCATTTCAAATAAAAGTGAGACACTTCAAGTGATACCAGACACACCATGCCTTGGATTGAGATGGGGTTAACTCTTACATGTCACATATGACCCATGGATAGTTTTACTAATGTTTAAACAGAATTAAAATGCATTTGGTCTATTTTCTGTATGTCAATTCTTATATTCACTTAAATTGATGTCCTTTTGAAACAAAAGAGAAACACTTTGAGTGGTGTCAGCCACACCACAACTCAGATTGAGGCAGGGTTGGCTCGTACACATCAAAAATGATCCATCAATCATTTTCCTAAAGTATCAACACAATCCGAATGCATTTGGTTGGTTTTCCATATGCCCGTTGTTTTTCTTAAAAGAGTATCCATTTTAAACAAAAGAAAGACACATTGAGTGATACCGGCCACACCATTCCTCGGATTGAGGCGGGGTTGACTCTTACAAGTCAAAAATGACCCATGGATCCTTGTCGTAAAGTATCAACATAATCTGAATGCGTTTGGTTGGTTTTCCATATGCTAGTTGTTGTTTTCACTTAAAATGTTGTCCATTTCAAAGAAAAGTGAGACACTTTGAGTGGTTCTGGCCACACCGCGCCTCGGATTGAGGCGGGGTTGACTCATACATGTCAAAAATGACCCATGGATTGTTTTCCAAATGTTTCAATAGAATCTGAATGTGTTTGGTTGGGTTTACGTATGTCAGTTATTGTTTTCACTTAAAATGATGTCCATTTTAAACAAAAGAGAGACATTTTGAGTGGTTTCAGCCACATCGCGCCTCATATTGGTCGGGGTTGACTCCTACTCATCACAAATGACCCATGGATCGTTTTCCTAAAGTATCAAAACAATCTGAATGCATTTGGTTTGTTTTCCATATGATAGTTCTTATTTCCACTTAAAATCCTGTCCATTTCAAATAAAAGTGATACATTTTGAGTGGTGCCGTCCACACCGTCCCTCTAATTGAGGTGGGTTTGACTCATACACGTCACATATGACCCATGGATCGTTTTCCTAAAGGTTAAATAGAATCCTAATGCCTTTGGTCAGTTTTCCGTATGTCAGTTGTTGTATTCACTTAAAATGATGCCCTTTTGAAACAAAAGAGATACACTTTGAGTGGTGTCGGCCACACCACACCTCAGATTGAGGCATTATTTACTCTTACACGTCACAAATGACCCATGGATCATTTTCCAAAATTATTAATACAATCCGAATGCGTTTGGTCAGTTTTCCATATGCCAGTTGTTTTTACTTAAAAGCGTATCCATTTTAAACAAAATAAATACACTTTGAGTGGTACCGGCCACACCATGCCTCATATTGAGGCGGGGTTGACTCATACACATCACAAATGACCCATGGATCCTTTTTCTAAATTATCAATTGAATCCAAATGTGTTTGGTTGGTAATTAGTATGCCAGTTGTTGTTTTCACTTAAAATGTTGTCCATTTCAAATAAAAGTGAGACACTTTGAGTGGTACCGGACACACCGTGCCTTATATTGAGGCGTGGTTGACTCGTACACGTCAAAAATGACCCATGGATCATTGTTTTGAAGTATCATCACAATCCAATTGCGTTTGGTCAGTTTTTCGTATTCCATTTGTTGTTTTCACTTAAAATCATGTCCATTTCAAATAAAAGTGAGACATTTTGAGTGATACCAGTCACACTGTGCCTCAGATTGAGCCAGGGTTGACTCGTACATGTCACATATGACCCATGAATCATTTTCATAAAGTTTCAACAGAATATGAATGCCTTTGGTCAGCTTTCTGTATGTCATTTGTTGTATTCACTTAAAATGATGTCTTTTTGAAACAAAAGAGAGACACTTTGAGTGGTGCCAGCCACACCGCGCCTTGGATTGAGGCGTGGTTGACTCTTACATGTCAAAAATGACCCATGTATCTTTTTTCTAAAGTATCAACACAATCCAAATGTGTTTGGTTGGTTTTCTATATTCCAGTTGTTTTTACTTAAAAGAGTATCCATTTTAAACAAAAGAAAGACACTTTGAGTGGTACCGACCACACTGTACCTCAGATTTAGGAGGGTTGGGCTCTTACATGTCACAAATGACTCATGGATTGTTGTGCTAAAGTATCAGCATAATCCGAATCCATTTGGTCAGTTTTCCGTATGTTAGTTGTTGTTATCATTTAAAATGTTGTCCATTTCAAATAAAAGTGAGACACTTTGAGTGGTACCGGCCACACTATGCCTCGATTTGAGGCGGGGTTGACTCGTACATGTCACTTGGAAATTTTGAGTGACTTCAAGTGTGGATTGAAGATCTAGGTGATTCTAATCCTCCCCTTTATTCCTCTTTTCAATTAGGGTTTTCACTCTTCTCTCATCTTCTTCTAAAGATCTAAAACCCTCTTTTCTGTTGGGATTTAGGGTGAATCTTGAAGAGATATTATATTGGGATCTGCGGTCCAGGGAGGAGGGTTGAAGGGGGTATCCAGGGGATTTTCGGGGTCCAGGGAGGATGTCGGGGGGCTGTCCGGGGGGCTGTCTTGGGGGCTGTACGAGGGGCTGTCCGGGGGGTTGTTCAGGGTCCAAGGAGGAGGGTTAGGGGCCTGTCCGGGGGGTTGTCCGGGGTCCAGGGAGGAGGTTGTATGGGTTGTCTTGGGTCCAGGGGGAGGGTGAGTAATGTATCTAAAACTTTAACTAGGTATCATACATCAAATTCTGACAGGCCTACGAACTGTAGTGGGGTGTCATCTTGGGGTAGGTCCAAATCATGGAATTACCATGGCGTGACTGCGGCGTGACCGCAGTGTGACCACGGCGTGATCGCGGTGTGACCGCAGCGTTTTGGCCCGGTCTAGCGACATCCACAGGGCAGCATCTTCCGGTAAGGATTCCAAATAAATCTTATGTAGTTGTCCTTAACATTATAGAAACAGATCTTATGCTATAAAAAATAGACTCTTGATTCAGGATTGTGGTATGATAAAGATATATATTTTATATTCATTGTTTTTAAAAGTGGTACTAGGTAGTTGAAACTACTGATTGAGAGTCAAATTATCACACCCTAAACTATCACTGTGAGTTTTCGCAGATAGCGCACCTCCGTTGGAGGGGTTTTATTATAAAAATATGACTTTATTTATCAAATGAAACAATTATATTAAAGAAAAATTATTCAAGATATGCAATTCAATATAATTTATCAGAATTAAGAAAGAATATAAATTCAATTTAAAGCATTCTTAAATTAAAGAGGCTACGAGAGGGACTCTACCTCAAGGGGTGTCTCCCATGGGTGTCTTGTGGTGTGTAGTGTCTATCTATGATTTTTGTGGTTCTTTTGTATTGTGGGAAATGTGTATTTCATGGTCAGTTTAATAAATATATTATCCAATTAGAAAATACACCCATAGTAAATAGAGATATACCCACTTTTGATAAATAATACCATCCAAATAACCAACTCGGAAATCCGAGACCAACATTTTACTTTACCAATTCTAATTCCATAATATATACAGCACCAAGTTATGTTTTATGAACCAATAAATTAAAGGGAAAGAAAATCCTCACAATAACCCATAAAATATCATATAGCATCACTCACCTCCAAACCATTATAACATCATTAGGGTTCCAAATTTGGTCAAAAATAAAGAGTTATACAGAATTAAAAAATGTAATGGATCAATCTTCCCCTGATCACCATCACCATCATCACTATCATCATAATCCTCATATTCTCCACCATCTATGTCCTCTTCATCATCCTCTTCATCATCCCCATGCTCATCCTCAGCCCCATCCTCACCCTCGACCCCATCCTCGACCTCATCCTCATCCTCATCCTTGACCTCATCCTCTTCAGCATCCTCACCATCACTAGGAACATCATCATCTCGCCCGCCACTAGAACTGCCACCTGGTGAATTGGATAATTCACCCATCGACGACATATATGTCTGACAAGCCACGCTGGCCTCTGGTGGAAGTGATGAAGATAAAGCTTTGATGAGTTTCATAAATTCTTTCTTCCTCATTTTAACATGTTCTTCCATCTTTGTGACCCTTTTATCAGACTTTCATGCATGCTCCTTGACCTGTTCCAACTCAGTGGTACTAAAATGGATACCTGGAGAGAACCAATACCTCGTCGGGACTATATTCTTACCAGTTCGGTAGCGTACTCGACCAAAGTGCTCATCTCCCAAAACCTGATATAAATGATCATGTGGCCCTAAATTGTCAGGCTCCTAGATATAAAGGGACTCTAAATCATCCTGTTAAAAATATTAATATATTATTAAATTTTAAAATAGATATTAAACTTTGAAATAAACAAATTAAAACTTACAATCTTTTCTTGAGTCGTTTCATTAACCGTAGTTCCATCTTTTTTCCTTCTACTCGAGAAAAACAATTTTGCTCGGGGGATATGTCCTTCAATATTCAATTTGTGCTTCTGTAATGACATTGAAAAAATATAAAGTGAAAGTATAATCATATATTAAATATTTAATAAATCGCATAATTTAAGTAGGAAATAATAAAAAGGGAAATTCCTAAAGAAAAATTATAAACAACTATATCGTATCAGCTGCCTCTCATGATCTGAAATGGTAGTGTGCCCCAAAGTGTGGAGGTATTGCTTTAAATCAATGTTTTTTTTGTTTTTTTAGAAGATTCCTAAATAATGTTTAATAATAAATAAGATAATATTAATGAAAAATATGAAAACTGTCATTTAAATACCTCAGATGGTATTAAAACCTTAAATTTGGAAGTTTCCCTATGGGTAATCATTTGGCGATATTGCTCTATCGGGAAGTCATCCATGATAGGTAATGTCTCTAACTCCATGCCCACTCTATCACAATAGCCAACATAAAACTCGTGCTTATAAGCTCTCCAAATCTCTCCTAGCTCCTTTAAACGTGATGGTCGTGCACCTTTTCCATCAGGGAAGTTAAAATGAAGCTGACACCCAATAGATTAATTCATATAAATAAAAAAATACTACATTAAATCCAATATATTTTTACCCATATTTGTGCCCATGTATTATCCTTGACTTTGTGTGGTGGATGTCTCCAAGAGAGAGGGCTGATCAGAATGATGTCAGAGTATTTGGCCAGCATCACCAAAAAACCCCGACATTCCTGCCCAGATTTATCAATCATCTGTCCATCATCATTGTATTCAACAATCAACTATGTCTGGAAGTTCCATACTTCATGCAAGCGAGTACGCCCCCTCCCCCGCCTCATATTAGTAGATGAATTAGTAGATGAATCTGTTATTAAAGAAAAAAATATCAGTACAGGTTATAATAAAACTAAATTTTGGTATAAAAAATGGTTAGAGTTATATAAATATACCTGTGGTATTCAAATCAATGGGAATCACTGGATGTGCAGAAGCTGAAGGAATATCCTGTACAGGTGGAGTGTCCCTCAGTGTATGCTCCTCAGCCACATACTGTGTCAGAGCATGAGTCAACGAAGGTGGAATATAATAGCTCGGAGATAATGAACCAGAAGCAAAAGATGATGGAACAGATGTCTGGCCAACTGGTAGTGTAAACATCGAAGGCCTAAATATCCCATGTGTCCCTAAAGACACACGAGGATTAAAATGTGGCATAGAAGATACGTCTGTGGTAGGGGCATAGTCCAATCGGGTATGACCATTGGATTGTCTAACTCTCGCACCACGAGCCCTCATACCACCGGCCTCCGTACTGGGACCACCAGATGATCTCCTAACTCTGAAACCACCCCCCTCCTACCACCAGGGTCTATACTGGGAGAAATATCAGGTTCCTCATCAGATATCTCTCGTCTAGGGGGTGGATCCTAAAAAAAGTTTAACACAAAAGTAAACAAATTATATTATAAGTTATTTAAATATATATATTTGAAATAAAATACCCACAATAGGGATGAGTGGAGGAACTCCCATCGGTTTCATGCGATGATTATTTTCTGTCATATTTTTCCACCATCTCTCTTCAATGGGTGTCATTTCCTACAATGAAAACAAATATGGAAGTAATTAGAAATAGATAACTAATGTGTAACCCAAAAAACAAAATATATAAAAACTATTCTGATAAAACAAACATAAAGAAACAGAATATTTATGGTGGTTTGAAGGTAGGATACACACTCTGAATTATGTAGGTGAAACATGTAGGTGAAAAAATGATTGTATGATTCTATATATTTCCCACCACAGCTTCGGGTTCACAATCAACTATGAAAATTGAGATATTGGATTCATCATAAGTAATAAAGTGATTGCTTCCAATTGCAGTAGGGATAGTGTCAACTTCATCATCACCATCATCAAAAACATGTCTAGGATTTACTTCAATAATTACATTGAATTTAGAATGACAATGATCTTTGACATAAAAAAATTGTTTCACCATTGATGCCAATACATATGGTTCATCGGTGGAAAGATTGAGAGTCATGTCAATAAATTGAAATCCACAATCAACAATAAAGGTGCCTTTCCTTGTCATTGAATCAAACCATTGACATTTCATCATCGTGACTCGACCATGCGAGTAATAATCCAAAATTATTATTTTCTCCACGACTCCATAATAAGATACATTTTCATAACGAGGTCTAGTATCTGATGAACTGGAATAAAAGTATGTTGTGGCAGTTAGCATAACACCATCATGTTGTGTTCTCATGTTTCTTTATTGTTCAGTGATAATAAATTTGTATCCATTGATCACAATTGATTTATAAGCACAAACCATGGTATTAGGACCAAAATCCAAAGCTCTTATTTCCTCAGAAACAGATTCTGTAGGCAAACTCAATACCTAAAATATAAACAAATAGTAAACTTAGTTAAATATTATTTTTATTTAGTTATTAAAAAAATATTTTTACCTTCAATTTCAACCGAGCAGAAAACCCTTTGCTATGCAAAGTCTCTTTCCTTCTCAAAGATAAAGAACGATGCTTTCTATATTTCAATTCTTTATGTTCCCTGTAGATAAAAATAATAATAGTTTAACAAATATTTAAAATTAAAAGAGATAAGATAAGAGATACATGTACAATTTACTTACTTGATATACTCATCGAACAAATCACCATTGAACAACACTATGCGATGTGCCTTCTCTCTCTCTTCAAGGCTTAATGCCGTCAATGTATATGATCTCGGAATTCCTTCTGTCTGAGGAAGTGATGGAAAACTGGGTACAATTTTTTCATACTGATCTTATTCAATTCTCATTGGTCTGTTTATTCTCGTAGTAAGATCAGACAAATACATTGAGCAGAAATCCATACATTCTTGAGCCAAGTAACTATTCACAATAGAACCTTTAGGATAATTCTTGTTTCGAACATATGATTTAAATGTGTACATGTTTCTTTCAGTTGGATACATCCAACGGAAAGTAACGGGTCCTCCAAGAAGTATTTCGGTCGGAAGATGGATAGTCAGATGAAACATGAATGTAAAAAATGATGGAGGGAATATTTTCTCTATATCACACAAAATTAATGGTGTCTCTACCAACAGTTTTTGGAAGAAGGAATTGGACAACTTCTTAACACAAAGATCTCTAAACAAATAGCACAACCGAATAACTAAGAATCTTACATTATTGGACAAGAGATGACGGATTTCTATTGGAATCAACTCATGAAAAAGGACGTGATAATCATGATTCTTCAAAGATTTCAGCTTCAACTCTTTGTTGTTGGTCCATTTTGATATATTTCTTGAATATCCATCAGGAACTTTAATAGTCTCTAGCACTTCTAGAAATTTATTTTTTTCTGCAGTTGTCATCACATAAGAAGCACATGGAACTTTCCATTTATTTTCACTGATACAGACATGATGCAATTCTGGTCTGATCCCCCAATCTTCCAAGTCACACTGAGATCGTAAATCATCTTTTGTATTCCCCTTGACATTTAGAAGAATCAAAAGCAACATTTCACATATATTCTTTTCAATGTTCATTACGTCTAAGCAATGACGTAACAAGTTGGTTGACCAATACGACAACTCAAAGAATATACTCTTCTTCATTCAATTGTAACAGGTATCATTGGAAACATTTTTCCTCTTTCTAGATTTCATTACACCATTCCCAAATGAATAATTGAAATCTTTCAATTCATTAAGCACATCAGTTCCAGACATACACTAAGGTGGATCATCAGTCTCCATGGTATTTTCAAATCTTCGAGGATAGTTTCTATATGGATGGTTCACTAGAAAGAATCGTCGATGTCCCATAAAACTAAAACTACAAATATATTTCAGTCTTCTCGATCGAGTATTATTAATAAAAATAGGACATGAAAATTTCCCTTTTGTGCTCCATCCATACATCATTACATAAGCAGGAAAATCATTGATCGTCCACATAAGCACAGCACGCATATAAAATATGTCTTTCGAACATGCATCGTACGTGGGAACACCCACATCCCAAAGAAGATTCAAATATATTATTAAAGGTTAAATGTATACATCTATATCATTGTCAGGATCAGAAGGTCCAGATATTAGTATACTCAAGAAAGTGTAAGTCCTTTTCATACACATTCATGGGGGAGGTTATAAATGTTTATGAAAACTATCCATGTGTTGTGAGAAGTAAGCATCTTCCCAAATGGATTAAAACTGACACATTAAAGACCCAGTCTCATATTACGCACATCGACTGAAAATTCAGGATATCAAGCATCAAATATCTGCCATGAAAATCCATCTGTAGGGTGAACCAACTCTTTATTATTCTTTTTTCTCCCGGTATCATGCCTTCGCATTTTTACTGATATTCATCAGACATGAAAAGGTTATGTAATCTGGGGATCAATGGAAAGTTCCAAATTAATTTTTGTGGCACACAAGATGGTGTTCCATCATCTTTTGGCTTCCATCGGGAGGTTACACATTTGATACAATCATTTCTTTCAGCAGTTTCCTCCCAATATAAGTTGCAATCATTGGGGCAAGCATGAATTTTTTTTGAGAATCCAAGTTCATCAACTAACTTCCATGCCATATAGTGGTTTGAGGGAATATCGGCATCATTTGGAAGTAATTCCTTCAAGAATTTAAGAATGTAATCGATTGCAGTATTTGAAATCCCACACATAGTTTTCCCATGAAACAATTGGATTAAAAATTACAACTTTTTTATTTTACCACATTGATAATATACTGAAGTCATCGTAGCATCATTCAATTTTTTCACCCTATCAACATCATCATTTTCATTGGACGCATCATGTGTTCTTGTATCGAAATCTTGTTGGTTGGACATCCTTTCCTTCTAATGATGCCAAATAAATTGAAATCGATCATATATCAAACTCTCTAATTTAGTCCTATCATTTGGATCATCAACATTTTGAGATTCCATTTTCTCTCCATTTTGATACAATGCATAATAGTTTTTTTGGAAACCATATTTGGTTATATGATAGCTAACTACTTCATGACTCAACCAAGGTCTTCCAAAATAATTAGAACATGGGAAGTGTATGCGACCACTATCTAAACCCTTGTCAAATGCAAAATATAAAAATATGTTCAAATTATTTTGAAAATCGGTTGAAATCCGATCAGTTTAGTACATTCAACTTCTATCCATTCTGTAAAAAAAATTGTAATAAGTCATTTCAAAGCAATTCAATAATATTGAAGTTCAATCAAAAAAAATATTTAGGTAAATAACAATTGTTTACTTTATATAAAAGCATAACTGACACATTACTCAATATGAGAATCATATTAAGAAACACACAAAAAATACAGTGTATATAAGAAAATAAGATATGGAATTTCTAATGCCTAAATTCAAGGATTTCCCAGTAAGATATTTGAAGTGGATCAAGGAATACATAATCCTTAAGGTTATTGTTGGGAGTACATGAGTTTTATACTTTAACTTCTTTAGGGATATCAGGATGAGGAGTAGGATGAGGATCACATTAAAAGTAGTTATGGCCTCATCAAGTTTCACCATAACCATGGATGAAAGGATCCTAGGTTTGGGGCCATAGATCATAGCTTTGTAGTGTGTATTCATTGAATCATGTCCCAATTAATTTTGGAGAGGGACCTTCAATAGTTATAGGTATGGATTTGATTAGGAACACCTATCAAAAGGATATCTAGTAATTGTGAAGTCCCAAACCATTTCCACTCATTAGTGACCCAAACCCAGATGGCCACATGGCCTCAAGCACATCAACCAAAATTCCAAATGTTATTGACTAATAGTGAGAGCCTTTGGTGTGTCTGGGGGAGACTATTCCCTCATTACCTAAGTTGCACAATTTTAATATTATCAGTTAAAAAGTAGAAGAAATATAACAATGGGAAAATATTGGAAATGGTTGAAAATAACCAAATCAGTAATACCAACTAATAACATAATCATACACTGAATGATGGTAATGTATGTCATGTATCAAGAAGAAAAACATAGTTAAAACTAGTAGGAAGTAGTACTATGCAAGAGGCTCGATAAATTCTAAAATTTGACCAAGCTTCTTGAGCTACAACCCAATCATCTGCTACATGCTCCATCCTATGTCATGTGAGTAGTCATGCATCTATAAAATGGTGTTTCCCCTTATATAAACATATAATCATATAGTTTATTCGGGTACCCAATGGCATCTCGAACAATGTGTGAGATACAATTCATGTAGGTGACCACTGGGAGGTCTATAACTATCCAGTATATCTATATAACATTTTAATATAATGATATGATAAATTAAATCGACAACTAAAAAATCTAAAAGGGTTTTATATGGTTCCAAATAAAAAATCTAAAAGGGTTTTCTGTGAATTAGTTTCATGAAGAAGGAAGAAGTACTATATGGGAGAAGGAGAGGTCCCATCGAGAGTTCCCTTTGTAGATATTTTATTCATAAATACCATTGGATTGTATGATTAAGTATTTCTTATTTCTTCTATGAAAAATAATTAGGGACCGCATACTATTTTTCAAAGTTGAAGAAGATACTCAATATGTTCTATTGTTCAAAGGATAAGTGAACAGTGTGTCATTTTATATTAATATTTTTATAGAAACATGATACATACTTGTTATGTAACACACATAGTATACAAAAATTAATATGAATAAGATCTTCATGATTGACATGATCTTAATGAAAGGAGTGATTTTTATGAAATACTATGAATAAATATTACAAAAAAATTCTTATGAGTTCATATACATGAAGCTATAATATTTGGAGCATTGAGATTAAAAAAATAACTATGAATCTTTAAAATTAGAACACAAGAAAGAGACCATGCCCTTATAAATGTATATGTGTAATGAAAACATTAATTGGATAATGTGTACATTTATGTAGTGATTTGAGTACAAAATTCGGGATGAAAGAAGTGAATCATAAAATTTTACAAAATCCCTATAAATAAGGCAAAACGATGTGATATTTCTAAATAGTGAAATAAATGGAGAAATATTGAAAATAGAAGGATATCCTTAGCTAATATGAGAAGAGGTTGAAGGAGTCTAACCTGAATGGGGGAGTTGCAGCTGATCGGATATAAGAGGTTCACCTGGGAGGGTGCTTTTGGGAGTCGGGAATGTGATTTTGTAAATGGGGCGTGCCTGGGAGTCGGGGGTTTTGTTTGTGTGAATTTGGGGGGGGGGGTCCCAATGGTTTTTAATAACTGTTGGGAAAGGCATGGATTTCCCAACGGTTATTAAAAACCATTGGGAAATCCCTCTCAAACCTCACATATACCAATGGTTTATTAAAACCGTTGGTAAAGGACATCTATACCAATGGTTATTTTAAATCATTGGTATAGAATTGTTGGGAAAGATAGCCTTTCCATTAGTGTTACGGTAATAATAATATCATTTTTACCTTTAATTACCCTATTTACTTTTAATCATGGTAAATAAAAGTCAAAAGTTATTATTCACAAAAAAAATTATTCTCATCTCATTGAACCCTGTTTTACTTACTGATATCAACTGTGTATCTCGGACTTTTTAAATTCAACTCATATAAGCGGTAAAATTAATTTTTGTGTAAATTTGAAAATGCTCCTAGGAGGTGGGTAAAAGACTGTAAAAATTTCAATAAAATTTTTATATATCTAAAATTACTATAAACTGACTCTAATGAATTAAATTGAACTTATATAGGTATTATGTATCTATTTTGACCTAAAATAAATTTAAATAAAACAAATAATTACTTAAATAAAAATTCGGTTTTAAACTATAACTCAGAGTTTTTCATTATTCATCAAAAATTGAAAGTTTTCAGAAAAATACCAAAAATTCACCCTGAACTAATTTCGATATTCTGAATCCAAAAATGAAGTCCATTTTGAAAGAAAAAATTTATAAAATTTCAAAAAGTGGGTATTAATATTCATAACTGCTAGTTTGATTGGTTATGGTGTGTTAGAACTCGAAGTTGCGTACAACACACGCTATTGTATTATTCAAAGAGAAGCGTACTGTGGAAGCTTGGGGTGTTAAACAAAAAAGTGAGAAATAATAAATTTTAATATGATAAAATGTATAAAACCCTATAAAATTCGTTTTAACATATTTTTAAACATGTTTAAAGTCTTTTAGAACTATATTTATACATTTTACCATTTTGGTTTTTTCCTTGGTAACCATGTTTTTACACAAGTAATTTCTATTTTATTAAAAAATTATGGTAACCAATATTACCAAATTCATGATTTTATAAATATAAATTTAATCTTCACAAAATCTAATTCAATTTATAAAAAATAGAAAATTAACTTTTATATTAAATCATTTAATATATGAAAAAAAATGTTTTGTAAAAAAAGTTATTTTCACTATTAATTGTTCTTAGTCTTTTAAAACATTAATTACCCATTAAATTATTGATAATATATTTTTATATATGTGTAAACATCAGATCAAATTCATTATATAAAATAAAAAAAATTAATTCTTGGTATAAAAAGTATGCTACTTTAATAAAACAACTCTTTGAAAAATCCCTTTCATCATTATCATGGTCATTAACTTTAATCATGGTAATAATAATTTTATGTTTAAAAATTAAATTGACCTCATTATATAATATGTGAAATTTTATCCAAAATAAGAAATCCATTTTAAAAAAAAATCTATAAGTGACGAAAACTAATTTTTAATATAAGTGAATAAAAAAGCATTTAGAGTAAAGTATTTGTAGGATTTCCAAAACATTAGAAATGGATTTTATAAATTAGAAATAGTATTTTAAAATGATTTATATTAATTTATAAATATATATCTTTCATATAAAATGGTTTCAAAAAAATAGTCATTCTTGTATTGTGATAATATCATAAAAGTGAAGGAATTAGCAAAATCGGTATTTTTTCACTATTCACCTAAAATTTAATTATTTTAAAAAAATATAAAAATGTCGACCTAAGATAATTTTGACATGATTAATTTATAAATAAAGTTATTTTTATAATATTAAAATTCTAAAATTTAAAATTTTCGATTTCAAATGAGAATACAATATATAAAGAAAAAAAATTATTAAGAAATTACCTTTTAAAACATTAAGTGTTCTTAAACCTATTTGGTATTAATTTTTCATTGATAATAATATTTTTATTTACTATATGTTTTATTGTTCATAAATTTTATTTATAATATTAATCTAATATTTCGTATTTAATTTTAGTTTAGTGTAACATCTGAAATAAACTATCAAACATGGTGTTAATTTAGAGAAGAAAATATTCCAAAATATTGAGGTGTTACAATATGAACTAGAAATATTTCCCCACTAAATGTAATAATGTTACCCTCTATGATAATATCCCTTAATCAACTTATAACCAATGGGGTTTTCTCAAAGTAATAGGAAGTACCCTTATCAAATAAATAAAGCTAAGGTAATGGTGAAGGTTACTCTCAAAGTGTTGTGTTATTAAAAGAAGATAGTAACTGAGTTAAATAGTTTTTAATGATATGAGAACAAATAAATAGTAGTAAAATCGTTCATTATGTTTCATAAATAGAGTTTTAATTATCCAAAGCATATCCATTGTGAGTGTATAGTCAAGTGTGAAGTCTTAGGCCATCTCATTATACAACAAGTAAAGATCGAGTTGACACTCAATCAGACTTTTTCAAGGTGAATACCACTAGGTGAGTTAGTTTCATAGCCACATCCACTTTTTAGTATCCAGATAGAGATGTGATTTTAGGTAAAACCAATCATACTTTACAAAATTTTGGATTTTTGGGAATTTTAACAGTTCCAAAAAAGGTTATAATGAGAGAAAATAAATTATTTCTCACTTACAATGGATCAATTAGAGATAATATAATGAAATTAAAATAAATTAAATATGTAAAAATGGTATTATAATAAAATAATATCAATTATAAAGGAAAATGAATGATTGGAAACCCTTACGACTTAGGTAACATTTCTATCAAAAACCCTTTGAAATATAGATCTTTTAATTAAACTTCAAATACCATAAATAAAATATAGTTCATGAAATAAAAAAACCAATAAGAATTATATACACCATATAATTGAAATTTGGTCTATGATACAAAACATGTCCCTAAAAAAGAACTTGAGATGAAAATTCCCTAACCTATAACTATTCTTAGTCAAACATGATCTAACTTCATATATAACAATAAAAATAATCTTAATAACCTATTTTGGAACCTTATTTATACCAATAAACCTTTAAAATTTTCATTTATAATCACTTATTAAAAATATATTATTTAGTTATATTATATTTTTATCATCGAATTTTATAAGTTTTGATTGTTTGTTTAATAATAGTTTCATAATGGTAGTGTTGATTATTATTTATATATTCAAAGTTAATCATTATAAACAATAATAGGTACCAAAATATAATTATTTATAATGTAATAATTTAATTTTATTAGTATTTTAGTTATGATTCGTGATGATGAAGTTGGGGAAGAGCTTGTTCGGTAATTTTTTTTTTGAACAAAAGGGTGGAACATTAATAATAAGTTAAATGTTAATATAACCA
The DNA here is from genome assembly GCA_963277665.1 of Viscum album. Lineage (NCBI taxonomy): Eukaryota > Viridiplantae > Streptophyta > Magnoliopsida > Santalales > Viscaceae > Viscum > Viscum album. The sequence goes on along the minus strand of OY728120.1, from coordinate 918,477,170 downwards.
TTCCAAAAACATAAAAAACCATTATTTTCTCATTAATGTATAATAAAACCATTACATAAATTTTCATAGTCATCCATGATAGAAATTTATAGTATTCTTCTAGTGGGTAGTTAAACCGACCCAAACAAGAACAAGCTATAATTACGAGGGATTATGGTTAAGAAAGTGATTATTTTGTCATCATATTTTTTTCAATAATAATAATAAACATATTTGTATTTTTCTATGGTGTGTAACTATATTTTAATAGATATTTATAAATAAAGAAATACTATATGAAAATGAAATATGTCTCTTTCATGGAGGCGGTAGTATGCACGTATGGACGGGTTACAAGTTCATTTTCCATAGAATTGGAAGAATATAGGGAATGTTTTATAATTTCATAATCTTAATAAGATTTTAAATACCATATTAATACATTAAATATCCCTTTTTAACCATACATGTTAGGCAGTGATGAGAAATCAAACATGTCATTCACAAAGGTGGTAATTTGCACGAATGCATAACAATGTTTTTATTTTTTCTAAGTAAAAGGAAAGGGTAGTTATTGATTATTCCATAATTATAATTAAATTTAATTATATTAATAATAATAATTTAATTATAATATAATGTATGACATATATCTTAAGTGTAACACCATAGACTTTATTAGTGATATTTTTTTCCTAAATAAATGTGTGTTATACTATATTATATAGTATTATACGCATAAAACCCATAAATAAAATTAAAAAAATAATTTCATTAATGGATATTGCTGCATTAATAGTAATCGAAACCTATGAAAATCCTAAACATCACAGTTTTAAAAAAAATACAAATTAAGAAAAGTGGTATGGAAAAATTGGGATACTTCCAATCTACTAGAATCATCACCACCATGGAAAACACTAAATAAATTAAACAAAAGATTAGTAAACCAATAACTATAATAGAAAATTAAAATATATAACCTTTTTTGGAATTGTAGGGAATGGTTAATGACGGAATGAATTGGTATTTATATGAGGTAATACGATTGTTGGAATAGTAACCTGACTATTGGAATAGAAATATGACCTCAAAATAATAAAATTTAATATTAATAATATTTATCATGAGTAATTTAAGAAAATATAAATATTATAATTCCATAAAATAAATATCTTGATTAAAAAACTCAAAAAAAAAATATAAGCACATTTTTAATGAATTGTATTTTAAGGAATTTGAGAAAAAAATTATTATTATATTAAAATTTAATATAAATTATTTTAGGAAATTATTTTTATAAATTGAGTTTCATTTTTGAAATCATCGCATTAAAATTTTCCAAGGGTGATTTTATGGAAATTTTTTGAGATATTTCAATTTTTATATGAATAGTAAAAATATTGTTTTTAAATTACCCTATGTTTTATAACATAATGATGATGAAATAATTTAATAACAAATACAAAATTGTTTATTTCATCCCAAAATAAATTTTATAAGTTAAATGGGCCTTTTGAAAATAATAAAATTTATTTACAAATCTCAAAATCATTTTCCAAAGCCTAAAGTAAAAATGTGCTCCCATAAAATAACAATATTTCAATTATTCCACATTCCTTTTTAAAAAATTTGTAAATTCAGTTTATAAATGGGTATAAAGTCCTAAAACCATTTTGTTTTATTGATATATTATTCATAGATTTAAAAAATTAATATTATAAATTTTACCTTTTATATATTATTTTATTCAATATTTTATTCTAACAATACCTCTATCCTAAAGTATAAATAACTAATATCCCTCCCATTAGAAAACCTCTCCACCCTAAATTACCAAATACAAACCACTATCACAATCCTCTCATTAAATAACATTATAATCCTTTAGTACATTCTGGAGTAACCAACTCAAATCATTAATGGATTTCAATGTTGTATAAGAGAAGGAACACCAAGAAGAGGGTATGTTTTCGTCAACTCTTCTTGGTGTTTTCCTCTTATCTTCCACTTTTTCTCTATCTCTTCAAAACTAAAATATTAAATTACTAATTAAGTAAATTTTAAATATTATATTAATGATTTTATCTTACTTAAATAATCATATCTACTATATAATAAGATTTTATAATTCTCATACCTACTCCTTTGATAATGTCCCATTAACAGACGGTTAATTGTCAATGAGTAAGTTTCCATTTATTTTATTATCAAGAACCATATAGCTAGTTATAATAAATTATTTATGATATATAAATTAATAAATATATTTATTCTAATCTTCTGTAATTAATTATACTAATATATAAATGACCTTGAAAAAAATAGCCAAATCAAAGTAAAATGGGAATTTTTAGGGAAAACATAATATCAAAAAGCCTTCCATTTAACTATGGGATTTAAGAAATATAATACAATGATTAAAATAGATAAATATTTAGAAAAATCATTTTGGTTCAATTTTTTGATAAACCTGTGTTTTTTATTTAGGAGTAGGAAAAGCTACTAAATAAAGAGGGATTTACGGTAAGGGGATTCCCAAACCCAAATATTTCTTTTATGTTATCTTATATTTCATATTTATTTCAGTATGAATATTCCTATAATATCAAAAATATTACCTTTCAATATTATTCTATTTTCTTTCAAGAATATACATGTTTCTACCCTTCGAAAATGATTTCTAATCAATTTACAATGTTTTTTTAAATGCTTCAATTTCTAAAATATCTCTTGAATCCTATTGGGTTGTTTCAAATTTAAAAGAATAAAATTATAATTTATTTAAACATAGGATGTATCTTATTAATTTTTTAATACTATAGTTAAATCATTAAGTATGATATGTGAAAGATTTTAGGAAACTCATTCCTTTCCATGGGTAATTTCATGACTATGTTTATAATCCTTCTATGTGGAATACATGATGATGAGAATTTTATAATCTGAAAGGTGGGCCTGGAATTACATATCCATATAATGCAATGGATAATGTGATTTATTTCATCATAAAATGTGTATCATTCATGAAATTTATGTTGTCTTTGTTCACAATGACGATTTAACGATTTATGTGCATATGTTTTTCATGAATATGATATTATCTTTATTCACAACTATGTGTGGTATTTGACCACTATGTTTTTTATATTTTATTATTATTTATATTATAAATTTCATGTCTTTATCAAATGTTTCACTCATGACAATGATGAATATCCATTTCTTATGATATAATGATGTTTATTATTCTCACTGTTATACTATTGATTTGTGTCCCTTATTCCTCCCCTTATTGGGATTTTTTCTAACCCCTTTATATGATGTATATCCGCATCTGACTACATGAAATAAAGAGAACATGAGTTATTTAAAATGATAAATAAAAAAGAATTTAAATAAATTTTAGGTTTTATTATGTAAAATTGATGTATAAGCCTAATTTTCCCATGACACTAAACCTTTGGATATTAGATTTTATCATTAATATGTTTTTTATCTTAAATGTAATGTAATAGTCATATAAGGAAATTTTGATTTACCATTTTTGGTATCAGAAAATGGTTTAATAAATTTGGTAATTTTGATTTGAAAATGTTATTTAAAATTGTAGTATAAGTTTATGTATAGGTAAACATCCTAGAAGAATTTTTTAGAAAAAGGATAAACATAGGTATCCCATAAGATATGTATTTAGTGTTTATCTTAATTTAAGAATAAATTATTGGTTAATTATTTGTGAACATATTATTTCTTCAAACCTTTTCTATTTTAGAAAATGATATGAACCATGAGAAACTAGACCATCAACCTGTGTGAGGGACAATGCAACAATTTTCCAAACGGTATCCCTAATTCCATGGGAGGTACTGTTCAAAACTTTATGGTGATACTTACCCAATTGTATCAGGATATAAATAATAACTTGAACCACTTTGTATTTCCTCCTTTTTCTAGAAAATAGAAACTAGTTATCGAGTATTTTATGCAGCAACAACCACCAACATTCAGTGGGTCCTTTAATCCACTTGTTATTGAATGGTGGGTTAAATCAATTGAAAATATCATTTTTGTGATCCACTATTTTAAGAAGGATAATGTGACTCTATTTATCTATAATTTTGATAGAGAGGCTAATCAATGGTGGGAATTGATAAATAATACCAAGATGATGGATGAAAAATAAGAGATGGAGTGGGAAGACATTAGGAAAATATTTCTTAATAAGTATTTACCTTGACCTCTCTGAACAAATATGGATAGAAAATTTATAGAGATTAATAAAAAAGAGGGTAAATTGGTCATAGATTATGAGGAAAACATCACAAGTCATGCAAGATACACCTTGGGGTTTTTATCAAACCTAATAGAAAAATAGAAAGATTATTTACTGATTTAAAACAATACCTCCAAAACTCTATAGTTATCTAAGACTTTGGGAGTTAAGAGGTATTAGTTTGATATGCCCTCAATGTGAATATGGAGTTTGGTGAATATTCCCATGATTATGGAGACGAGAAACAATATTTGTAGTTTCATACTGTCTAATCAAATGATAAAGTAGTAAAGAAGATACAACCACCCACATGTTAAAAATATAGGAAGAAACATCATGGGAATTGCCTCAAAGGTATAGGGAAATGCTTCAAGTGTGGGAGAGAATGCCACCAAGAACGTGAATATCAAAGAGGAATGAAAAATATGACCAATGTGATTGTATAAAGGAAGGCATCGCCTATGGTTAAATGCTTCAAATATAGGGAGAAAGGGAATTATACAAGCCAGTGCACTAAACCATAGGTCATTGAGGGTAATCTGTGTCAGCGACCCCCAAATCCTAAGGATAAATGTAAAGCTTATGTCATCACCACAACAAAGGTGGAATAAGAAAATGAAGTCTTACAAGGTACACATCCAATTCACTCAAAAATGGAAGAGGTTTGATATTATTCTGGTTCAATATATTCATTTATATCCTACCAATTTTCTAGAACTATTTAATCCCAACCCTAAAACCTTTAAGTAGATATATCCATAAAACCCCTATTAGTTAGATCAATGAAACCCATTTTTTAGACTCTTATCCTATTGGAATATGTGGGAGGATTCTTCTAGTGAATCTTGTAATACATCCCTTGGTGGAATTTTATGTTATACTGATCATGGATTGGCTCTCATTATATGGATCACACATCAAATTTCAGGAAAATAAAATATGTTTTTATATTTTGAAGCATCCTACACTCCTATACAAATGTAATGAAGATCATGAATCTCTTTTTTCGGAATAACCTAATGGTGTGGGTGATTATACCTTTTAAAGACACATACCTTTCCCAAATGGTTAAGTCAAAGGAAAGCATTAAACTTGAGGAAATTCCCATTGTTAGAGAATACACTAATGTATTTCCCAAAGAGTTTCCCAAACTTCCACCATATCTTGAGGTAGATTTATCAATAAATATCATACCTAGATCCATTCCTATATCCAAATTCCCCTATAATATAGCCCCAATCAAATTGGAGGTGTTAAATAATTTTTTACAAGATAGTTTTTACAAAGGGTTTATATTCCCTAGTGAATGTCCTTGGGATGATCTAGTTATATTTGTAAAGAAGAATTATTTATCAATTCAATAGTTTATAGATTATTGGGAGCTCAATGAGATCACCATTAAGAACAAGTATGTCCTTCAAAGGATCTAAGACTTTTTTTATCAACTAAGAAGAGCACAATACTTCTCAAAGGTGGATCTTCATTATGGATATCATCAAATAAAGGTAAATAATGAAGAAATTAAGAATAAATCCTACCATAAAAGGTTTGGAAACTATGAGTTCATAGTGATTCCTTTCAGACTTAATAATTACCCTTCAATATTCATGAGTTTTATAAATAAATTCATTAGAGACTACCTTGAATTTTTTTTGTAGTATTCATCAAAGATATTATCATTTACTCCAAGAGAAGGAGTAACATAAAGATTATATAAGGATGTTTCTAGAGACATTAAGAAATGTTAAAATGTATGCTAAGTTTATTAAGTGTGAACTTTGGATATATAAAGTCACATTTTTTGGTTACATGATCAAAAGTGAGGGAATTTTCGTACAAACATAAAAGATAAAGGAAAATGAAGAATGTCCTAGGCCCACTAGTGTCACTGAAATAAAGAGTTTTCTTAGATTATCAAGGTACTACCAATGTTTTGTGAGAAATTTTTCAGGATTTTTTAGTCTAATAAGTTAACATAGAAAGGGGTAAAGTATGTATAGATGGATGAATGTGTGGAAATATTTATGGAGCTCCAGAAGAGGCTAATAAATGCACTTGTACTCAAACAACCATTAAGTGGAGAAGTTTTTATGAAATATAGTGATACTTCAAAGAATGGAGTGGGTTGTGTATACATGAAGAATGAAAATGTAATAGCTTATGCTTCATGAAAAGTGAAGATCCATGACTAGAACTACCTGAGGCACAATCTATAGTTAGTAGAAATGATATTTACCTTGAATATTTGGAAAAACTGCCTCTATGGTGAGAAGTATGACATTTATATTGATCAAAAGAGTCTAAATTATATATTCATATAGTAGGATATAAACATGAGTAAGTGGAGATGGTTAGAAATGATCAAGGAAAATTATTTCTAAATTAACTACCATCTGGGAATGGAGAACTGGGTTGCTAATACAATTAGAATAAAATAATAAGATACTATATTCAGGAAGAAAATTTAGAAATACCCTATCTTCATGGATTTTCAAAGGATGGATCTATAAATCATAATAGTAAGGAATGAATCCTAAATTTCCCAAAATATTTCACATCTATCTATCCAAGATAAGATCAAGGAGGAACAAAGGGATGATTTGGAGATACAAAAAAGGTTAAAGAAATGAAGTAATAAGAATTTCATTAGTTCAACATTGATTAAGGTGGTGTCATTCAATTTGGAACTAAACTTTTTATGCCTTAATCACCTAAGATAAAAAAAGGATCTATTGGATAATGTTCGTAGATCATCTTTCTCATCTATGTTGGAAGCATCAAGATGTACCATGATCTTAGAGAGAACTTCTGGTGGGACAACATGACAAATTAAATCACTGACTAGACCTAAATGTTATTAGTATGTCATCAAGTTAAATCAGAGTGAAAGAATTCCAAGGGGGTGATGCATCCATTTCTCATACCCACATGGAAATGGGAAAACATCACCATGTACATTTTTATTAGTCTCCTGAAGACATCCAAAGGAAGAAAAGTGATATGGGTTGTAGTGGATCAACTCGCCAATATGTTCACTTTATCAATATTTGGGAATATTTATTACTTGAAAAATCTTACAAGATATATGTAAATGAATTGGTGAGGCTATATGGGTTTCCAATTTCAATAATCATTGATCAAGATCTAAGGTTCACTTATAAATTTTGGATAAGTCTTCAAGCTAATTTTAATACTAAATTATATTTTAGTATGGCTTATCACCCCCAAACTAATAGCCAATCTAAAAGGACTATTCAAACACTCAAGTAAATACTGAGAGACTGCTCAATGAATTTTAAAGTAGGATGGGATCAACATATCCTATTAGTTTAGTTATAATAGGACGCCATCTTCCACTCAAGTATTCAAAGGGCTCTATATAGAGATCTACATGGGAAGTGATGTCGAACTCCTACTTTTTGGTGTGAAATTGGTGAACAAAATTTTCTTGGACCTGATATTATGTAAGAGATAAAAGGAAAGTTTAATCCATCAAAAAACATATAAAATCTTATCTAATTTAGAAAATGAGTTCCGCTGACACCCATCAAAGGGAATTAGAGTTCGAAGTTGGAGACAAATTTTTCCTCTGAATATCACCATAGAAGGGAGTCATGTGATTTGGAAATAAAGTTAATCTTAGCCCTAGGTATAATGTCCCCTTTGAGATCCTTTATTACATAAAAAAGTTTCATATCATCTTGCACTTCCACAAAATATGGCTCAATTTCATGATTTATTCTACATATCCCTCCTAAGTATATACCTGATCCCACACTTTTGCTTAATCTATAGGTGGTATAACTAGAGAATTATCTCTCTTATAAAGAGAATCAAATGTAGATCTTAGACCACAGAGACAATTTTCAATGAAACGAGACAACTCACCTCATTAAAGTGTTATGGAGGAGCCATAAATATAAAGATGTGACATGAGAAGCAGAGGAAGAAATAAAGCAAAATTACCCTCATTGATTTTCTACTGAGAATATGAGTTGAAATCTTGAGGATGAAATTTCTAAAGGGGGGAAGAATGCAACACCCTATACATTATTAGTGATATTTGTTCCAAAAAGAAACTATGTTATATTATATGATATAATATTATACACATAAAACACATAAATATACTAAAAAATATATTTCATTAATGGGGATCATTACATTAATCAGCTATAAAGCCCATGAAAATGATAAACATTCTAATTAAAAAAATTAAAAAAAGTATAATGGGAAAATTTAGATCCTTCCAATCTTCTAGAATCAAAACCCACACGTTCAACACTGAAAAAAAAAATATTATTAAACCAAATTTTATATTATAAAAGTAAAATATAGAACATTGTAAGGAATTGAATTGATTTTTTAAATTAGTAATGAAGTGTTATTTATAAGAGGTATTATGACCATTAGAATAGTAATATGACACAAAAATAATAAAATAAAATATTTATAATATTTATCATGAGTAATTTAAGTAAACGTAAATGTCAAAATTCCATAAAATAAATATAATGATTAAAAAACTCCAAGAAAATATTAGCACATTTTTAATAAAATATATTTTAAGATATTTCATAAAAATCATAATTTTTATATTGAAAATAAAAATTACCTATTTTAGAGAATTATTTTGATAAAATTAATATAATTTTTGAAATAAGAGATTTTAAATTCTCCAAGGGTTATGTTTTGGTAATTTTATGAGATACTTCAATTTTTATGTGAATAGTAAAAATACTATTTTTTAATGTCGCATGTTATATGACAAGATGATGATGCAGTAATGAATTAATAAATACTAAATTTGTTAGTTCAGAACAAAATCAATTTAATAAGATAAATGGTTCATTTAAGAATAATAAATTTAATTTCTAAAACTAAAAATCATTTTCCATATTCTAAAGTCAAAAGTGTTCCCTTTAAATAATACGTTTTCATTTATTCCACTTTCCTTTATAATAAATTAGTTAATTCAATTTATAAAGTGTTTTAAAGTCCTAAAACAATTTTATTTTATTTATATATTGTTATTAGTATTAATAATTCACTATTACAAGTTTTTCCTTTGATATATTATTTTATTCAATATTTTACTCAAAAAATACCCCACCCCTCAAGTATAATTAACCAATCTCCCTCCCCTTGGAAAAACACTCCTAACTCACTTAACAAAGTCAAAAATCTATAAAAATAATCTTTACAAATACCCTTAGTATCCTTAGTTACAAATTTGAGTAACTAACTACAAGCATCAAGGTACGTTAGTGTCGTACAAGAGAAGCAACATCGAGAAGATGGTATGTTTTTATCAACTTTTCTTTATATTTTCCTCATCTCTTCCTATTTTTCTCTATCCCTTCCAGAATCCAATATTCTAATATTAATTAAAAATTATGTTAAAATTATATTAATGATGTTATACTAATTAAATAATCTTATCTACTATGTAATTATATTTCATAATTCTCATACCTCCAACTTGGACATTGCCTTATTAATGGTTTATTAACCGCCATTGAGGATGTTACAAATTATTTTATTATACCAAACATATGGTTCGTAATAATAAATTATTTATGATATATAAATATATAAATTTTTTATTTTTATCTTCTATAATTAATTCTACTAATATATATATAACCTTGAACAAGAATAAAGAAATTGAAGCAAAATGGGAAATTTTTTAAGGAAAACATGATATAAAAACATTTTCCCTTTAACAAATGAAATTTAGAGATATAATACAATTATTAAAATTGATAAATAGTTAATAAAGTGATAATAAATAACTTTTGGTTAAATTTTTTAATAAACCTAATTTTATTATTTAGGAGGAGAAAAATCAAAAAAATAAACTCAGATTTAAGGTAAGTGGATTCTTAAACCCAAAATATTTCTTTTGGATTATCTCATATATCACATTGATTTTAGTATGAATGTTCCTATAATATCCAAAATATTTCATTTAAATGATATTCTCTATTATTTCAGGGATATACATGTTTATACTCATCCTAAATATTTTCTATGACATTTACAATGTTTTTAAAAAAACATCATTCTCTAAAACATCTCTTGAATCCTCTTGATTTCATTATCCTTTAAAATACTAAAATGATATTTTATGAAAAATTATAATCCCCCATATTCATTTTTTATTACTAAACATCATTTCATGAAGTATGATATGTGAAAAATTTTGTGAAACTCATTGATTTCCATGGGTTATTTCATGACTACGATTGTTATCCTTTCATGTGGCATGCATGATTATGATAATTTTATGATGTGATGGTTGATCCTAGAATTATATATCCCTACAATTAATTGGTTGATGTGATATATCTCATGATATAATGTGTATTATTCAAGAACATGATGATATATTTGTTCATAATGATGATATAATGATTTATACTCATAAGTTATGTGCGAACATGATGATATATTTGTTCATAATGATGATGTAATGATTTATACTCATAAGTTATGTGCGAACATGATGTCAAATTTATTCAAAAGTATGTGTGGTATTTGAACATTATGATATGGTGTTTCATTATTATGTATATGAAGTGCCCAGATCAGTGTGAATCACTGAGAGGGGGAGGGGGTGAATCAGTGATCCTTTAAAACTTTTTACTAATTGATTCTTAATCAATTAAACCTCTATGGCTTGTTAAGGCCTCGATCCACTCTTCTTATGTCTCTCAACCTTTCCCGGATAATGCAGTAATGAAAAGGCACAGGACACAAGGATTTACAAGGTTCGGAACCAAAGGCCTACATCCTTGCCATGCTCTCCCAGCATGGATTCTCCATTATAACCTGTTAAAATTACAATGGTCGATACAGAGTCCCACTGTATCTCTCCTGAGTCCCACAGGAGGGTCTTTATACTGCGTCCCACAGTGTTACCAGAGTCCCACTGGCCTGCTCCAGAATCCCACTGAAGACTTCTTCTCCCTGAGTCCCACAGGGTCTTCTCTTGGCTCCTCGAGTCACACGAGTAGCTCTTCTTCACTTTAAGATTCTTCAAGTATCTTCAGCAGTCTGGGATAAAGACTGCTGGCCTTGCTCTGTACCTCTGATCACTTGAGTTGATCAGGTCTTCTCGTCTTACTCAGGCTTTATCTCCTTCTTCTGAGGATGACCTGGCTTCTCTCCAGCTACTGAATACTCAGACAATTGATTTCTTTAACTTCAGTCTGGTCCAGTCTCACTTCACTTCGACTTCATGCACTGAGTGCATGGCAGCTCTTCATCCTCATGCACTGATAGCATGGCCTTCTCAATTCTTCAAGAACCTCCTGGTCTTGGACAACTCAATTGCACACTCACTGATTTGAACTTTGTTTACGTGCGCATGTGCATGCATGCATGCATGCACTTCCCCTTTCTTCTCTTCTTGGTGCAGTAAACCCACAAAGGGTGTAGTCAATTATAGCACACACCTTCTTCACAATCTTCACACACTTAATTCTATTTGTTTACACACTTAAAAGTGTGTTGTACTTTGTGTGAGTCTTCTCCTCTTCTTTTAAGTGAGCACACACTTCTTGTGCACACACATAGCCTTCGGCCACTTCTTTAATTTGCACACACAATTTGTTCTTTTAATTTGTTCTTTCAATGTGTGCACCCATATAAGGGCTACGGCCTTCTTCTTCAAATTGCACACAAGGCAATAAGGCCTCGGCCTCTTCCCACTTCTTGTTGCACACCCTTAACCCGTAGGTTGTTCTTCAATTTTGCACACACAAAATGTGTCTTCACTTGGTGCACACACAAGGCATGAAAGCCTCGGGTCCTCTTCTCCACTTGGCACACACCCACTGTCCGTAGGTGGTCTTCTTCACTTGATCTCAAAGGAGGCGCGCAAGGGTATGCTTGAGCCGCGGCCAACTCCTTCTCCAACAGCCGCACAAGGTACCAAGCCGCAAGGGCCGCGCAAGGCCTTGGGTGCAAGGCACTTCAAACACGGGGCGCGCAAGTGCTACTGCCCCGGGTACTTCCTGCCGCGCAAGGAGTAGGCGCGTAGGGGATCTCCTCCTCCTTCTTCTTCTTGTCGCGCAAAGAAGTTGCGCGCAAGGGACTCCTTCAGGCCAAGGATGGCACCGAGATCTTCAGCCACGCAAGTAATTTGCGCGGGGCTTCTTTCTTCGTGAGGCAGAGAGCTCACAGGACTCGGATTTTCAACAGAGTTTCAGCACATCAGCAAGCATCTTTGGAGCCTTGGGCTCTTCTTTTATAGGCGAGGCAGAGGCGGTTCATCCGCGTAATCCAACTCAAAATCCCGAGATCTTCGGATCTTCAAAAATATTTCCAAATCTTGATTTTTATTCTCGGTTTGACGCGGGCTCCCTTATTTTTCTTCCTCCTCCACGTTCATGCTTCGCCGAACGTTTGCATGGCTCTCTTAAGTCGATCCATGCACAGCTATAATCCTCATGGCCTTCGGCAGCTTCGCATGCCTCGGCCGAACTCCAATTTCCCATACATCGTGTGCATTCTCCCTTTTCATGCATGGAAATGTTCAGTAGGATCATACGAGCACGATGGTGCCTTCGGCTTCGAAAGAGATAGCCGGGAACTCGAAATCCGATGCTCGGAGGGATCTGGTTCAGGCGGCGGCTCGCGGGTGGCTTCGGGCGAGCTCGAGGAAGGAGACGAGCCAGGAGCCGTCGGATCAAGCGTTTGAGATACATCGGACGGCCGGATTAAATCGCGGCGCGCGGCAGATGAATCGTGCGGTGCAGATCAAGCGCGAGATCGCTCGGACGGCTGAGATTTGCTCCCAGGTATTTTTCCGCGTCCCACATCGAAACGGGGCGCGGTTTTGCCGCGGCTTATCAACCATCGTGTGCCATCCTCGGCTCAGTTGAACTTCTCCCTCCACGGTGCCGCCCCGCACCGTGTTCTCCCTGCGGGCGCGCTCTGCGCCCACTCTGCTCCCTGCGGGCGCGCTCCTAGCGCCCACTATGCACCTCGGGCGCGCGGGTTTCACCACCGCGTGTCCTCGGGGGCTTACACATGGCCCCCCTGCCGCCTCGTGCTTGCACCATGGGATCCCCCATGGGCGTGGCGCCTTCGGCCCACAAGTGCCTTGGGGTTGAACCCGTGGGCTGGCCTTGGCTGGCCTAATGTTTGGCTAAGGCATGAATAAACACTTTGTTAAAAAACAAAGTATCCCATATGTAAAATGCCAAATTCCAAGCCACTTCTCCCTTCTTCATTTCTTCTCCTCTCTTCTTCATAATAATTCCTCCAATTCTCTTCAACATTTATTCATCACTTATGAGGGAAATTCTTGAAGGTTCTTTCTTCATCAACCGAGCTCTTAATCACATAAATTCTTCAATGAACTTCATTGATCTAATCAGAGATCAAGTTGGATCATCTTCATGTTCACATGCACTTAGTGATAGTGCATGGACTCTTTAGCTCACTTCATCCACTTAGAGATTGTGGATGGATCACTTCAGCTCCTCATGCATTGTCAATACAATGCATGGTCTTTAATTATTGTTGTGACTTTGTATCATCTTGATACAAGTTCTTGGAACTTTAAGAACAGTTCAACAATCGTCTGATTTACATTGAGAATGTTTCAACCACAACATCCTATGTCACTTAGTGAATCTCCTAAGTGACATGCATCTTAGTACCATGGCCATTCTCCGTTCCTCACCAACACCATCACAACCTTTGGCATTCACATCTTGACAATTCTTGACATCCATTCATTCCAAGACAACTTCATGCCTCATTGACAACAAATGCAACACTGTGCACTTCAGTATATGACATATTCCATGTCTTTATCAAATTTTTCCCTCGTGATTATGATGATGATCATATGTTTATGATATGATGATGGTAATAATTATCACTATTGTATTGTTGATTCATGTCCCTTATTCATCTCCTTACTAGAATTTTAGATCAATAATGTCTATGATGTTTGTAATCAAGTAAATACATGTAAAATTGAGACTTTGAGGGATATATAAGGATAAATAAGAATAATTTAAATAATTGGGAAGTTTTATTATGTATAATTGAGGTATGAGCCAAATTTTTCTAAGATACTTAACCTTTGGATCATGGATTGTGCCAATATTATGTTGTTTATCTTAAAATTTATTTAATTTTCATGTAATTAAAATTTTGTTTTTTATATTAAGGATTTATAATAAGAAAGAAAATAATTGAAATGTATAAGGAGTAATTATGAGTTTCTTACATTACTCCTTGGAAATCTCAATTGCAAAAAAGGATTAAGCCAATGAAGGGTGGTCTTTTGAGAAGACCAAAACCAATAAGATGTGGATAGTAATGTTAGGTAGGTATTTGGTCATTTTTTTGGTTGAAATAATACTTTAGAATCTCTTGATAAATGTGGTGGAAATGATCTACTTTTATAAGTGAATAAAATGCATTTCTTTAATTACTCATTAATTTTTCATTGATTACATGACACAATTCAGAGGTCAATGGATACATAAGTGGTAAATAAATATTTTTTAGTGATATAAGATCTATAAATCCTAAAAATTATATTTTAACACATTTTTAAGCATTTTTCAAGTCTTTTACCAATAAATTTTTATATTTTACCATTTTGGTGTTTACCTTGGTAACTAGTTTTTTGTACCCAAGTAATTTATATTTTATTAAGGTAACACCTCTTATCAAAAAAAATTATAAACCCAAATTTAATCTATAATTAATCAAGTTTAGTTTATAAATGAGGTAAAATTAACAATTAAATTAAAACATTTAATATATAGAAAAGTTATTTTGTAGAAAAATGTTGTTTTCACCATTAAATATTCTTAATCTTGTATAGAGCTGATTTCCAATTAAATGAGTTATAATATATTTTTATATATGTGTAAAAATAATATCAAAGTAATTATATAAAATATATCAATTTAATTTATTATAAAAAAGTTAAATGACATTAATAAAAAAATTCTTTGAAAATAACCCTTTCACTATTATCATGGTCATTAACATTAATCTTATTATTCATATTTTTATGCCTAAAAATGAAAATGAAATTATTAAATAATATGGAAATGTTGATTAAAAAATATTAAATCCATTTTCTAAGATTTAATTTATATAAGTGATGAAAACTAATTTTTAATTTTAGCGAATAAAAATAGTTTTTAGAGTAAAATATTACTTAAGTCCTTAAAACATTAATCATAAGTTTTATAAATCCAATATTGTATTATTTTTTTAAAAATGTTTATATTTACTTATTAAATAAATAATTGATCAATTTAAAGGTTTTATACACATATAGGATGTTGCAATATAATGAAAAGGTCAAAAAAATTAAAGATTTCATTAAAAATGTATTTTTCATTATTCACCTAAAAATCAACTATTTTAGAGAATTCCCAAAAATTCACCCTAAGATAATTTTGAAATGATTAATCTAAATATGATATCACTTTTAAAAATATAAATTCTATAATTTTATAAATTTTGATAAATTTTCATGAAAACATAGTTTTGAATTAGTGATCTTTAGAGTGTGCACTGTATAATCGTTTTGGGATATAGTGTTTACCAGCTAGAGTAAGGTTTCAAGTATCACACCATGAGAGCTATATAGAGTCCTACCAAGAAGTTTTAATGGTTATTACCTCACCCATAAACTATCTTATAAGTAATCAGTTTATTTTTTTTGTCTAATGGATCTCCCTTGAATCACTTTTTAAGAATACAAGAATCGGTTTTCTTCAAATTGAGTGAGGTGTATTGTTATTCATTTATTATATTCAATTAAAATAATTATTATTAGATATTATGGAAAAAAAATATTTAAGAGATTATTTACACTACATATTAAAAATTATTGTCCCATGTGATCTTAAGATATTATTACTCTTCCCACTACACAAAGAAAACCCAATTAAATTTCAAGAACCAATGCTCTAAAAATCCATTGACCAAAAAAATACTGAAAAAATCATTAGATGATGATATGATGTTGAAACCACCATAAATGGTGTGGAAACCCCTTATATTATATTCTTTTATCACCTCTAAGTACACACCCCATTGAAAATTTAGGTCTTCTCTAAAACATGAATAATAAACAAAAACAGAATCCTTAACGAATAGAAATTTATATTAGGGAAATAACAAAAGTGGAAGAAGAAAAAAGATAAGAAGAAAGGATAGTAAAGATTCATATAACCCTAATTTTTTATCCTACCTTAGTGGAAGTGTAAGGAGGAGAATATAGAGTAAGATAATGTCTACCCTCCCTCCTTAATACTTAGATCAGATGGTATAACACAAAGGGAAAATTTACTTTTATATAAACCAATTATTATTATAATTATTACTTATTCAAGATCTTTGAGGTTATAAAGAAATGAAACAAAACACACCCCTAGGAATTAAAGGACAAGAAACACCCCCATATATGGTTTGAACCACTTTATAAAAATCTCATTACATTGATTGGCCCAAAAACCCAATGGCTTCAAGGCCATTTCATAGGTCTACACCCCAGCTTGTGTCACTCCCATATCATTGTGTGCCTACGTCAGCACTTGCATCACCACCTAAAGTATAAATCTCCCAAAGGGGGATTCCTGGATTTGAAACATGTTATCTGGAATGTATTTTTCAGCAGTGAGTACCACTCAACTACATCTCATGACACATTATTATAATAATAACAACAAATATCAATAGTAATATCACTTTTTAATTAAAAAACCTAATTAAAATAAATAAATTAAACTCAAAAAACCATGTAAACTAATATAAAACCTTATAATCTATTATAATAATAAAATTATATAATTAAATTAAAATCTATAAAATTTTAAAATTAAAATGAAAATTGGGTAAAATTCACACACAAGAAGGGTTAGTGTGCATAGATAGTAAACCAAATAACTAAATGTGTGACACCTACTATATAATATTCTTCACTTAATATGGTTATTTAATAAATTTTACTAGTTATATAACACCCCAATATCTTATGTTAAGTCTATTTTAAAATTTAATTTCTTTAATAGTTTGTGCTTCATGAAACACCAAGTATAAAATTGTATTATACTATTAAATATAATCATTGGAATAGTAATGTAACCATTAGGAATAGTAATATAAAAAATAGAATAGTAAATTCACCTATAAAAGGATAAATAAAATTTGGGTACCTTATAAATATGTTATATTAATATCACGGAATATGTAAATAAATATTTTTAAAATTATAAGTTAAGTGTTGTTATTTTTGTGAAACACAAATGTTTATTTACAAATTTTAATTAATATAATTATTTTAAACAAAATTTATTATCATAAAATAGATTCATAACTTGATATATTTTTTTCTTATGATTATAATATAATTTTATGAGACCTTAATTAATTTTTCAATGTGTCAAAAAAAACATTTATAATATTTAAATCAGTATTTTCTAAGTAAATAATGATTTTATTTAAAAATTAAATTTCTCATATTTAGAAAATTATTTTCATAAAATGGAGTCTATTTTTTAATTATAAACATCAAAAAATGTTTAGGGTGAATTTTTTGGATTTTTCTAAATTAGATAAATTTTTGGTGAATAGTGAAATACATAAATTTACGGTATTTAACAAATACATGAATTATTGAGTCATGGATGATGTATAGGTGATATAATAGCATAATATAAAACTATAATTCTATATTTACTATATTTATTCATGTTAATTAAAAAAATTCATAGTCATCAGTGAAAATAATAAACTAATGAATAAAATAATCAAAAAACACCTATCTCCTCCACTATAATTACCACCAATTCTCCTCACACATCCAGAACCTTGAAGATTGTCCAATTTCTTCCCAATACCTCTATAATACCTCTCCCTAACTTTTTGGTCTTATTTTTCTCACCCAAAATACCATTTCAAAGTTACTTAAGGAGGTTCTCATGGAGGGGAATTCAAGAGGTAAAATCCCCTTCTGTTCTTTTAATTTTTCTTTTAATTTTTTTTTATTTTCTTATCCTTTAGTTACCTCCTCTATCCAAACATGAATGATAAATAAATTATATTATATATACTATAATTTTATTATGTTAATGCAATATAAACAATAAATTCCCTTCTATTCCCCTTTCTATTCAAAAAATGAAAACATCATCTGTGAGGTGAGGATTTACCGCCTTCATGGACGACAAGTTTTTGTGTTTCAATTATGACTTCCAAGCTGATCATAAAACCATTTTTATAGTTAAAATAGAATTTAATATATTTAATAAAACTTATTTAATGTACTATAACCTGTATATATACATAATATTAATGCATAATACAAAACTAGTTTGTGATGATCAAAAAAATGGAAAAATAATCTAAATGGTTATCATTAACATTTTATATAATTAATCATCCCCATATCTAGAAAAAAATGATATATAAGACCATTCAATATCATTTAAGTTCATTAATAACATATAGTTTTAATTCTATATAACTATTCTCATTTCACATGATCTTTCGTACATGTACACAAGTGTACGAATCATGAAAAACAAGGAAACAAACACTCTCAAATGATGAAATTTAAAATCATAACTCATAAAAAAGGATATAAAGGAACTTAATAAAATTATAATAAATAAAATAAATGTTCATTAGGATCAAAATTAAATTATTAATTAATATAATTTCTTTATCTGGTACATTAATCACAAGTGGATAACACTTTCATACATAAGGTAAGGGTTTATTCTCATATCTCCATTTTTCATTCAGGTTACACTTTCTATATATTTACCCCAATGTAATTATTTATTATTTTTATATACTTGTTATAAATTCTAATTATATGTTCCAAATTCATGTATCAATATCATTTCATCTTTCTTTTATGGTATAATATATTTTTTATATTGTTCCATTTTCAATTCCTCCCAACAAGCAAGCCCGGTTAAAGGGTGCTTCCCAATTTCTTACCCATTTTCATATACACTCCATAATCTATTTTAATTCACCAATATATTTATAAATTCAATATTTTTATCATGAAAAACTAAATTATCTCATTTATGGTTTTATGTAAACAATTAATACTTTGACCACTTTAAATACACTTATATTTTCTCTCAAACTACACGAAACATGGCCCGTTTCTAAAGTTTCTTAAAAACGCTTTTAACTTTTTTTCACTTTAGATGGATGTCATTTTGTGCCTAAAATATAATTTAATTTTCCTTTCCTTTTATTTTATGTGATATATGTGTTTATAATTTAATTTTATGATAAATACAAATGATTTTATAAAATAACTCTTTTTCCTATATAAAAAAGGTATTTCTCATAAGATTTCCTTGATGATTTAATAGATTATCTTCATCTATTACATTACTATATGTTGAATCTTATGATTAATTGGGATCGATATTTTATGATATCATATACCATGTTTTAATAAATTCTTTATGATTAATTTGATTGTGGATGCGTTATCTTAATACTATTCATCATATTACTCAAAATGGTTAGTGACTATATTTACTGATTGGGGAAAGTTATTTACATTTCATATGTATATGGTGTTTATAATTAACCACATTCATGTGAGGAATTAATTAGACTTATTATGTGATGTGTGGGGCCCTATATATCCCCTTGATTCATCGATAAGTTTCACGAGACCAACCGGATATGGATTTGGCTGAGGCCTAAACAATTTATATTCAGACATCTTAGTCGAGGCCTCGATAGTATGCTTCAGATGTCTAACATTATTAATTACATCATTATGATGTTATTAATTGATAATCCATGTGTCTATTTTACTATTAGATTATACATGGTTAAGTTTTATTCTCATGTGATTATTTAAAGGTCATTATTTATTCATCTATTATTCCTTTCATAATATTCTCAATATTATGTTTTAATTGCATGTGATTTTAGTTATTCACCATTCTTATTGTTTATGTTTATATTGTCTTTCATTTTATTTATTACACTTACTGAGCATCTGATATCACCCCTTTATTATGTTTTATTTTTCCCTGGGATGTGAAGATGTATATTATGAATGACTTATAGGGACAATATTGGATTTTATGGAAAATTCTAATAGAGTTTCTATGTTTTTTTCCTTTCAAAGTATTAATAAATCATTTCATATGTATATATTGTTTATGTTTCACCCCATCCATATGATAAATTCATTGGAATTATTATGTGATGGGTGAGACCTATTATAGCCGCTCGATGCATCAGTAGGCCTCATGATAAAAAATAGATATGGATTTTTCAAGGCCATGACCATTTATTTTCATTTGTCTTGGTAGTGGCCTTGATGGTATGTTTCAGATTTCCAGCATTGTACATTCTATCATTATGATGTTATTAATTTATAATCTATGTGATTATTATACTAGTATAATATCTATGGTTAATTTTTATTCTTAGGTAATTATTTATAGGGAATTATTTATTCAGATTTTATTTCTTCCATAATATGCTCAAGATTATGTTTTAATAGCATGTGATTTTAGTTATTCACCATGTCTTATTGTTTATGTTTATATTATATTTCATTGTATTAAATACCCTTACTTAGCATATCATCCCACCACTTTATTATGTTTTGTTTTCCACCATGATGTGAAGATGTATATTATAAATGAGTTTCATGGATAATCTAGGATTTTATGGTCATTTCCGACAAAGTTTCTATGTTTTTTCTTTAAAAGTTTTAATGTAAAAATTAGGACCCATAGAAAGAATAGTCTCCCCACCTTAACATGGTCATTGAATCCTAGCCCACAAGGTACCACCAGTTGCACCCAAAATTACATGGTCCCCTCCCTAGTTCTCACCCATGGGCCTGAATGGGTCATCTGACTAATGATTGTACCCACAGGACAACGCAAGTTTTTTAGAGTGTGTTTTTTCTCACTCACATACACTCTGGGAAACTTCCCAGATGGTTTCTCATCTGGATCACTAATCCAAGCCAAGAAATATCAAATTTGGAGTTCTAATCAGGTAGGCTCTAGAAAAAAAGGTTCACCTTATTGACATGAGTAATTTCATTTAGTAATTTAACCCTTTATCATTCTGGGGTGTTACATTCACCCCCCCCCCCCCACACACACACACACAAAAATTTAGGGTAGAAAGTATTCGTTTTGGACCTTACAACTCAACCTAGGTGATTTCACAACACTTAAGTTTTAGTTCCTCCTCTGATATCAATGTAACAATTGGGCCCCACTAAGAGCATAGGCACCCTGCCTTAACATGAATGTCGAATCCTAACCCACAAGGTATCACTGGTTTCCCCAAAAACACATGGTCCCCTCCCTAGGGCTCCCCACGTGCCTGAATGGGTCCTCTAACTAATGACTATCCCCATAGGCCAACACATGTTCTTTTAAGTGTTCTTTGTTCTCACTCACACACACCCTGGGAATCTTCCAAAATGGTTCCCCAACCTGGTCACCACTTCAGGCCAAGCATGCTGTACTATGGAGTTATAATCATGTAGGCCCACATAAATAAAGTTTAACCTTGTTCGCATGATTCATATCATTTATTAATTTAACCTTTTATCATTATATGGTGCTACAAGTTATTCACATTAACTATGAAAAACAATTAACCCAAAATTTTAAATCTTTTACCCAATTTCTTGACACAATGAAAAGTTATATCCTCCATCACATGACAATACATTTCAACATAATAAATCTTGTGTATTTTTGAGAAACCTTGAGAAGCTAATAATTTTATATATCTCATAAATTTATTATTTTTGTCTCACTTTATAATAATATGAAACATGTTTAATCCCTTTAGGGGTTTTCACAATTAACCCAAAAACCTCATGTTTAATAATAATTTCAAGTTTATATTCAATTACAACATTTAATTTATCCCAATATAGTCTATCATGAAATTTATAAAATTATTTAGGTTATTTAATCTCATTAATAATATGATGTTCCAAAATATAATAATATGTGATTCAATAATAGTCTCTACTCAATTATAAAATCCTTTAGTGTTAATAAAATTATTAAAATTTCTTTCTAATAATGGCCATGTACTTCAAGTTTGTTGTTTTGTTGAGGAATGTTATGATTAATAAAATTTATATTTTCCTAAATTTTATTAACATTATTAACCATCATGGGTTCAGTTCCTATCATATGATTATGATTTTAATCTTTTGAACCAAGTGTTCTAACATGCTTTAGGTGTGGATTATAGGTATTGTTGTTTAAATAATTAGATTATTCTTTTTAAATATTTATTCTAGTAATTGCATTTTTAAAAGGTTTGTAGAATTTTGTAACCTATTTTGAATCATTAAATTCATTAGGAAATTGATTTTATAAATTTCATAAAATGATTTCCTTTTTAATTTTTATATTACTCATATTTTTATGATGATCAAGATGTAGTAAAGATTCTTTTTCTATGATATTTCTTTCAAAGTCAATTGATTTCCCCCATTAATATTAGAAAAAAATAATCAATATAACAATAAATGAATATTTTTTAAAATACATCTACAATAATTTTTTCAAAGTAAATTATAATTTAGGGAGATTAAAATCCAACGTAAATTCCCAACATACTTTGGGTTCTCATTTTTATTCATTATTGGGGTGTTACTAGAACATATACAGCATCACCAAATTTCCTTAAATGTGAAATATTTATTTCATGACTATAGTCTAGTTACAAGAGGTAATATTAATAATATATTTATGATCATATTTTAATCCATGTCATCGTATGCAAAATTATATGTGTGTAATGCCCTGAAAATTTAAAAAGAGTGACTTTTTATTCAACAGTATGTATGACACACAACACAAAAAGTATAAAGGAATATAACCTATCAAGAATTTATGGTATATTTAATATCTTAAAATTTTTAATATATTCTATATATTTAAATGAACACAACAATAAGTTATCTTGTGTCTCATGCAACAATGACTTTCTTTGATGACTTTCATTACATCCAAAACCGAATTTTACCGAACAACAATATATTATTAAAATATTATTGTTTAATGTAATAAGATATAACCTATATGTTAAATTATAGGTTATTAATAGTATTAAATAACTTATGATAATATATTCTCTACACAAATATAATATGAATTCATTGATTACCAATCAATTTTAAATGAAAATCTAAACCAATTGAACATAAAGGATATATTTTTATTTGTATGCTCACAAAGGTGTTTTATTCAAATAAATTTAATTAATTAAAATTAATGAATTATATTAATGAATTATATATGTTATATATTCAGTAAATGTTTTCTATATTAATCCAATTGGTTTTATAGTCATAATATGAGAACAAACCCAATTTTATGCATAAAAACCTATATTTTTATAAAGGGACTTCTACCGCCTTTTAATGGGGAACCTATTTTAAAACCAATTTTTAAAAATTCTATAAATATAATAAAAAAAAAATAAACTTCATTTTTTAAATATAAACTTAAAATTTTAGTTAGTGTTAATTTTTGGTATTTTTCTATGAAGTTTCATTTTTTAATGAATAGTGAAAAATACTGAATTTTAATTCAAAATTACTTTTTCATATAATTTATTTATAAGGTAAAATCATATTTATTATTGGTTTTAAAGTATAATTAGATAAATTTTATAACAATTAATCCAATTTATTTCATTTTAATTAAATTCACTGAGAAATTGGATATAAAACTTAGCAAACTTTTGAACAGTTTTACTTTAAAAACATGCACTATTACCCCATCTATGAGATTAAATTTAAATTAATTTCTTCCACTTATGTGATTAAAATTTATAAAAAAAGAATAATGATTTTTAATAATAATAATATATAATTTATACTAAGTTAAACTTATTTTTTACAAAAAATATTAGTGAAAGTAATTAAAATTAAATACAGTGATTAAGAGGGAAATTAGCTTAATAAGGGACTAAAACTAAAACTTAAGGCCCAAAATGACCTTTCAACTTGTCAAAAATAACTTTTATGTTCATATTTCTACCCTATACTCCATTTTATCTACTTTATTTCCTTATTTTATCCAATTTACATGGGAAAATCCTGGGTGGAATTCCATTTCCAAAAATTTACACGAATGCCACTCCTCCACTATAAAAAGGAAATAAACCTTCCCATTTATTCATGCCTCTAAAACCATTTGTATCACCCTAAATATTTTCAAATAAACTCCAAAAATTTCTACCCTCATCTTATATTCCTAACCTTGGGAATAAATCCAACCAATGAATTCTTTTGGTATAAACTAAAAGGAGTTACCTGAAAATAAGGTAACATTCTTCAACGATCATATTTTTTTTAATTTACTTATCCACCCCTTAAATACCACTTATATAATTACTATATAATAACATAAGTATCCTAAATATAATTATATGTTTCTATTATAAGTTTTTAACCAACACTTACACATACTTCCCTCTAATGGGTAATGAATATACTGATTTGTGTACGGTGAACTATCTCCTCACGAAACAATGATTATTCATTCTTCCATTACCACCTCTTGTAGTCGGAATTATGATGAAAATAATATTTATATATGATATATTATATTTATAATGTCCTTATTCTTATTTAATTTTTATGTAAAACATACCTTCACATTTTCCATTTGGTGGGAATATGGTTACATCGTTTGTGGAAGTGTGGACTACCGCCTCCAAAAATCGATGTTATTCGTTCTCACTATACATGTAATGTATAAAGAATAGGTTTGTTAAAAAAATTAAATATATGAAATAAATATTATAATGTAATTATAATATAAATATAAATATTTATAATTTACTTTTTATTCTTTTAAATATGGAAATGAAATGAAAGTAGTGTTCATGTTTATGAATAACCTACCATCTCCATGAATGATGCATTTCATTTCCTATCTCCAAAATTTATAGACCATATAAATACATATATAATGAATATATATGATAATTAAATAATTTTTTACATCATTGATATTATGAAATCATGATATAATTAATAATAACAAATTTAACAAGTCAAAACATACTCACAAAACTGGGCAATTAACTCACAAAATAGTGAAAATAGTGAATGATTATTAACAAACGGGTAATAATATATTATTATAAGATCATATATGATATAATAAATATTAGTATGGTTATTTTATAAGTATTTTAAATGTTTAAAACTTGTATACATGAAGTTAAATGATGTTCACCCTAAAGGAAATGCAAGGTAAGGTATTATTGTCTCTCTTTTCTTTCTGTAAGGCATACAGAAGTTTCACCACTTAATTATTTTTTATGGTGTATATACTACCCATATTTTATTTTATATCATAAATAAATTTATATTCATGATATTTAGAGTTTCATTTGAAATTATTTCTTTCAAGGGGATTATAATTCAAAAAGTTACCAAAGTGGTAAAAAATTACATAACCTGATTCCTTTTCATTGGGTTATATTACATCCTTGTTGTCATTAATATTCTAACATTATGTCTGTAATAACTTTTCACAATATATTGTTGTATTATTCTTTTTTTATGTGAATTTACATTTTACACACATTATATATTCATTTATTCATTATCACATCAATGTTATGGTCTTTTCAAGGGTTTACTTCATAATCTCATTTTGTTCAAGATTATGTAAAATTAAATTTACATCAGAGGAAATTATTGGATAATTTTTTAATAAATCATTTAATTTTCATATAATTTGGTTATTACTGGTTTTTTTAGTAATAGATTAATTTTTATACTATTTGGTACACAAAATATTTTAGAAAATGTTTTTAAGAAAACCCAACTTCATTTCTCTCTTGGGCCGGAGACTTATTTTCTCTCAAAAACATGTTTTATAAAAATGTTTTAAATTTTTTTTTAACATTTTAAAAATAATTTGTAAAATAAATTTTTACCCTTTCTAAAATTTTTTATGTTTTAAAATTTATTTGAAAATAAAATCTTTTTCAAAAGGTTTTAAAAAATTGATATTTTCATCAAGAATGTTTTTAAAGTTATTCTTATATTTAATAAGTGAAAAAACCCTTATTCTTACTCCAATGGGTATATTTAATATTTATATCATCCTTATTATCTATATGGAATGATTATTATTAATTTCTCCTAGGATAGTTTTGGCATTCACTTGCATGATTTCGTTTTTAGTCTTCTTGAAATATTCAATTTCCTATGATCATTGAACATTGAATTTAACCTAATTATCCATATCATTTATCATGGATATGTTCATTTCCTAAACCATATAAAATTTTTTATATGGTTTTTACTTTGATAGTTATTTTTTTATCTTGGTAAATATTGATAAATCCATATCCTTTATTCAATACGGATATTTTATAAGGCACATTGTTTATGAATTAAATATATTATTAGATAGTTAAGGAATGATTTGGATAGGTTCAAAAATGTGGGGCCTAGTTATAGATAGCCCCTCGATGTAACGGTATTATCATGGGAAAAAATATTTTAAGACAAACCTTTTGAGTTTGTTTCCAAATAATATTAGTTTTAAACTCTCTTGTTAAAGGTCTTGATAGTAGAGTTAAGGTTGGAAAAACCAAATTGGTTTTTAACTAGTATGTTTTAAACCATCTTGTGAAAGGGTTTCACGGTAATTGTTCCATGTACCTAGGAAACCTGGTGTCTAGTAATTAAGAATTTCTTTAATTTAGATTTATTTATTATTATCCATGAGATTTTTTATTTGAAATTATCTATAGATGCATTTAATTCTCAGTTCATTAATTAAATGGTATGTGTTTTATGTTATATACCTTGACATATTATTTAATTACTTCCTTCATAGTTATTGACTACATGACATGTGTTATTAGTTATTTACCTTTCCATATTTATTATTATCATTAATTCATTATTTATTCTGCTTTACTTTACCCATACTGATCATTTTAACTCACCCTTATTATTTTTCCTTTCCCTAGGATTCTTTAAAGTGTACTAAGAAATATATGCAAGGATATACTAAATGGAATAAAGTTACTATCCTCAAATAAAAAAAATTATGTTGTAATTAGTGTATTCATTTGTAAAATAAAACTCATGTATGTATCTATTTTACCAATACTACTAAACTCTTTAGTAATTCAGGATTTGATTCCTATAATCATGCCAATATAATTTTAGTAGACAGCAGCTCTGGGATTTCTTGGATCGAGTCACTATAATGTGCCCATGTCGAACTGGTAAATAGTATTTTTATCAAAATTAGTCTACTAAGAAGTCATAATCACTTTATAAATGATTTAGCTATACCATTTTGAGTACAAACATGAGTAACAATATGTTAAATATTTATTGTAATCAACATAAATTTATTATTGAATTATAGTGATGAATATTAAATAGAATTGTCATATAGATTATTCTTAACTGAGTAAAATGAGAATTGTGACCTTAATCTTATTATTTGGAAAAATAATCTTGAAATATCTAGGTTGTCACTGGATAATAAGTACACATTTGACCATCTATTAGATAAATTAATAAAATTCCTAAAATTCATATATAGTCCACATGGTACCTAAATTGTACTATATGTATCACCATTTATTCTTTTCCACAACATAAGGGGTTTAGTCCTAAATTTTAACAGTAATGGTCTTATAATTAATGTTCCTTGATAACAATCATCTTATGAAAAATAATTAGGTGAAATAATATTTTTACCAACCAATGGATGACCATGAATATATTTAATAATATTTTTCACCATAATTGATACTGAATAAACTAATGGATCATGGCCTAAAATGAATATATCTAGGTCATTAACATTATATTTCATTATTTTTTATTTTATTATACATATATTTACATGGTACATATCAGAAGGAAACCTTGAAATTTTATGTTGTATTAATTTTTTATCATTATTAATTTTATTTATATAAAGGTGTTTTTTATTTTTCCAACTCTACTAGGGATCCACCTGAGTGAACCAACATCAACAATAAATAAAATATCTAATCCCACCTCTAATAGCGTAAGGGATAGAGACTATAACTGAGGTATTCTCACAATGACATAGGATGAATTATATATATATATATATATATATATAACCTATCACCTATTAACACGCATCTCTATCCACAATGTAATAGGATATATTTATAAATAATGAAAAAGATATCATGAATTTATATTATATTACCATATAAATACATCGTGTGTAGCATAAAATTCTGTAAATTGATATGATAGATCATGTCGGACACATGAGGTACAATGAAAACTAAAAAATAAGAAAATAAAATTTGATCTCCTCCATAAAGACTCCAAAATTTACACCATCAGGTCTCTAGTCCTTCTATATCATCTGATAACATTTCCAACTACACCTATTGATCTATATGAACACATGTTTTTAAACATGAAAGTATTCATGAAGGGGTGAATAATGAAACCTTGTATTGTAATCTCAGGTAGTGACCTGACCCCCACATAAAACTAAAATTAAGTTCATGCTTATGAAAATAACTATATACATGATAGGGGACATGTTCCAATTGAAAAATTCACCAAATTAATGTCATCCAAAGGTAAATCTATATATGGTTTTCATTTATGCTCCCAAAATAATATATGAGAAATAAGTAAATTTTCCTTAACTCAAAATAATTGCATTAATATTCTAACTATAATGGGGGCCATACCTTTCCATGGGAATATGAATTGGCTAAGGGAGTACCAACTATGTAGATTGAGAACTTGTATCTCATAGAGGGTATATACATTGATTTAGGGTGTAGAATCCTAATAGATGGAGGACCCTCACCCCATCTCTTGGACAAGTACGTTACATAATTAATCACATGAGTGGTGTGTTACTTCTCATTAATATAAAAATCAAGGGATTACTCGAGCCCCATACTCTAGATAGAGGACCTACTCCTTGACCACTAGAGTAATACCTAACTCCATCAAATATATGGGGTGCCCCACACCTTATAGATGATAAGTCGATCAAGGGAGTATGTAACCCTACACCTACTCTGAATACTTTTCCCCTCTATGTTCACATCAATGAGTGGGATGATAGGGAGAATAATTTCTTAAGTGTAATATTTAATCTCACCCTTGATCAAAGGGTGAGGAATAAAAAGTTACCTATGTAGGGAATCAAGTTTTTTTAATAAATTCCTATAAATATTTTTAATAGTATTTAGAAATGTGGTCACAAAGAAGGTTCATTTTTATTGGTGACATGGGTCTTCAGAAAATATATAAAATATATTATATATTATATTTAGATATTCACATTAAAATAATGTGTATCTTATAAATAGAGTCCCTAATTTAAATTATGATGTCATGGTTGTGTTGAGAATCAATGTCTTTTCCTTGGAGATGTATAATTTTCATGTTTGGGGTTTTAGTCTAAAATATAAATTTTGTTTGTTTTTAATTGGATTACTATTTGTTGACATCCTTAACCTAATTATTCATATGAATATGTTTTTATAATATTTTTCATGGTATTTTCCATCAAAAATGGGAGAAAACCCTAGAGTAGATTAGTCATTTTTCTTCAAGAATTGAAGGATAATTCTTTATGGTGGTGATGAAGGTAGTTATGAATCAAAGTAGAATTATTTTAGTGGTGGTAATTTACCATTTATGTAGGTAAAATTTCAATTTTATGTTTTCGTCATCCTTTATGTGAATAAATCAATATTATATCATGTTTTATTAATTTAATATCTAACTTGAAAAACTTGACTATGAACCTCAAATAATTTGGGTCCTTGAATTCCCATATCATTCTAAAAATAATTTTGATTTTAATTTCATTTTCCATCGACTCGCATGGTGAAGAATATGATAATTACCCATGATCTTCACATAAAAATTTTAGTTGATTTCAATCCCGCTTTCAAATGTTAATCATGGTATAGTTTATTGATAGATTTTTTTAATTCATTATTTATGTCTTTCCAAATCATTGGAATTGTCTCTACCCACCCACCCACCCTCCCATGATTATATTAATATTAATTTAAATTTTAACATTATTTTTTATAAACAAATTTCTTGGATGTCAACATTTTTATTCATAGTGCCTTCTTCCTATTTTATCTTTTTCAATGATCATACTTCATAATCAAAGAAAATAAAGACTAGAAATTAAATTCCATCCACTAAACCCTATCTATTTCCCCTCGTTTCCCTATTTCACATGACACAATCATTGATAAATATTTATAATAGGAATAATTTCATCTTGGAAGACTAAAATAGAAAGTATTGAGTAATATCTAGTTACAGTTGTTATTGTAGTCTAGAGAGAGACATGGAAGAGCAAGAGTTCAAGGTTTGTATTTATCTTAGAATGTGATAGAGTGGGTATAATTGAAACAAAATAATAAAATAAACCCTAAGTAACTCAAATATTGAAGATGAATTGACAATATAATTTGTAGTTCAGCAAATATATGTTGTGTATGTCACATTCTTTGGTTCTAGTTTTTATGAGTTTTTATTAATATCACATGACATGTGACTATGATGTACATGATATATATGTTTTATACCATGATTTTAAGGGTTTCATGCAGAATTAAATATTTCATAGGGTGTGACTATGGGCTACGCACAATTTATAGAAGAAAACATGACTCAGCGTGTATCTGAGTGTAGTCTAGGAAACTAGTGTGGCCCCACACACCTTGTGTTCCATCATACATGTCTAATACCTCATATGAACAACACATACTCATGTGGTAGTTTAAACCCAACTAGCCCATAGTCCCCACTATCATGTATACTAATGGAACACATCGTGTATGTTGAAATTTAATGAACCTTTCATGGGGTGAAAAAAATAGTATTTTTATAAACTTCTAAAATTGAGCACAATGGATAACAAAATTCATCTCCCAAGAGATTTTTCCAAACAATCACTATCCTCTTCACTTATGTATATTTTTTATGTTTTTAATTTAATTAAATAAAGGTTAAATAGTGGGGGGTGTGGTTTGATAACATAAAATGAATGAAATAAATAAAAACACAAGGGTTAGAAAGAATGAAATAGCCTTAGGTTTGGCTACATAGATTCCTTCATTTTCAATTTTGATTGTTAAATATTCATGTGATGATCCAATAAATATAATTCATGGATCACATTCCCCTACTTAGATTGTGAAATCCATTTCCCTTTTCAAGTTCTCTAAAGTATACTAAGTTTACATCCTCAATAGTGTTAAGTGATAAACATACCACAGCTGTAAAAAAATAACCACTCCCCGCCTAGTCCCATGATATTTTTTTCATGACTCATCCCACTTCATTCTATCACATTTTTAGTTATCCATTTAATCCTATTAAACATAAAATGGTAATGAAACCTCTAAAAATACATATTTAATCCATTTTCATATTAAGATCAAGAATAATTCTATAAAATTAAAACATGTATATTTTATATATTTAATATAATATATGGTTTATTTATAATGTAAACTCATATTAAAATAATATAAAATATGGATGAATCACTCTCCAATACTTGAATTGTTCCTTCTCCTCAATGAATGTCTCCCAACAACTATATTCACATATCATATATTTTATATCATGTTAAATCTGTAATCAATGATTATTAATTGTTATATATTTAAGAAAATATCAATATTAACATGTAAGAACTTTTCAATTCCATCTCATTCAATCTCCTTACCTCACTTCCAAATTTCATAAAAATTGATTCATTACTATAAAATTGATTAGATAAAATCATTTTCCTCTTATTCATTCAAACTTAGTTTCCAACTTCCCTTTCATATCTATTAATAACCAAGCACTTATTCACATAATTTTACTAATATATTCATGTGAATAGAATTTATTCAATAATAAATAAAAACATATCTGAAATAAAGTCATTTAAAACATAAATAATCCCCTATGATTATTTTTCATAACTAAGAAGTGGAACAAATGTTTCAACAAAAAAAAATTGAAATTTTTATTTACTCATATTTATGGTTTTTTATTTCCCACACGCACACTGTGGTTTTAGGAATTCTTAGAGACTTTAGATTGGATATCAGCTACTCAAACTACTTAAATTTAAATTAATTTATCTCATTGTTTTTTTATTAAGGATTATTTGAATTGTTATTTTTTCTATCAAGTGATTCACTCAAATTCATGTTCATTGATCAAATGTATAGACATAAAATTATGAGCCACTTAAATCATTTTTCAATTAAGATTAATTTTTAAATTTTTAAATAATACAATCCATATTTTCAAAATTATTTATTTCTCATAGAGAACTTAAGAACAGTATATACTCATGTAGAAAAAATCACTCAAACACATTTTTAAAATAAAAATCACACAGACTATAACATGTTGAAAATACCCAACAATTGAATTTCACTACCCCATTTAATGAGAAAAAATAAAAATATAGGTTATAAAAAACTAGTGAGATGGATAAATACAACTATGTTATTTTGGACTAGTGTCTTGAGTTAATATATTATCCACTGGTACAAAAAATAACATAAATAAAGAAACATGATAATTTTATTAAATGAAAATTAAAATGAGAAAGAAGAAGAAATAGGAGTCTTAGATAATACTCTAAGTGGTGTGGTGTTTATAATTCCTATAGCTAGACAATTTATTGGTCATCCCAAATCTGAAGTTGGATAGGGTTTATGTGATTTGAACCACCACATTTTATTTTTCCCAATGTCTATAAGAAAACACTAAGAGTAGAGATCCCCAAGTGAATAAATAATTATCACAAACCATATAATAGTTATATAAAAGAATTGATGTTGTAAAGGTAAGATTTTAAAATGACACTCTTTGTTATCTGTCATGGTGTCCTTTTTTATGTGGTATGTCTAATACCCAAAGATTTCATAGTAATTTATTTTCTTTAAAATAATTCAATAGCTTTCGCTACATGCAACACCGAGTTTGAGCGCACCATGACATACAAAACTAGTCGTTCAAAAGTGGTTATGAATATTATTTACTGAATTGTGAATTTTATATACTCCATATAATTTTTGAATCCATATTATGGGTTTCTTATACATAATATAAGAACAAATTCATTCTTTTAGAAAAAATAATTATTTTTTAAAAAATGCAATTTTACCAACTTCTAATGGAAAACCCTTTTAAAAAAAATATTTGACACTTTTATTTATTAAATTTAATGAAATTAAATTCTTATTTATAATTGTGACATAATAATTTATTTTGAATAAATTTTTGGTACTTTTTTGATAACTCTCATATTTTGATGAATATTGAAAAATACTAAATTTTAATTGAAAACAACATTTTGAATCGAAATAATTTATAGGGTTAAATTATGAATTTGAATGGTTTTGAAGTATAATTAGATTATATTTTTATCATTTAATACAATGTAGGTCATTATAAGTAATTTCACATTTAAAATTGACATAACCACATGTCAATCTTTTGATAGTTTTTACTTTTTAAAAACCCACTTTTTGGTTTCGACAACGGGAATTAATTTTCAATTAACTAATAAAACTTCTATGTTTTTAATTTATTAAAATAGAATTCATTTTTTAATTAATAATATCAAAATTATCTTAGGGTGAATTTTTGGGTATTTTTCTGAAAACAATCAATTTTTGATGAATGGTGAAAAACACTATGTTATAGTTTAAAACTGCATTTTTATTTAAATAATTATTTATTTTATTTAAATTTATTTTAAGTCAAAATAGATATATAATACCTATATAAGTTCAATTTAATTCATTGAATTTATTTTAAAATAAAATTAGATGTATACAATTTTATTTAACTTTTTACCGTCTTTTACCCACCTTCTAAGAGAATTTGAAAATTTGCATAAAACCAAATTTTACCACTTTTGTGAGTTGAATTAAAAAAATATAAGAGACATGGTTGACATAAGTAAGTAAAATTTGGTTCAATAAGATGAAAATAATTTTTGTTGAATCGTAACTTTTGACATTAATTTACCACGGTTAAAAGTAAATATAGTAATTAAGGGTAAAAGGATATTATAATTACCCTAACACATGTCCTAATTCTATTGGATAAGTTTAATTTGACAAAAAACAACCTTAGGAATAAAATATGATCCTCTTTGGTCCACTTGGATTAGATTAAGACATTTATTATTATTTTATTTAAAGAAGAGTTATAAGAGTTAAATTCAAAGTTTAATAACTAAAACATTTTTAATATAGGGTTATACATAAGATAAATTCGAATATAAATATTAATTATAAATCTAAAAATATTTCAAACATAATGGTATTTTATTTATAATTTTTAGACATTAAATAATTAAATTTATTTATGGCGCAATGATGATGCACTAATTACCTTATTAATGAATGATTAAAATAATTGATATTATAAATATCCAAATAAATATAATTTGATACTTTTGATGAATTCCACTAATTTTATAGGATAATATGACATGTTAGGGTTGATTAAATAATTCATGTTTTGAATTAATCATGTTATTATGATTTTCACAAAAACCAAATACTAAATAATGTCAAAATTGACATAAATGAGTTTTTAAAAACAAATACTATATTATTGTTTGATATAATATTTCTAAAAATCTAAGGTTTGTAAAAAGAGATTAAATAATATTATATATGTCATTAAAAAACCACTTGAGGTTCTCTTTAAATTTTATAGTATGTTTATTAACCATGTAGTGTAAGAATACAAGAAGACACGGTAAAAGTTAAACTATTTAACTAAGAGTTAAATCTAAACGATAAGGTTAAAATGGTAACATAAAATTGTCTAAAACCTATTGTTTGAGAGGTATTCTACCAATCCCCACCTTATCTTAGAAATAAATCATTTTGGAGCCATTAGAAACCGAAAATGATTTTATTATAAAATAATATTTCAAGGTTTTCCTAAAGTGACCCTCACCTCTCTTATAAAAAGGTACTTCCCCTTCTCTTAATTTCACACCTAAAAATCCATTTGTATCGGCCAAACCCTACCCAAATATCCTCCCAAATTCCCTAAAATAAACCTATAGTCCTTACTTGGATTATAAAGCCAACCTAAGGATCCCTTTTGATCAACTCCAAAGGAAACACCCGAGGAAGAGGTAATAATTTCACCACCCTCTATCAAGTTCTTTTCTTCTTCCACTTCCTCTTTATTTTTTGATTCCATACCAAAATAATAAATCCAGTACCTTCTACATGCTGTTATGTTATTATAAATATGGTACAACCATATTCTTTATTCTATCCATCCTATAAATGACAAGTCACCATACGTGCGTACGTAAGGCTTACCGTCTCCACGTCGTGGTGTAGTTAGTTATTCAGACACTTCATTATTTGGATGGGTATAATAATGAGTATAACTGATGTAAATAATAAATATAACATGATAATTATTCTTTATATGTGATATAACATCCAATTACATATGATTTCACCATCAATATAATGATATTTCCGCTCGTGCATACGTACAGATTATCGTCTCCATGAACGCGATGAGATTCATTCCCCATTGTAATCATTCAATAATAATTTTCATTTTATTATTAAAAATAATGTTTATAAACATAATATCATTCTGTATATGAAGCAAATACATCATATCCATAACAAACATGGCTTATGTAACCAAGCATATAAAGGAAAACAAATCAGTTAACACTCGAAACGATGATACTACTGAAATATTATTAACAAAGAAATATTAGAAGATCATATATGATATCATATTTATGTATTTGGTTCTTTTATAATTTAATAACAATTATTTAACCATTATAATTGCGGTTAACCTACCCTATACTAAGGAAAAGTACAAGGTGAGGGGTTTCTTATCTCACTTTTAATTCCATGAGATTTCAATTGTTCGCCACTTATTTATTGCATGTGGTGTATTGTGTACTGCCATATGATATATATTATCATGATTAAATTTATATTAATGTTATTATATGATTAATTTGGTGGTTATTAACTTTTTTTCATACGACTCGATTGATTACAACATGGTAAGGGGTTTTTATCTCACTTCTTATATCTATGAGATTCATGCTATATTGCCACTATTTCTTTTTGTGTGGTGTATGTACTGCCCATGATTGTATTCCTTATATAATATAATTTAATTTATGTGTATTTAAATATTAATTTTATGATCCTTATTTCATGGGGTGTATGTTTCGTAAGTCACCAAATCGGTAATGGAATTTCTAATTTATATTTCTACTCATTGGGGTTTACGTAAACTTCATTGATTATTTTACTCTAAGATTATGTGTGAAATCACTATTTATTTATTTATGTAGTAATTTACACTCCACTTTGTTTGGATATTCTTTTGATTCACATAATAACTCCATTGATAAATTCTCAAGTCATCGATATGAACTTGAAAAGAGTAATCTTAACTCAATTTTCATTCATTGAGTGAAACATCCAAGTCATTGGTGTTGTTGTTACAAGAATATGTGTGAATTTCCTCTGATTTTTTTAAAATTAATATCCAATCATATTTAGTATATTTATATTATTCACACATAATTATGTTATTGATTTATCCTTAACCTAAGGATATGGTCTTTATAATGGATTTCATCTCAACTTACATTCCATTGAGACTTCTTTGTTGTTATGCACCAATTCACTTTTATTTGGTGTATATACTGTACTTTGACATAATATATCATTAATCCCTTTATTCTCATGATATTATTAAGTTTTTATTACATCAATTATTTGTATTCAAGAGTCTCTCATTTTGTTAGGAACTCTAACTAAAATACCATTTTAAATGTTTTAGAAATTTATTCTTCTAAATCATTCTCATTAATGCCCATGTTTTAAAAATGGTTTTAAGGATTTATTCATATGGACATTAATGTTTTCAAATTAAAATTCCTTTTATAAGTTTCAAATTGTTATGGTACACTTTGATTCAAAAATCTATTTTAAACAGCTTCTTGATAAATAGTGATACTTTTAAATGTTTTCAAAAAAGGGGGATATTCCTCTCAAATAGTTTTGATGATTATTTTTATCTATGTCAATATCATTCATTGTTATTTATTGAGATTAATTTATTATAATAAAATCTTCCATATTTTATTTAATGAGTTATGTTTGACTGTAGATGTGCTATTTTTATATCATTCATGGTTTATGGTTAAAGTATTGACATTTTGTATTCTAGTTTAATATGAATGTTTATGTTATGTTTCAAAATTTCTGTATGTGGAATGAATTGGATTTTTTAAGTGATGGGTGGAGCTTGCTATAGCTCCATGATGCATCAGTAGGTCTCATGAGACAAACTAGTGTCTTGGCAGAATTCCTTGACAATATCTTATTTTTAGTCTTGGAACAAGGCCTTGACTATGTGGTTATGAAGTCTGGCATTATGCATTCCATCATTATGAAATTGGTTGTTTATATTAAATGTGATTATTATAATAGTAGAATATCCATGTGAATAAGTAAATGACATTATTTGATTTATCTTTTCCATATTATGTTAAATTTTATGTTTAAAAGGCTTTTGTTCTAGTCTTATACAATGCCTTAAATTTTTGTACTTATTTATGACAGCTTTCTCTATATTTTTATCCTTACTAAGAATATGAGCTCACCCCTTTCTTATGTTTTATTTTTCCTAGGATTTAAATAAGTATATTATGATTAACCTGCAGAAATAGGCTAAGGGATATAAGAGTGTTTAAATGGGACACAATGTTGTTTTTTCTATTTCATGATGTAATGTAAAACTTATGTATGTATCTAGTACTTCAAAGGATACTAAACTGATCGGTCTTTCGGGACATGATTCCTTATATCATGCCAATTTTATGTAATAATTCACCGATTTTGGGTAACTGGGGTCGGGGAATTACAATGTGCATGTTAATATTGAGGAGGAAATCTCTTCACCAAAGGCTCCTCAAGATCTTCTTCTACCAACATCATCCTTAAATTGATGGAAAATTATTCTTAATCCTCAACACTATCAATTGATATGAATGGATCATCCACATATGTATGGAAATAATAAATATAGTTAAAAGTAAATTAATAAAATGATGAATTAAATTAAATGAAATCCAAGGGATGTATTACTCTCTTAAAAGGTTAATCAAGGATCTCTTGTTCTATTTAGAATATATCTAGATTGAATATGGATTATTTGGGTTGTAGATATTTTTTTCTCTTAATCTATAGTATATCTTCAGAAATTTAAGGTAAAGGTAGTGTATCTTATTATCTCATTACTACTTGTGGTTGAAATTCTAAAAAGTAAGCAAATATATCATTAAATTCCTTCACTAAAGATTTAATGAAAGTGTGTTCAAGGTCCTACTTTATATACTTGATGAGTTATTTGAATACCTCTTCCTTGTAGTTTTATTTTGAAACCCCTTAATTTTCCATACACTTAGATCCACTATTTCACTAATGGTAGGGGTGATCCCGAAGCATATTCCATTTTTTAAAATTTTAAATTTTCTGGAAAACTAAGAGTAGATTATTTTCAAATTTAAAGAGAAACAAGTGATCATCTCAACTCCCCCTAAAAATCCAAATTTTGATGAATCTGTTATGGGGTACATAGAATAGAATTTTTATAAACTCTTAGAATGTATCACGGTGGATGACCATGGTCATATCATAAATATATTTTAACAAAAAATCACTCTCATATTTACTTATTTATATTTTTTAGTGTTTAAATTATAAGAAATTAAGGGGAATGGTGTAGATTTGTTTTTATGGCGTGAGAACATTAAATGAAGGAATGAAATAAAATAACTCTACATTATACTCCATGGACCCCTTAATTATTCATTTATATCATTAAATATTAATTTGATATTATAATAAATATCATTCATAAACCACCTTCCCCTACTGAGATTGTGAAATATAATGAACTTTTGGATGGAGAAAAGGGAGGGAGGGTTGATTTGGTGGGGAATGTAATAAATCTAAAAGAATGATATGTAAAAGTGGAAAATTGCAACACCAAACCACAACACACCCACTACCTCATAAAAAATGAATTAAAAAATAAAATAAATGAGAAATGGGGATTCTAGAACAATATGAAAACCTCCCTTAAGGACAAAACTCCGGTTATCTACCCACCATCGTGGTCATATAAGAGGCACGGTTGGGGAAGAAATAACAAAAAAAATAAGCTGAAATGGGTAATAAATAAAAGATATTATAAATACAAAAGGTTTTTAAAATGAAATTTCATAATTAATTATAAAAGAAAACAAAAAACACTAAATTATTTCATAGGGTGGTCAAATTCGAAGTAACCAAAAATTTATAAGTAGGGAGTGGTGATGCTTAAATAGTAAAAAGAAGCTCCTTGTATATATATTAGATGAAAACACATGTAATGCAGGGTCGAGAGGTTTTTTCCATGTAGTTACCTTCATGATTATTATATTTTTTATTATATCCAACATTATAATTTTACATTACTTTTTCATGGATTAATTACACATAGAAATACTAATGCTCCATTGCCTGATTTTTCCAAACAAATAAATCATAAATATCCCTTCATGTATAGCATCTCACACAAGGTTTCCACATGTGTTTGTGATGAATATCATGGCCATGGATGATCTTTGGGAATATTCTTATATCATAATAAGTGATCCTGGTCATTTATTGTTTATTTTGATTAGTTTACATAGGGATTGGGTGATTATAGAATCTTGAAATTATATTGGATGGTGAAAGATCTCACATTAGTTTTTAATGATACATTCTAGGCCAATAGATGTTACATAGAGGGAGCATGAGGTTAAACTGTATGGTATAGATGTTGTTCTAGGTGATAAGGATCTATTGTAGTGTTTATGGAATTGTTTTTATGTGATCTATATATCATATTGGTAAGTGGTGATAGTTTCATTGTGTCATAGACATGTTATTGTGTGGTTGACAAATTATGTTTTTGAATGATGGATATATTTTCCAAAAATAGGGTATTATAATGTTTATTACATAGAGATACGTTTGTAACATGCATTAGGATAGTTGACAGTATGTCGTTTTGGATTAAGGATTTATTGGAGATCTAGGATATGTTGGTCAGGGCTCATAATATGTGTTGAGAATCCATGACATACCATTGGGAAGTAATATATGATTCTTTGGGGCATGATAATGTTTTGAAATTCAAATGAAAGATATTAATAAGGTTTTAGGTTATGTTTGTGACTAAAGGATCCTAATTCAACCTAATTTCATAAAAAATATAAACATATAATTTTTAGTTGTCTATTTGATCTCATTAAACACATAATATTAGTAAAACAACTAAAAACCATACTTCAGTCATTTTCACATTAAGCTCAAGAATTACACTAAAATGAAAACATGTTTATTTTATATATTTATTATAATATATAGTTTATTAACAATGTAAATTCATACTAAAAAATATAAAAATATTTATAAATCAACCTTACAAAGAAATTTATATGGTGGTACATGCTCGACTATCCATCGGGGCTTATACACTGTGTACATGAAGTGAATGTGTCATGTACTAGATAGTCCTCATAATTTTTCATAACATTTCACCTGACTATAAAAAACAGACATATAAGTAGTCCAATAAGAGAATTTTTACATGTAGAATATGATATTTTGTATCTCTTCATAATTTAGGGTTAATTTTTCAAGTTATTTAAGTAGATGAGGTTCTTCATATTTATAAAGTCACTGATAGTGAGTGCGAAAGATGTTTGGAGTAGTCATAGGTTCAGTATCCCCTTGATGGAATACCAATAATAGGTCATGGGTTTTTTATACACTTAGTAGAGTAGGTAACCCCCTAAGATATAGGTCATGGGTCTTACACCCATTTAGTAAGAAGCCCACTTGTTCAATGCTCATTTTACATGATGAGGCATGAGTCCTCCACAGGGGTTAAAACCACCTTTACTGATGTATTCTCTTCAGAGAGGTGAAGGTTTACTACTACATTTAAAGACGGGTGTTATATAAGTGAAGGAAGCTGAGTAACTATTTTTTTAAAGGTTTATTAATGTTTAAGGTAATCTATATATTATTAGAATAAGGTTTCTATGAAGATGAATTGTGAAGATTAATTTTCCCTTCTACC
The DNA here is from genome assembly GCA_963277665.1 of Viscum album. Classification (NCBI taxonomy): domain Eukaryota; kingdom Viridiplantae; phylum Streptophyta; class Magnoliopsida; order Santalales; family Viscaceae; genus Viscum; species Viscum album. The sequence goes on along the minus strand of OY728120.1, from coordinate 918,435,630 downwards.
TTTTTCTATATTGCTCCCTTTCAGTATATATGAATTTATACTACTATAAGATGACTTACTATCATGTTTCAAATTTTTGTTTTTAGTTAATCCAACTGGGTATATTTATAATCACCCCTGAAAATGAATCATGTCCACATTTTTTGTGTTTATACATATGAAGGATATTTTAATGGATAATGAAGGTTACAGTGCATAGTAAAAGTGGTAAATCCCAATCCCAATAATAGAAATTCATCAGCTTCTTTGGATTTCTCCTCATAATTAGATGAATAGAAACCCTAGAATCCATGATATAGGATCATCGCATATAATTTATAATTAATTTATATAACTAAATATTTACCATGTATTGGAATTATTTCGTCTTTGACAAATCAGATGATATATTTGGGTCATACTATCATTGTGTTATAGGATTCAAGGGTAAAATCCATATTGTGGGAATTAATTGTGCACTAATAACCTTTGAACATCACTATATAAATAATCAGGTGCCATTACGAGATATTCAATCTCTTCTGTCATCCATCATTGATCGCCACAAGAATTGCATCAAGGATGTGAGTATTCTTATTGTTCTCTCTATTGTCGAGGGTTTGGGAGATGATAATTTCTCTTTGTTCTTAAGAGGATACTAGAGGAAGAGTTCTATAATTCTTGAGAGGGTTCTCTAAAATTTCATCATGCGCAATGGCAGTTAGGATTGAGAATGATATAAATAGGTTTAAAAAGATCTACAGTTAGGGAATAAATAATTTCACATATTCCCTTATTATTCTATAAATCCCCGGAGAACCCCAATTCTAAATAATGTTATTATTATTATTTAAAATTTACCAAAATTGGAGATAAATAAATTTCATTTCTTGAATAAATTAATTAATTTTTGTTAAAATGATATTTAATATATCATTTTCACCAGACTATCAACTCAACCCATCTTTCCTCCTTAGTGTTTATTGAACTTTGAATAATGAATATATAAATAAATAAATATCACTTCATTATTCTTTGATAAATAAATAAAATTATATTCACTAAATTGTGAATAAATATTTATTAAATATTTAACTCACATATATTATCTCAAATAACTAGTAACTAAGTATTTGTGTCCAACCAAAAATGAATAATTATTAAACCACATGTGGTAATAATATGTATTCAACATGTTAAATTGGTATATAATTTAACTAAGTTTATTTATACACTAATTTTGAGCCCCTATAGACCCCTTTCTCGGTGGTATTTGTCATAACCACCTAAATTCCAAGGTTTTCATCTAGAAACATTCCATGGAAACCATAGATAAAGGATTTAATATCATAATAACGTAGAACCTCCTAAAAACATACACTATGTAATGTGATCCCTTTATCTTTATATATCTAATCAAATATGTTTCATACTAGTTTCATTATCCTAGGTGATCAATGTCTCTTTTTTTAACTTTCTGAAAATGAACTTACCAATAGAACATCATGGATATGGACTTAATCAGGTAGTTTCATTCCTATCAAAGGGCCTATAATATCAAATTTCATTAAAAAATGTTAGGGTTAAATAATTTCTCACATTATTCATTAATGTAATATCACTCATGATGAACCCAGCATATCCTACATCATCGTGAGCTTATGTCATCATGATTTTCTTCAATACATAAAATTATGTGACTTAGGATATGAATAAATAATAATATTAAAGTCTAAGGCCCATTACACACATCCATGTATAGGAATATACAATGAAACATATAAATGTGTATTTTCTACTAGTGGGTTAAGTTCTTATAACATCCTTCTCTTGGAGATCACTAAGTATAGACTTTTTGAGAAGAAGTTGCAATGTCTTATGAGCCTCTTACCCTTTATAGCATGTATCATCTGTATTCTTTCATAAAATATCATCTATCCATAAAAAATAATTTTAGAAAACTATTATAGTTCTTTTAAGCCCTCATCGTATCAGGGAACTACAATAACATTTTAGTGCAATAGGTACCCTTAATTTATTATCATGTATAATTCCACGTAGAAGAAAAATCATGATTTAAAAGAACATTATAAATATTAAATACTATGAATATTTGTGTAATCATTTTTTCAAACTAGTTGGTTCTAGGTAACAAACTCCAAAAAACTCTCACTTCCACTAGAACCAACTATTAACTATCTATAGTTAGTATCACATGATAAACATGCTTCTATTGAGATATGGTTGTACCTATTAATCCCACTACGCTACCGGTAGTTGTTCTACTTACCATGACCTCATCACTCTGAGAAAATATATCAAGAGATAATGTCAATAAATATATACTTTTTTATCCCAAACCATACGTTACATCTTGTATAATTTCATAGTAATCATTTATCATAATATTGTTGAATTTTACATTCTAGGGATAATTCTAAAATTTGGAACAAATCGTTGCTAAAATTGCTTCTTAATTTGCATCAGAAATGGAAAATTACTAGGTATAACATAGATATGACAACTACTAGATCTAAAAAGATTTACCTATACATATTACCTTAACCTTACTATGATTGAATATCAAACTAATCTAAATAAGTGTAAGTTTATATCACCTTAAAACTAGAATTCTCATTTCCTTAATTATCATGAAATCTTCCATTTTTTATTTCTCAAGCACTGTCATATAATTATGACTACCATTATGACTACCATTCTATGAAGATATCATGTTCTTATTTTATATTTTCATTTTATTATTTATGAATAAGAAAGATCAAACCTAAGTTAATAACATAGAATCTGAGATAGATTTCCAAAATTAATATTTTAAATATATAGTTTATTACTCACAAGAATACCATGTGATGCTAAAAATAATTGGGGTAAATCGTTCTATCTTGTATTTTTCAATGCCATGTCAACTATATACTATGAATTTTATTTAAAAACCCATTGATATAAGCTAGTATATTATGTTCCCTAGAACTTATGTCCCAACATAATTAATTTTATATAAATTAACATTATTCTTAATTAACATAAGACTAATTAATTATTTTCCATATATTATCAAACATATATGTCTCAAAAAATAGTAGTTATCCTACTAACCTCTTATAAACACCTGAAAATATTTCATTTCAAATAACTATACGATGATTATTATATTTGTTTCTAACTATGAATGGATCCTTGGAACTTTTATTCTATATTGGATTTATTATATATTACCAGCCTTTTTTTCACATCATATAGACATGTTCTACAAATCTACCACCGAGAAATGTCTCCTTAATATTTTATTCCTAATATAATGATAATAGTTGCTATAAAAATTAGAATTAAAATGGTTTTAAGAATGATGTCTTGGTATGAACTGTTGATCTTTATTGTTACCTCACTTATATCATCCATGTATTGTTTTTATTGAATACCCACCAACAATCTTACATCAATAACCAAAATATAAAAAGGATTTTATTGCATGGAATCAAACTATGAATTCATAAGATCTTATCAATCATAGTTTTTGAAAATTACTACTCCCTATAGGATTTATTATTCAAAACAAATATTATATCACCAACCATGGTGAATATAAAATCACCACTAAGGTTTTATCAATCCTACAAAATATGTGTCTTTAAAATAACTCCTCTCACTAACACTTGTGGGGTTTATTGTTTTTTGTCAAATTGTGTATCTGTAGCCATGATTCAACTAAAGTATTTCATGATCCCACTATCTCTAAGATATGTTGTTCCCTAATAGAAATATATGTGTATGATTAATAACTTTTTCTATATTAGGGATGTTAATATCCTTATTAACAATAGGATCACTAACTAAGATGCACTTTTTGTTCTTCATGATTTATAATTGAAGCTTTCACCATTTTTATAAATAGATCCCATAAAAACACCTAATTCAATGACATATTGAGGTTTATTAATATCATAACTTATATGATATCAATTATTCAGTATAGCTAGAATATGTTTAGTTATTACACTGAAATTTTTAAACATATATGGGAATGAATCGTGAAAGGATGCAATAAATTTTTAAGACTCTTTATCGATCTACATTATCTAAAATATGTCAATAAATCTATGTGAGTTTAGTAAACTCCCCCACTATAAATTAAATTATTGATGAATAATTGGTTAATATATACTCTGAAATACAATCTTGGAGGATCCTATATCCTTTATCAAGTGCATTAATTAATTCATTGAGTATTCCAAAGCTTTCTTATAGTAATATCATGGAGTGCATGAATTTACCTCTATATTTACTTTGGAATAATTCACACCACCAAGTTTGAACTAACTCTAGAGGATTTATGGATTAAATTTATATCCAAAGGTTTCTCTTTCTAAGAACTCAAAAAGTGAGTGTGTCGGATACCTCTAACATTTTTAGCACAAAATATTCAAAATATTTTGGATAGATAATAACTTGGAAAATAATGTTCTCCCACAACTAGGTATTACTCCAAATAAATTTTTCCCATTTTCTAAATAAACTTTTTTGGATTAGTGGGATCCTCAAAAGCATGATACTTCCAAATGAAAACTCCAACAAAATACAAACCAACATACCAAGCAGTCAAATATAAAATTCAAAATAAAAAACATCATCGACTGCGCCACAAACTACCCAATAGGATTCAAAATTCAAAAGGGAAATTCAAACTGAGAACTTCACTACCTTATAGCCATCTCAATTCCACCACAATACCACCTTGGGCCACAAACCACCAATCAAGATTAAAAAGTTAAATAGATTCAAAAACATGATCTTTCAATATCTTCGGGCCTAGCGAGTGCCACTCACCACCTCCTACAATACACAGACACTCAAGCATGACGCCTGCCACCGAATCTACCTCATTAACATATCACCATCATCATCAAAAATTACTATCTTCAACAGTATTGGCAGCCACAACCAAACCACCGTCGGTGTGCCGTGAAACACCGAACCATCACCATAGCACGAAAACAAACCCCTTCATCCTCACCACCACCATTGACAATACCCTATAAAAACACCATTGAAACTATGAAAACCCATATCAAAAACATCACCTATGAAGGACATCATCTTCAACAAGGCTCGCTGGAGAGAAATATTTAACAACAGGAAAAATCAAAAGCTTCACTCTCAAGTATACAAAACCCCACTCCTGAAAACTGATGTTCACTCAATAGAACCTCCTGAAACCCCCTCATAGAATAATGCACCATAATGATATGGAATAGGGAATTGAACCAGGGTTCCAAAGGAGAGTTGAGTGGATGATGGTTCAGAAAAGGTCCAAAAAATCCCACACTTATCAATGAATATCTAAAACATTAAGCCTCTGGTGAGAACCACCACAACTTGAATCAGAACTGATGAAAGTCGTGCCTCCTATAGCACCACTGACTGAACAATCAGTACCTCCCAAATCCTCCAGACACCACCAATGTAGACCGACATAGAGGGATATGGAAGAACCATAAGCCAAAGTAGAGATTTTATGGGGAAAGTCTCTACAGAAAATCATGATGATTCCCCGGACTACTGATCTAGATCATGAATCCCCCGCTGGAAAAGAGCACACCATAAAGAGAACACACCTTACTTTTTGTAATTTTTATGCGTACTTCTCACTATTGATATAGGAATAACCCTTTTCTCAAACACTAAGAGAAAAAACTTTACTTATTTGGTTCTTTTATTAAAATAAAAATTTATTAAATATCCAATAAGTGAGGTGGAAATATTACATAATAAGATAAATATATTTATAAGGTAGATTCAACTTATTGCTTCTTCTTTAATTCATTGCAGTTTCATTTCAAATGAACTTATTATCCAATTTGGAATAAAATAGCTACATGTTCACCATAATAACTTGGAATATTTTTCTCTTTGAAATACATTTTAAATCTACCCTTGAATAAAAGTTGTTCATGCTATTTAACCTTTCAATTTTTATATCATTTGCCATAAGGGTTGTGGAAATGAGTTCCCCAAAACTCTTATTTACCTACTGACGCTTAGTCAAAATATTCTTCAATTGTTTATTTGTATTTTTTATCTCTATATAGTATATGAATAAGGATAACCTAGAAGAAAAGGATGATAGTATTAGATTAATGGATAATTTCGTGTCCACTTGGAAGAAAAACCTTTTTAACTGAACAATATACTTTGATATATTGAAGACAAGATAAACAGATAAGTACATCCTTCTTATTTTATCTAGTATATTGTAGTGAAAATATCATTTATCTAAAGCCACTATTTCTCCTTATCAAGAGATAGAAGATGAGATGTCATGGTGTAAGAATCCAAGACCTTATGTTTCATTATCAGTTCTTATAACATAACTAATATTTCAACACAACATACAACAAGAGCATCCTCATGTATATTCTATAGGAATCCATTTCACCTTTGCTTTATCTATGAGGTTTCTTAACATGTATAGGTAATTTCAACACATATTATAAATTTTTCCTATAATATTCCATTGTATGAAACAAATGTACCACCCTTTGAAATATGTATCAGTGAGGACATGGTATGTGTCCTGAATGAATGCAGTGTTATGATGATTTCTCTTTCCATGATCTATATTAATTTAAAAAATATTTTTTCTTTTTTTAGGATTAACAAAATATATGATGTGATAAATTTTATTTATTTATCTCCCACTATTTTTTGGAAACCCAATATCCCTTACCATTAGCTTCAGAATATATTGGTGCATGGATATTCTAGTAGAAGGGATTTATATTCCCCTAATCATATCATAAACAATTCCTAATAAGATATTTGATCATATTTATATAGATATAACTTTTAAATTGTATTAAAATGTGGATCCTTGATCCATTGAGAAGAATCCCAAATCCTAAAATACTAGGATTTGATTTAATCAACACTTTCCTGAGTGTTTCAATAAGTCACACATAGGTTAAAAATATTTAATGTGAAATAGGTTAAGTCAACCCAAAAATTAAGTTAAAACTCTCTGATAATTAAAAGAACCCAGACAAAGGCTAGTTAATAAATTTTAACTATGGTTGTATCTTAACACAAGTAATGGATGGATTTTCTGACTTAATATTTTATTTGAGGTATTTTTATCTTTATGTGTAAATTTATCATTTTATATTATTATTAGCTCATTAATATTAGGTATATTTTACCTAATAGATTAACCATGTCTAGATAAAATTTACACATGATCCAGTTTCATATTAATTCTATATTTCCTGCTTGTTGATTTATTTATTTAATGATAAAGAATTCATAAAAAAAAATACAACTGATAAAAATAAAATAAATAAAGATGCATGATCATATAATTTTCAAATGATTTGTTTATCTATAAGATGAAAAACCAAATCTTAACCCTAGATTTATAACTCTTGGAACCATGCTTGGTTCGAGTTGTATCATTTCACATGTGCTTATGTGTAACTCCAACTACTGGAAAATGGGGTTATCCTCATGGTTCTATACACACGGTTTATAGAAACCATGGGTATATATTTTCTAGATTATATCTATACCCACAGTTTATGTAAACCATGGGTATAGCTTATCTATCCCAATAGTTTTTTAAAAACTATTAAGATATAGTCCCACATTTTTTCCAGCCACCCATGCTCCCCCTTTCACTCATTGAGGCATATATTCTTCTCTTTGGTTGAGTGTGTTATTACCTCACATGAGCGATGACGGATGGATCTCCTCCTCCAGTATTCTCCCTCGAATCAATGATTTACTGATTCTGATCTTATTTGATAGTGAGTTCTAAATCCTTATTCTATTCTGTGGACTATTTTTTCATTTTTGTCTATGTATGAAAACCTATCCAAGATACAGTTAAGTCATGATTCTTCTGAATTAAATGATATAAGTTTCCTTGAGGGTGATGTTTTATTTTTTTTATTTTGGTTTAATGATTGTAATTTTTATGAGTTTCATTTGGGGTGGTGCTTGAATGTTAAACCCCATAATCCTACATCAAAAAAACTGGGTTTGAATCCTTGCAATACCCTTTGGGAATTTATGATGCAACTGGTGAAACAGGCATGACGCAGGAAAGAAATGACACATGAATGATATATGCAAGAGAGGACACATACAAGATGATTCATGCATAACAATACACTAGTCCTTCCATCCATGTTCATGGGCCACTTGGCCTTGGGTCTATAGGCTGTTTAATGGGTCTCCCTCTACCCAAATTTAATGAGGTCTATTATTTCATAATAAATAGAGTCTTCAGCCCCAAATTTAAAAAAAATTTAATTTATATGATCCTTTAGTATTCCATTTTTGTATATTTGTGGGAGATGATTTATTTTTCATTTTATATCCATGATAAGAGTAAAATTATATTCATAAAAATAGTATAAGGTTGGTTTTCTTGTTTATAAACCAACCAATAGTTGTTGAACGAACTAAACTGATTTTTTGTATTATATTCACTCTCCTACTCCACATGTTATTATATAGTTTCATATATTGGGGTTTGGATTGATAAATTGACACAGATATATTGAATTTTTTATATTGAATTTGTTTTAGGACATTAGACATTAGGGATTTGGGTACTAGTTGGTGGGAGTTAGTTTTCAAAGGGAAATATATTCTTTGATGGTTTATGTTATATTATACATAAATATTTATTTGGTGTTTGATTATTTTGGTAAAAATGGAAAACCTAAAACATTAATGAATTGGAATTATGATCTATAATTTGTATACTCCTGTAATGAACTAGGATCATGTGTAACATTTTATGAGTCTTGTGGATGAGATAGTTCACTAGATATATTTTTACCTAGTCTAACAATGGGTGTAATATGATGTTAATTTTATAAATAATTATTATGATTTTACCTTTTCATTGTTATGAATACATGGTGTTGACATGGGTATTTTTCCCTTTGGGGGTTTCCTACTATTATTTTGATGTTATCAAGAATATATACCCCCTTTTGGGCTGGATATTTATATTGAATTTTATAAAGGCATAGTGAAATTTAGTTGAGGTGATGATGAATCAATATACTCTAGAAAAAGGATTCTGATGTGGATCATTTAAAAATATCCTTCATTTTTATTTTTAAAGGTAAGTTGTTTACTAAATTATTATAGGGATGTATTTAATATGGGTTGAAATCATGCACCTCTTATGTAATTAAAATTATTGGTATTGATAAATTTTATTTATACTTATTAGAAGTTATTTTCATGGTTTTCCTTTGGATATTTATTATTATTAATTTCTGGAGATGATTTATTTGGAATCAATTGTTTATAGAAATTGTTTTATTAATTAAAGGAGGTTGATTTATTATTACTGAAGGTTGAGGATCTCATTGATAGATTGCATTGGGGGGGATTCTCTTCTATACATGTAATTTTTTATAATATCCCTATGATGACACTACACTTGATTTATAATATATAATAAATAGATAAATGGTTATATTTGAAAATATGAGTGTGGATTTTTTCTAGGTATTTTTCTATATTAAATAAAATGTTTTTAATGGGAATGTATATTGAAATAAAAAATATTTTAAATTTTTTCATTATTTTTATTACTCACTATCATATAGTTTTGTAACCCTTTACTACTTTTAACTAATGTTTCCAATGTTTATTTATGAGACTTTAGATAATCCAATTAAATGGTTTATTTTCTTTGTTGTATCAAAATGCATAAAATAATATATAAAATTATTTTAATTGAACATGATCTGTCCACTATTTAAGTAATATTGTTATAGAATTTATTGCTTTCATGAAATATATTTAATATTATAATTACATTTGGAATCAGAAATGAATCATTTCCAATTAGAGATGAGAAATTTTTTCTAACATATTTTTTATTTCATTGAATTTATCATAAAACTTTGGGATTCCATATCATTTATTACATTATAGATATATTTTTGTTATTTTATAAATCATAGTTTCTATGATATTAGTATTGGATGATATTTATATTTTTTTCAATTATGTTATATTTTCCATGACATTATTACACCATGTAATTTAGGTTTTGATGTTGGGTGACACATTGTTCTTATTAATGATTAAATGTTTTCCATCATATAGAAAACTGTATTTAATTGGATTAATTTCATATTCAAAACATGTAATTTTTTTAAAAAATTGTTTCATAAATACATATGTATTTAATTGGATTGTGTAATAGTTTTTTCTTATTCCATGTCTTATACTTTTTATGGTTCATTATTTTTAGGCATCACTTATAGAATATGTTGTTTCTCTTATTATTTGTTTTCCTAGCTACTATCATGGTTTTATGAAATTCATATTGGAATTGGTTGTAATGATATTTTTAATTATGGTTCATATTGTTGATTGGAACATTACTTTTTCCTTATTATAGAATGGATAGAAGCTAGATGTTTCATACTAATCTGATTTCAACCAAGTTTTAGAATAATTTGGAAATTTTTTTAGAATTTTAATTTAACGATGCTTTATATAGAGGTCATATATAGTTTCCATGTTATAATTGTATCAGAATACCATAGTTAAGCTAGTAATAAGTTATCCACCATATAGAAAACAATATATCAAAAAAACTATTATGTTTGGTATCACAATAGAGAGATGAGACCATATTCTATTATTCATGAATAGAAAGAAATAATTGGTAGGGATAATTTGATATTTGATTAGTTTCCATTTCTTCATCATCACAGGAGAGATAGTATGTCAATGTAAGAAGGTAATTATATCAATACACATGAGGAAAATATTAAAGATTATGATGATGATAGAGTGAAAAAATTAATGGATGATGCTAGAAATCCAATATTCCAAGAATGTAATTAAATGAAAAAGTTAGATTTTTTAATGTGGTTATATCATGGAAAACCATGTATAGAATTTGTAATACCTCCATTTATTATATTCTTACCTTTTGGAAGTAATTTCTTTCTAATGGTGCTGATATTTCCTCAAATCATTGTAATTCATGGAATTTAATTAAGTAGCTTGGGTTTTCTATTAATAAAATTCATGCTTATTGGAAATATTGAAGTTTATTTTTGGAGGAAATAGATGACAATAATGATTGTAAGGAATTTGGTACATCTTAATGGAAGGAAAATTAAGATGGAACACTATCTCATGTACCAAAAAAAGTCATGTGTCACTTTCCATTGATTCACAGGCTTCGAAATCTATTCATTTATGTACAAATATCAACCAATATGATATGTAATGATACTGAAAAAATTAAAGTTAATGATGTATTGGTTCATCTTTAATATGGATTATCATGGTGGGAATTTGATGCACAACATCCTGATTTTGAATCTAATGTGTGTAATGTCAGGTTGGGTCTATCCTGTGATGGTTTTAATTGGTTTGGTCAGATTCTTACTACTCATATCATGTGGCCAATTTTTATTCACATTTATAATATTCCTCTATGAATGTGTATAAAAAAACCTTTCACTTTCTTGAGTATACTAATATCTACACCTTTTAATCTTGAAATGGTATATATTTCTACTTACAACCTTTAGTAAGAGAGTTGAAGAAGATTTAGTATATGAGTGTGCACACATTCGGTGCTTCTTCAAAAATTATATTTCAAATGCATATTTCCCTTATATGGACAATAAATGATTTACCTATTTATGAAATTATGACTAGTTGGATCACGATTGGAAAACTATCATGACCCATTTTTATGAAGAATACATGATTAATAGGTCTTAAATATCATCATTTTTTCAGTTTCATGGGGCATTGATTATTCTTTCTAATGGGTTATCAATAAAGGAAGAACTATCGGATGTTTTATAATATTGTTGGCACTAAATAGCCACCTCAGTGTATTTTAGGAACTTATGTGATTAATGAATTGAAAGATTTCAGTTTTCCATTAGGTAAAAGTCAAATGAAATCTAAAAATAGGAAGAATGTTGAAACTGAATCCACTTACAATAGTAAAAAAGAAAAGTATCTTTTTTAAGTTTTCATATAGGTCTACGAATTTATTACGTCTCTTTTTAGACAAAAGGAACCTTAAGAAAAATACATGTGAAATGTTTCTTATAATTCTTCTAAATATCCTGGGGAATAAAAAATATGACTTTCAATCTCACTGATACTTGTCAGACTGGGTTATTCGACTGGAACTGCATCATGTGTGTATCATTGAAAACAAATGGAAAGTTTCTTGTTCTCCTTATGTGATGGAACCATTAAAGAAAAATCAATTTCTATAATTATTGGATAATATCAAGGTTCTTGATGCATATTTTTACAATATTTCTAAATGAGTCAATAGAAGGTAGTTGAAACAAAAATCCCTAAAGACTCATGATTATCACATCCTTCTTCATTAATTGATTCCAATAGAAATCCGTAATTTTATATCCAATAATGTGAGAGTGATAGTGATTCTATTATTCCATTTTTAGAGACCATTATTATAAAAGGTTATCCAAATATTTCTTGATAAAAATATGGAAATAGGCACCATTAATTTTGTGTGAGTTGGAAAAAAAATCCTCCATTTTTCACTAGCATGTTTCATTTAACAGTTCATCTTCCAACTAAAACACTTCTTGGGGGACCTGTTGCTTTTCAGTGGATTCATCCTACTGAAAGAAATATGTGAAAAATAAAATATTATGTTCAATACAATAATCATCATTAAGGTTCCATTGTAAGAGGTCATATGGATCAAGAATGTATATATTTTTGTTCATTGTATTGGTCTAATGTGAGCACAATACATAACTAGACAATGAGAAATGAATATGGTCAGTATGGGGAAATTGAGCCCTCATTCTCATCTCTTCCACAAACAAGAGGAATTCATTGGTCATATACATTGGCTATATTTATCCTTAAAGAACGGGATATGGCACATCATATAGTCTTTTTTAACTATGGTTTGTTCAATGACTATATCAAGTAAGTAATTTGAATATTTATATGTTATCTCATACTATGTCATTTCACATATACATTAAACTTTTATTATCATTTTATGTATGGAAAATAAACAAATTAAAATAGATTTCATCAATATTTTCCTTTAAGAATGAGAGATTATTTTCATCAAAAAAGAATTCATACTTGGTTGAAATCAAAGGTATAACCATTACATTAATTAAATTAAAATATATATATATATTCATTTAATTATATTATTCATATATATTTTAAGTATTTAGTTTTCATGTTGACTCTTATCTCTCAAGAATTAAGAGTGTTGGATTTTGGTCCCAATTCATTGGTTCGTGAATGAAAATATTTAATAATCAATGGGTATAAATATTTTACAACTAATAAAGTGATGAAAATGATAACACAGTATGATGGAATTATGTTAACTATAATAATAGAATGTTATTCTAGTGCATCAGATAGTAGGCCTCAAAATGAAAATGTGTCTTATTATGGACTTGTTGAGAAAATATTGTTAATGGATTACAACTCTCATGGCCAAAACACTATGATGAAATGTAAATGGCTTGATTCAATGATACAACATGGTATATTTATTAATGAATGTGGATTTATAGTTATTGACATGACTCGATTCCTACATATCGATGAACCATATCTTTTTGTATCAATGCAAAAAAAAGTGTTTTATATGAAATATCATATGAGACCTGATTATGTTTTCATTATTGAAGTAATCCCAAGATATATTTTTCATGATGGTGGGGAAGAAATTGGCATCGTTGATTACCCATTGGCATTGAACAAAATATTTCATTAGCTGACTCAAATTTCCCCATTGTGAGAGTTGATGTTGAACCTGATGTAGTGGTGGGTAATATCTAGAAGCAAATATATATGTTTACAGTTCATTTAGTTTACAATGATGTGGGTTTCTTAGGATGGTACTACTATAATTACATTAATTTATTTTTAGTTTGGAATGATATATTTTTTTAGTATTCTTTGTTTTCATTTCATTTAATTAGATTTATTTCAATTCTAAAAATCGTGTTAAAATGTGTTTTTTTAAAATGTACAACATATTTTTAAATTTTAGTTTCTAAAACATGTTGTGAAATTTTTATGACTTATTTAAATTTTTTGTTTTATGCATGATTTTAAAAAAATCTAAAAAATGTACATTCCATTCTTATTCAGATTATGAAAAATATTGAAGAAGTTCAAAAGAAATGATTATTTGATAATGATTGATATATGCATGAACTCAGGTTTCCTCCTATCGTTTCATTAGTAATTATAATAATTTTAATATTTTTCTTATGAATTACATATAATTTCATTTTCTTATTCTTTATCAAAATAATAGGGACATATAGGTGAACTATAGTTGACTTCTACTCTGCCTACTAGTATGGGTCTGAGTAGGAGTGCCCCTAGAGCTACACAGAGCACCCGGAAAACCTGTTATCACCCTGACCAGCTAGTAAACACCCCATATATAACACCTTTCCATCCACCACTTGATTATATAGGGATGCTCCCACACATGCCTCTTATATCATCTCATTTAGCATCTTTTTCCCACACACCACCTCTAGGGATGTTCCCTACTTTACCATTTCCTTATACTTTGATGTATCCCCAACCCTACTACACATATCCTACAATTTCTACATCACCTCCATTTCCTACTATCTATCTAGGATCTATTGATTCTATTCTTTCATCTTCTACTCTATTGCATGCAGATCACCCAATGCATGTATTGGAGTAGGAACATCCTTCAGAGGCTACTGATTCAGGACAACCCATAAATCCATCATAGCCTAATTAATAGCCTACATAATGTTTTTCATATTAAAAGTGTGTGAAATTATATCACATCATTTTTTCCTGTTTTATTAGGACTTAATTAGTTTTTTCCATTTGATCTTATTCAGTGGGATATTCTAGTAGGCAATGTGGGCACACCTGTATCTATGAATTATGGAATCACCCAAACAAAAATAATGGTTGATTATTTTGAAGATAATCAAACGATAAGTAAAAATTCTAATCAGTGTAGAATTCTCATGGAATCTGTATCCAAGTACAATGATATCATTCTAATGCTACTAGTCTCATGGAGTCATATCAGTAATCAAATCAAAGATAAATCATGGGTAGAGATATGGGTTAGAAAATTTGTTAATCTATATCTATATTATTTTTTATTTATAAGAATTAACATGTTCATTACAGTGTTTGTTTAACTTTACCTATGGTGAAGCTGCTAATGTTGTAAGGTTTATAGATCTTGGGGAGTTATGGTGATTATATAAGCATGAGTTATATTTTGGTTGGAAGAGTATAGTCAGTTCGGATTTAGAGGGTGTACTAATATTCCTTGACTTTACAACAACTCAGTATCAAGAAATGATCACATATTGGAAGATTGGTGATTTTAAGGTATTCCTAATATTTAATTTTTTTCCATAGAAAATTAAATTCTTATTAATTGTATTGAATTTTTTTAGTATGTGTCCAGAAAAAAGAAAAAAGAAAAAAGATTTAATAATGTATTTTCATACTTTTGGATGCACTACAATTCTTGAGCATGAGAGGCACTAGGTACTTTAATATGAATTGAAATATAATATCTACATTTATATTGTTACTTAGTTATATTTTCATGTTGAAATTTAAGTTTTTTGTCATTAATATCTTTAATATAATCTGGAAATGCCCTTTTCAAATGACCAAATAGCCAAAGGGCCAATTGGACAAATGGACTAATGTCCAAATTAGCCAAATAGCCTAATGGCCCAATGGACTAAAGTTAAAATGTATTAAATAACCTAAATGGACTAAATGGACTGATGGCCTAATGGCGAATTGGCATAATGGTCTAATTATCATAATGAAAAAATTGGCCAATAGGCCAAGTGGCCTAATGGCCAAATGGCCAAATGGAAAATTAGATAAATGGAAAAATGGAAAAATGGTCAAATGGATAAATTTAAAATTGGATATTTGGTCTAATGGTCAAATGTACTAATGGACTAATGGCCTAATAGCCTAATGGCCTAATGGTCAAATGGCCAATTGGCCAAATTTTCCTAAATTGGTTTAATAGCCTAATGTCCAAATTGGCATATTTTCCAATTAGCCTAATGTCTTAATAGAAAATTCACATAATAGCATAAATACCTAGATAATTGGTTATTTTTTAAATTGAAAAAATGGCATAATGACCTAATTTCTTAATTTCATAATGGACTAATGGATAATTAGCCTAATGTACTAATGGATTAATGTTATTGTAGTTGGTGGACTAGAACCAACTACTTTGTACTTTATTCATTAATAGATACCTTATCACATCTTGATTGTTCTTATGTGTGACAATGAATGTGATAATGTCCTAAGGATAGATATTGCACTAAAGGGTCATAGTGGATCCCTACTATGATGAGAACCCAGAAGTTCCATAACACTATTCTTGAATATATGTTCTATGGTCAGATGATGTTATTTGAGGGACACAAATAATACAGACCATTAGGGGTGAGGACTCATAAAACATTGAGTCACCTTATCATGGTGTGATCTAATAGTAATATCCAGGATGATATTATGAGAACGAGACCCGCCAGTAGGAAATCCAAATTTCATAGTGTCATTGGATGTTTTTATCTACAGACATGTGTATTGGTCCTTAGACTTTAAGATTATTATTAATGGGTATTACAACTTGGGAACGTAGATGTATTGATGAAAACTATGATGAAACACTGTTCGTAGTGAGGTAGGATATGTTGGGTGCGTCATGAGTAATACTGCATTAATAGATAATGTGAGAAAGGATTTTTCCCTTCTGTTCCATAAAGGGAGTTGATATCTTAGTCCCTCTGATAGAATTGATATAGCCTAAATAAATTCATGGCCATGGTGAGGAATGGGAAAGTTCAATTATAGAAATTCAAAGAAATAATAATTGAACAGATGGGTTGATGGCACTAGCATGTAACCCTATTGATTCGAGATATTGATACAAAGGTATTATATTACACGGTAAGCATTCGTAGGAGGTGACACATCATTTCGGTGTTAACTTATTTCTCTATGGGTGCCTCGGTATGTTTCTAGACGCTAACTTTGGACTTTAGGTAGGATCTGCCTAATTCCACTGAGAAAGAGGCCTAGAGGTTCACACACTAAGTGTGTCCAAGTATCTCAGTTAAATGTTAATTTAACATGTTGAATAAAGATTATTACCGATTATGGTTTAATAATTATTCAATGAAGCTTGATTACATTTATCTAGATACCAGTTGTTTAAGAGAATATAGTGTGTGTGAAATAATATATTTATTAGAGAGTAATTTAGTGATATTTATTTAAGAAATAAATAGTCATTATTCAAGGTCTAATAAATGTGGTGGAAGAAATAAAGATAGTGGAAAAAAAGTACACGCTATGTATATTAATATACATGCTGTGTAGTTTTTCTGGGTATTTGTGAGAAATAACATTATTTATTTAATTAAATAATATTAGTTGTAATTTTTTGGGTTCATGTTAAGTGATAATAATAGTCAACTATTATTATTATACATAGGGTCTTACTAATAAATAAATGAAATGAATAAATGCTTTCGGGTAATTAATTAATTTTATTATTCTAAGTAATTAAAATCCCAATTACATTATTCTCATTAAACTAGCCATTATTTTTTTTGGTGCATAACAGATCAAGAGAAATCTCTCAAGTCATGTGAGAATTATTTTCCTCCAAGAATGATCTCAAGTTAGGAGAGAGATCCTCCTCCGCCGGATCAAGGAGATCTCTTTGGAAGTGGATCTCAAGGCGATTGAAGGCGGACATCACAATCGAAGGCTCTTCTACGCTAGCACCCACAGATCCCCTTGGTGACATCCAGACATACGTGGAACCCATGTGGATCACCGATAGAGGAAGACTACACTTGTCTTCTATGACGTAATGACGAATCACATCTGATAATGACCAGAAAAATCAACGAAGAGATAATTACATCAAGGTAATTCTTATCAATTAATTAAATTAATTATAACCAACATATGATGATCCTCTCTACGGTTCTGAGACTCCCCTCCTTTATTTTTTTCTTCGTTCTATTCCAATGATCCATCATTTTATCATTGTGATGGATCTTGGATTGATCATTGTTAATGGAAAAAATTAAAGTTGGGTACACCCACCCATGCGCTTCCGTTGTGCCCGGAACCTACAAGTGGTATGAGAGTGGTCATATCGTTGATTATAATTATTTTTTTTATGATTTATGTATTTAATAATTTAGTTGTTTCAATTCAAGTTAATCATTCTGAAAATATGAATCTCGAGATATGTTCCTCCTATTTCCTTTCTCGTTCACCTTACGAAAATGATCTTTTCTTTTAATTTTGATTAAAATTAAATATAGGATCTCATCTGGAGGTGCCAAAGCTTCCTGGCTGTAGAAAACCAAAACACACGGCATGTATTTAGCAGTACACTCTGTGTAGTCTAGGTTCCATACACCAGGACTATTCCGCCAAACCAAGCCATGTGTTGGAGTT
Organism: Viscum album; assembly: GCA_963277665.1. NCBI lineage: Eukaryota > Viridiplantae > Streptophyta > Magnoliopsida > Santalales > Viscaceae > Viscum > Viscum album. Next base: position 918,417,069 of record OY728120.1, on the reverse strand, counting down.
TATCTAAGTCTTAAATGACTCTATGTGTTAACCAGAAATAGGTGGCACGCGGTTTCTGGATTACAAACCATGTGGCCCACTGAACACGCTATGTGCTCTAAAGATTTACGAAGTACATCAACATGTCATGTCCTTGGGTGTGTACTTCGGATAGATGGTGAACGATATTACACGCTGTGTAGTCAGAACCGCACGTCGTGTACTCATCCAAATTACGTAGATTTATTAAAATTTATTATTATATTATACAATATCTTGAGACATGTACCATAATTGTAAGGACCCGGCCCCCGAGTGCCCGGATCCGGTGCCCATGAGACACGATGTACCACAATTATTATATTACCTTTACATTCAACACATCATGTCTCATGCTACAGAGGACCGTGAGGTTCAGGTTCTAGGAAAACCAACTACATTCTGAAACTTCTTTGAATACATGACTGATACCTGAAAAAATTTAATTTAAAACGTAGGGTGAGCATTGAAATACTCAGTAAGGGGTTTTGAAATTACTTAATACGGCATTTTAATTCTACCTTTGAAAATACTTATAGTAAAAAATTGTTCATTAAATTAAAACATCATGGAATTTCAAAGGTTGATATTAAATAATTAAAACACTTCATACACAAGTAGTTGAACATTTAAATGAAAGCTACTAGATGAACAAAGTATGCATGTTTGTATAAAAGTGCATGAATTCTAAGAAGTAAAGTAGGCATAACATGTAAGGTATACAAGTACTACTAAGCGTGAACATTATCAGATTTGTGTATAAAAAATTTCCCTATAACTTATTAAAATGCACATTATGACATGATTAATATAATGCTAACATTTTCATAAAAATTCTGGAAAGGTAAACTGATCATGCATCATCACTGACTCATCATATGTCAGGTGCACTTTAATCTCATACTCATAGGTAATGGTTCTATAACCAAGGATATTTCTCTAGTCAAAATAATCACTTGGTTGGTCATATACTAAAACATAATGAGGAAACGTATAATTCTGGACTCATGTCTGAATGTTAAGGCCTCGTGCCATGACATAAGGGTAATAACCCAATCTGACTCTCTTGACAACTATTGATGCATCGAGGAGCTTACTTTTACCGGTCTCCAACCGTGAGGGCTTACTTTTACCAGTCCCTAACCTTGAGAGATTACTTTAACCAGTCTCCAACCTGGAGGGATTTCTTTTAACCGGACCCCAACCTGGCAGTCCAATACATTCCTCAAAAGTCAATAAGTTCTGATATTCAAAGTGTCCCATACCACTTTGAATATTTAATTTCCAATTGATATTACCCAAAAATACTCCAATGTTTTTATGAAAACATTATTATATCCTATTAATAAGTCAAAGTTATAATAAAATAACAATACTTTAAAAAGTAAAGTTTTATTACTTTAATTAGTAAACTCATTTATATATTTTATATATATATAAATCATAATATAATTTTAAAAAAAACAAATTATAGTTAAGCTAATTTGAAATGAATAAAATGTACTTGTTATTATTTATAAAACATTTACATATTATTATTATTTCTTATATTATTTAATAGTATTATTAATTGTAAAAATAATTTATCTATTATATATTTATGTATCATATCATTAAATTTTATAACACAATAAATTTATAAATCAAATAAAATACTAATTATGGAAATATATTTAATCAATTTTCAAGTTTATCTATTATATATATATGTGTGTGTGTGTCATATTATATAATTAAAATGTTATAAATTAAATTAGTAATTATGAAAATATATCAACTTAATAATAATTATCATAATCAGTACAAAATATTTATAATTGAAATTCATGAATTCTATTTATAATGAAAATAACATTTCTTTTAAGCGAAATAATACATTTGATTTATTAAAATGTTATATATAAAATTATAGTGTTAGTTTTATATAATTATAATATGCTTATGCTTATATATACATATATATATATACCATATTTGAAGAATAAGTAATAAGTTAGTTATATTCACATTTTAGTATATTTATTATTAAAAAATATTCTATTAATTAATAAATTCAGAAAGAATAAATTAATTATTTTAAATTGTACGTCTAAATTACACAATATAAATTTTCTATTCTTATTTACAAGAAATTTTCCTTAAATTATAAGCATATCCATTTAATTAAACACTAAATATCATTAGACAAAAACTCCAATGGTCACTTCATTTGAATTACAACGGCTATAAGTAACTCTAACGGTCATATAAGTGCCCTATAAATCCCAAACATGGGGTGTATTAGTTTCTTAGGAAAGATAATGGTTCTCATCATCCCACTGGTACTCAACATGGTCGCGGTGGAACTAGATATTTTGATGCTCATGAAGGGTCCTAATGATCTATATTATGTTGTTGGGATTGTTTTTATCTTGGGTAGCCTTCCAGTGATCTTACTAGGGTTTTTATTAGGAATTTTTGGTTAGTGAGATTTCCTTGTAAACTCAGAATGTTGTAAGACACTTCGGTGTTAAGTTCTTAAATAATAAGTTTTTTGTTTTATCTTTTATATTATGTTTGGTTAAAAGGATAAAATTTTAATGGCATTAAACGCACAATTTCTATTTATAAGGTTTTGAAATATTCGGGGTGTTACATTATTCCCCCCTTCAAAGAATTGCGTCCTCGCAATTCTATTCATAAACTGAAAAAGAAAACCCCCAGACGATCATCATCACCAAAATAGGAGATTTGGCTCGGTCAATGGAATACCCAGGTTGGTACTCAGTTTCTCTGCTTCACTAGCCCAGATACACCTTGAGAATTATTTCTTGAACTCCTGCTCATGTTTTCTACACACAGGCTTCCATAGGGAGGATCGAGTGGTAATAAATTTGGGGATGTCCGAATGGACATATTCTCTGGTACTCTGTCGAACTATATCACGCTCAAGATATTCCATTGGAACGACCCGATCAAATAGACTGAGGTTTAGAATCTGTAACATGAAGGCTACTATGCGATTACCATCTTGGGAAGCTACTAGGAAACAAGCTCTGGCAGAAAAATCCTATGCCAGAGTGAAACATCAAAAAAGACCTTCGAAGTATCTCCCCCTTCGCCTATAATAAGGGAGTTGGGTAGTAGCGATGAGGTGGAATACATGGTCGACCCCTTGATAGGAACAAAGAATTTCATGGTTGTTGGACAAGTCAAACATGCATTGACATGATCCTCGTAGATGGATAAAGGAAGGATAGTCCACAGTGCATGTCCTGGTTAAGATTTCCTCCAAAATTTCATTAGGTAGGGATGAGATATTTGTTTTTCCAGCCATCTGAAAGTAAATTAATGGGAATTCACTTAACAGTTCAAATAAAGTAGAGATAGGAAAGGAAAACAGGTAATATTTCCATAACACATAAGTTTATACATCAGTTCCTGAGTCTACCGCACGAACTCCTACTGACTCGCTGACACAGCCTCCCTGACATCCTTAGTGATGTCCCTACTCAAGCACTCTAGGATTTAGAAACTAAACAGGAAAAGAACATAAATCAACTAGGTTGTACTTTTATAGAGACCACCTCCATAACCAGTTCCCTGATGTCCTCAACTCTATTCCCATGGTGGTTCCCAGTTCCTCGATCTCTCTTGTCCAGACACACCTTGGACAAGTGAGGTTAAACTCCCAGATAAAACAATTGGGCTTCTAGATAGAGGCATGAGAAGTGTAAAGCTCAGTGATATCCAGATGAACTTGGTCCCTACAGATTTGTCGTACTACCTTAAATTCAAGGGGTTTGATGTCAAAGAGTCTCCCATATAGACAGAAACTCAAGACTTGAAAAAGATAGGTTGCACAGAGATTTCCCTCCTCTACAGCTTCCTGGAAAACCCTTTTAGCCATAAAATTTGAAGATAGGGTAAAACATAGGAAAATACCTTCATAATATTTCCCCCTACGCATATTGTATGCAATTTTTACATAAGTTATACAATAGTAAACTTGACTCGATCCTCAGAAGAGTTGAAGGATATTTGAGTTGTTCGACACTTAGTAAAGAAGCTTGCAGGATAGTCGGAGGTTCCCAAAGGGTTCATAGTCTTCCATACATGACTTAACGATTATAGTCTTGAGGATTTCAGGGGGAAGGAACAAAAGTCTTGTTAGTGATCTTTCGTCTTCCATTAGAAAATTATAACAAAACCACTTAGTAAGGTTCAGTCGTAGTTACACATTTCTATTATCTGGTTTTTCCAGAATTGTCTGAACCTATCCTCTGATACCAACTATAAGGACCCAGCCCCCGAGTGCCCAGAGCTGGTGACCATGAGACACGATCTACCACAATTATTACATTACATTTACATTCAACACATTAGGTCTCATGCTACATAGGACCGTGAGGTTCAGGTGCTGGGAAAACCAGCTGCATTCTAAAACTTCTTTGAAGACATGACTGATACCTAAAAAATTTTAATTGAAAACATAGGGTGAGCATTGAAATACTTAGTAATGGGTTTTGAAATTACTTAATAAAGCATTTTAATTCTACCTTTGAAAATACTTATACTAAAAAATAGTTCCTTAAAGGAAAACATCCTGGCATTTCAAAGGTTGATATTAAATAATCAAAACATTTCATACTCAAGTAGCTGAACATTTAAATGAAAGCTACTAGATGAACAAAGTAATCATGTTTGTATAAAAGTTCATGAATTATAACAAGTAAATTAGGCAAAACATGAAAGGTATACAAGTACTACTAAGCATGAACATTATCAGAGTTGCGCATAAAAAATTTCACTACAACTTATAAAAATGCACATTATGACATGATTAATATAATGCTAACATTTGCATTAAAATTCTGGAAAGGTAATCTAATCATGCATCATCACTGACTCATCATAGGTCATGTGCACTTTAATCTCATACTCATAGGTAATGCTTCTATAACCAAGGATATTTCTCTAGTCAAAATAATCACTTAGTTGGTCATATACTAAAACATAATGAGGAAACCTATAATGTCGGAATCATGTCTGAATGTCAAGGCCTCGTGCCATGACCTAAGGGTAATAACCAAATATGACTATCTAGAGAACTATTGATGCATCGAGGATCTTAATTTTACTGGTCTCCTGCCCAAAGGGCTTACTTTTACCATTCCCTAACCTGGAGGGCTTACTTTAACCAGTCCCCAACCTGGATGGCTTTCTTTTAACCGGACCCCAACCCAGCAGTCCAATACATTCCTCATATGTCAATAAGGTATGATATTCAAAGTGTCCCATACCACTTTGAATATTTAATTTCCAATTGATATTACCCAAAAATACTCCAGTGTTTTTCTGAAAACATTATTATATCCTATTAATAAGTCAAAGTTATAATAAAATAACAATACTTTAAAAAGTAAAGTTTTATTACTTTAATTATTAAACTCATTTATATATTTTATATATATATAAATCATAATATAATATTTTTTAAAACAAATTATAGTTAAGCTAATTTGAAACGAATAAAATGTACTTGTTATTATTTATAAAACATTTACATATTATTATTATTTATTATATTATTTAAAAGTATTATTAATTATAAAAATAATTTATCTATTATGTATTTATGTATCATATCATTAAATTTTATAACACAATACATTTATAAATCAAATAAAATTATAATTATGAAAATATATTGATTCAATTTTCAAGTTTATCTATTATATATATATATATATATGTCATATTATATAATTAAAATGTTATAAATTAAATTATTAATTTTGAAAATATGTCAACTTAATAATAATTATCATAATTGGTACAAAATATTTATAATTGAAATTCATGAATGCTATTTATAATGAAAATAACATTTCTTTTAAGCGAAATAATACATTTGATTTATTAAAACGTTCTATATAAAATTATAGTATTAGTTTTATATAATTATAATATGCTTATGCTTATATATACATATATATATACCATATTTGAAGAACAAGTAATAAATTAGTTATATTCATATTTTAGTATATTTATTATTAAAAAATATTCTATTAATTAATAAATTTAGAAAGAATAAATTAATTATTTTAAATTGTACGTATAAATTACACAATATAAATTTTTCATTCTTATTTACAAGAAACTGTCTTTAAATTATAACCATATCCATTTAATTAAACATTAATGATCATTAGACAAAAACTCCAATGGTCACTTAATTTTAATTCCAATGACTATAAGTATCTCTAACGGTCACATAAGTGCCCTATAAGTCCAAAACCTGGGGTGTCTTAGTTTCCAAGGAAGGAGAATGGTTCTCATCATCCCACTAGTACTCAGTACAGCCGCAGTGGCACTAGCTATTCTGATGCTCATGATGGGTCCTAATGATCCATATTAGGTTTTTGGGATTGTTTTTATCTTGGGTAGCCTTCCAGTGATCTTACTAGGGTTTTTATTAGGAATTTTTGGTTAGTGAGCTTTCCTTGTAAACTCAGAATGTTGTAAGACACTTCGGTGTTAAGTTCTTAAATAAGAATTTTTGTGTTTTATCTTTTATATTCTGTTTGGTTAAATGTAGAAAACTTTAATTTCATTAAACACACAATTAATATTTATAAGTTTTTGAAATATTCAGGGTGTTACATTATTCCCCCCTTCAAAGAATTGTGTCATCGTAATTCTATTCATAAATATAAAAAGAAAACCCCCAGATGATCATCATCACCAAAATGGGAGATTTGGATTGGTCAACGGAATACCCAGGTTGGTACTCAGTTCCTCTGCTTCACTGGCCCAGATACACCTTGAGAAGTATGTCTTGAACTCCTCCTCATGTGTTCTACACACATGCTTCTATAGGGAGGCTCGAGTGATAATAAAGTCAGGGATGTCGGAATGGACATATTCTATGGTACTCCGCCGGACTATATCACGCTCAAGATATTCCATTGGAACGATGCGATCAAATAGACTGAGGTTTAGAATCTAGAACATGAAGGCTACTCTGTGGTTCCCATCTTTGGAAGCTACTAGGAAACATGCTCTGGTAGAGAAATTCTATGCCAGAGTGAAACATTGAAAAAGACCTTCGAAGTATCTCCCCCACCGCCTATAATACGGGATTTGGGTAGTGGCGATGAGGTGGAATACATGGTCGGCCCCTTGACATGAACTAAGAATTTCAGGGCTGTTGGAAAAGTCAAACATGCGTTGACATGATCCTCGCAGATGGAGAAAGGAAGGATAGTCCACAGTGCACGTCCAGATTAATATTTCCTCCAAAATTTCATCGGTAGAGATGATATTTTTTTTTCCAGCCATCTAAAAATACATTCATGATAATTCACTTAACAGTTCATATAAAGTAGATACAGGAAAGTAAAACATGTAATATTTCAATAACACATAAGTTTATACATTAGTACCTGATTCTACCATACAAACTCCAACTGACTCGCTGACACAACCTCCCTGACATACTTAGTGATGTCCCTACTCAAACACTCTAGGATTTAGTAACTAAAAAGGAAAAGAACATAAAGCAACTAGGTTGGACTTTTACAGAGCCCACCTCCTTAACCAGTTCACTGATGTCCTCAACTCTATTCCCAGGGTGGTTCCCAGTTCCTCAATCTCTATTTTCCAGACACACCTTGCGAAAGTGAGTTTAAACTCCCGCATAAAAAAATTGGGCTTCAGATAGAGGCATGGGTGGTGTAAAGCTCAGTGATATCCAGATGAACTTGGTCCCTACAGATTCTCCGTACTACCTCAAAGTCGTGGGGTTTGATGTCAAAGAGTGTCCCGTACAGACTGAAACTCAAGACTTGAAAGAGATAGGCTGCACAGAGATTTCCCTCCTCTACAGCTTCCTGGAAAACCCTTTTATCCAGATAGTTTGAAGATAGGGTAAAACATAATAAAATACCTTCATAATATTTCCCCCTACGTGTATTGTACACAAGTTGTGCATAAGTTATATGACAGTAAACATGACACAATCCTCGGAAGAGCCGAAGGATATTTGAGTTGTTCGACACTTGGTAAAGAAGCTTGCAGGATAGTATGAGGTTCCCAAAGGGTTCATAGTCTTCCATACATGACTTAACGATTATAGTCTCGAGGATTGTAGTGGGAAGGAACAAAATACTTATTAGTGATATTTCATCTTCCATCTGAAAATTATAACAAAACCACTTAGTAAGGTTCAGTCTTAGTTACATATTTCTATTATCTGGTTTTTCCACAATTGTCTGAACCTATCCTCTGATACCAACTATAATGACCCGACCTCCGAGTTCCCAGAGCCAGTACCCATGAGACACGGTGTACCAAAATTATTACATTACATTTACATTCAACACATCATGTCTCATGCTATAGAGGACTGTGAGGTTCAGGTTCTTGGAAAACCAGCTGCATTCTGAAACTTCTTTGAAGACAGGACTGATACTGGAAAAATTTTAATTTAAAACGTAGGGTGAGCATTGAAATACTCAGTAAGGGGTTTTGAAATTACTTAATATTGAATAGTAATTCTACCTTTGAAAATACTTATACTAAAAAATAGTTCCTTAAAGGAAAACATCCTAGCATTTCAAAGGTTGATATTAAATAATTAAAACATTTCATACACAAGTAGAAGAACATTAAAATGAAATCCACTAGATGAACAAAGTAAGCATGTTTGTATAAAAGTGCATGAATTCTAAGAATTAAAGTAGGCATAACATGCAAGGTATACAATTAATACTAATCATGAACATTATCAAAGTTTCTCATAAACAATTTCACTACAACTTTTAAAAATGCACATTATGTCATGATTAATATAATGCTAACATTTGAATTAAAATGATGGAATGGTAAACTGATCATGCATCATCACTGACTTATCATATTTCATGTGAAATTTAATCTCATACTCATTGTTAATGGTTCTATAACCAAGGATATTTCTATTGTCGTAATAATCACTTAGTTGGTCATATAGTAAAACATAATGAGGAAATGTATAATGTCGGACTCATGTCTGAATGTCAAGGCCTCATGCCATAACCTTAGGTTAATAACCCAATATGACTGTCTCAAGAACTAGCGATGCATCAAGGATCTTACTTTTACCGGTCTCCAACCCGGAGGGCTTACTTGTACTAGTCCCTAACCTGGAGGGCTTACTTTAACTAGTCCCCAACCTGGAGGGCTCTCTTTTAACTGGACCCCAACCCGGAAATCCAATACATTCCTCATATGTCAATAAGGTCTGATATTCAAAGTGTCCCATACCACTTTGAATATTTAATTTCCTATTGATATTACCCAAAAATACTCCAGTGTTTTTCTCAAAACATTATTATATCCTATTAATAAGTAAAAGTTATAATAAAATAACAATACTTTAAAAGTAATGTTTTCTTACTTTAATTATTAAACTCATTTATATATTTTTTATATATATAAATCATAATATAATTTTTATTAAAACAAATTATTGTTAAGATAATTTGAAACTAATAAAATGTACTTGTTATATTAATAAAACATTTACATATTATTATTATTTCTTATATTATTTAACATTATTATTAATTATAAAAATAATTTATCTATTATTTATTTATGTATCATATAATTAAATTTTATAACACAATACATTTATAAATCAAATAAAATTCTAATTATGAAAATATATTTATTCAATTTTCAAGTTTATCTATTATATATATATGTCATATTATATAATTAAAATGTTATAATTTAAATTAGTAATTTAAAAATATATCAACTTAATAATAATTATCCTAATTGGTACAAAATATTTATAATTGAAATTCATGAATGCTATTTATAATGAAAATAACATTTCTTTTAAGCGAAATAATACATTTGATTTATTAAAACATTATATATAAAATTATAGTATTAGTTTTATATACTTATAATATGCTTATGCTTATATATATACATATATATATATACCATATTTGAAGAACAAGTAATAAATTAGTTATATTCATATTTTAGTATATTTATTATTAAAAAATATTCTATTAATTAATAAATTCAGAAAGAATAAATTAATTATTTTAAACTGTATGTCTAAATTACATAATATAAATTTTCTGTTCTTATTTACACTAAACTGTATTTAAATTATATCCATATCCATTTAATTAAACACTAAAGATCATTAGACAAAAACTCCAACGATCACTTCATTTGAATTCCAATGGCTATAAGTATCTCTAACGGTCACATAAGTGCCCTATAAATCCAAAAATCGGGGTGTCTTAGTTTCTTATGAAGGAGAATAATTCTCATCATCCCACTAGTACTCAGTATGGTTGTGGTGGCACTAGCTATTCTAATGCTCGTGATGGGTCCTAATGATCCATATTATGTTGTTAGGATTTTTTTTATCTAGGGTAGCCTTTTAGTGATCTTACTATGATTTTTATTTGGAATTTTTTGGTTAGTGAGCTTTCCTTGTAAACTCAGAATGTTGTAAGACACTTCAGTGTTAAGTTCTTAAATAAGAAGTTTTGTGTTTTATCTTTTATATTCTTTTTGGTTAAAAGGAGAAAACTTTAATGGAATTAAACACACAATTTCTATTTATAAGGTTTTGAAATATTCGGGGTGTTACAATAATGCAGGCGTAAGGCTTAGGCACAACATGTGATAGGTGTTTTATATTTGTGTGTTTAATTTAACATTTTCATAATGTTCATTTCTACTCATTGGGTAGTTATGAATGGGAATTCACTGGGTTTCCTCCAAGGTACAAGTTACATATAAAGATAATTATAAATGAATTTATTTGTTTAAAATTATGATGGATGAGAATCTCAAGGAAATTCAGAAAATGTTTTAAGATATAAAAAAATTGATTAATTAAAGATAATTAATTGATTCGAACATGATTTATCTTAAAAAGTACAATTAAAGAATCGAATGCTAGTTTTATTTATGCATAAATATTTTTTCATGTATGGATGATCATGTGTTAAACCAAGACCTTTGTATGTGAATGGTTTCTTTTAATTTATTCATTTTAATTAAATTTGTTGGCATGTGATCTTTATCCTCATTAATATGTAGGGCCTACATGCCCAAGGTTTTTTTATATAAAACCTCATTTTACCCCTCACCATAAAGTGAGATAAAATCATATGTAATGGATGGAGCTCCCAAGCTAGTGGATGTGGCTCAAGTTAGGAGCTATGGTGAAACCAATCCAAGGAGATGTGAAGGTGGACAGGTGGAAATCTATAAACGTGAACCCAAAAGGTTCAAGGTGCTTCTCTCTTAGGTCATGGGTTAGTTTATCAACCACTGGATAAACTAACCAATAGAACAATCTCATGATCATACCATTTATTTTATTTATATCAGTTTTATGGTTTATTTATTGTGGGTGTGTAGTCACGATCACACAATTAATGAAATAAACAAGCATGCAATATGGAACTAAAATAATACCATCTTATGCATAAATATTATCCTATACATGGTTAATCACTTAAGTATATCCCACTTAATATTAAAAACCATGTAATAAAAGATAATAAAATTGAAATTTACGTATAAGGATAAAATCCCTCAATGAAATAGTAAGTCGGTATAGCCTTCTATAATCTTGGTTAGAATCAAACCATAGTTAAAAGTGATTGACCAACCCTAGTTGGGGTGATTTCAATTATTAGGGAATTCTAATTCATGGTTTTGGGTTAACTTGACTTGGTTCAAATCAAGGGCTGACTGTCATAGAAGGACTTGGTGTGACTAAGAGGCAATGGTTGTGGAAATCCAAAATAAAAGGATTTCAGGATTGGGGAGTCCACTCAGCGGATCAAGGAGCTTCAAGTTAATGTAGTTGTAATTTGGAATGCCTACCTAAAACCCGACATGTTGCTTAACCAACCCTATTTGGAGTAATTTGAAGAGAAATATGGATCCCTTCCACTAGAATATTAAGGAAATAGAATATTTTGAATTCAATGGTGAGGGATATTGGATTTTGATAAAATAGTGGGAGACTAATAAGTAATAATTTATTTATTTGTCTCATTTTTATCATGATAAGGTACTAAATCGTTGCTCATATTAATTTTTTGAAATGGAAAGAAAAATAAAATCAAACATATCATTATGAACCATACTCGATAAGGAAAATCTTTTCACCGGAACCAATTTCCAGGAATGGAAGATGCATTCACGCGTTATCCTTCGCCACGAGAGGAACTTTTATGTGATGGAGGAGCATATTCCAGTTGCACCTGGAAAAGAGGCCAGTGATGAGGAACTACCTCTCTATATGAAACATATGGATGATGCCATAGATTTCAAATGTTTCATTCTATCAGCCATGTCTAATGAGTTCTTGAAGCAACATGAAAACAAGGATGTGTATAGAAAGATGTCTCACCTTAAATATCTCTATCAATAGAAGGTGATACAGGAGAGATATGAGATCTCCAATTCTTTGTTCACAACTAATCTTGGAGATTCTGCGCTAGCTACGCCTCATATAGTCAATATTATTGGAAACATTGAACACCTGGACATATTAGGGATTATGTTCTCGGATGAGTTATGCACAGATCTCATCTTATCATCACTGCTTAAGTCCTTATATAGATTTATTGTAAACTATAACATGAGAAACAATAAGAAGAGTCTATCAGAACTTCTAACCTTAATTCTCTAAATAGATATGCACATGGGGCATGACAAACCCGCAATCCTTAGGGTGAATAAGAAAAGGAAGGACAAGGTAAAGGGGCCAAGGACTTATAAACGGGTTGAATCCCTCGATAACTATCCCTCCAAGAAAGGGAATATCTTGAGGTAGGGAAAGGAATGGGAGGCATTATGTTTGGCATGTGGAAATCTAGGCCACTGGAAGAGGAACTGCACCCAGAAGCATGGGGACACTAATGGTGCGTTCGTTATTGAGTGTAATATTTACATTTCTACACATTGGGTATTAGATACAGCTTGTGGGGATCATATATATATCCAAATGTAGGAACAAAGTAGATTTAGAAATATTTCTAGAGGAGAGGTGGATATTTGAGCTGCCAATGGCGTGAGGTTGGCAGCATTGGCCTTTGGTGATTACCATCTCTCATTTCCAACTAGGATGCTTTTGGTTTTACATAACTATTATTATGTGACTAGTGTTACCAAGAATATAATTTATGTATCATGTTTGGATATGGATGGATTTATTTTCAATTTTGAAAATAAGGGTTGTTTCTTTTATAATAACATCATATGTTGTGGTATGGTGCATTTAACTAATGGTTTGTATGTATTAAATTACAAAAACCAAGTGTTGGTAATCGATAATGAAGAAAACTCGCATGACTCATACAACACCCAGTTGTGGCATCACCATCTTGGTCATGTTAAGGTGAAGTGCTTGATAAATCTCTACTAAGATGGTTATTTAGACTCTACTGAGCTAAAAACATTTGATAGATGTCATGCTTGTTTAAAAGGTAAAATGACCAAGCTGCTTTTCGGTGGATAGTGTGAAAGGCCCACAGATCTTCTAGGATTGGTACACAGAGATGTGTGTGGGAAATTTTTAGTAGAATCTTGAGGTGGATATTCCTACTTCATTACTTTTACTGATGATTTTAGTAGATATGGATATATCTAATTAATGAGGTATAAGTCAGAAGCCTTAGAGAAATTTAAGGAATTCAAGAATGAAGTAGAGAATCAACTTGGTAAGAAGATAAAGAAGCATTGATCGGATTGAGGTGGAGAATATCTGAACTAAGAATTCATCGACCTTTTATGGGAGTCTAGGATTCTATCTAAACTCACTCTTCTTTATACACCACAGTGGAATTGTGTTAATGAAAGGATTAACCGCACCTTGTTGTACATGGTGAGGTCGATGATGAGTCATGAAGATCTTCCATTATCCTTTTAGGGATATGCATTACAAACTACATCATACACATTAAACTGAGTACCAACTTAGGTGGAAAATGGAATTCTATGTGAGTTATGGAATGGAAAGAAACCCATTTTTTCACACACATGTGTATGGGGATGTGAGGTGTTTGTTAAGGCCTTCTTAGGAAACAAACTAGCACCCTGGGGCATGAGGTGTATCCTTATAGGATATCCCAAGGAAACAAAATGATATTACCTATATAATTCTTCATAAAATAAAGTGATTGTCGCCAGACAAGTCATATTTCTTGAGTGGGAGAACTTCCTCAAAAAGGATAGTAGGAAAAAGATTGACTTCAATAAAGTTGATGCTCAAGATACACTGGAGTTGGTATAGGAACAAGTTCCACAGGTCCCTGTGGAAGAGGTTCCAGAAACACTAGTACTGCGTAGGAGCTCAAGAGAGGTAAGGGAACCAGATAGATTTGGTTTCCTAGTCACTGAGGAGGGTGAATCATTATTGTCAGACAATGATAAACCTCTCTCCTACAAGGAAGTAGTAGATATCTCAGAAGCTACACGATGGATAGAAACTTTGAATTATGAGATGGATTCCATGTATCAAATCCAAGTATGGGTTTTGGTCAATGATCGAGTTGATGTAAAGACTATTGGAAGAAAATGGGTAATAAAAATAAATCTAGACATGGAAGGTCAAGTTAGCACCTTTAAAGCAAGGCTAGTGTCTAAAGGATTCATATAATGTAAAGGAAATGACAATGATGAAACCTTCTCTTTAGATTCCATATTTAAATCCATAATAGTCATACTTTTCATCATAGATTACCATGACTACGATATTTGTCAAATGGATTTAAAATAGTATTCCTTAATGGGATCCTTCTGGAAGATGTCTATATGATACAACTAGAAGGGTTTGTGACACCAGGTGAAACCAAACAGGTTTGTAAATTGCAGAAATCCATTTAGGGATTAAACCAAGAATCCAGGTCATGGAACATTCGATTTGATGAGGACATAAAGGAATTTGGTTTCATTAAAAATGAATGTGAGCCATGTGTTTATAAGTATTTTAATGGAAATTTGGTCGTTATTCTAGTAGTATATGTTTACAACATATTACTTATTGAAAACTTTGTACCAGTCTTACAATAAGTTAAGGACAGGTTAAACAAGTGTTTCTACATGAAAGAATTAAGTGAAGAAGCCTACATTCTAGGGATCAAGATCCTTCATGATAGATCCAAGATGTGACTTGGCTTAAGTCAGGGTACATACATTGACCAGATACTTAAGAGATTTAGTATGGAAAAATCCAAGAGGGGATTGGTTTCAGTGTCACATGGCATACATCTTTCTAAGAAAATGTGTCCTTAGACACAATAAGAGAAATATAGGATGAGCAAGATCCTATATGATTTGGCTATAGGATTCATCATGTATTCCATGTTATGTACCAAGCTTGATTTTACCTATACACTGGGCCTGGTAGGCAGCTATAAAGATAATCCAAGATAATAGCATTGGACTGCTGATAAGACTATCCTTATGTATCTAAGAAGAACTAAGGATATGTTATTAGTGTATGAAGGAGACGAGGAGCTTATAATCAGAGGATATGTTGATGCTAGTTTTCAGAAAAACCAGAACGATCTGAAATTGCAAACTAGATATGTTTTCTGTCTCAACAGAGTAGTTGTGTGATGTAAAAGTTCAAAGTATCCAGTTGTTGCTGATTCTACAGTGGATTATGAATATATAGTGGCTTCTGATGTAGCCAAGGAATCTCTCTAGATTCATAAATTTTTCTGGGATCTTGATGTGGTGCCTAGCAGTAAAGTTCCTATCACATTTTATTTTGATAATACTACAGCGGTGGCTCTTGTAAAAGAACCAAGGCCACATCAATGGAAAAGGAACATTCTCTAGAATTATCAACTCTTGAATGATTTCTATCAAAGGGGTGAAGTTGTAGTGATCAGAGTGTCCACGAAAGAGAATTTGGTAGACCCCATGACTAAAGGCCTATCTCATAAGAAGCATGAATATCATGTGAGAGCTAGAGGGTTAACAGTTGATAGTAGTTGGCTCTAGTCCAAGTGGGATTCTATTAGAGTTGGTGTCCTAGAAACAAATACTTTTTACTTTATTCATTGATAAATACCTTATCACATATTGATTTTTCTTCTATGTGATAATGTATTTGATAATGTCCTAAGTTGTTTCATGAAAGGTTCATAGCAGATCCCTGTTATGATGAGAACCGAGATGTTCCATAACACTATTCTTGAATATATATTATATGGGCAGATGATATTATTTGAGTGACAAAAATAATACAAGCCATTAGGGGTGAGGGCTCATAAAAATTTGAGATACCTTCTCATGGTGTGCGCACTTGGTAATATTCAGTAGGATATTATGAGAACAAGACCCACCAGTAAGAATCCACATTTCCTAGTGTCATTGGATGTTTCTATCTGCGGACGCATGTATTGGTCCTTAGACTTTAATATTATTATTAATGTGTATTAAAACTTGTGAACTTATATGTATTAACGATAATTGTGACAACATACTATTCACAGCGAGGTAGGATATGTTGGGTACTTCATGAGTAATACTTCATTAATAGATAATGTGAGAAAGGATTTTTCCCTTCTGTTCCATAATGGGAGTTGATATCTCAGGCCCTTTGAAGGAATTCATATATCCTAACTAAATACATGGCCATGGTGAGGAATGGGAAATTTCAATTCTATGGAGTCAAAGAAATAATAACCGAGCACATGGGATGATGACACTAGCATGCAACCCACTTGATTTGAGATATTGAGATAAAGGGGTTATATTACACCGTAAGTGTTGGTAGGAGGTGACACATCATTACTACATTAACTTCTTTCTGTATGGGTGCCTTGGAATGTTTCTAGATTCTAACCTTTCACTTTAGGTAGGCTCCACCTAATGCCACAGAGAAAGTGGCTTAGAGGTTCACACACTAAGTGTGTCCAAGTATCTCAGTTAAATGTTAATTTAACAAGTTGAATAAATATTATTCCTGATTGTGGTTTAATAATTATTCAAGGATGTCTGATCACATTTATTTCAACACTAGTTATTTGAGAGAATATAGTGTGGGAAAATTAATATATTTATTAGCGAGTAATGTGGTGATATTTATTTAAGAAATAAATATTCATTATGCAAGGTATAATAAATGTGGTGGAGGAAATAAAGAGAAAGGAAAATAAAAATTACACACCATATATATTAATATACATGCCGTATAGTTTTTCTAGAGATTTGTGAGAAACAATATTATTTATTTAATTAAATAATATTAGGTGTAATTCGCTAGGTGCATGTTAGGTGATAATAATAGTCAACTATTATTATTATACATGGGGTCTTACTAAGAATTAAATGAAATGAATAAATTCTTTCAGGTAATTAATTCATTTTATTATTCTGAGTAATTAAAATCCCAATTATACTATTCTCATTAACCTATCCATTATTTGTTGTTGTGCGCAACGGATCAAGAGAAATATCTCATGACAAGAGAGAATTATTTTCCTCCTAGAACACTCTCAATTTACGAGAGATATCCTCCTCCACCGGATCAAAGAGAGTGCTTTGGAAGTGGCTCTCAAGGTGATAGAAGGTGGACATCACAAGAGAAGTCTCTTCCATTCTAGCACCTAGAGATCCCCTCGGCAACGTCCAAATATACATGGAGCATGTGTGGATCACCACTAGAGGAATCCTGCACTTGGTTTCTATAATGCAACGATGGATCACATCAGATCATGACTGGAAACATCAACCAAGATAAATTTTCATCAAGGTATTTCTTTTTAATTAATTAAATTAATTATAACCAACATATGATGATCCTTTCTATGGTTTTGGGACTCCCCTCTTTTATTTCAGTCTTCATTCTATTCTGAAGATCTAGCATTTTATCATCGTGACGGATCTCAGATTGATCGTTGTTAATGGAAAAAATTAATGTTGGGTACACCCACCCATGCACTTTTGCTGCACCCAGAACCTACAAATGTTCGATTGGCCTAATGGCCTAATATCCTAATGGACAATTGGCCAGTTAGCCTAATGGATTAATGTCCTTATAGACTAATTGGCCTAATGAACAAATTGGTCAATTTTTAAAATGGACAAATAGCCAAATGACCTGATGGACTAATGCTCAAATGGCCTAACATCCTAATGGTCGATTGGAAAATTGTCCAAATTGGCCAAAATTCACCTAAATTGACCTAAATTGGTCTAATTTTCCTAAATTGGCCTAAATGGCCTAAATGGACTAAATGACCTAAATGTCCTATATGTACTAAATGTCCTAAATTTTCCAAAATTTTCTAAATTTTCCTAATTGGCCTAAATAGGACAAATAAATGGAATATTTGTCCTAAATTGGCCTAAACGATCTAATTTGCCTAAATTGGACAAATATATGGCCTAATGGCATAATTTCCAATTGGTATAACGGTCTAACAACCTAACAACCTAAGGGAAAATTGGCCTAATGGCCTAGAAAAAAGGACTTATAGCCCAATATCCTAATGGATAATTGGCCTAATGGCCTAACAAACTAACATCCTAATGGTCAATTGGCCTAAATTGGCCTAAATTAGCCTAAATTGGCCTAAATTGATCTAAATTGGCCTAATTGGTCTAATTGGATTAAATTTTCCTAAATGACGTAATTTTTTAAATTTCCTAAATGGACTAAATGACCTAAATGTCCTAAATATGCCTTAATGGCCTAAATTGGAATAATTGGACTAATTGACCTAAATTAGCATAAATTGGCCAAATAAATGGTCCAATTGGACTAAATGGTCTAATTTGCCAAAAATATCCAAATAAACCACCTAATTGGTTTAATTGGCCTAAATTCCCTTATTGGCCTAATTGACCACATTAGCCTAATTGGGAAAATTGACTTATATTGACCTAAATGACATTATTAGATAATTGGCCAAATAGAAAAATGGCCAATTAGCCAAATGGACAATTGGCATAACGGACTAATGGATTAATGGCCTTATGGCCTAACGTCCTAACAACCTTATTGTCTAACGATATAATGGCCTAATATCTTAACATCCAATTGGTCAAATGTCCTAACATCCTAATGTCCTAATGGCCAATTAGCCTAACGGTATAATGGGAAATTGGACTAATGGCCTTGAAGCATAGAAAATTGTCCAATTTTCCAATTTTCCAATTGAAAAAATGTCCTAATGGACAATTGGTCTAATGGACTAATGGACTAATGGACTAATGGGAAAATATCCCAACATCCAATTGGCCTAAATTTTCCTAAATTTGCCTAATTGGCCTAATGGGATTAAATTTTCCTAAATGGACTAGATGGAATAAATTTACTAAATGTCAAAAATTTAATAAATGGACCAGATGTACTAAATAGACTAAATGGCCTAAATGACATAATTTTCCTAAATTGTCCAAATAAATGGCCTAATTGTCCTAATTGAAAAAAATGGCCCAAATTCCCTAATTGACCTAAATGGCCTGAATGGATTAATTGACCTAATTGAACTAATTTGAATAATTTTACTAATTGGTATAATTGGATTAATTGGCCTAATTGGATAAGTTGTCTTAATTGGCTTAAATGGCCTAATGGCCTAATGGACAAGCAGTATAATGGCCTAATGACCTAACGACCTAATGATTGGACTAAATGTACTAATGTTTTACTAGACTAATGGCCAAATGGAAAATTTTCCTAAGGGAAAAATGGTCAATTTTACTAATGGCTAAATCACTAATTGGCCTAATGACCTAATGGTCCATTGGCATAATTGCCTAATGGGATAACGGCATAACAGCCAATCAGCCTAACATCCTAATGAGTGGCCTAAATGTCCTAATATCTTAATGTTCTAATGTAAATTTTCATAATAGCCTAATGGCCTAACATCCTAGACAATTAGCCAATTTTCCAATTAGCCAATTGTCCAATTAGACTAATGGCCTAATGGCCTAACAACCAAATGGGAAAATGTTCAATTGGCCTAATGGCCTAATGGTCTAATGGCTTAATAGCCTAATGGCCTAATGGCCCAACGGTCTAATATCCCAACGGCCCAATGGAAAATTGGCCTAAAAAGCCTAATTTTCCTAAATTGTCCCAATAAATGTCCTAATTGGCCTAAATTGGCCTAAATGTCCTAATTTATCAAAATTTAACAAATAAATTTCTTAATTGTCCTAATTATCCAAAATTGGACTAAATGGAATAATTAGATTAAATTGTCTAATTGGTATAATTGACTTAATTGGAATAATTATCCTAAATGGAATAATTATCCTAATTGTCTAATTCTACAAATGGCCAAATTCCTAAATGACCAAATTACCAAATTACCAAAAAACCTTATCAAACAATGAATCAAATGAACAAATGATCAAAATTACCAAGTGACCGAATAACCAAATAATGTAACACAAATATAATTGGATCAAAATTTACATACAAGGGTAATACATATCATACCCATGTTTAACATGATAATTAGTATGTATTGGTTATGTTATACCACTAGTATTAAATTTTTAATTTAGTGTATATTTAAATGCTTCTTCATTTTATGGATTTCTTCAAAAGATAAATTTTAAATCATTCTATGATTATCACTTTAATATTATTAAATAATGTAGTATTATGTTAATCAATTTCATTTGTAGAAAGGGGAATTGGGCATCAAAATTCATGTTCCTAGAGAAAAAATATTTTTCTCCTGTATGAAGAAAAAAGGATGGAAGTTCTATAAGTATAAAAATACAAGAAAATATTATAATTTTTATTATTGATATTTAAAATTTTTATATGTAATTAATAATTAAGTATATTTTTATATTTTTAATAGTGTTCCCTAGAGTCCCTAGATGAGAAATATATGTCAACATCGGGCTAAAATATTGTTTCAAATAGGAATAAGGTGTGAAGCACCAGGGGAGATTCCAATGTCGATGTGGGAAAAACATCATCCCCACTAGGTGTTGGCCCTAATAGGGCACCTCTCAAACCTCTCAAACCATTGTGGTTAAAAATTCTCATTTTGAAGCATATGAGGCCAAAAAATAGATTTTCTAGAGTATGAAATAAGTAAACTAGTAACCGGACACTTTCTAATTGTTTTGTTAGTTATAAGTCAATCACTTCTATCAGAGACTGTTAATTATTTTGAATCATTTATAGAATAAATTCAATCTTTATATGATACCCCGAGTGATGCCAATGAGGGTCCAATTGGTGGTCGAGCTAATGGTGGTGGTGGTGGTGCTCCAGATGATGTCATTGTTGATGGTGTTAATGAGGATGTTATTGATGGTGATGATGATGAAGATGTCGGTTATGGGGGAGATATTAATCCCATTCATTTTTGAGTAAGCACTAAAGAGACATGTGGATATTCTTTAATGAATTGAATCGATTGGTTGTATGGATATATATATATATATATGTCTGTTATAGTATTTTAAATGGATTGAAAATTATTATAAGTAGTTTTTTTAATGATAAATATACAATATATGTATTTCACTAAATGTCTGATGTGGTTTGTATTTTTTTACAAGTTTATGATGGATTGTAAGGGTTATTACTTTGAGGTTGGGACAGAGATCTATACCCACAGTTTAATGAACCATGGGTAAAATTTGGTCTAGTGGGACAAGCTATACCCATGGTTCTCCTAACCATGAGTATATATAGAAACTGTGGGTATAGTTGTATACCTATAGCTCTATCAACCACAATTAATAAAACCATGGGTATAGGCTATACCCATGGCTTTATGGCCCTATACTTGAAGTTATAAACTGTGGGTATAGGATATGTTTCCAACGGTGTCTTGGGTTGGTTTCACCTCAACACTGAACTTGGACTGCCTCCACATTCTTGGGATCTCCATCCTTGCATATTATTTTACTTACATGCAAGTGAGGGAAAACAGAGGAATTATTAAGATTGTTTACATAAAATAAACTATAGACATGAAGGTACAACATAATATTGAGTAGGGGATAACATGAAGTCTATCATTTTAATTTAAAAATAATTAATTTAAATAAACCAATCACATACATAGGTTATTCTGAGATCATGATCATCCAAACATGCAACAAATATAAAAATGTAAACTAGCTTGCATTCACTTAAATCTATTTTTTATTATTAATATAAACTCACTTGAGTTAATTTAACTAATTAATTAATTAATTAATTAATTCTTCTATCTTAATATCCATAAAAATGGTCTTAGAAATTCTCATTGTCTGTGGAAATGTAGTAAGTAAACAGATTCACCAATATTATTAGATAATTAGATGGAATTTAATTAAGAAATTATGAATTTTGAAAACCATGTTACATGGTAATCACAATATTTTTCATCCATATAATTTGGTTTTAATATTGAAATTAATTATTTTTCATGTAATTTAATTATGTTAATTACTAGGTGGATAAATGGAATAAACTAACAAGCTACACATCAAGTGTATTTCTTTTCATGTGTCGCGGTTATATACCTAGGAACTCCACCTCCAACATCCCGAAGGCCTTAGATTTTTATTATATAATAAAACCATTTTTAAGGGAAGAAGGGGAACCCAAACAGACTTCATGGACTTAAAACGTTACACAACCCAAAGATCAAGAAAATAAAACTCAGACTGACAACTTGGATCTGCCTCTCCCCAGCATTAAAAACATGATAAAGCACTCCACCATTACATGACTATACGGAAAGCAAGTGTCATGTGTCAAATCATAGGCCCGGTCTGATGGCTGGCGCCATACCCACTCAAACATCCAATTCCGTGAAGCCTGTATAGGTGAACTGCCCACTCTGAATCATCCTTTGAGGCTTGTTCCATGAGGTCGAGTCTGGCTGAATCTTCATAACCTGAGTCTAGAAAACCAACCCAAAATAAATCTAAAAATATCCAAGCATTTGCAAGTCCAGCCATTTTCATCCACGAGCCATGGTCAACCTCCTCAAAAGCCTTCGAACCCAACGTAGAACATCTATGGGATCTAGAAAAGATGTAGCCACCACAAGATGCCAACAAACACTCACCCTCATATACCAAAGCACCATGGAGACCACCACTTGGATCTGCCTCAGAAAGAGTGGCCGATTCTTGGAGTAAGAGCAGAGGAATGTGCAGCCACTGCCCTCAATGAATCTCGTCTCCACGGCCCCCACCAGAAACTGTTCCACCAAATCGCTAAAACAAAACCAACACACACAAAGACCGCCGGAGCCGAACCTGCGATGGAAGAAGAAGTACACTCGAAGAAGACCCACCACAAGCTGAACTGCAAATCCCATCCCCACCTTCAAAACCGTACACGACGACCAAATCCACCTACCTCACCCCCATCCGACTTAGACGCGAAGTGTCACCTTCACCACAGCAGTTGTATGCTAGAAATTGGACCCTCAACGCACCGCCATGTAAGCCTTGTCCAGATTTGTGGGTAGGGCATGGAAAAGGCAAGCAGTAGTGATATTTTCCGAGAAGATCGAGCCCTCGAAGACACGCAGTGCCGCTACAGGAAGAGACACCACACCAAAAGCGAGCCAAGCTAAATAATCGAGGGGAAGAAACCAGCCGAACCACCTCGGGGAGATGAAAGCGGCAGCAGGGGGAAACCCTAATCGTAGATCCCCTTACAGGCACATCCCCATAGTCACCTATCTATATACCCATCTTGAAGGTGAAGGTTTTCTCTCTTTTTTATATACCTAGGAACACGACATGTATCTCGGTCGAGATGCACAGAATGTACAAATGAGTTATACACCATGTATATTACTTGTTGTGTGCCCATGAAATATACCTAAGGATCAGGTGTGTATTTAGAATGTAGAAACTTATGAGGTATAAACCATTTACACCAGCTATAATGCATTTAACCCCCACATTTCTCGGTTTATGGTCTCAGAAATCATCTATTAATACATAATGAAAATTTGACAACATAGATCCCATGAAATTCACTTAAAAATGAGTAGAATATGTAGCATGTACACCATTTAAACACCTTTTAGTCTAAAAATCATATTCTAGTATGGCCTGAACAATATACAATAAATTTAATGGTTATTTAATACATCACATATTATTTATCTCTCAGTGTGTCGTGTATCCTGTAGCACTTCCAAGTACGGTTAACCTCAGTTCATGACATGTAATTTTCAGTTACACACCATGTAACTATGTCTACCAGTTAGAATCTCCAGCACCTCTCAATGGAATATCCAATAATTCTTAACCTTTTCTTAAGATCATATAAAACTGAATGAATCATATTTTAATAAATGAAGCATGTTAATTGATTTTTTTATTAAACAATGATTAAAATATAGATGAAAAACTAATGGAAAATATGTATAATTCATCAATGATTAATAAATTATTATAAATTATAATTTGAGAACTCATATACCACTTTAAGGTTTTGGGAAACAACAAAAGCATTAGGTCTCAGGCCCAAAACCATAAATTCATCAAATGATTCAAATTTATCCTCAGAAATTGATGAATGGAATCCATGAAATCCAAAATATTGGATCATCACATATAATTTATAATTTATTTATTTAAATAAAGAATTACCTCACCTTGGAATTATTTATTCATCGATGAATTGGGTGAAATAATCAGTTCATATCATTATTGTGTTAAAGGATTCAAGGATAAAATATCTCTAGTTGTGATCCACACACACACCATGAACCTCTGAACAACATCATAGAAATCCCCAGGGGAAATAATGATAGATTCTATCATGTGCTTCATTTTTCATTGATCACCAATAGAATCACTTTGAGTATATTAGTATTCTTCTAGTTGTATATAGAGTTGAGAGGGTGGAAAAGAATAATTGATCTCTATTTTTTGAGAGCATTCTAGAGGAATAGTTCTCTAAGTCTTGAGAGTGTTCTCTATAATTTCATTATGTAAAACAATAGATAGGGTTGAGAACAATATAATCAGGCTTATGTAGATATAAGTTTAGAGAATAAATAATTTCTCATTGGCCTTTATTATTTTCTTAATCCGTGAAAAACCACATGTCTAAATAATATTATTATTATTATTATTTACTTGACATGTGTTATACTCATGAATAAATAAATATCATTTCTTGAATAAATAAATTAATTTTTATTCAAATTATATTTAACAAATCATTTTCATTGGATGATCACCTTCACCCATTTTTCCTCATAAATATTTATAAAACATTGAATAATGACTATTTAAATATATAAATATCACTATATGATTATCTGATAAATAAATAAATATTATATTCACTAAAATAGTGAATAAATATTTATTAATTATTCAACTCACATATATTCTCTTGAGTAACTGGTGATTTAATATTTGATATCAAAAAAACATGAATAATTATTAAAGAATGTATGATAATAATATTTATTCAAAATGTTATGTTCATATAGAATTTAACAGTGGTTTAGGATACACATAGCGGGTGAAAATCTTGGCTCCTTTCTCTATGGAATTAGGAAGAACTGACAAATGTCCAAGGTTAGCATCAAGCAACAAGTCAATGAACCCATATAGAAAGGAGTTAATGTTAAAAAAATATACAACCACCTATGAACTTACACTGTGTAATATAGTCCCTTTATCTTGATTCCTCTAATCAGGAAGGATGCATACTAATGTCATCAACCTATGTGCTTGATGTATTTTTCTTTGAATTTAAAGAAATAAACTTGTCGACAAAACACCATGTCCATGGGATTAATTATATAGTTTCATTCCCATCAAATGTCATGAGATATCAACTTCCATTAAACAAAATAAGGGGGAATACTTCCATATATTATTCATTAATACAATATCATTCATGACCCACCCAAGGTATCTTACCTCAAAAAGAGACACAAATAGAAAAAAGGGCTATTACCAAGGTTCAAAATTGTGGCAATAGGTTTGAAAACTAGTGCAGTAGGGTTTGGCCTATTGCCTCAGTTTTAACCTTGGCATTAGGTAGTTATTTCCACAATCTTCCAAAGCATGGAAATAGACCTCTAAATTGGAAATCGTGGCTATAGCCTCAGTAAACAGTGGTAATAGCCTAAAAAAATATGTGCCTGAAAAGTTTGGATCCCTACACCTTCCCTTTTTGTATCAATGACCTCAACACTACACCACATAACACTTTGATTTTATATATATATATATATCATGATATATATATTAATAAAAACCATGGAAATAGCCTCAAAATCATGGAAATATATCTTACCACCATTTTGTGTGTAGGAAATCCTTTTTCCCGTGGAAGCGTGGGAGACCTATAGCCATGGTTTTGAAAAACTGTAGTTATAGCCCTTTAAAAATGGCCTATAGCCACAGTTTTGAAAACTATGGATATAGGTCTATGGCAGTAGCCTATTTTCTAGTTTTGAGAATATATCATCATGGTTTCCATCAATACGTTAAAGTACGCCACTCCTGGTATGAATTAATAATTATCATAAATTCTAAGTTAAATTACACACATCAATGGATAGGAATATCCAATGACACATATAAATGTGGATTTTTTATTCGTGGTTCAAGTACTCATAACCTTCTTCTCTAAGAGATTACTATAGATGGACTTCATTATAAAAAGTATCAATGATTTATGAGAACCCTACCCCTGATAGTATATATCATTTATATTCTATAAAATTATATCATTCATCCATTAAGAAGGTATTTAAGAATATTTTCATATCATATCTAGGTTCTCATCATAGTAGGGAACTTCAATTACCTTTAAATTTTTAAGGCACCCTTTAAACATTATCACATATAATTTCATGTAAAATAATAATCATGATGTGATAATAGATTTATTAATATTCAAAATTATGAATATTTTGGTAATCAATTATTCAAATTAGTTGTATCTAGGGAACCCACTCCAATAGATAATTTTGTGGATGTTAGGCACAAAGGGGATTCCATCCATCCAATGGCCCAAAGGCCTTCATTTTTTATTGATTTTGATAATACACCTTTCAAGGGGTGAGGTGGAACCCTTACAAGGCCCGTAGGCATAAGTATTACATGGCCCACAAGCCTTAGAGGAACTATTTTTCCCATAGGCTTCAATCATTACATATAACCCAGACTAACTACTTGGAACTACTCCTCCCCACCATCTTCATCGTGAAATCAGCTCTCCACCTTTGCATGGCTGTTCGGCTAGGCATTCCTATGCAAGCATAGGCTTGTCCCGATGGCAGGTTCCATACCCTCTCATTCTTGCAATCTGTTTAGCTTCTGTTGTGGTGAAAGCTCCTTGATCATCCTCCTTGTAGAGATTGTTCCTCGTTGGTTATCTGGTTTGTATCTGCACTTAAGGTGGCCCGAAGGCCTTGAGGTGGCCTGAAGGCCTTACTAACCCGAAGGCCTAGGTGGCCCAAAGGCCTTAAAGGACTCGAGGGCCAAATTGGTGGCTCGTAGGCAGAAATGGGGGCATATTCCCGGCTGCTACAGTGCCAAACAGTACCTGCTACAGTTTCCCACTATAGTACTGCTACAGTACCCAGAAATAATGTCTCCGCCTGGATTTGATCCCGGGTCTCCCGGATGCACTTACGGTGTCCTTACCAACCAGGCTAAGGCTCATGTGCACAAAAGGGGATTGGACACCCTAAGAGGGGGTGAATCAAGGTATGGATATTCTTTCAAAACTTCTTCATACCACACTATATCCTGACCTATTTATTATGTGGTTCACTTATTTTTTCTCTTTATTGTTTATATTGATCATATACTTTTCAACTTTTTCTGATGATGATTCATATAAAGTAAAGAAAGAAAGCAATCACAAAGACGTTGATATATTTACTTGTTACACCCTCATAAAGACATGTCCAAGGAGAATACCATGGAAATGTACCAATGTACCAAACCCACTAAATCTAATTTAAAATACAAGGATTAGGATAGATCACTTTTGTGACTAGGATCACTATCTTGAAATATTTAGGGATAGCTCAATGTTTCCCAAGGGTCACTCACTAGATATTTTATTTGATGGATAACTTCTAGTGAAAAGGATCACCTTCTTCTTATTCCTTTGATCACTTCTTAGGAAACGATTCATATATAGTTTGTATAAATGTAGATCCCATCATTATCAATAATGAATAAATCCTAAATTTTAGGTAGATTCTATTTTGATGTTCTTTATAGGATGCACCTTCACTTTTTTGAAAACACCATGATGCAGCACCTCCACTTTCCAAACACCTGGAAAAAACTTCTCTTTATATTAGACATAGAAATTAAATAATCTGTCTTTGGAATGAACTATAATAGATTCCAATTATTCTTTTCACTAGCTTGGATGTGGTAGTGAAAAATATCATTTTTCAAGTATTGTCTAATATTTCAAACCCTCTGTCTTATTCTTCTTATGAACTCAGATATGACAATTGTATTTCTCATAGGGTAATGTTATGGAATATCTCCTGGGGAAATATCATAACATGCAACCCCTTGCACGAGATCTTGGCATGTAACCCTTGAAAGTAATCTTGGTGTGTAACCCCATGTGATAGATCCTAGCATGTAACACTTATGTGAGATCTTGGAGCATTACCTTTATGATAGATACAGATGTGTAACCATAGTGCAAGATCCTAGTGTGTAACCCCTTCATGAGATCTTGCTGCAAGGACCCTTCATGAGACCTTGTTCAGATCATGTGAATCGCAAGATCTTATTCTGTTCATATGGATCATGAGATCTTGTTCTATTTATGAGGATAATGATATATTCTTTAGTTCATGCAGATAACAAGATCTCAATGGGTGTTCCTTATGTGTTCAAGCACCCAGTTCATACTTCACTTCATGATAACCTTTCACAATAAATTCTAAAAATTACACAGATCGCTTGATCCTGGAACAATACATCATTATAATCATGAAAAACACATATATGATGTCAATAACATATACTCCTTCACTTCATGTGAAACCCCTTCTTTGGACTTTGCTTCAGATTAATCATTTAATAAAAACTCCATCACCTATTAAGCATGGTTCATTGGGTATTTATAAGTTAAATTCCTCTAACTTAACTCCACAAATCATGAATAGCCTTTTGTTCCACCACCTCATCAATCGGCATCACTTGCTTCAAATGACCACTTTGTGTGATCACCTGACACATGTCACAAGCAATTTTCATAATCACCTACCACATGTCATAAGTAATTTGTGTGATCCGTCATGAGATCTAAAGATAATCATGTGTTGGTCAACAAAATTTTCTTCCAACTCCTTTTATGATCCATCATGAGATCCAAAGATAATCATGTGGTGGTAACCAACATTGTCTTCCAACACCTTACATCATCCATTGCAAGATCCAAATACAATCATGTGTCCAGTTCTATTGTCTTCTAGCCCTTTTCATGATCCATCTTGAGATCCAAATACAATCATTCGGTCACATGATTTCAAACGATCAAGTGATACCTTTGTCATTTCTAGCTTCCTTGTCTTCATTTTCTTTATATGATCTCTTCATGAGATCCTATGACAATCATGAAATGTATTCAATGGCTTCACAAGATCTCTCCATGATATCCTATGAAAATCATTCTTTTTCTTCATATGCTTTGCATGATCTCTCTACAAGATCATCTGACAATCACGCTTTGTCTTCATACACTTTTCATGATCTACATGTGAGATCCTCTAGAAGTCATGTGATTACTTCAAGAGCTTTTAATGATCTTAATATAAGATCTTATAAAAATTATGTGGTGTTTTGTGAGATTAGTTCAAAAATTCATGCTCTGAAAGATTATATATTCACACACCATGAGATCAAAAATATCATGCTTCTGTGAGATCATACATTTAATTATTTTGAGATAGCGGACATCTCATGCTTCTACGAGATTATAGATCTCGTGCTTCACTCTTCATGCCACCTTTGACAACCATCCTTTTTCAACAACCTCCAAACTTTTCAAAAAATGCAATATAGTTATTTTTACCACCAATTGGGATTTTTACCAATAATCTCCCACTTTGGGTTTGATTACAACACTTATATTCTTCAAGAAACAACTTGTTGAAAAGTCTTTCACATGTGAAACAATTTAACTTCTTCAACCCCATATAGTAATCAAGGAATTCCTTAACACATGCTCTAAGCCCACATAAGTCAAGATCGGCATGAGAGATAAGATTATCATATAATTTTCATCAATGAATCACTTAATTCTCAACCCAACCACTATAAACCATATTGATACCCAAATATAGAACAAGATCATCCTATGAGATCACTTTTCAACCCACACATGTCAACTACTCGCATCATTAACCCAAAAGAAACTACTTTTCCTGATTTTTCTTCATTGATAGACCAGTTTTAGTATTATTAGATTTAATTCTACCCTTGTTTATATGATACCTCTATCATCCTCTCTCCCTATATCGATTAATACATTTTCTTTCCCTTTTTAAATTTCTTAAAGATCGCTTATTTGTTGTCTACAATACGGTAAAGAACGCATATCAGTATATAGGGGAAAAACCATACCTCTGAGAGAGGGGAACCCATATCCAAATTGTTTAAGTGTTGGGAGCTTACTGAACTCCAAGAACCATTAATCTACATTTAAATACTTATCTAGGTAAGGTATTAATTAGAATATTTGCAACCTGTAGTTTTGTAGACACATGCTTTAACTTCACAAGTCCATGATCCACCTTCTCCTTTATAAAATGATACTTTATTTCAATGTGATTTATCTTTCAGTGATGGACTTTATTTTTTCTAATATTTATATAAATTGAATTATCACAATGAATGCTAATTAGAGACTTCACTTCAATCTTCCCCTTTCTCATAGAATTCAACACGAGATTCATTTATTTATGAATTTACTCCCCCTTAGTTAATGATCTCCATGAATCATATTTTTGATAATCTACAAAATCATTAGGGAACATACATAATTATTTTATATCCTAAAATACAGATAAAGATAAATTACTCTCCCCCTTTGGTCTTTCACATATTCATAGCCACGAGACACCATAGGATTACATCAGAACACCACCAGGATATGCCAACTATATGAAATTTCACCTTTAACTCTATTTATAAACTTTATATTCAAACTTTTATTATTTTATAACTTTTCAATATCATAGTCATATTCTTCTGTATAGCTTCAGAAAACTGATATATTTTTAGAAAGTTAAATTACCACTTAGAATTGAGTCATTGGCAGGTCCTCTAATCCAACTAATTCAGAACTCTTTGTAGGAAATAAGAGTTTAATTCAATAAACACTAATGTTATCCATGTCACTCACTTACTTCCATGGATTCTAGTAGCATGACTTTTCTCAACTCTTCAGATAACTCTCTTATCAGATGAGGTTATATACCTTATAGTACTTATAACCACATATCCCTAAAAACCTCAAACTTTGGACTAACATATACCATTAATGTTAATTATTGATCTAAATTTAGATGTTTAATTACTCTTTATAATGGGGATACCACTTATCAAAAATGTTACTGATTTTCTCTCACAACTTATTGGTATCTTGAAAATAGTCAATGGATTCCACATTGTGAGAATAAAAATAGATAATCATGAAATACATGAATTTTTATGCTTCTCCCCCAATTAGTCATCTCTTAGTAGAAAAATAACACTTGAATTGAGGAATTATACCAATGGTTTAATATTAAATTTGACTTGGAACCACTAGATTATTCATGTATAGATTTCATAGCTTTTTAGTTTCACATCAGGCTCTTCAGCATATAATCTCTCCTTTCTATAGCACACATCTTCAATGTGCATATTTTAAAAATATTTTTTTTTGTAACACCATTTGTTGAATCTGATACCATATGTGAAATTCAAGTGTTTGGATTCCTCTTTCCACATGTATCTCTATTAAACATATGAACCTATTTCATTTTAACATACACACACCCCATGAATTGTATCTCCTCATTCATCCTATAAAAATTCATATACATATTATAAAAATTTGATTCATGGGGAGAGGGGTACCTCTAGAATATTCAAGGAGAGGATTGTGGTCGATCCTGATGGACCAATCCTTTGATATTTTCTTTAAAATAATTGTATTGTTTCTATGCTAGTTCTAACAACCCGTCCAACATTAACTATTATGGCCATATAACTAGACATTATTTTCCCACATTCTCAATATTATTCTAATATGTAGATCCTATAGGATTATACTTTTCCAAAATTTTGGGTTTAAACCCAATAATATAAATTTATTCCTTTAACTCTCCACCAATATACCATTTTCCTGATTCTTTCTCAAGGAAGGAATCTTTCCACCAGTCATCTTCTCTTTCTTCATCCACCATTAGAGGGATATTTCTCTTTCCTTCACTTATTACCTTATATCATGACATATGAATTTTTCAAGGCATTATCTATTCAATTTCCTTGTATCAGTTATCTAAGTCAACTCACCCTTTCTTGTTGGGAGTGTATCTTTAACTATACATAGATTATTTTTACTAAAAATTAGAGTAGCTCCTCCCTTTTTCTTCCAAGTTTGTTCGGATTATTTTCGACCAAGATGACATGAGGGTAGTATAGGAGGTTCTTGGTACACCTTTTTTTGATCCCCTTGTGTTTCCCTAAGGTTATAAACCAATTTTTTAACTTACAAGTTTATCTTCCAGTATATGCTTTCTCATTAAACACCACTGGATTTGGGGATCCCCTTTTGAGTTCCTTTTACTCCCCTACTTTCTTCCAAATGTAATATCTTTCCAAATACCTATTATTATGACATATAAAACATCTCCTACTAAAAAAATACCTCATGTCATCATTTCTTGGATGAGATGTTGATACATCCAGAGTTCTTCTTCTAACATTGATCCCTCTAGCTTCTTGACACATACTCTTGGTGTGTCCCTATCTTACACAATAATTGCATTTGATGGATAATTTAATCAAAAATACATTTCTTTAAAACTTTTCTGGAAGCTTTTACTTATTCTCGTATTTAGAAATATGTATTCCATCTCAATATGAAATGTATTCTAATGCATCAAATTAAAAATAAGAAATCTTACATTACATCTCACAGAAATAGTACATGTTTTCATTGATTTTTTTTAAATCTTTTTTTTTATGTTTACAACACATATAGCATTTTCCCTATTTCTATAACTATTCACGGATCTCTTCCTCTAATTCAAGGGAGAGTTTTCATCATATCCAAAAATAGATTTTCCCAAAAATGTATGTCCTTTGGGATGAGAAAATCATTTCATTTTTCCTTTTAAGTATCAAATTTTTTTCATTTCATTATTACCTGCGAAGGATAATCAAATAATAAATGAAATGCAGCCTTCAATTTTGGATTGCCTTTGGAATTATATTTCTCCAACTATTTCTTTATTGATTATATCTCTTCTGTAAATTGTTGAATATTCTTATCCATTGTTTCAAGTTTATCATTAAGTTATCTCTTGAGATTCATCCTACTACTCATCTCATCTTTAAATTCATGTGATAGATTATCCAAAATGTTTTTTTCTCCTTTATTTTGGAATTCATGTGAGAGATTATCCACCATGTTTGTTTTCTCCTTTATTTTAGAATTCATATGAGTAATAGAATCTTTAAATCATTCATTTTTTTTAAACTAATTTTTATAGGTGTATATCAATATCATAATTCAATGATTTTAAATCCTAAATTTCTTTTGATTTCATATTAATTACTTTTTCATCATCTTTGAGTTTTTTTCCATTGTAGAAATCCCATTCAGTTCTTCAGCTTGGGAATCAATATTCTCCCTTAGTTTTGTGGCCACTTCTACAAGTATTTTATTTAAACCTTTTATCTTGTTGAATTCAATTTCATGAACTTTGATCCATATATATAGAGACTTATTTTCTTCATTTAATTTCTCATCTAATTTCTATGTTATGTGGTCAAATTCCATTTTTTGACTTCTTAGAATTTCTTCATCATCAATTTTTCCAAAATCACTTGGTATGTTAGGTTATTCACACATTCCTACAATATAATTGAATGAGTAAATAGTTTCATTGTCTGATTCATCCAAACCATTGTTTAGTACATTGTTGGTTTCCTTCAATTTAATCACACTCTTTCCATAGACTCTTCCATACTGAGGAATCCCACCAGACCTTTACTTCTTTGAAGTTATTCCATTTTCCATGACATAAAAAAATAAAATAAAATTGAAAGTTCAATTTAAATAATCTAATAAACCATTTTAGAGTAAACAAATCAATAAAAATTAACATACACTCTGATACTAATTGTTAGAAAAAAGGGGATTAGATACCCTGAGAGGGTGGTGAATTATGGTATGGATATTCTTTTCAAACTTATTCCTTCACCAATAGATCTTAGTCTCTTTATTATGAGGTTCACTCCTTTTATATTTAGTTTTTATATTGATATTATCCTTTCCAAATTTATCTAATTTTGATCCATATAAAGTAATGAAACAAATCAAGCACAAGGACACACATATTTTTACTTGGTTTACCCTAATTAAGCTATGTAAAAGGAGAATACAATGGAAATGTACTAATTTACCAAATCCACTAAATATCACTACCAATAAAAGGTTTGGAATATATCACTTATATGACCAGACTCATTGTATTACAATATTTAGGGATAGATCGCTACTTTCTAAGGGTCACTCTCTAGATCTTTCCTTCGATGGCTCACTACCGGTGGAAAGGATCACTTTCATCCTCTTCTTTGATCACTACACTAGAAAGGATTGATACATAGTTTATGGAAATATAGGTTCCATCATCAGAAATATTAAATTCATCCTTAATTGTAGGTAGATACTCTATTTAAGTTCTTTCTAGCATACTCCTTCACTTTTTTGAAAACACCTTGATGCATCACTTCCACTTACCGTAAACCAAGAACGAACTTCTCTTTTTTGTAGACACAGTAATTAAAAACTCACAATTTGGAAGTATCTCTAATGGATTATAATTCTTTTTTTAATTGACTTGGTTGTAGTAGTGAATAAACTCCTTCTTCAAGTATCGTCTAATGGTGCCAATCATTTTTCTTCTTCTTCTTCTGAATTAAAATATGATAATGATATTTTTTACAGGGTAATGCTATTGGTTATATCCTTAAATAAGATCTTGGTATGAAACCCCTTCTTCAAGATCCTAGCATGTAATAATTGTGTGAGATCCTATTGTGTAACTCCTTGCATGAGATCCTAGCATGTAACCCTTTCATGAGATCCTAGCCTGTAATCCTTGCATGAGATCTTGGTGTGTAACCCCTACACGAGATCCCGGTTGTAACCCCTTGAATGATATATTTTTGAAAGACCCCTTTATGAGGCCTTTATCAAATAATAAAGATCACGTTATCTTATTCAATTCATGTGGATCATGAGATCTCGTTCAGTTCATGTGGATTGTGAGATCTTGTTCTCTTCATGCAGATCACGAGATCTTATTCTGTTCATGTAGATCACAAGATCTCAATGGGTGTTACTTATTTGTTCAGCCACCTAGACCATACTTCTCTTCATGAGACTCCTTCATGAGATCCTTTAGCAAGAATTTCTATAGATTACACATATCATAAGTTCCTATTGTAAGAATTCATCCTGCTCATGCAAAACACTTACAGAAATTCAATCATGTATACTCCTTCGCATCATGTGAAACCCCTTATCTGTAATTTTCTTCAAATTAATCATTTAATAAAAACTTTTTCACCTATAAAGGATAGTTCATTGGGTATTTATATGAAAAATTACACCATCTTAACTCCACAAATTGCTGATATCCATTTGTTCCATTGCCTCATCAATCAGCATCACTCGCTTCATGTGATCTCTTCACATGATCACATCCCACATGTCTCAAGAACTTTTCATGATCACCTACCACATTTTGTAAGTGATTGACATGATCCATCACAATATCCAAAGATAATCATGTGGTGTTAAGATAAATTTTATTTTATAACCTTGTGTGATCCATCGTGAGATCCAAAAAAAATCATTTGGTGGTCAGCAACATTATCTTCTAAAGCCTTTTGTGATCCATTATGAGATCCAAATATAGTCATGTGACTAGTGTTGTTGTCTTCCAGTGCTTCTCATGATCCATCACAATATACAAAGACAATAATGTGGTCACATGATTTTTAATGACTTCAAGATACCTCTTTTATTTCCAAATTCCTTGTCTTCATGTGATTCTTATGATCTCTTTGTGCGATCCTTTGAAAATCATGTTATGTATTAAAGGGATTTTCGTGATCTATCTGAGATATCATCTGACAATAATTTTTTTCTTCATGTAATTCACATGATCTCTCTATAATATCATCTAATAATCATGCTTTGTCTTCATGAGCTTCTAATTATATCTCAATGAGATCCTCTGACACTCATGTGATATCTTTCGGTGCTTTTCATGATGTTAATGTGTGATATTATGAAAATCATGTTGTTATCCATAAGATGAGTTTATACATTCATGCTCCATGAGATTATATATTCACACTCTTTGATATTAAAAATTTATTGCTTCTGTGATATCATAAATTTTGCACTTTCATGAGGACATACATCTCATGCTTCCAACAGATTAGACATCTCACACTTCACTCTTTATGCCTCATTTGACAATTATCCTTCATCAACAACCTTAAACCTTGTCAACATACATAATCAACCCAAAATAATGACCAAGAGAGATTTTTTCCAAAAGTGGCTGTGGTGCGGTGGATACAAGGTGTAGAACAGCTTAGTGGTAATTATTTCTAGTGGTTATCAAGTCAATGTCAGCGTAATGAGGAGTTTAACATTCCTTGTTTTATGAGGTTGGAATTTACCATAGTATGTTGGGCCTTGTATTTTTCCCTTGCATATTTATTATTGATTTTTTTTACTATTAATATATTTCGTGTTCCACATGCATGTTATATTTCATTTGGTTATTTATTTGGTTTTTGTTACCATATATCATTTTAGATACACGTTATTGTATGAAAATTATATAGGATAAGTCCTCATATGTGTGGGATGTGCATTCTTAGTGCTAGTTTACAACCCCTATCCTATTATAGGTGGGATTAGGGTGGAACACTAAATTTAATACCACCCCAAGAGGGGTCCCGGTGGGTTGAGTTGTGTTAACATATATGTTATCATCCCCCTCCAATTTGGTTCAATGGGTGAGGATGATCATAAATACATTTTTCAGTTTCACCACAACCATTTTCTATTGAAAAAGTTGCATGGAACATATCCTCACAGTTTTGTTCCATATCCTCAATGATTTATCACACATAATAAGTATAGATATCACACACACAAAAATCATGGAAATCCATGTTAATCATCATAGTGGGCTATATCCTCACAATAAGAAACTAACATCCATCCTCCTAGGAAAAAAATAATAGTTATACACCATCACCTAAAACATTCTCAACATCATCAAACTAACTTGAAATATACCTATATCATTATTACTTGGGTCCCCTCCATCACTATGAAATCTCCATACCCTATACGAGATACTCACATATTATGTGCATTGTTTAATAATCATACTCTCGTGGTCATAACTAATATCCTCGATATTATTATTCCCATGTGAGTCTTTCATGCCTCATAAGCTACCCCATGTGGTCATGAATATTTTTAGAATATTATTCTCCCACTCTTGTACATTTATCCACATTACTAATCCATGAATTTTATTGTGAAACCACAGATCATTGTTATGTGTTGTTTTTGGTTATTTAATTTTTTTAGTATATTTTTTAAAGTGTCAAGGGTTATAAGTTAAAAAATATTAAAATGGGGGAAGAAGTCTTGGTCATATGGTTATTTCTAACTATGTACCCAAACCATGTGGAAGGTAGATGAGACTTCTAGTACGACATACACTATTGGTGCATGGTTTTCTAGATTGTGTGGGTTTATAAGAAAAAAATCATGACCTTACTTGATATGTAAAGGTAAAGTACATAGTTGGTACATGGTTAAGGAAAAATATGCATCCAAACCATGAAAATAACTCTTATTCATGGTCATTTAATACTGTGACACCCATGCATATGGCGCATTGTTTTCTAAACAATGCAACTAAAATGTGTGGCTTTAACATTTTTCTAAAAATTTGGAATTGAAATTTATACCTCTATTGAATTATAATCTTATTCTCATCATTTCTTCCCTATTAACATGACCTAAATCCTCCAAACCATGGATATGATCTTCTCCTTTATTTTTAGTGATCTCCTCATGAGTTTGGATGGATTATTTAATGTAAACTCATGTTCTCCTATGGATTTCTCCTCTTCTCTGATTCTTCACCCTTTTTCTATCTTCTTATTACCCTAGATTGATCGTGTAAACCTAGGGTTTCATGTTGTATGATTTTGAATTTAGGTTTAAATTATTTTGGGGTTTTATTGGACTTTAATGATGTTATCTTCCCATTTCATGATGAATCAACACCCCTTATCAATGGAAACATCTATTATCAATTGGTGACTCTCTAAACTTATTTTTTATGAAATCATGGGTACTTTATTCTTTCAAATTATTTTTTCTTAGTTATAAAACCTATATTGAGTAATAATTGTTTTCATGTGTTTATTATCTATGTTTTTTCTAAAACCTCACTTAGAATCGAGGTTTTTTTACACATTTAAAGTATTAATTTATTCTTAATAATATTTTTTTTGTTATAGGTGTTTGAAAAAATGATTAGATTTTTTTCTCAATGAAATAATCAAATTTTTTCACATATGTATTCTCTTATGAATTATAAATAGTGAGTAAATATTTTTCAATGGTGTTTTTAATGAATAAAGTGGTGTTTTACATACTTCAAGTGTTTTATAAAACATTTAGTTGAATTTATAAGTAAAAATATTTTATGATATTCATTATTATATAGAGGTTTTAATGGATTGAAAATGTTTTATGATGTTTACAGTTGAATTTATATTTAATTTTCAAAGAAATTTATTATGTATAAATGTGTGTTTGGTTTGTGAAATAAAAGTTTTCCATACATGTTTCTTACCTTATTGACATACCCCTTGGTTTTTGTTATTTTGTAATGTGATATTGTATCACATGAGATTTAAATCCTTATTGGATTGTTGTATTATTGTAAAGTTGGTGTTTCTTTGAAGGGTGTTTAGTGGTGTGTCAAGATTTTATGATTTTATTATGATAACATTATCTTGAGATACAAAATCTTGATTTATCACCTCCATTTGATATTATGGGAAAACTTAGGTACTTGAGTGGGAGTTCAAGGGATGGTTAATGCACTAGTTGAGATTATGAACTAATTATTGTTCCCTTAGTGTATGATTATTTCTATTTTTAGGGATATATTTTCACTCAGGGAGGCTAGGAAAGATCAAATCAGGTGTAATTGTAGTTATGATCATTGGAAATCCATATGATGATTCATCATTTATATTTTCACAAGAAAGTATTCTTAGTGCCTAGGGTGTTCTTCCATGATTACTATTGTTTTATACTTTTTTATTTACATTATATTTTATCTTGTTATGGTTTTTTCATGTTGTTTATATTATGTTATAAACCTTTCTATCATGTTATAGCATTTATTTCATATGATATATTTATTCTTCTTCATGGTTATTGATATTTCCTTGGGTTATTTTTATTTTTTCCACGATCTTGATTACCTCTAAAATGTGGTTTGCTTTCATAAAGCTAAATAGATATGATTTTAATTCCTATATTTTTCATTATAAAATGAATAATTTGTGGTAAAGGAATTTTGATACAACCAAAGTATAGTTTTGTGGTTTTTTCCTCAAAAAAATCTCAAAAATGGTGTTTCAAGTGTAAATATCAGGTGTGATTTCAAATTATGTGTGTAACAATCCTTTAAAAATAATTTCATCATTTTAATATTCAAGGTTTTCCTCCTGAGAATTTTTGTTTAATTTTTTCATGTTTTGAAAAACATAGTTTAATAATGTTTAAGTGAATAAACATAATTTTTTATTGGATTTCTAAAACAAAAAGGGACATGTCACACCCTGATGTCATTATTGATTAATTATATTTTATTTTGGAATATTTTGGTAATATTAGGAGTTTACCAAATTTTCATGGTGGTTTTGGAAGTCACGGGGAGTTATAGGCTGGGTCTTCAGTAGTACATATCATATCCCTAGGAGTAAATTGTATAGAATACCTCCTTTCCTTTGTAACTTTTTATGGGAAAGGGTGGATTCACCATGGAGTGAGGACTACACCATGGATGGAGTTGTATAAGGGTGGTTTGAAGATGAGTATCGGTTTCGTATAAGGGTCTGGGAGGAAGGTCATGTCAAAGGGTTAGGATACATCATGGTGGGTGTTACGTAAGGGTAAGTCTAGAGTTGTCTAATAGTGGTTCATAAAGGTCTAAGGGAGATCCATGGGGGTTGGTGGTTCATCCTTGGTGCAAAGGGGATACTTGTGCCATGGAAGGTATTTAGCGAGTCTATCCATGTCTTAGCATATAGGGACCAGCTACAATGGCTTGTGGTGAGGGGGTGAGTTCCCTCTACCATTTTCAAGCCAACTGAATCATGGTCCATGGACCACACCACAACAAGGCCTCCCTGAGTAGCATTACATTATGGTGGTTAAGATAACGCTACAACCCTTATCACCCCAATTTTTTTAAAGGATTAAATGAACCTTTTCCCTATTAATCCCATTTTATTTTCATATCTTTTCCTCCCATTATATATTAATTATATAAGGAACATGCAAGGGGAGTTCTCTCCCTCTATTTTTTTGATGTTTCACTTCCATCGATTCCAAGTGATTTCTAAAGGTCAATACCTACATCTTCATGATTTTTCTTCTTTTCTTCCTCTCTCTTATTTTTATCTTGGTTTTTTATTTCTCATTTAACCTTAATAGTCATGGGGGTTGTGATTTAGGGTTAGGGATAGTTTTAATTTAGGTTTTTTTATATTTAATTTTCATATATATGTCCTCCTTTCCTAGTTTAGCAGTCTCTATATAATGTGACTTGTTGTGGCTCATGTGAGGGATTTACGCTTGATTTTAGGTAAGTGTTTTTGTGCAATTAGTTTTATAAATTACATTTTTTTATGATGTTTTAAATTTATTTATTTAAAAAATTAAAACTATACATGATAACTTCAATGGGTTTTATAAATATTCCAATGCAATTTATAACATGGAATAAAGAATATTTGATGATATTTCTATATTTTCAAGGAATTGTTTGGCTGAGAAGTTTATTTGAAATGTTTTGATAGTTTTTTAGTAATTTATTTTGTTATTAAAAATATTTAATCCCATTTGGGTCATGAATTAAATATAGAAAGAGATGTTTTAGGCCTTTAGAGGTTTTAAATGGAAAAGTGAATTGATTATTTAATTTATTCTCCAAAAAAATTGAGTGAATTTTTTTATAAATTCTTGTAGATGTAGATTTCAAAAGACTATAAGGGACATGGAATCCAAAGTTCATTTTCAAGAAGGCATGTTAGGAACCTTTAAATTATTTTTATGTCATGTGAGTATGTTAAACCCTCTTGATCCTCCTTGTTTTCTTTCACATGATAGGGATTGTGACTCCCAAGGTGGATGTTATATTTATATATATATATATATATATATATATATTGATCATGGTATAGATTTTGTGAAATGGGTTGTTTCTTTTTATTGAATTAGAAGTGATATGAGATTTATATTTATTGATTATTATTTTTTATCATGTTATTTTATTTTTTTCTAACCTCCCATTTATTGCTTAATGGGAAACCTTGGGTGCTTGGGTAGAAGATCCTAGATTAGATGATTTCCTTCCCTCTAGTTATATATGTTTCTACTAGCTATTGAAGTAATATATGTGGTACCCCCATTGTCTAGTGAACTAATTATATATATATATATATTCAGCTAGTTAGCTAACAAAGTTAATACTAGGTATACTTATCCTTAATAACTCGGGGTGAACTCCCATGATTCCTAGTGTGTATCCAAGACAGTTGATGGTACTCCTTGGGGAATCTTTCTTCTTGTGTTCCCTAATCCTATTGGCCTATCTGGCTTTATGGCCTGTTGATGATGTTTGTTCATTATTATCTCATTGGTGTCATGGTAACATGTTGTTTTTATTTGTTATATATGAACATTGGTTTTCTTTTATAAAATAGTTTTAAATATGGTATGAAAAATGTATTTCAAAAAAATTAAAAGTGGATTTGAAATGAGTGTTTTATAAAAGGGGATAAGACCAAATAAATGGCTTTTCAAGTGATATTTTTTATTTAAATAAAAAGAAGTGTAATTATTATAAAATGGTTCTGATGTAAAACTTGGTTTCATTTCCATTGAAAGGAATTTCAAGAAATATTTGGTGAAATCCTATTGGGATTAATTTTTCTCACATCCTATATACACCATTCAGTGTATTCAACTCTTATGGTTTCATTTCAGGTGCTATGAATCCAGTCTTCTTGTTTTGTATTGTTCATTTATGGTTGGATTGGGA
This sequence comes from Viscum album, assembly GCA_963277665.1. Lineage (NCBI taxonomy): Eukaryota > Viridiplantae > Streptophyta > Magnoliopsida > Santalales > Viscaceae > Viscum > Viscum album. The sequence continues at coordinate 918,374,389 of OY728120.1, read as the reverse complement.
TATGGAGAGTGTCCAAGGGCCACATAAAAATTCTTAGTAATAGTATGATTTTGGGTTTTTATTTTTATTTATATTATATAGTTTCCATATATCACCATTGATAACCCATCTTACATTTGGATTATATTATTTATGGGATGATGTATATTATTTATTGTTTATTTTATTAGATTTCCTTATTTATTTATATTGTGTACTCTGTTTGTATTTTCCTATTTATTTTAAAATATTTATTTTTATGCATGGATACCTGACATATGGATGGTTCATGTCGGATTAATGGGTGGAATTCATATTCTAGTTTTGGTTTTTGACGATGAAATCATTCTCATTTGTGTATAATTGATATCCTTTCACTAGTTTCCAACCTGAGTGATTGGGAATGTGCATCAGGACTTTCCATGGACCGTCTTGGGTGATTGGTTCATGGGTGATCTAGGTTGGTTTGTGAAAAAAGTTATTGAAGAACCCTCATTCTATTTGGGTGTGTGTAAGGTTAGAAAGGATATTAGGATCGTCATTGGGACTCAGTGAGGGGTATGGAAAAGTGATTTGACAGCTCTTTTTCACACTAAACCTAGAGTTTCTATGGGAAGTTGGGATTTGATCCTGGAACTTTGAATTTATTTTTTACTATATTTGGTGTATTTTTATATTATACAACATTATTTTATCACCTGATGAGGGTAGCAATTATTTTGGTGGTCACCTTGGGATTCATAGGTGAAGTGATGAATGCTCCAGGGCTGTACATATATCCTACTATAAGATCCCTGGTTTTCTAATGAGGTAAGGATCTCTTTAATTTCAGTTTAAATGTTTTTTACACCCTAATATTAATACCATTTTAATTCATGGGGGTATTGAGGGTGTTCAGGGCTTGTCCGGAGCTCGGAAGAAAACTTTTTGGGAATATAAGGAAGGCCACAAGATTAATAAAAACCATATAGGATAGGCCACATAGTCTAACTAATTGTGTAAGACCTGGGCAGAGGGAAAGAAGATCCCACACAGTTTCAGAAAACCATGTGGATGGATGGTGCACACCCATGAAAGGAACCTACAATTTTTCGTAGATACAAAATGCACCATTTGCGCACAATTATTAAAACAGTGCACGGTGATTGTACGGATGCCCCTCAGTACAATAGAGGGAGCACAATTGGTACACTGTTTGGAAAACCCTACGACAAAACTGTGTGGCCCAACTTTTTGAGGAAAATTGACCATTTAAACCTTAAAATATGTTATAAAATAATTTCTATTTTCATTATCCTCCATGGATAGAAGCACACCCATTGGAGAGCTCCTCTTGAAGACAATTCCAAGTCTTATCTACTATTTCTCTATATGAACTCGAAATCGAGCATCTACCATCTCATTTGATTCGTGCTAGTGAGTAATATGTTCCTTTTGTTTCATTTTTCTTTATTCTTGGTATCAACAGAGTTATTTTGGTGCAAGCTAATATTACTGATTTGTAGGTTCTTCATCCATTATTCATTTTTCTCTCAATATGATTCAAATCATAATTTGATACTAGATAAGAACTCTACTACGAATCTATGATAGGTGGTATATACTTTTTTTGAGTGGTTTGATGCTTTATAGAACTAGTTTCTACAGCGAGGCTTGTTAGAATTTATGTAATAACCAAAAAAATTAATTTAATGTTTAAATTGAATGTATTAGAACCTTTTAGGGATGAAAACTAGTTCCTTGAGACTTGTTGGAGGTTTTCTCCCAACCAAGGTCACCCATGGGGTGTGCCTTTGACATTTTCATTTGTTATACCACCCATGGGGTGTGTGTTTGAGCTTTCCTAGTTAGAGGAATCTCATTTATAAATGAATTGAGCTGAATTTATTGATTAGGATCTGTTCTTCCTCCTTTTCAATTTGATACATGGTGTTGAATTGTTTAACTATAGAAATGTGAATTCTTATATGAGTGAGTAAACTCATGGAATTGAATTCTTGGGAATTGATAAATGAAATAAATGATAAATGATTCCATTATATTCCTTGGATGTTACTCCTTGGATCTTGAGAGTGGCAGTGTATTCCTTGGATGAGATTTATCCTTCGGTCTTGATTTTGTGGGATGCCTTGGGCCTTCCTACCCCTTGGATCCAACTTGTTTGGGCTCGTAGTGGACATGGTCTATTGTCATACTCCTTGGAACCCAAACCAAGATTAACCCAGTTTCCATCGAGATGCTCCTGGGAATCAATGAGGATGAATTGGTTCAATACACCTTGGATCCGGACATATGGGGTCTGACACTTCTGATTATATGGCTCAATTTTGGTAAATGGAATATTCTTGATTATACAGAATGTTTGTGGCTGATATGATATGAAGGTTATAATGTGTGTCTATGGATGGTATGAGATATAGTGTGTATGGTTTGGTTATGGTGTTTAATTATTTTTTCCTTATAATTTCCTTGTTATAGATGCCTAATACTTGTTTTTAGGGAGCCTCATATGGCTATACAATATTACTTGTTTGGTTAATTTGACTTTGGGATCATTACATTCTTACTACCATGCCTGTAATATTATGCACTTTACTTTAGCTTCTATTTCATAACCAGGAATTCTTATAGACACCTTACAAGGTGATATACTGGGATTATATCCCACACTATGTTCAAACCGTTGTTGGATACCTAGAAAAACTATTTGGATACATGTGGGGATTGGGGCAGGTTCCCCCAGTTCGATGCTTGACTTGTTGATGCATTGGAGTAGGGGATCATAGGACCGATCCGAGGTTCATGATGCTATCTATAGATAGTATGTTTTTCGTCTATATATACCTTTTGATATATGTATTGTTAAAATTATATTTATACCTATTTTGGATGCTTTGTAGATACATGACATGATCATCATTTTGTATATGAGACTACTTTGGGTATTGTTGTATATATCAGTCTTTGGAAGTTTGCCTCATGTTCAGTTGTTATAATGCTTGTTTTATTTTAATTTTATTATCATTATATTGTGTTATAAACTGATGTGAGGGTATATTCTCACCATAGACACACCATATTCCCTCACTGCTAGTCATCAGCCTCTAGCATTTGGAGATATGCGCTTGAGGCCATGTGACCAATCAGGATTGGGGCACTGTTTAGTGGCATCTGGGTCCAAGACATTAAAAGGTGGTATCATAATGGGGGTTTATTTTCTACTTTATTATTTTGCGACAATATAAATGGTATTATGAATAATTGGAATTTGGTAATGAGTTATACCTAGGATTAGAAAACCCTTGTATAGGAAAAATCCAAATTGCCTCGAATGGAAATTGTTGTTTTATACATTTTTACTATTTAGTTGATTTGATTCCACCATTAGGTGATGGAATTGAATTCTGACATTATCGTATATATAATTAGGGTTTATATTTTATTATAACCTGATGATATGAGGTTATTCCATCTCACACATCATTTTAGGAACTTTATAGGATTCAAATGCCATGCATTATTCCATGCCATTTATGGCTATTTATTTTTATTAGTTATAGATTTAGGAGTAAGCTGAGTAGTATAACCTATTTATAGGATGTTTTTTACTTGTCATGTGCTTTGATCTATGAAATTTGGATACTGAATTTTTATAAGGCATGTATTTGACATTGTAGAAACAATACACAACGATGACCTATAGTCGTATGCAAGGAGGGTGGTGATGATCATGCTCTAGAGGTAGTGGGCCATGGGATAATGGTGGATCCTCCTATAGTTCCATCTGCAGCACCAGTAGTTTTTCTAGAAATATGGGTTGATTCATAGTTCCTAAAGGGGTTTTTTCTCTTTATGAAAACTTTTCAGGGAGCAATGAAACCTTGATTGACTATGGCTAAGCTAATGTGTGTGTTCCAATAGCAGCATACTCCCACATTTTCGGGGGATGGAGGTCCACGGGATGTTGATATATGGCTTGAAACTACTATGTCTATATTAGATCATCTAGAGACACCTCATTATAGTAGAGTGAGGCTCACAAATTACATGCTTCGGGGATTTTAAAAGCGTTGGTGGGATGTTTTGAACCAGAATGATAGGTTGAGAGATATGGTTTGGGCTAATTTTCAAACCTGGTTTTATGACTACTTTTAACCCAATAATTTGAGAATAGGGTTGGATAGTGAGTTCATGTGTCTAGATTAGGGTGCTATGACAATTATGGAGTATTCAACAAGTTATACTGAGCTACAGTATTTTTCACTGACATGCCTAGTTAATGAGTTATCGAGGGTGATACACTTTGAGAAAGGTCTCTAAAATGTTGTTCAGTCTTAGGTCAACGTGTTTAGGTTTATGAAGATTACTAAGATAGTAAATCAGGTGCTAATTACAGAGTGGAACCTAATGGAAGCTTGGGGCACATAGTAGAGAAGTACAGTCTCTCGACCCATTAGTTTAACTTCTAGTTGGAAGGAAGGGACATTTTGAGGCTTCCCATGAGATGTGTGTTAATCAGGTTGTGAGTACTGGTAGCTTAGTTTTCTATCATCAGTGTGGAAGATAGGATAAAGTGAGGAATCGGTGAAATCACATCCCAGTCAAGTGTCAATCTTGTGGAAGGATGGGACACGCGCAATGTTTTTGTAGGACCTTCCCTCCAGTAGTGAGTGGTAGGGGTTAGCTCTGACACCAGGTTTGGGTGTGGGTTTCACAACTCCATGTCAGGCTAGTAGTTGGAGTAGTACTTTTTATTCAGGTCGAGGTGGTGGTGGTGGTGGTGGCAAAGGTATCCAAGCACTAGTTTTACCAAGATAGCAGAGTGCTTCTACTCTAGGAAGTGAGGTTCTGTCATAAAGCCTCGATTCAGGATAGATATATTATGTACAGATGTTGGTTCCAAGCATAGAGGAAGTGTTGTGTTGGAGGGTGATATATTAAAAAATTAATAATTGTTGTCTAAAACCAAGAGTGATGATCTTTCCCATCAAATTTATAATTAATTTATTTAATATATGAATAAATAAATACATGGGCTTTGTAAATTTATTCATTGATGATTATTGATCATCCGAAAAGGCCCTTCTGGATTGCCTTCATTGCACTTGTGGGGATCCAAGTGTAGAATACCTCTTGTGGTGATCCACACATGATCCAATAGTCCCTAAGCTATGCCACTCATTCTATGGGTGCTAGCATAGTGAATAGAATGTCTTGTGTTGTTCATTCTTGGTCACTCATTCTTCGGTCTTGAATAAATTCTCTCTTTGGTTTCTTACTCTTGAGAGGGAGAGATGAGGATCATTCGAGAGATAATTTGTGCTGCACAACAATTTTATATTCCCAAACATGGAATTAGTTTAGAATTAATTACACAATAGACATTGTCATCTATTTATAGTGCTGGGATTTCAGTTACAAAATTTATAGAGCTGGTATTTCGGTTAAAAAAATTAATTTCATTACATCCATTAAATATAATTATAACCATCAATGAAATCTCGTGCCACATAATAATAATAATATTATTATTATTTGTTGTGCTAACTTATAAAAAATGTATAAATAATATTTACCAAATCAAAAATAATTATTTTATCACTGGACAGGGTCTTGGTCCATTCGAATTCCTCTTGCATTTATTAAACACCCAAATAAATATTTTATTCTCTTAAGTAAATATTTTATTCACAAACTAGTAAATAAATATTTATTAAATATTCAATAAAATAAATAAACATATTTCATTCATAGTATAGGGAATAAATATTTATTTAATTCACACGATCAATATAACTTGAATAAAATTATTCCACGGTCATGATAATAATATATATTTCATTAACTAAATTCAAATTGAATTTAATCAAGACCATCAGAAACACATAGTGTGTGACCCTCTGTGATTCTTTATCAGTGGCATTATACAACCTTCTCTAAAGTCTAATATTGTTGTCTAATAATGGTTCAAGGAACCCAATAGAAAGAACTTAATGTTAGAATGATGATAACCACATACGAGTGCTCACTATGTAATATAATCCATTTATCACAATATCTCATAAAGAAGGTTACATGATGGTGTAATCAACATATATGCTCGATACAACATTCTTTAAAAATATGAAATAAACTTGTAGTTACACCATGGCCATGTAATTTAGGATGATGGTTCTATTTCAATCAAAGGGTCAAGATATCAACTTCGAAAAATATGGAAAGGGAAAATACTTTCTTGACTTATCCATTAATATCATGTTATTCATGATGCACCCAACGTACCCTACTTCCCACCAACATATGGTGTGATGGTTTTTATCAAAAAATCTAAGTGATTGAGTCATGAAATGAATTATTGATAATATTAAGGTCTAAGGACCATTACACATGCTCTTAGATAGGAATATATGATGACACCAAAACATGAAAAATTTCTAATGGTGGGTCTATTCTCATAATCTCCCTTCTTAGAGATTACCAAGTGTGAACATCATGAGAAGAAGTCTCTTCTGCTTATGAGTACTCACACATGATGGTCTATATATTATGTGTCTCATCATAGTATGTTATCCAATCACAAAAGTATATTAAGAATATTGTCATATCACTTCAAGTTTCTTATCATAGTGGGGAACTACTATAACCTTATCAATGCGAAAAATACTCTAAGACATTATTACATTAAAGCCATGCAGAATAATAAATAATATGTAATAAAATGTTTAATTTAATACATATAATATTAATGTAATAAAAGTAAAAATTGTTGGTTCTAGGACACCAACTCTAACAAACTCCCAATTGGACAAGAGCCAATTGCCTACGACTTTCAGTCCACTAGACATCACATGATAATCATGTCTCTGGGGAGTCAAGTCTTTAGTAAAGGGGTATTCTATGTTGTCTTAATGGAAATAATTCTCACTACATCCTCACATCTCTGGGAAAATCTCTTAGGAGATGTACATTTGAAGTATGTGCCTCATCCACCGATGTGACCTTGGCTCTTTTGTGAGAACCACTGTTGTAGTATTATCACAATAGAGTGTGATGGGATATTTACTTCTAGGTACCACATCAAGCTCTTGGGTGAAATTACTCATCCAAAATGATTCTTTAGATACCTCAGAAAATATAATATACTTGGACTCTATTGTAGAATATGCAACCGAAACCTTCTTTGAGCTCTTCTAACACACAGAACCTCCATTTGAAGTGAATATGTATCATGTTTGTGACTTCATGTCATCTTGATCAGTTTGGAAACTAAAATCTATATATCTTCTGATGACTAGTTCCTCATCTCCTTCATAAACAAGGAATGTATCCTTAATACACCTCAAATACTTAAGGATAATATTGATTTACATCCAATGGTAGTCATCAAGATCATCTTGATATCTACTTACCACACTTAATGTGTAGGAAATATCTAGCCTAGTACCTCGAATAGAATACATGACTGGACCAATCATTTATGTGTATGGAATCATTTCCATTATATTTATTTCATGATGGGTCTGAGGACACATTTTCATGGAAAGATGGATGACATGTGACACTGGTAATAATTACCTCTTGGATTGTTCCATACTAAATATATTCACTATTTTTTCAATGTATGTACTTTGAATTAGGTTGAGAAATATCTTTGATATATCATGATGGATCTTAATCCTGAGAATAAATGTTACCTCGCCCAAGTCATTCATGGAAAATCATTTATTCAACCACACCTTAACAAACAGTAATAATGGTATTTCATTTCCAATAAGTAATATGTCATCAACATATACTATTAAGAAAATTATTACACTCACACAAAACCATTTGTAGAAACAAGGTTCACATTCATTCTTTATAAAACCAAATTCTATTATAGATTCATCAAAATGAATGTTCCATGACATAGATGCTTGATTTAATCCATAAATGGATTTTTGCAACTTGCATATCTTATTGCATCCTTTGGAGTCATAAACTCTTCAAGTTGTGTCATGTAGACATCTTCATGAAATCTACCCTTAAGGAAGGCTATTTTGATATCCATTTTTCAAATATCATAGTCATGGTAATCCACAATGGAAAGTATAATTCTGATGGATTTCAAAATTTCAACTGGTGAAAAGGTTTCATCGTGGTCAATGCCTTGACGTTATTTAAACCCTTTTGCAACCAGTCGCACCTTAGAGGTTATGAATTGTCCTTCCATGTATAGTTCATTCTTGAATGACCATTTTTAACCAATGGTATTTACATCCACTAAAGGATCTACCAAAATCTAGACTTGGTTTTAGTACATAGAATCCATCTCAAAATTTATGGATTCTTGCCACTTGGCAACATCTGTGTCACTTACTACTTCCTTCTAGGTTAGAGGATCATTATTATCAACTAATAATGAGTCACCATCCTCAGTAACTAGAAAACCATACCATTCTGGTTCTCTAACCTCTCCTTTAATCCTACTCAATTCTTGTGTCTCTTGAATAGTTTCTTATTCCATGGGGCTTTGTGGAATCTGATCCTATACCAACAAATCTTGTGTGCCTTAATCATTGACCTCATTGAATTTTATCTCTCTCTCACTATCTCTTTTGGATATGTTCTCCCTATCAAGTAATATAGAATGTATTTATACTATAACCTTTTTTTCTAAGGGGTCGTATAGGTAATATCGCATTGTTTCCTTTAGGTATCCTAAAGAGGTACACTTTATGCCTCGGGGTGGAGGTTTGTTACTTGAAGAGGCCTTAAAAAATGTGTCGCTTGACATCACATGTAAATTTTATAACATGGTTTTTATTCCACTCCAAAATTAATATAGAATACCATTTATCAATATAGTTTTTACTTAGTTTAGTATGTGTGCCGCTATTCGTAAGGGATATCACCAAAAGGATAATGGACGACTTACATGACTCATTATTAATCTCACCATGTACAATAAGGTGTGGTTCCTCCTTTTTCTTACACCATTCCACTGAGGCATTTAAGTAGGAGTGATTTGGGATAGGATCCCAAACTCCAATAAGTAATCAGTGAATTCTTGATTAAGATATTATCCACCACAGTATGATCAGAGTTTCTTAAACTTCCTGCCAATATGGTTCTCAACTTTATTTTTGTATTCCTTGAATTTATCAAAATAATCCAACTTATTACTCATTAAGAAAATATATCCATATCTACTAAAATCATTCATAAAAGTTATGAATTATGAGTACCCACCCATTTCTTCAATATGAAATGGTCCATACACATCAGTATGAACTAATTAAAGAAGCACTTTATCCCTTTCACCTTCCCCACTAAATTTTGATTTGGTCATTTTTTCTTATAAACATGTGTGACATACACCAAGTGGTTTTAGTTCAAAAAAATCTAAATATCCATCTTGATGTAATTTTGTCAATTGTTTTTCATTTACATGACCTAGCTAGTGATTCCAAAGTTGGGTGTGGTATGAGTCATGTAAATTAAATTCTTTATCGATTGACATTATTTGGTTCATGTAATCCAATACGTAAAGACCATTATGTAAATGTGACTTACCATAACAAATTATATATTTATAAAAGAAGCAAAATTTATTTCCAAATTTTAAAATGAATCCATATGTATCTTGTCTGGATATAGAAATAATTTTTTTGGTAACTGAAGGAACATAATAAACCCCCTTTAAAACCAAGATCATTTTAGTCAGTAATGTGTGGTGGTAGTCCCCAATAGCTAGAGCAACAAGTTTATCTATGTTGGATACTTATAGATCTACCTCCCCTAGGTCAATATTTTTTAATCTACTTGGTTCCTTTTTTCGAATACATATTCCAACACCATAATTTGTATCTAATAACCAATTTGTAGAAATAGATAAATTTCACTTGATAACAAATTCACAGGAAGCTTCCCCTTGCTTCTTTATTTGGGTGAAATTTTTCTTCCAGAGGCCCTTCTTGCCACATGTGAAACAGAAAAAATCTTATTCCCTTGATTCCCCTTTGATCTTCTTCTTCTTGGAAATGAGTGAAGAAACTTTGGGCTTAAATATATATTCTTTCCCTTTCCATTTTATCACCATAATAATAGAAGTATTTTAGTGCTTTATATCTTTATATACTTGGAGAAGGAGGATAAGAATATATGGTAGAGACTTATCAAGGTTGTTTATATAAAAATTCACCATAAACTGGAGAATATTTGAGGGAATGATGCCAGAATTATATTGGTTCCCAGTTCATCAGGGAATTTAAACCCTAAAACCTCTAGGCACTCAATGTATCCAATGATCATGACTACATGAGGCCTAGCTGGGGCAGCATCTCAGATATTACTCTAAAAGAGAACCTTGGAAATCTCAAACATTTCATTGTTATCTCCCTCCTGGTAAAGACCACAAAGGTGCTTAAGCATTCTATATAAATCCATGTTTTCATGAGACATCATGACTTTACTAGATATATATGAAATAATAAAACATTAAATATTGACTACATCGTTCATATTTTTTCATAAACTAGGAAATATTCATCACTCTCATCTTGAGTAAGTGGATCAAGCATTGAGGATTCTAGCATGTAAGATTTCTGTTCATGGAATAGACCAATCCAAAAGCATCTAAACCACTAATGGATGTTAATTCTATTGAGGAGATTGTCTTTATCCAATATTGATAATAGGGATAGTTTGGATGACGATATTTTCATTTTATTCTACAATTAAAAGAATAGATTATTAGTACTTTTCTTGATTACAAATTTTGTGAGAAATAATAAATTAATTGATTTTATTAAATCTCCTATTATTTTATCAATACTCAATATCCCTCACCATTGAACTTGGAATGTCTAGTTTCTAGGTCATTCTAGTGGAAATGATCCATATTCCTCTTTTTATAACCATGACGGGGGTTGTTCAAGCTATTTTGAAGGTATTTAGGTAGGAAATCCTTTTCCAACAGTGGGCTTGCATCTCCTTGATCCGTTGAGTAGACTCCCCAATCCTGAAATCCTGACTTGAATTTTCTCAATACTTGCCTCAAAATTACTCCATGTCTAACAATGGATACTCATCTTGATGTAAAATGGTTAATTCAACCAAAAACCTTCATAAGAACTCCCCTTATAAAATTAAGTGTTCCAACAAGGGTTGTTCAAACACATAGTTCTATTGAGTTGTGTTCCTAATCAAGTAACAGAAGGCTTAGTATGAATTAATATTAGATTGAGTGATTTTATTTTATTATGAATAAATTTTTATCTTGTTTTATCCTTTATATCATCATCATCATCATATGAATTTCTATTCAATGAGGAAAATAAAGTGTGAAAGGCCCACAAGTGAGGGCAAGGGAAAATAGACTACGAGGGTCTAAAATTATGATGACCAAGAGCATCCCCTCTCTGGATATTAATCCCCATTGGCTTCAAGATGTGGAAGTTGTGAAAAAACAAGCTCTCGGATCCTAGAATTTCAAGCATGTCCAATTATTCTATGGCCTTATTACCTTCCCACTAAGTATGGGACACTTTGGTGTAGTTACTAAGAAGACCACGACACATGCAGGAAATGTATTCAATCGACTCGAGAGTAGCTCCATAACCTTGGAGAGAATTGTGAACCAACATTGAATCATTTTAATCTTCCATGATATCCAAACCCTTCTACTGGAACACAGTATCATGCCCCATCCAAATAGAAAAATCTAAGATGACCAAGCCGGTATAGTCACGAACAATCCCCTTGATGTGCATGACACTAGAAACACATAAACTGTCTATATTGAGATGTAACCCCTAAGGAGGAGGGTGTCACCTAACCCATTTACTGATGGTATTACAAGAAGTGGAATGGATGTCACGAGGAGCGAGGTTGAGTCGCTTCAAAGTAGGGGCCTCCCTGCAAATGTTGAGAGCCCTGGATAAAACATTTACTCATAATCAATTTTATTTAAATTCCATCTTTTCATATTAATTCATTTATGTGATCACGGTCTTGCATCAATAAATATAATTGTAATCCATTATATATAAAATAATTAATTAATTAAATGACCCGGTCATGATCTTATCTAATAGTTTATTTAATGAGTAGCTTGCCTAATGTCCAAGATTAATATCTAGTAATGGGTGAAGGAAACCAAGATAAATAACTTAAAGTAGAAATGATGACAACCACATATGAACACTCTCTATATAATATAATCCCTTTGGCATAATATCTCATGAACTAGAATGTATGACAGTTTTATCAACCTATATGCTTGATACGTCATTTTTTGACTATCTAAAATAAACTCGTTGTTACACCATGACCATAGAATTTAGGGTAACGGTTATATTCCAATCAAAGGGTGGAGATATCAACTTCTATAAAGATGGAAGGTACAAATCCTTCCTTATCTTATCCCTTAATTACATGTTATTCATGATTCATCCAATGTACTCTACTTCCTTCCAACATATGACATGATGGTCTTCATCAGCAAATCTAAGTACACGAGTCATGACATGCATTAATGATAATATAAAAGTCTAAGGACAATTACACATGCTTGGAGATAAGAATATATGATGACACCAAAACATTCAAAATTCCTATAAGTGAGTATGTTCTCATAATATCCCATCTTAGATATTACCATGTGTGAACTTCATGAGAATAAGTCTCATCTTCTTACGAGTACTCACACTTGATGGTCTATTTACTATGTGTCCTTTCATAGTATGTTATCCAATTAAAGAACTATATTGAAAATATTTTCATATCTATTCAAGATTCTCATCATAGTTGGGAACTTATATGAACTTATCAATGTGACAAATACTCTAGGACATTATTACATTAAAGTCATGCAGAAAAATGAATAATATGTAATAAGATGTTTAAGTTAATTTTTAATACATCAAATATTCATGTAATCAAAGTATAAACAGTTCATTCTAGGACACTAACTCTAACACTATCCCCTAAGGAGAAAGGCGTCCGACCATCAATGGTGAGTGGTATGATAGTAGTAGCCTCTAATCTTATATATTCCTTCTTTGATGTGGTTTCATCACATAGTTTTATAATTGTACATGTGGTGGAAATACATGGCCTAGTTGTTTAATTTTTTGAGGGTGTTATGATGATTGGAACTTCGTTGGGAATCATATTAGAGGATGTTTGTTAGTGCAGGGATTTCCCCCTTGAGGTTGGTGGGTTTCACTTTATATGGAATCTTTTTTTCCTTGACATGACTGAGTTTGAAATCATACTCTGGATATACTGGCTAGTTACTTATCAAGGATTTTTTATTTCTATCTTTATATAGTGAGTTTTATATCACCAGATGGATCAATTTAAATTCACAAGTGTGAATGGGATGTCCAGGCGAGCCGAGCTGGACCAGATCATCGTGTTTTAGGCAGAATGATATCCCAGATTGCTAGTTTGTATCTGGATGATCAGGGAATGTGTCAGGAGGAATTTCTTCTAGTGGTTGATCATTTCATGTATGTATTCCCGTATGACTTTTTTGTTTTACCTCCTAAGAGAGAGTTGGATTTCTCCATTGAGCTAGTGCTAGGAGATGCACCAGTTTCCATTCCTCCTTTCTGGGTGGCTACTATGGAGTTATAGGATCTTAAGAGGTAGCTATAGGACTTGGAGGCAATAGGGTTTATATGACCTAGTACGTATCTATGGGGTTCTCCAGTCCTTTTGTGAAAAAATATAGATGGTACCCTTAGGATATACATGGATTATCATAAATTGAATCATTTTACGATTAAGAATTGGTATCCCTTTCCACAGATAGATGACATGTTTGATCAGCTTTGAGGAGCTCAAGTGTTCTTGAAAATTGATTTTAGATCTGAATATCATCTTGTGTGTGTTCGACCTATGAACATACCTCATATATATTTTCATATCATGTGTGATCTATATGAGTATATGGTTATTTTTTTCAGTCTCACGAATGTGCGAGTAGTTTTCATGTTACTGATGAACTGAGTTTTCCATCCTAATCTTGATTTTTTTGGGTTGGTTTTTATAGAATATATCTTGGTTTATTCACACAATTGACACAACCATTCCAAACATCTTGATATTATTTTGGATACACTGAGAGTTTATTAGTTTTATGCTAATCTCACAAAATTTCACTTTTGGATGGATAAGATTCACTACCTGGGTTATATTATCCAAAATACAAGAGTATCAATTGACCTAGAGAAGGTGATAGTTATAGTTTCTTGGGAGAATCCTAATAATTTCATTGATATATAGAGATTCTTGGGTATATCTATATATTATAGGCATTTAATACAAGACTTATCATGCCTAGCAGGGTCAGTGACCGACTTGAGAAAGAAGGGTGTGAAGTTTGTATGAATATATACATATGAGACATCCTTTCAGAAGATAAAAAGGTGATTGAATTCAGCACTGGTCATAATTCTTCCATATCTGGGTAAGATATAAACTGTGTATTCTGATGCATCAGGTTAGAAGTAATTATGATGTAGGGGGATATATTCTTAGTGTATGGGTCTAGGTAGTTGAGACTAGATAAGAGGAATTACCTAACACATGATCTAGATTTAGCTAAATTTGTTCATTCTTTTCATTATTGGAGACATTAATTACTAGGAGATGATTTTTTGGTGTACACAGACCAAAAAATCCTCAAGTAGATATTTACATAGCATGATCTGAATCTGAGGCAGTGAAGGTGGGTTGAGTAACTACAATCTTTCTAATTTGATCTGGCCTATACAGCTAGTAAAATAAATGTAGTGGTTGATTCACTGAGTAGTAGGATCCATATACAGGCAGTTTAGAAGTCCAGTAGTGAGTGGAAGCTTTTGGATTTCTTCTTTGAGATTCACTTGGAGGTATAGGACAGTCAGGGAGAGGCCTTTAATTCTTCTTTGGTTTTGAACTCTACTCTTTTAGATGGAGTGATAATGATACAACTTTTAGATTTTTAGGTCCTAGTCTTATGGGAGAGTGTGGTAGGTGAGGACCCACCTCTTGGTTAGACCATAGGCGAGGATGATATACTATGAATCCATGGTCATGTTTGGGTTCCAGTGGACATACGCAAGGAACTGATGTGGGCGTTTCATGCCTCTGATTGGGAAGTGCATCCTGGTGTCACCAATATGTATCATGACTTACACCATCAGTAATAGTGTCTGGGTAAGAAATGTGAGGTAGCTTGTTTTTTTAGGAGGTGTTCCACCTATTATTAGGTGAAGGTAGAATATCAGTGACCATCTAGAATTTTGTAGCAGTTACCAATTCCAAAGTGGAAATGGGATGATGTCATGATACATTTCATGATTGGTTTTCCAAGTTCTCCTCAAGGTAGTGATGTTGTGTGGGTTGTTATTGATAGGTTCACAAAGGTTGCACATTTCTTTTCGATCAAGGGGACCTTTAGTGCAGATAAGCTTGGGAAGTTATATATCTGAGAGATATTATGACTTCATGTGGTCCCTAATACTATCATTTTAGATAGGGATGCCTGATTTACATCACATTTTTAGTAGAGTTTGCAAAGGGATTTGGGTAAAAAGGTGCTTCTGATCATGGTATAATACCGCCAAACTAATTTTCAGTTAGAGTTTATGATACAGGTGCTTGAGGATTTTCTTTGAGCATGTGTCCTAGATTTTGGGGGCTCTTGGGAGAGGTATATATCCCTTATTGAGTTCTCCTACAACAATAGCTGTCAAGAGAGTATACATATGGCACCTTATGATGATTTTTATGGTATTCCATGTCGATCACCCCTGTGATGGTTAGAGGTGGGTGAGGCAACTTTATTGGGACCATGTCTCATGCAAGAGACTTGTTAGCAGGTCTAGTTGATTAGGAAGTGAATGTATACCACACAGTCTTAATAGAAATCTTATGCTAATAATTGTAGATGATCTCAAGATTTTGAGGTTGGGGATCATGTATTTTTACATATCTAACAGAGGTTAGGACACAAATGAATTATGATACAGAGTAAGATTTCACTATGATATGTTAGGTCATCTGAGATTCTAGAGAGAGTGGAGTTTGTATCATATCATTTGCAGTTACCTCAATGGTAATAGTCTATGCATGACATATTTTACATATCTCAGCTTCACCATTATCATTAAGGCCCATCTCACACTTTGAATCCTAAGGAGATGGACTTATAGGTAGATGTTTCCTTTGAGGATCATCTTATTCATATCATTGATAGGAGCACAATGGTTATCCAAGGTTGGTCAGTTCCTCTAGTATGGGTGTTATGGAATCAAAACTGTTTATAGGACGAGACTTGGGATTGGGAGGCTAGAATACATTCTTAGTGTTCAAAGTTATTCTCATATGAATCTTAACTACACTTCAGAGGGAAATTTGGGGATGAATTTCTTTAGGGGGAGATTGTAGGATCCCATATTTTCCTATGAGGTACATTTCCCTTTAATTTTAGTTTAAATTATTTTTTACGACCTAATGTGGATTACATTTGAGGTCATGGGGTATCAGGGGTGTCTAGGGCTTGTTCAGAGCTCAAAACCAAATGTTTTGAGAAAATATGGTAGGCATCACAGAGAACCCATGCGAGACAGGCTGCATGGTCTGACTAACCATGGGAGACGTAGGAAAAGGGAAATAGGAACCCATACAGTTTCAAGAAACCATGCAGATGGAGGTGCACACCCCTATGGGTCACCTACTATTTTTAGCAGAGAAAAAATGCACGGTTTGTGCATAGTTAGTCAAACTGTTTACAGTGACTATGTGGGTGCCCCCTTAGCATAGCAAAGGGCGCACAGTTTATCCAACCACGCACTCAAATCGTGTGGCCTAGTGTTTTAAGGAAAATTGAACATTTTTCCCTTAAAATATATTATAACCTGATTTCTATTTTCATTATCCTCCATGGATAGTAGCACACCCATTATAATGCTCCTCTTTAAGCTAATTCTTAGGCTTAGCTACCATTTCTCCATCTGAAATTGGAATCGAGCTTCGATCATCTCATTGGATTCACATCAGTGAGTACTCAATTCCTTTTGTGTAATTATTCATTATTTTTTGTATCAACGGAGTTATTTAGATGAAATATATTATTCCTAATTTCTAGTTTCTTAATCCATTCTTATTTTTTCTCTTAATATTAGTCAAATCATAAGTTGATACTGGATGAACACTCTAATACAGACCTATGGTATGAGGTCTGTACTTTTCTCGATTGGTTTGATGCTTTATAGAGCTAGTTTCCAAAGGGAGGAATGTAGGATTTTATGGTGTTACCCCTAAAATGAATTTAATTTTTAAATTAAACTTATTGGAACCTGTTAGGGATACACCCTAGTTCCTTGATAATTTTTAGAGGTTTTTTTCCTAACCAAGGTCACCCACAGGGTGTGCCTTTGAAGTTTTCCTTTTTTATACCACCTATGGGGTGTGTGTTTGATCTTTCCTAGTTATAGGAATCCCATTTATAGATTAATTGAACTGAATTGATTGATTATGATATGTTCTTCCTCCTTTTCAATGTGATACATGATTTTGAATTGTTTAACTGTTGAAATGTGAATTGTTATATGAGTGGGTAAACTCATGGAACTGAATACTTGTAAATTGATAAATGGAATATATAATAAATTATTCCATTATATGCATTATAAGTTACTCATTGGATCTTGATAGAGGTAGTGTATTCCTTGTATGATATTTCTTCTTGGTTCTTGATTATGTGGGATGCCTTGGGCCTTTATACCCCATAGATCCTGCTTTTTTGGGATTACATTGGACATGGTTTGTTGACATGCTCTTTGGAAACCAAACCAAGTCTAACTGAGTTTCCATCAAGAGCTCCTGGGACTTGATGAGGATGACTTAGTTCACTAAACCTTGTATCAAACCTTATTGGGTTTTAAACTTCTAATTATATGGCTTGTTCATGATAAATGTGAAATGATTGATTATATGGCGTGGTTGTGGTTGATATAATATACAGGTTATATGGAGTGGTCGTGAATGATATGAGATATTGTGTATATGGAATATTCGTGGTGTTTATTTCCTTTTTATTTATTACTTACCTATTATATGTGCTTGAAACTTTTTTGTATGGATCCTTGTATGGATATATAGTATTACTTATTTGGTTACTTTTTCATTGGTAACTTTACTTTCATTACAGTCATATCAGTTATATTATATACTCTTCTTTAGATTGTATTTCACAGTCAGGACTTGTTATAGAAACCTTGGGTGGTTACCTATGTGTATTGTATCTCACACCCTATTCGAGAAACTATTGGGTACTCGGATAGACTATTTGGATATAGGTAGGGATCAGGGAAAGAACCCATAGTTCGATAGTTGACTTGTTTCTACTTAGGATTAGGGAAGAACAAGACCAAGTTGAGGCTAGTGATGCTACATGGAGATAGAAGTGTTTCTCCTTTTTTTACCTTTTCATATATGTATTGTACACATTCCATGTATAATTTTTTTGGATTCTTTGTAGAGACATGACATGACCATCATTTTTATATGAGACTACTTCTGGTATTGTTGTATATATCTATCTTTGGTTATTTACCTTCTATTTAGTTGTTTTAATGATTTGGCTATTTGACTATTATTATCATTCTACTATATTACACTCTAACATGAGGGCATAGTCTCCCCAAAAACACACCCTATTACCTCAATTCTAGTCATAAGCCTCTGGCTTTTAGGGAGATGTGATTGAGTCCATGTGACCAACTGTGCTAAAGGAACTATTTAGTGGCATCCAGATATGGTACCCTACACCTTCATAGTCTGGTAAACTACATGAATCCAATTTATAATGGTTTTAGAACCATTCCAAATAATGTTTCATGGTTATATATGCTTCTAAATCTATCATAATGATGTTTATCCTCTAAAATTGTTGTTTCACATTGCCTAAAATTTGAAATGATCCCAATTTTTTGTACTATTAGTGTGATGGTAATTAAGAGAGTTATTGGTTATATAATTTATGCTGTTGGGTGTATTTTTTGGTTGATATTTATAATTTAAAAATGGTTATTGAAAAAGTAGAAGGAATTTTATGGAATAGTTTGTTTTTGAAAACCCATTTTATAGTGGTTGTAAAATTATTTTGATGCCCATGAAAAGTTTTAAAGGGTTAAATGGTTTTGAAATTAATTTTACAATATTTGGTGTGAAATAGAACTTAAAAAAATTGGTTTTATAATAAAATTTTATGTGGTGTTTTGACTCAAGAGAGAATTATAAATGGGTGTTTGGGTTTTAAGACCAAATCCCATGTAATTAATTATAATATTGATTTATTTTGAATAAAATGCGAAGGGTAACTGATTTTGAGATAAATTGGAGGAAGTGGTTAGGAAATGTGGTTTCCATGGGGATTTAAAATGAAATGGAATCTTTTTAAAGAATGTTTTTTTCAAGTGTTGTGTGATTTTTTGAAAAGGGGGAATTTTATACATGTTTTCTTAAATTAGTTGCATGTTGGAGTTGTTTTCATTTATAGTATCATTGTGTGGTTTTATTTAAGAAACATGGGATAATCATGGTTCATGTTTTATGTGTTTAGAATATTCCTCCTAGAGAGTATTCAAATAAAATTTTTAAGTTCATTGGTGGATCTTCAGGACATCTGATCTTATCATTTAAGAGTAGTTCTTTTATTTTTCAACTCTACCCAGACTGAGGACCGAGTGGTGGAGATGTGATTCACTTTCTTATTCAGATCCATCTTTGATTTCCTAGAAATTTATTCATGTTCTCTTTTCTTAGGTTAGTCTGTAATGGCGCTATGAAGTTACATTTCCTTAGAAGGGGTTTTTTCTCAGATTATGGATCTTTTTCTATAGGATTTGATATGTCATCCTTTGAGGGCGTAGTTTATAGATCCATAGTAGTGGAGGATAGTCTGTATGTTTGGGATGATGAAAATGAGGATATTTTATCTTATGGGATAGTTTAGGTGTAGTTGGTATTTGATTAATTATAATCTTAGAATTTTAATCTAGTGTGTCTCATGGATTAATGGGTGTGTTCCTCATAGATGGTGATTACTTATGGATTTATGTGTGCCTCATTGTTTGAGTTTTATTTTTATAGGATGTATGTTGTGATATGTGCTTTTTGAGGTTTTATTCTTGATTATGTTAATATGTGAGACATTTAGGCTAGTACTTGGGTAACTAGGATGATGATTTACTTTATAATGTTAAGGAATTGATGGTATGGATCTAATTTTTTGGGTACAATGTGATATGGTGTTCCAAGTTTGATATCCTAGTTTACCCACAGGAGTACTATGACCTGGGGTCTAGAGCCCATGTTTTACTTTCCAAGGCATACCTATGTATTGTTATTCAGGGGTTTTTTGGTGGAGATTTGTAGTTAAACGTAATTATTGTTTTCATTTTGTAGATATTGAGTTTCCTTTGGTTCATGTTTTCTTTGAGAGTTAGAGTTGATTCCTTGGTCGGTTTTTTATGATTGATGGAAATATGTGATTCTTGGATAATTCCTAGAGATGCATTCTCAAGGATGGTTTTTTGGTTTAGTGGTGTATATCTTTCTCTTGTTCCACCATTCCAGATAAATTCTAAATGGTAGGGAGACCTGTTCTCAATCTTCATCCCTTTTTGGTATCATTTCAAGTGATCATAGTTATGTTATGCTTTGAGAAATTTGTTAACTTTGTGAAATTATTTCATATCATAGAGATGTGTTTGTGTTCAGTGGCTTCCTTTTTTAGGATACCTATAGTTTTTTCCTTACTCACCTATCCATGAGATGAGGTATTATCTTGGATTATCTTTATTTTCATTATACTTATAATAAAGAATTTTTGGGGGCAGAAACTGGCATTATGGGGAGAATTGTCACACTCTGATGTCACTATTGTTTAATTTTATTTAATTTTGGGAAATTTTGGAATTCTTATGTGTTTACCTTGTTTTTTGATTGATTTTAAAAGTCCCAAAAAGTTTTAGGGTGGTTCTATAATAGTAAAATATGTATCCTTAGGATTCCACATCGTATCCTACCTCATTGCCTTCATTATTTTCCATGGAAAAGGTCAGTTATGCTCCGGGTTGGTGTTACACTATGGTGGGAGTTCTATAAGGGTGGTTTGGAGTTTCATAGAGGTTTCATGTAAGGGTTGGGGAGTAAGGACACACTATAGGGATTAGGATTAACCATGGTGAGTATTGATTACAAGTGATTCTGGATTTGTGTAAGGGTGGTGTGTAAAGTTATAAGGGAGTTGTAAAGGGTTGCAGTGGTTTGGCCATGACACGGAGGGGATGGTTTCACCGTAGAGGGCATTTGGTGAGTTCCTATACATCTTATAATATAGGGCCAATCCATATCATCCTGGGGTGGGATTTTGAGTTCCCTATACCTTTTTATGATAGTTTCATCATGGTCCTTGGACCACACCATAGTAGGGACACCTCGA
The DNA here is from genome assembly GCA_963277665.1 of Viscum album. Lineage (NCBI taxonomy): Eukaryota > Viridiplantae > Streptophyta > Magnoliopsida > Santalales > Viscaceae > Viscum > Viscum album. Next base: position 918,352,926 of record OY728120.1, on the reverse strand, counting down.
GTAGTGCTTTACCTTAGATGTTAAGACCACACCGTAGGACCGATCTGCCCAAATTTTTTAAAATAATGAAATGAATATTTTCCACCTCAAAACTCTTTTTACATCCTTTACTCCCCTCCTATTTTACCAAACCAAGGCACACATGGGGGAGTTATATCTCTCCCTTTTTATTCTTTTGGTGCTTCTCTTACTTCGATTCCAAGAAATTTCTCAAGGTAAATCCATCGATATTCTTTTTTTTCATTATCTTCCTCTCTATCCTTTTCTCTTGGTTTATTCTTCCTCATTAAACCGTAAAATCCATAGGGATTTCAATTTAGTGTGTGAATTGTTTTAATTTTTTTATGTATAAGTCTTGTAATGGGGTCATACTTTCTTAGTTTAGAATTATTTATCGAAGAAGACTTATTGCGGATCATGTGAGTAATTTACACTTCATTTAAGGTAGTTTTTATTGTGAAATTTCTTTAACTAACATTATATTTTGTGATTTATGTTTATTTATCAAATTAAAACCATATATGATAACGCTATTGGGTTTTATAAATGTTTTAAAGTGATTTAACCCTTAGCATAGAGAGTATTTGATGGTTTTTCTTAATTTTCAATTAATTTTTTGGTTTCCAAGTTTCATTGAAATGTTTTTATAGTTTTTTTCAATAATGAATTTATTATTAAAGTTCTTTGACCCTATTTGGTATATGAATTAAATTGAAAAATAGATTTTTTTGTCCTTTTGAAGTTTTGAATGGAAAAGTGAATTGATCCTCCAATTGATTTTTGAAAGGTTTTGAGTGAATTATTTTAGAAGAGGTTTTAGAAATGGATTTCAAAATAATATAAAGGTCTTGGAATCCTGAGTTCATTATCAAGAAGGCTCATTTGGAACTGTTAAATTATTTTTATATCATTTGAGTGTGTTAAACCCTCTTGATCCCCATTGTTTTCTTTCTTGTGATATGTATTATGACCCATGAGGGGATTTTTTTATATATATCTGTGTGTGTGTGTGTGTGTTTATTAGGGTATGGATGATGTAAAGAAGGTTGTTTATTATGAGGGAGTTGAATGTGAGATGATTTTTATATTTATTATTGATTAATTTTGATCATGTGATTTGATTGTTTTCTCACCTATCATTTATTACTTCATAGAAAACCTTGAGTTTTTATTTAGTAGATCTTATATTGTGCAAGTTCCTTCCCACTAGTTATGTGTGTCACTGCTGACTAGTGAATTAATATATATGGTACCAGCGCTAGTCAATGAAGTAATTATCTATCAATTCTTTTAGTTGTCTAGAAAAGTTATTATTAGGTGTATCTAGACTTAGTAACTTGTATTGCACTCCAATTATTCCTTGTGTGTATCAGTTATACCAGATTGTGCATATTCGGTACGTTACTTCTTGTGTTCCCTAATTCCATTGGCATATTTGGCACCATGACCTGTTTATGATGCTTGTTTATTCTTATATCATTGGCATCATGGTGCCTTATTATTATTATTTTTGTAATAAATGTGAATTGGTTTATTTTTATAAAATAGCTTCAAATATGGTTTCAAAATTTTAATTAAAAAGTTATTTTGAAAGAGAATTTGAAATTTATGTTCTTATAAAAGAGGATTTGGTAGAGGGAGTGGTTTTTAAAGTGATTGTTTTCATTTAAAGGAAAATAAGTGGAAGTACTATAAAATTGTTTTGATGAAATATTTGGTTTCATGAAATCATTTTTAAAAATATATTTTATAAATTTATTTGAAACTGGAATTGATGGAATATATTTTGAGATTAATTTCACAAACTCCTTGGTGAAATCCTATTAGGTTTGGTTTTCTCACACCCTGCATACACCATTTGGTGTATGAAAATCTTATTGTTAATTTTCAAGTTCTATAAATAAGATATTCAAGTTTTGAATTGTTTGTTGATGTTTTTATTTGTATTTGTAGATTGGAAAAGGTTCACATAGATATTATTAGTTGTATTTTGATTTTGGGTTTTTATTTTATTTCATTCTGGGGTGCTCATGTATCAACTTTAGTTATTACTAGAATTTGAGGTACTTGTGATGGGCTATTTGCAACAGGATCTCGTCACAAATGATCTTCTGCAACGGGGTCCCATCGCAAATAGCCCGTTGTAGAAAACGGCATTGCAAATAGTTCTCTGATTATATTATATATATATATATATAAACCTACTGTGACAGTCTCGTCGCAAATAGGTAATTGAGACGGGCTCGTTTTACCGTCTCAAATAGTTTTCTAATTATATATATTATATTTATATAAACTTTTTGCGATGGGCCCATCACAAAAAAATATTTGTGATGGGCCCGGTTTTCCCATCACAAATTGTTGTTTAAAAAATATATAAACTATTTTTGATGGATTCTCATCCCAAAACCTCCCATCACAAATACGTAATAATATAAAAATATATATATTTACTAAAATTATGATAAATTAATATTAGAAAATAATATTATTATTAATACTATTAATATAAATAATATTATATTATATAATGATAATACTAATATTAATAATATAATAAAATATTATTATAATATTAATAATAATATAATAATAATATAATAATAATTTTATTTTTATTATTATTATTTATGAAAAAATAATATTAATATTATTAAAATAATAATAAAAATTATAAAATATTAAAATTATCAATATTCACAAAAAAATATAAAAAAATAATAAATTATTATTATTATTATTAGTAAAATAAACAAAAATTAAAAAATAAAATACTAATAATAAATAAAAAATATATTAAAATATTAAAAATAAAAAAATGAAAAAAATAAATTCTTCAATATTTGAACCAATATAAAAGATAGAAATTGTAAATAGTTAATTTTACAGCAAACTTTGAATTCAAATGTTCTTAACATGAAAAAAAATCACTAGGGGGATAGTCTTCTAGAGGAGGTGGAGTAGCTGGAGGAGATGGTGGAGAAAACTCCATCCCTAAACTATGAGTCAGACAGCGCATGTACTCCATTTTCTCATGATGCTGCTATTGACATTGACGTATCTCCTCCTCGTACTACTGTGGCTACTGACACATCTCTTCCTACTGTTACTGCTATTGACACATCTCTTCCTATTGCTTACGCAAACTCTCTATAAGCTCATATAATCTTGCAGTTGCTCCTGATATTGTGATCCATAAGATGATGGCTCTCCACGAGCTGCTCTTGAGATGGATACCGACATCGTAGTAGTTCCATAATAAGTCTCATGAGTCAAATGAGAGTCGATACCAACTACTTGGCCCTTCTCAAAGCCATACTGGGTCTCCTGCATCAATATAGCCTCATCGAAATGGTGGGCACTAGTCTGATCAGCCATTTTAGCATGACTCTCAGCCTATGTATGAGAGGTTGTGGCCTTATATGAATTCTTCAATTCCAATTTGAAATTAAAATAGTGAAATATTATATGTAGTTAATTTTTAAACTGAAAAAGAAATAATACTGACCACAATCCGACGATGGTGATCACCTCTAATCTCTCCAGTGGCAGGATCACTGTACATCCTCCGATAAATGTCGTACTCCGTAATATTAGGCTACTCGACTGCCTATATGAATATAAAATAAACTGTTTATATTTGAAGTTATATAAAATATTTAAAAAAAGTACTTACCAGATGTTCTCTATACGTACTGAATGTACGGATACCAACTCATGTGTCACCTCCTATCTCCCTCAGTTTTGTCGACCCAATGAGGATCTCCTCTAAAATCTACCACCCAACCAGTGTGAACATAATCCATCCCAATCATGAGATGAAATTTTCTCTGGTCAGTGAGCTCAACAAGACACATCAAATATTGTCACTCCTACTTTCTTCATGGTTTTCCTTCTCAAATTGTACAAAAATTGATGGAAATGGTCATGAATAGACACCTCTCATGCTGTGTGGATAGCATCACGCATGCTATCATTGATGGGATACCATAAACCCTACCAATAATTTATAATGTCAAGTTATTATGAAATGAATTTCAAAATAAATATTATTTACTTACGTACCATCCAATGATCGAACATGTCGAGCTATACATCAACAAGAATCAGTTCCCATGTGTTCCATGTCTGAGAAAAATAATTGTGTAAGATAGTGTGCCCTTATCCAATAGCTATATATGAAAAACTATGAAAAAATAACAAATAATCAAACAATTAGTATATAAATAAATTAATGAAATAATACTAAAATACACAGGTTTCCATACCTCTGTTTGTGTGGATCAAAGCCAAGATGTGGATGTCGCTCGGGGATAGGATCAGGAATCATCATTCAGGCAAGACCACACCCCATCTGCGTACCCCGTGAACTGCCAGTTGGTTGAGGGTTGTATGATCCCAAATCCTCCTCATCCAAAGGTATCTCACCCTCCTAAAACTGACGAAATAGATCATCATCCATCTTAAACACAAAATTATTATTGTTAAAAAATAGTTAAAAATAACTATTATATGTAGATATATATTAGTTATGATTATAACCAGCATTTAACTATGTCAACGTTCACCTTCATCATCATCTTCATATCCGACGATGTCAATGTCTTCATATTCCTCCTCAGCATCACCAATATTCATATGAATTTCAGTTCCATTATCTCTTTCCATTTCAAATTCATTTCTAACATCATTAACATCATCATCATCATCGACCATTAATTGTGGGGTATCATCATCAATATTCATGTCTCTTGGTGAGAAAGTTAGATTTTGAGCTATTTCTTGAAAATTTTCAATTCATTGAACTTCAGAGGAACCACATTCACTTTGAGTAAATTTATTTTCCTAAGATTTCATTTTTATTATACTTCACCAATCACTCAGGTATCTTGAAGTAGCACAGTACTTTGCGTAATAAATTTGATGTCCCTTTTGTGCCAGTAAAAATGGTTTATTTATTTCAAGAAGACTTTTATATTTAATATCAATGATTCTATCAGTCGGATAAACACACAATCCTCTCTCAGTATCCAACCACTGACATTTAATCATCATTGTGTAATTTTTTCCTAGATAACACAGTTCAATAATTTCATCCAGCATGTCGTAAAAGTCATCTTCAGTTTCTCTATGATGAGATCCTCTCAAGAAAAATCCATTTTTCATTGTTTTTTTTATTCCACATTTTCACATGTATGAAATCGAGAAACATTCACCACATATGCATTATAATATTTAACCATTTTGGATGGTATCACTTATCAATTTTATCAGCATGTTGAGACACCTGAAAATTTTTAAAACAATTATCAATATAATAAATAATAAAGTAAATTGATATGTTAAACCATCAATAATTTGTATTACCTTATTTTGAAACCATTGAGAGAGAAAAATTGGCAGCGTTCTTCAAGAGAAGATGATGTAATTTTTGGAAGTTGTTTCTTGATATGATGATCATATAACCTACAAATAAAATAAGTTTACTTACTGTAACATAAATTATAGAATAAGTGATAGAAGAACTCATAGTATAAATTATGTCATTTCTTCACAGTTGAGCAGAACATATGTATGAGCTCTGTAATGTTCATTATCTGAAACCCATCATTCATGAACTCCATTGAAGCAAAGCTCTAGCTGATTAAAAACTAGAAATTGATTGTCCATTTCATCATCAACATTCCCCATGTTCCTTCCCATGTGGTTTTTTTTTAGGTATATTCATATTCAAAATAATAAGAGCAGAAAAAATAAATTCCCTCTTGTAAATAAGCTTCAGCAATTGAGCCTTCAACTGATGCTTTGTTACTTAATTTTTTCTTTAATTTCGATATGCATCTCTTGAATGGGTACATCCATCAAAACTATACCGGACCTCACCATTTTTATTCATGTGGAAAATGTAATATCAAATTTTCCATTGAGTCAAAGAAAGCCAGCAGGAATATTTTTTCCAGTTTACATATAATTACAACAACGTATTCTTTCAGTTTTCTTAGTTCATCGTAGTTTTTTTTTGTCGCACAAATATCTCAAAAAAAATATGATATGTCTATTATCGAATCCCAAATAATATAATTCAATAAACATATTAATCCATTCGGCATAATTCTTTCCATTATAACATGAAAATAATGACTTTTTAATCCGGAAATATGAAAATTCTTAAAACATCTACCCAAATGGGAAGCATAGCCATTTGGAATTCTCAAATCTGCAATCCACTGACAAAATAATAAGAGAATATCTTTGGATAGTGTATAATCTTCTTTTGTCTTCATTAATCTTTGTGATCTGACATTTTCAAATAGTTCAAGTTATGGTTGCTTGCAAATTTGGGCAAGATCTAATCATGCCTTTACATTATCTTTGGTCTTACCTGGTGTATCCAAAAATGTATGAAATAAATTATAAAAATAGTTCTACTCAATATGCATGACATCCAACATGTGTTGAACTAATAAATTAGACCAATATGACAGATCCCAAAAAATGCTCTATTTTATCCAATTGTGTTATTTCCCAAAGCCATGAATTTTTTGTTGGTTTATTGTTGGTCCAAATGTGATGGGAGGTAATGAAAATAAAACTGATTTTAACTTTGTACCTGAGATCATTTTTGGAGGTTCATCCTTTTTAATTATGCCTTTTCTGAAATGAAATTGGTTCCTCTGAAAAGGATAATCGGTTGGAAGAAATCTGTGATGAATGTCAAAATATCAAGGTTTTTTTCTATTCACGAGCATAAATAATTTGCTGTCTATCGTACAGTAAGTACATGATTTCTAACCATGTGTACTCTATCCAGATAACATGCCATATTCCGGGAAGTCACTAATTGTCTACATAAATGTGGCTTTTAGTTGGAAATTTTGTTTCAATGCAACATCATATGTACTAACACCATTACTCCATAATGAATTTAACTCATCAATCAATGGTTTCAAATAAAAATAAATATTCTTTTTTGGATGTCCTGGGATTAATAAGGTCAAAAAGATATAAGGCTCCTTCATCAACATCCATGGAGGTAAATTGTACAGAGTTATAAAGACAGGACAACATGAATACTAACTACCATAAGAACCAAACAGATAAAAATTTTTAGTGGAAAGAACCAATTGTATATTTCAGGCTTCTAAAGAAAAAGACGGATGCACTCAGTCAAAATGTTTCCTTGAATCACTATCAGATGGATGATTCAAGCTTCTACCGGTTGAAATATTGTTTTTGTGTCATGACATCATTGTCACAGTGTTCTGAGACATAAATAAATGATGTAACCTGGGTGTAAGTGGAAAATATCTCAACTATTTTATAGGAATCAATCCAGACTTCCCTGGTTGAGCTTCTTGCCTTGATTTTCCACATGTGCGATAACTTTCCAATGACTCATTTTCACTAGAATATAAGATGAAATCATTTGAAGGTTCATAAATCTTCTCATAACTAAGGCCATTATTACAAACCAACCTCTTGATCTCATAGTAATTTGCAAGAAACATATTTCCATTAGGTAACATTGTTTTAACCAAAGAAAATATATGATCAAAACAGTTATTTGACATTCCATTATCTGATTTAATAGCCATAAATTTTTCAACTGCTTCTAATTTTCTTATCTTACAACCAGGATATAATACATCCTCAACAGACCTCAATAACTCATAAAATTCAGATGGTGCCAACTCAGGAGTTAAATCAATATCATCCAAAGTTTTATTTTGTTGAACAGATGGACTAGAAATATCATGTACTAAATTTTGAAAATATGATTTATCTGGAATCAAATTATTGGTATCTTCTCAGGAACTATGTTCATCGTTTTGATACCAAAAAACATAATCTAGTTGAAATCCAAAATGAAGGAGATGTCCCCCAATGTTGTCAAATGTGTCAAATGTTCTCAGATCACATTTTTTACAAGGAAACTTATATATTCCTTCTAAAAAAATTCTAGTTTTGATGATACAAAAGATAAGAAACCTTCAAACCCCATAATATATGCATGATTTAAACCAAAACCGTTTGGATTTCTGCACTGATTTATTAAAGGATGATCATCTAGTAGTGCTGTTGTCGACTTCCTTGTTCAATATTTTTCTACAAAATATAAAATCATTACTATTTTTTAATAATTTGAATTAAGAAAAACACTATCCAAAAAAGAGAAGAAAAATAATTACAGCTACTTCTTACTAATTACCACTAATTACGGGCGACACAATTTCTAGTGGATTGGCAGCTACTCTTTTGTCTGATTTCTCATTTACTTGCAACTTTCTCACACTCAAATCACAATGAATAATCTTCTCATAGGTACGGATATCTATTCTCATGCATATGAGAATGCATAAGCACACCTTCAATTTGATTCTTCATTGTGATTTCAGTATGAGAAAGATGCAAATAAATGAAATTTCGGACAAAAGAGCCCCCTTTTCATCGATGAATCGTCTTCTTGAAACTGTCACCACCTGAAAACATTATGAAAAATGTGGTCCTATGAACGCATATCCAATCTCGTGCATAAGATATTGGATATGCACACGTAGAAGCACATAATTCATAATGTTTTGAGTCGGTGAGAGTTGAAAGGAGAAGAGTCATCGAGAAAAAGGAGTGTCTCCAATCCACTGGAAATTGTGCTAAGTTCTTACAATTTATTACAATTATCCCTATTTACTACTAATTATTACTAATTATTTCTAATTATTTCTAATTATTACTAGTTATTTCTAATTATTGCTAATTATTTATAATTATCACTAATTATTTCTAATTATTTCTAATTATTAGTAATTATTACTAATTATTGCTAATTATATCTAATTATTACTAATTATTTCTAATTATTAGTAATTATTGCTAATTATTACTAATCATTACTAATTATTACTAATTATTGTTAATTATTACTAATTACTGCTAATTATTGCTAATTATTGCTAATTATTTCTAATTATTGCTAATTATTAATAACTATTGCTCATTATTGCTAATTAATGCTAATTAATGCTAATTATTGCTAATTATTTCAAATTATTACTAATTATTTCTAATTATTTCTAATTATTGCTAATTATTACTAATTATTGCTAATTATTGCTAATTATTTCTAATTATAACTAATTATTACTAATTATTTCTAATTATTGCTAATTATTAATATTAATTACTAATTATTATTATTAATTACTATTTATTACTATTTATTACTATTTATTTCTATTTATTACTAATTATTAGTATTTATTACTAATTATTACTAATTATTAGTAATTATTACTAATTATTAGTATTTATTACTAATTATTATTATTTATTACTATTGTTTCCAAATTATTACTAATTGACACTAATTATTACTAATTACCACTAAATATTGCTAATTATTACTAATTATTGTTAATTATTACTAATTTTTGCTAATTATTACAAATTATTAGTATTAATTACTATTTGTTACTATTTCTTACTAATTAATACAAATTATTACAAATTATTACTAGTTAATACTATTTATTACTAATTATTAATAATTATTACTAATTATTAGTATTTATTAGTATTTATTACTAATTATTAGTATTTGTTACTATTGTTTCCTAATTATTACTAATTATTTCTAATTATTGCTAATTATTTCTAATTATTGCTAATTATTGCTAATTATTTCTAATTATTGCTAATTATTGCTAATTATTGGTAATTATTGCTAATTATTGCTAATTATTAGTAATTATTGCTAATTATTTCTGATTATTTCTAATTATTAGTAATTATTGTTAATTATTGCTAATTATTGCTAATTATTGCTAATTATTGCTAATCATTGCTAATTATTGCTAATTATTACTAATTATTGGTATTAATTACTATTTATTATTATTTATTACTAATTATTACTAATTATTACTAATTATTACTAATTGTTACAAATTATTACTAATTATTACTAATTATTACTAATTATTAGTAATTATTAGTATTTATTACTAATTATTAGTATTTATTACTATTTTTAACTAATTATTACTATTTATTCCTAATTATTACTAATTACTGCTAATTATTACTAATTATAATTAATTACTATTAATTACTGCAAATTGCCTCAAATTACCACTATTAACTACCAATTACCGCTAATTATTTATATTCATTACTAATTATCGTTAATAATTCCTAATTACTACTAATTATTAATAATTAGTACTAATAATTTCAATTTATTATTACAAATAAATGCGGATGAAAAAAACAATCTAAATCTAATTTTATTACAACTAATTAACAATAATTAAAATTAATATAAAAAAATGAAATAAGTATTAAATTAAATAAAACATAAATACATTTAAACTTGATCTCTTATAGGTGTGGACAACTTCAAAACTTGTTAATAAAAAAATAAACTCAGAGAAATTTTAACTCAAAAATTAGAGTTTAGAGAGAGAGAGAGAGAGTAAGTAGGAATTGAGAGGAAGAATGAAAAAACCGATGGAGGTATATATAGGTTAGATTATTTGTGATAGTACTATTTGCGACGGTACTATTTGCGACGGGACTCCCGTCGCAAATACCTTCGGCCGTATTAATTATTGTCGGCGGTTAAAAGGGTATTTGTGACAGGTACCGTCACAAATATTAACCTGCCGACACACTATTTGCGACGGGGGGTACCTCCCCGTCGCAAATAGTATTTACCGCCATTGGGTATTTGCAACAGGAGCCACCCCCCCCCCCCCCCCATCACAAATACCCTTCCCGCGGTTTGACGCGCAATCCGCACCAAACCTTTTGCGATAGGACCCCTAATCTCATCGCAAAAAACGAATTATTTGTGACGGGTTGACATCCTCGTCGCAAATAATCTCTTTAACGAACTATTTGTGACGGGATCAATTCCCGTCACAAATAACCCGTCGCAAAAGGCCATTTTTCCCCGTAGTGAGTGGCCCAACTTACATTTGGATTGTGTAATTTATGTGATGATGCATATTATTTATTGTTTTATTTATTAGATGAAATTATTTATTTATTTTTCATAATCTATTTGTATGTTCCTATTTATTTGAAACTATTTATTTTTATGTGTGGAAATCCAAAATATGGATGAGTCATGCTAGATTTTTTAGTGGAATTCATGTTCTTGTTTTGGTTTTGGGGGGGTGAAATCTTTCCCATTTTTGTATTGATGATACCCTAGACCTAGTTGATAGCCTAGGGAAATTGGTAGTATACCTTAGGCCTTTCCATGGAATAGATAGGGTCCTCGGTTCATGGGTGACTCGAGTTGGATCCTGAAAGGACACCTAAATATATTTTATTTCAAACTACTATACATGGAATTGTTTATTAAAAGAAATATAAAGAGTATTTTGTTGTATGATACAAGGAATGTTTAACTCACACCATAGATACACACTATATGTGTTTATGTATTCTTGTATTCATATTATGTAGGTTTCTACAGGGTTATTGAATCTTATAAGTGATTGAGGTGTTAGTTTGAGTATGATAACAGTGGAAAGTGAAGTGTGTTTTCTTGCTATGTGGTGAATGGTAGTTGGTATTGTTTTCAATTTATGTATTGGTTATGGATTTTTTGTATCATATTTTTTAGTTCCCTATCAACTCTATTTCTTTCATGTTAGCATCATATTGTTTGGTTATTGTATAAATATGGCATGCTAGTGTATTTATGGGTTATGTTAATTAAAAAGTTATATTTCATTTCATCATGTTATGTTTGGTTATTTTATATTTATCAAAATCATTAATTCATTATACATGATATTTTGACATATGTAATGGTCATATCAAACTTATGGGTGGAGTTTCTTGTTTATTTTATATTTTATTAGGTGAAATAATTCCCAGGTTGAGTAAGGTTGATGCTCTAACTCTAGTTTCCGGCCCATGTTGATCGAGAACATTCTCCAAGCCTTCTGATGAGCTATCTTAGGAACTGGGATAGGGTGGCCTGGTTTGGTTCGTTATAAAATGATATTAGATCCTAGTATTTTTTATGTTATTTGGTAAGTTCGGTTAATTGGGGGGATATGGTTTTTATAGTTCAGGAGTTGGTGTGATATTTTATGGCTAACTCTTTCTCATGTCAAGCCTTGAGCTACAAGGGATAGTCAAGAGACGTAGTTTAAGTATAAGCTTTGAATTTGAACTGTTCATAGTTTTTTGTCTAAATTAGTATTAATTTGTTTATATTGAGTTGAATTGTGATCTTTTGAGGAAACTCTTGAATTCAGGGTGAAATGGTTAGGATTATGGATCTAAACGGTTATACAGTATGGTTTGGTAAACTCTTCAGTGACCATGCATCATGATCTATAAACTCTTGGTAACATATCACACGGTTGGAACATGGTTTAGTAAACCATGAGGCCGACCAATGCATTTTTAAAATATCCATTATTTTGAATTTTTTTTCTTTCTTTTGCATCATATTTTCTTATCTAATCATTTATGACTTTCTTAGGGTAAGTTGAGATGGGTTTTCAAGGTTTTGAGTTAAAATTTATTTTCAAATACTAAATTACATGGTTTTATAAAAGGTTATAAGATGTTTCCATGGTTTTTAAAAAATTAAATGTTTGTCTTTCAAAGATATCAATACCCATTTTTATATATTTTAACCTGATGGGTGCTTCCATAAGTAAAGTATTGGATATAAGTTATTGGACACAGTGATGTTGGAGTGTCCTATCTATGAATCATTCCTCTTGGGAGGTTGGACTAGAAAATTTGGATATATGATGAAATTCTTGTGGGATTAAAATTGATTTTTTGGATTTTGATAGATTTTCAAAAAAAAATAGACATTATTTTTCCTTCCATAGATTCTATAGTTATTTTTATGATTTAAAATTATAATGGTGCATTACTAAAGTGTTCATTTGGGGTTTTTCAAAAGGGTTTTTCTGTATCTCTTATGAAATATTTTTTACTTCAAACAAATTTTTTCTTATCAATCTTGGTTCTATTATGGTGGGTCTTCCTTTATTGTGTAAACATATGTTATTTTTGGGATTTTGGTGATATGTTAGTGTTATTTTTCTAGTTGATATTTTATTTCACATGTTTAGAAGTTGTATTGTGTGTTGATCTCATTTTATTCTATTATTATTATAGACATTTTACACCCAAGGAATTCCTTATGAATCCCTCAGAAGTAGTAGAGAATGAATTTCAACAAGCTGATCCTCTAGTAGATTTGAGTTTTTATGCATTAAACATTTAAGGTATTTAAGTTATGGGAAGTGGTATGAGCCTATGTCTACATTGATATAGATATTGGACTTGAGAATTTTAGGATCGTAGTCCTCCTATATTCATAGTGGAGTGGGTCTCCATAGAAGTGTAGGAGTGGTTGAAAAAGATTGAAAAAATATTAAACTTGATTGAGATTCCATAGAGATTAAAGGTAAGATTCATCACATTCACACTTGAAGGTCCTATTTATAAATAGTTTAAGTCCATCATTTAGGATATTCCATTGAAGGAACAATCATGGGATGGTTTCAAAGAATGATTTATTTAATAGTTTTACCCTGAAGACACAATAAGTGGAAAGGGTTATAAAGTTCTATTTTAGTCAGTAGGGTGGTCAATCTATGTTAGAATACACTTTGTGTTTTTTAGAGTTGGTGTTTTATCTACCTGAGTTAGTATCGGATGATATCTAGAAGGCTCAAATTTTCATAAAGGGTATGTATCTAAGTATTTGTTGAAGTTACCCTTGTATAATCAACCCAAATATGTAGAAATAATGTTTATATCAATGGAAATAGATTCTCTTATTCTTAATCTCTTTCAAGATATTTTATTCTTATCTAGGCCTTAGAGTAGTCAATAAGGCCTAAGTGGTGCGAAGAATAAGTAGTTCAGACTTGGTTAGGATGGTGGAGTTGGCATAAAAAACTAACCTGAATTGTTTCTTCAATAATCACCAGTTGTAAACTCATGGTGTGCTTTTAGTGTGTCTAGACAGGAAATAATAATCATTTATTCTAGGAAAATCTAAAGAATTTTTTTTGTTTGTGGAATTATAGGTCATCTCCAATGATGTTTTGGAGGTTTTCTGAAGAAACATAGAAAAGTTTTAGTTTGAGGTTTTCTCTTGAACTTTTGGTTTTTATTTTGAGCTACTTTGAGATGAACTCCCTTGTGGTGTTTGTATCTATGGGTATTTTGTGGTGATAGGTAACTAATTTAGGTTAAGTTGTTGGTAAATTATGTATATGGTTGAATTAATTATATTTTTTTTTAATTTTCCTAGATTTAATGGTGTTATTGGTGAATGTATATTATGAACATCATTTTTATTTTTTGTGAAATCCGGAATGGATCATGTTGACTTTCTTACTATGCTCCCTTATCTTTGACTCAATAATTATGAATCTTTTAAACTTTAATGAGAATTTTAAATGGTGGGGAGACCCCTAGTGAAGTGTCACTTCATTTCATAGTGGGTCATTTTTCATGGGCCCTATTTTTCTTGATGGTTTTATAGGTCATTAGTGAGCGCCGAGTTAGTGGGAGTTTTTTCTAACCTTCCCTCAACTGGATTAATAATTATTTTTTTAGGGTTACTTACTAAGATATGTTTTTTCATCTATTATTGGTATTTAATTCTATTTATATCTTAAGTATAGGTTGTAATATCAAATATTAAATTGAGATATTAATTTAAAAGGACTTTTTGGTGGTAGAAAGTGGAATGTTGGGGAGAATTGTGGAACCTAAAGGTCATCTTTATGCATTATTTTTTATTATTTCATTTGTTTAGTATAATTTTGAAAGTGTCAAAATTTGAAGGTATAAAAGTGTGAAAAATGAGGGAAGCGAGGTGGGCTCACATTTAGTTTTAATCATGCACCTAAACCATGGAGAAGGGAGATGATCCTTCTAATGCAGTTTTCATAGTTGGTGCATTTTCTCCAAATCGTATTTCTTTCCAAGAAAACCATGCGATCTTATTTTATATGTATGGTAGAACTCATTTTTTGTGCATGATTAAAGAAAATTGTGAGGTAAAATCAATAAAAATGACTCTTATTCTTAAAGGTTTCATCTAGTGGAACCTGAATGGTTGGCTCACCAATTCCCAAACCATGTTTCCAAACCATGAAACTTTCCCGATTTTCCAAAAATTAGGAAATGATCTTTATACACCTATAAAATTATAACTGTATTCTACTCCTTTATTCCCCATTCACATGATCTTGTTCCTCTCAATCATGGATCTCTTCTTCTCTTTACTTATTAGTGATCACCTCTTGAGTTTGGATGGATTCTTCAAGGTAATATCACGTTCTCCTCTACATTTCTTGTCTTCATTTCTTCTTCACACTTCTCCTCTCTTCTTATTTCCTTATAATAGTAAAAGTGTCCTAGGTTTTCATGTTGTATTATTTTGACTTGGGGTTTCTCTTATTTGTGGGTTTATCTTTCCTTTTTATTGTTTTATCTTCTCCTTTCTTAGTAAAGTAACACCCCTTGTCAATAGAGGCATCTATTTCTGATATGTGACTCTTTACACTTATTTTTTACATTAAACCATATATGATTTCTAATTTAAAATGATTTTCCCAATTTTAAAATCTATATTGAGTAATTATGATTTCAATGTTTTTATTATCCTTATCTTTACTAAAACCTCACATGGAATCAAGTTTGTTTTCCACTTTTAGAGTGTGGATTTCTAATTAATAAAAATTATTTCATGTTGGTTGTTTAATGAAATGCTTATATGGGTTTTTCAATGAAATAATCAAGTGAATCAATGGAAATATTCTATTATTAATGATAAATATTGATTAAATTTTTTTCAATGGTGTTTTAAATTAACAAAGGGGTGTTTTACATATATTAAGTGTCTTATAAAATGTTTAGTTGAATTTCTAATTAAAGGTTATTTATTTTATTTAATTATTCTATAATGGTTTTCTGGAATTGGGAATGATTGATGATGTTGATTGTCGAATTTTTATTTTTTTTAAAGAAATTTATTTTGTATAAAGGCCCATTTGGTAAATGAAATAAAAACTTTCATTACATATTTATTAAATTATTGAGATTCCCCTTGGTTATTATTACATTGAAATGTGATATGGTATAACAAGATATTTTAATCCATATTGTATTGTTGTATTTTTCTAAAGGGGTTTTTTATTTGAAGTGGGTTCAGATATGAGGTGTAAGTTTATGATCTAACTACTATAACATTATCTTGTGATACACTAACTTGATTAATCACCTCTATTTGATGTCATAGGAAATATTATATGGATATGTGGGAGTTTGAGGGATGGTTACTACACTATTTGGGATTATAAACTAACTAGTGTTCCCTTAGTGTGCAATTATTACACTGGCTAGGGATTTTATACTTCTCGAGGAGTCTAGGAAAGAGAAAATATTATGTATGTAAAGTTATGATCATTTGATGGCCATATAATGATTCACCCTTTAGATTTTTCTAGGAAGGTTTCCTCATTTCCTAGTTTGTTTTACCATGATGAATAATGTTTGATACTTGTATATTTCTATTATATTTTGAATTGTTTTGTTTTTTTAATGTTTTTTATATTATGGTAAGACACTTTATACCGTGATATATCTTTTATTACATATACTCCATTTATTCTTCTTAATGGTTGTTGATATTGTCTTGGGTTATGTTTTTCTTTCCAATATCTTATTTACCTTTAAAACATTGTTTTATTTTATGAAGATAAATTGATATGATTTTAATTCTAAAATCTTTTCCTTGGAAAAATAATACTTTATGTTAAAGAAATTTTGAGATATCTAAAGCATAGTTTTGGGTTGTTTTCCTCAAAATGGTATTTTTAAAAATGGGGTGTTTTAAGTGTAAATGTAAGGTATTGTTTCAAACTATATATGGATCCTTCCTTTAAAAATTAGTTTATCATTTCAAGATTCAAGGTTTTTCTCATGATATTTTATGTTACATTATTTCATGTTTTCAAAGAATATAGTTTTATAAAGTGAAAGTGACTAGCCACATTTTGATATTATATTTATAAAAAAGGGAAAACTTGATGTATTTTATTTCAAACTAGTGTACATGGAATTGTTTTTTAAAGAAAATGTAATGAGTTCTTTGTAGGATCCTACTAGGTATGTTAATATCACACCCTACATACACGCTATATGTGTATATGTAATCTTGTATTCATATTACGTGGGTATCGACAAGGTTCATGAATCTTGGGAATGACCAGGATATTAGTTTGAGTATGATAGGAGGAAGTACAGTGTATTCACTTGATATTTAGTAGATAGTAGTTGGTATTGTTTTTACTTTATATATTGGTTATGGATTATCAATATCATATTGCATAGTTCTTCATTGGTTTCGTTTATTTCATGACATCATCGTATTGTTTAGTTATTGTACAATTTTGGCATGTTAGATCATTTATGGTTTATTTTGATTCGGATGTTTTATTTCATTTTATTATTCCATGTTTTATTGTTTTATATTTCTCAAAAGCTCTTATTCATTTTTCATGATATTTCAACATCTAGAATGGTCATTCCAAAATTCTAGGTGAAATTACTATTTTAGTTTATATTTTATTATGAAAGATAATTCCCAAGTTGAGTAAGGTTGATTCCATATAACAATTTATTATCCCATGGTGACTGGAAATGGGATTTAGGACTTGCGGCGAGCCGGCTAGGGAACCAAGAAAAGGTAGCATGATTTGGTTTATTAAATTCATCATTTCATTTAATTACTTTCATATCTCCCTTCCTCGATACTTAAAAATAATAATGTCCCACATTATTATATCATGATGATACCCAAGAGATATTAATCCATTTATAGTTTGTTATTTTTCCCATTATTCATGATTATCTTATTTCCACATTAATTAATCACCACTTCATCATAAATCCTTGTCATATTAGGAATTATTTATTTTACTTAATTTATGCTTCTAAAAACTGATATAAATATATGTTTACACACTCGCATAAATTTATTTATATATTTATATCATCCCTTTTAATTTATCCCAAATTAAATAAACACAACCTATTTAATATTTACAACCATCATCATTTTATTTTACCTTCACACTAAGGACCCAACATAAAATATTTTATTTTATGAGATCATTATTCTTTATACCAAGCTACCATATTTAATGTTATTTTGTTTATACCAAACAACAGTTACATATATATAACCTTAAGAAAAAATATTATAATTTAATAATAACATTTTTCTCAATCAATATTCCTTAAAGATATAAAATTATTGAAAATGATCTAATAAATCCTTGAGTAAAACTTTTATTAATTTAATAATAATAATTCACTTAATCACCATTCATAATCAATCCTCCCATTATGATTAATTTTCCCTTTTTCATCATCATAAAATAATTTTAATAATTATTCCACCTTAAGATATTTTACACATCATAAGGTAAATCATTTAATAATTTATCACAATATCAAATCCTAATCAATTCATTCATATTATAAATAACATAGTTAATTAATTTTAAATTCTATTTTGAATAATTCACATTACTTAATTATGCTTCAACCTTTAATTAAATATAAAACTACGACTTTGTGTCTTAAATAGACTTGATAATATTTAATTAAATTAAAATTAACTTTATTGTAATAATTTTATAATTTATTCACATTAATTATAAAATTAATTAATTAATTCACATTTCTTGAATAATCATCACCTTCAAATTAGGCTCTAATTCATAATAATGATATTAAAAAGTTTTGATGGGATAAAACCTTTAATTAATTTTTAATAAAATTATTATTAACTATATAATTATAATTTTATTAATTAATCAATATTTATCAAGTAATTAATTAATTTAACTAGAAAAATTTATCAAAATGGACTAAGTAGCATTCTATTAGGATCATAGTGTCCATACGAGCCTAAAATTTTTGTTTCACAATCCAGGCCTCAACCCACCCCCACATGACTCCTAGGTGTTTGAAAATGAGGGAGTGTTACATAGAACTCCTATGTGCATACCACATGCACATTGAGCCATGCCTTATTATTAGTTATTCAATCTATTATTGAACTACCCTGATCCTTCTGCACCACGTCATGTACACATGGATGGGTGGGTTATTGAGGTCCATTTCTTAGTCATTCAACCCTAGATCAGATGGCTACTATCTCTCTGCCAATTCCCACTATGTATCCCACCATTCATCTTAATTTCTCTATCAAAAACATCAACCCATGGTGGTTTAACACATGTTAACCATATCTAATGGCCTCCAAATTCAACTAAACTTTTTTTCATATTTGACATATCCAAAATTTAGTCTACATTTTCTGATCATCTCTTGTTAGGGAACTCAAAACATTAAGAGAAGTATTAATTTATTAAGACTTATCTTTAAGATATATTTTAGTATGTAACATTAATTAAGGTGATTTATATGTAAATAGATTCATTTATTTAAGATCTTTATAATAATATGTAGATGGATTCTTAAATTAGCCAAAATAAAAAAAAAATGTCGAGGAATTATCAAAATATACCCATAAATATATCTCTATAATAACTCAAAATGCATGGTTTGTATTTCATAAATTCCACTTCCAATATAAAAGTCTTTATTTATAGAATATAATGATAAAATTATTTTTCAATATTTTTCTACTTGTTAATCAAATTTATAGAGATAATTTTTAATATTTAAAATGTTTCCCTTGAATTTATCAAAATCCATGCATTAAATTTTGATGATTCTACTGGAATTGGTTTCTTTTAAACCAGTAGATTCAGGATCTGGGAGATTTCATCGAGTTTCAAACTAAATCCTCTATAAAGTGTACTCTCAATCCCGCCTCAACAGGCCAAGGGTTAGGGACTAACACTAAGGTGTCCATGCACTGAAATAGGAAGAATTTCCTTTATATATAACTTTTCACCTACTAACATGAATCTTTTTATATAATATAATTGGTGAAATCTATAAATAATGTAAAAAATTACATGAATGTATATCATAACACGATGAAAATATATCATGCATAGCATAAAATACTATACATTAATATGATAACTCCTTCCAAACACATAAGGTACAATGAAAATTGTAAATAAGAAAATATGATGTGATTACCTGTATAAAGACCTTAAGATACCCATGATGAGGTCTCTAGTCCATTTCTAGTATTTGATAAAATCTCTAATTACACCTACTGATCCATATAAACACAAGATAAAAACATGAAAGTTCTCATGCATAGGTGAGTAATGAAACTCACTATGATCATACTATATAGAGAGATAACCCATTTATAAAACTATAACTAATTTCATGATCAAGATAATAATTTTTTATGTGATAAAGACCACTTCTCAACCAACCAAGTCAACAAAATTAATGTTCATCCATAGGTAAATCCACATATGTTTCAACACATTGATGATTGTGGAATAATTCATGTGAAAGATGTCAATTTATCTCACCATATAATACTCACATTAGTATTATAATAGTTATAGGGGACTCATATCTCATTATATAAATATACACTAGCTAAGGGAGTACCCAACTCATAGATGGAGGACCTAAAACTCATCAAGGGGATATTCTTCATTCGATGGAGTACCGACCCCAAAGATGATAAACTCACACCCCATATCTTGGGTGAGTACCTTTCCCCGTTAATCACATGGATTACCCACTCCTTTTCATTAATGTAATGAGTAAGAGAGTAGTTAAACCCCATGTTCGAGATAAGGAACCATGACCTGAACACTAGGGGAGTACTTAAATCTATCAAATGTATTTGGGACACACACCTTATTAATGATAAGTTAATCAAGGGATTACTTAACCCTAAACCTACTCTGAATAATTTTCCCCTCCATATTCACATAAATGAGTGAGAATATTGGGAAAGTAATTGCATACACATTATCATAAACATCAACCTTAGTCAATGGGTGAGGAATTAAAACTCACTCATAAGAATTCATTATTGCTACCCTCCAAATGAGAATAAAAAATTATAGAATTGAACAAATACCTGAAGCATGGGTATTATTTTCTCTACAAGACAATGGAATGAGTAGCATGACTACATGAGGTCCAGGCAGTCAAATCATGTGGATCACATCCTCTAGGAGGACACATGATCACATGACCTTTATAAGGCCATTTAAGAGGGTCATGTTCTATGCATGATCTATTGATGATCACAAAAATCCCCTTAGTTGAGTCCATCAGATTATAAAAATCCCCTTAGATAAGCCCTCTTATTCTTGTGAAGGCGTCCAAACAAGTGATGAAAATCATATGAAGGCTGCGTGATGATACCCTACGATCATGCGACATATCACAATATAGTCTCTTAACAGTCATCCAAATACCCTGATAAAATAAAGGAGTAAAAAGGAAGAAGCTTCATGTGATAGAGAGTTGAATTTATTTTCATGGGATGTGCTTATGAGATTCGCAAGACCCCACTGATCCACTTGAAAACACATCGACCTTGTCACGTGAGATCATGTTGTAATGTCACCTTAATCATATAAAGTACCTCCGACATATCAATTAGATCATTTTATGCCCCTTTGGCTCTATAAATAAGTGGTGGGGTTGTTCGTGACAATGCTCATATGCCACCATGAGATCCATAATTGATCACGTGAAACATCACAAACAAGAAGAGAAACTATTCATGATAATGCTCACATACCATATTGAGATCCTCTATTGATCATTTTATTTCCTAAAAGAAAACCAATCAGAAAAGGCTGAATGCTTTATAAAATAAGGAATAAAAACTAGAAAAAGAGGAAGCCTCTCACAAGGTTAATATATGTTGTTTTTCATTTGAAGGGGTTATGGGCCTCATGTGATCACCATTGATAATGTGAAGATGCTTTGAAATATATCTTGATTTCATGAGAGGGACCAAACAATTCATTTTGATTTAAAAAAAGGACTCTGATAAGTCATCTTAATCTCATAAAGGACCTTGGATAAATCTTTTTTGATCACATGAAATCCTTTCCACGGGAATCTTCATCTTGCGAAGATTGTCATACATGTTGGCTCAATGGTTTAAAGGATCTTTGATGTGTAAAAATGACTATATGAATCCCTTTAATAATCCATGGGTCTAATAAACATGAAAATTATAGAGTATTCTCATGGTCATTTTTTATCATGAAACTACATTGATGATCCACAACAAGATCATGAAAATATCATGTTTTAAAACTCCCTCCACCAACTCCAGCTCATATCTACGATATATACACCATGAAATGAGGCATATAAATAGGGTGGTGAGACCTATAAATTCCTCCCTCTTATCAAAAAACAAATAATTACACACACATGGGACTCAAGGCATGCCCATGGGAGTTCTGGAGCAGACTTCTCATAGAAAAAATCCACAACAACGCAAGGGTCTTTCTACATGTAAAAATATAGAGAAAAATTAAGGGATGAAGAAATATAAACATGATCTTCATCGGATATCCCTATATATCACATGAAGGACTTTCAGCGGGTGAGACAAATTATTTAATGGAGTTTCTACATGTTGATTTGGTCATGTGAAACCAAAATAAGCTATTGGTTAACAAACCTTGAGGAACATCTTCAATAAATACTAAACAAATATGAAATACATATGTGAAAATAGATATGATAATTCTCATATGAAGGCATCATGTGCCTCACATGACCTATCTAGGTCATGCGATAGTGCCAAGACATGTTAAATAAGTCTTGATATGTCCTCCAAACATTTCAATAAATACTTGATAAGTCCTATGGACATTTCAACCGAACCTTGTGAAGTCCTCCAAACATGTCACCCATGTTTTTTGAAGTCCTCCAGACATGTAACCCAAGTCTTGTTAAGTCCTATGAAAATGTCACCCAAGACTTATAAATCCCTCCATTCTTACCAAATAGGTTATGAAAAGTCATCCAGACATGTCATCCAAGTCACACGGTATCCTTCTTATATGTCGTCCTTGATCACATGAAACCATTGGATCTGTCTATGTTGATCATGTGAAGACCCACATATGTGTCAATTGAGTCATGAGACACACCTCCATGAAGGGTTTCGGGGCCCGCAGTAGAATCTGGTGGGCTGGGGATTTTAAATTTTTTTCTTCGGCAGATCGGCGATACTTTTCGACGCTGACGATCCGAGCCCCAGTGAGGTCTGAGGATCTCGTGTAAATTGTAAAGAGAACAAAATTAAATTGAAAATGTACCTATTTAAAATCTGAAGGCGCACACAATTGTAACTCATCATTGATGATCACTGCTTGAAGAATCCATATCTGGATCCCTCTAGATCATCCACACGTGCTCCAAAAATATTTCATAACGTTGATCGTCGAATTCCAGGGGCTAGTGTCGTGATCCAATGATGCTTTCGACATCCCAATGATCACCGCACTGAGATCTCTTCGGTGCTTGAGGAAGCACTTGATCTGAACTCTTGGATCAACAACTTATCTCTCTAGGAAGCAAGAGGAGAGAGAGACTCTCAATTTTTATTCCATGAATGAATGAATAGTGTAATGGCCACACATGAGAGAGATCCCTCCCTTGTATTTATAGTGACATTGATAAATACCCGGTTGGGTTTCCTGGCCCCCGTTTATTTCAACATCTACTAAATAAATAATTTTGACAAACTAAACTTTTCCAAAACTATTTATTATTTTATCACATACTTTTAACATATATAAAATATATTACGTGATAAAACACGAGTCATTTAACTCGACTCTATGTCCCACTTAATATTAAACAAACCATGAATATTAAAATAATATTCGTTCGATTAATATTTTCCCATATTTACTAAACTTGTAAATAAATTAAATAAATTCAATCCCAAATATTCATAACTTGAATATTAATGAATTTATTTAATTCTTTTATTGATCGATAACTTGGAAAACACTTAGACCCCAGGGTGGGTCCCACCATGTCCATATACATATTCAACTGAATATGGTGGATTCTTGAATACGATATTGTTTGTGACCCTCTAGGACCTTATCCCGATAGTAGTGAGTAAAATCCACATACCATCAGTGGAGTCTAGCAACCCATCATGTCCCCTAAAGAGATAAGGATTGTTATAGAAACGACAACCAACCTACGAACACTGACTTTTTACTATAATCTCTTTTTCATTAAATATATCATAAAGTAGGACACACACTTATGTCATCTTCATTTTATTGCTTTATTATTTTTTGATCTTACCAGATGGATTTTCCTTTCTATTTCTTTTTCCAAAGACTTATGAAGTCAGCACCATCCTAATCAAACAGTCCTGAGATATAAAACTTCCTAAACTTAGAAGCGATAAATCCTTTCTTGACCATTCAACCAATGCCATACCACCAATGATGCATCCAACATAAGCTACCTCACAATGATTTCAATACCCTGGTTTTTGCATTGCATCAAAGTATGCAATCAAATGATACACATTGGTAATATTCTCAACTCAGGAGACCAATACACATGTGTGTAGAGAGGAAAAACCAATGACACCCAAAAAATGTGGTGTTCCTATTTCCAGGTCTATCCTCGTGATCTCACTACTAGAGATCATCAAGAGTGAACTTCGTGAGAAGAAATCTAAATTCTTATGGCCACAACACTCGATAGTCAAACATCTACTATGTCCAGTCATTTAGATGTATCTAGACTATAGAACATATATTTAAGATTAATGTCATAGTATCTCGAGGTTCTCATTATAGCTTGGGATCTTCTATAACCTCTTGATACAAAAATTAATCTTTGGACATTACCAATATAATAGTGGACGCAGAAAAATATACACTATAATGGTACGATGACATCATGCATAACTAATTGTACACATGATATGGTAATCAAAATTACTGCATAGTGGGGTCTAGGGAACCCACTATTTCAACACTCCCATTTTCACTAGAGCCAACTTTCTAACCCAACTTGTTAGGTACTCACATGATGAAAATCATGTTTCTCCTGAGTAATGGATTTAACCGATGGGCATGTCACGTTTTCTCCGTATAGCATATTTGTTGTATACGACCTAATCTCCTTGTGTAAAACTTCTCAAGATAAGGTATCCCCGAGTATATATTTTTTTCCATTGTCTTACCTTGACAACTTAGCTAGTAAGAATATCATAATTTAAATTTTGATAATACTTTTCTCACTAGGTGCGATTCCAAGAATTGGAAAAAAATGTTCCATTTAACTACTTCTTAGCTTCCTTATAAGCTGCAACGTACTTGGTATTTGTAGGTATGGCTACCGCTAGATTTTATGATCTTGACTCGGTCATCACCTTTTCCTAACTGAGATACTATATAAAATTGATCTAAGGATTACTAGCTTGGGTCCCACTATAATTAGCATTCTTTCTTCTCCATATACTAGGTACATATCACTTGTACTTTCTGAAGTACAAGATGATAGTTCTGACTACTTCACTTACAGTGCTCCTAGATAAAATTGATATTCGCCTACTATAAACTATACCCTGGAAATATCAATTATAGTACACAACATGGAATATGTGATTGATCCATCTCTAAAGCTTATCGAACTCAATTCACAAATTTAATCTATTCCCATGTTCTGAACATGTCAACCTGGAGAGATTACGCCGTGTGACATTGGCAATAATTATGAACTTGAATTGTTCCAACTTGTATTTTTCAATACAATGTCACTTGATGTATGACTGACTAGGTCTAATAAACCTTTAGATCTACCTCGATAGATCTAGTTCCCTATAACTTAGGTTTCTACTTTAATTCAATCATTGGATAATTACTTTTAACCTAGTCTTATCTAACATTAAGACCAATATATGTTTTCCATATATTGTCGAACATATTTCTCTTGGAAAGCATTTACTCTCCCACTAACCTTTGGTAGACACAAGGAAAATATTTATTTGAAATGAATGATCTAAGATTGTGTTGCTTACTTTAATCCAGAACTAGATTTCAGTAACTTGGAACCTTCATTGGCATCATATATTGTCATCATCCCTTCTGGTTGTGTCATATAGACACCTTCCACGAAAGATGATATTGACATCCAATGACTAATAGAATGATCTTAGAATTTAGCTATGACAAGTAAAATTATAATAGATTTAGGCATGTCATCTTGGTATAACAAATCGAGCCTTATTAGTACTAGGCTTGTACCATCCATGTATCTATTCATTTGAATACCCACCGCAGTATTCAATTTATAAGCCCCTTTGCAATTTGATACATGGAATCCATTATTGAATTTAATCTTGTCAATCATAGATAATTTCCATATACTTATTACTTATAGGAATTATTATTCTCAATGAATAATGTATCATCGGCCATGGTGAAATCCAAACCATCGGCATGGTTTCATCCTTCCTACTAGAACATGTCTCTTCCACATGAATTTGTGAAACTTGTTCCTATGCCAACCATTTGTGCATCTTGAGCATTTACTAAGTTCAAGTCAATTAACCTACCACTATCTCTAATAGAGATGTGCACCCTTGTATAGAAATGTATTCTAATACTTGACTACATCTTTTCTATCATAGGGTTTTATGTAATATCCTATGTGAATTTAGGATATTTATTTAGATACACCACGTGTTTAGCTTGATGCATGTTTGTTTATATCTTAACAAACTATTTGCATCCTAACACATGTCCTATGATGTAATGGATTTTTCTCATACTTGGACTCATATGATATCCATTTTTCATTTGAGTTGGCATATTGGTTATGGGTTTATGCTGTTATTTTCAAAGCACATCTTGAAATATAATGGAAGTTAATATAGGTTGTAACATTCATACTCAATACATCATAACATTGATGTATAAAATGTGCATTTAGGAATTGCTCCATGCTATATTTTTTTATCAATGTTAACAGGTAAGACTTTATCATTGATCCTACTTATTAACATCAATACGATGATATAGATAAGGTAACATGCGTTTAGGAATTACTCCACGCTACATTTTGTTGATTGATGATTGCATAGTCAAGATATTCTTTGGCATGCCAATCCAAAGCAACTCATATCTTCTAAACAAGCATATACTTCACTATTACATTCCTTAATAACTTAAATTAATCTTATGAAATATCTTTACCTTTAGCTTTCTTTGGAATAGTTCAGAATCTCTTATTGAACTAACCTTGACAACTTTGTGGAATACCTTTATTTCTAAAGGTTTCTTTTTCTAAACTAAGGATATCAATAATACCAAAGTTGTTTAGCTATGCTGAGCCAAAATACCATACTGGGTATTTTCTAGACACCCACTTTTAGTTTTACTTGTCAAAGAATTATATTTCCACAACAGGGTAAGTCTTAAATTTTATATTCATCATGTATTGCCTTTTATTCAAGTATGTCTGAAATATTTGTTGAGTATGTCACCAAAAACAACATTCATTCCAAAAATTTGGAAAAATGTCTCATTATGACCAAATGGGAACATGAGATAAATGTTTTGGTTATACTCAAAAGCAATTTGAATCAATCACTTGGCAATTAGAATTTATTTTTTTCTCACCGATGACTTAGGAATCACCCTTTCTCAGTTGCTTTGAAAAGTCATCTTACTCCAAGTAATGTTTCTCTACTTACTTGGTTATTGTATTTTAATACATATATGTTAAAATAATATTGTATTTAATACCCAATAAGTATGTGATAAAACAATACTTTTATTTTATGAATATAAACTGAACAAGAAGCGGGTACTTGCTTCTTGTATTTCAATTTTTAAACTTCCTTGAATTTATTTCATAATATATGATGCAAATAACCTCTTGTTAAATAACCAACCACCTTTCTTTGAAGGACATGTCGAAGGTGCCTTTGAACTAACTTTCCATAGGCCTTTTCACCTTGTCTTTTAATATATTCACCATAAGAACAATAGATGATAATTTCTTTAATATTCTTATTACATGGCAAATATTATCTTAAAGGTAATGAAGCACTTACTCTATACTGTTCATTTGTATCCTTAAACAAGACTAGAGTAATTGCGTGTAAAAGACATTATAATGAGATACGATGAAAGAATATGAAATGTATTTCTCTTTACACAAACTGAGTGCAATCAGCACATTCATATCTTTCTTAGCTTTCTCCTTGGAAACTTCTTGGAGATGAGAATACATGTAATCATCATCCAAGTCATTATGTAGCGACCGCAACTAACATCAGACGTTGATGATAGCATTATGACAGAACCATTATATGCTTGATTCATGAGTCTCTTGTAATTAGTTTTACACCCTCGCTTGCTGAGGTGGCTTAATAGGTTGGGACACAAGCACCTTGAATTTCCGATATAGTATTAATGTGCGCAAGCACCTATACTACACTTTGGAAATTCATGGTAGTTTAGACATTAAATTTTTCTGATATTTATCGCATTTTTATTGTGGTATTACTTGTCATTCTCTACAAATAAACATTAGCAGATTAGTACCTTTATGTTAATTACGAAATGTGACATTACTGATTAATTTAATCATTAAATGTCTGCCACTAATTTTTTCGAATTCTAGGAACCCTCTGTACTAGAATCAAAATACTCTTGAGTATTTTAGTGGAAAGGATCCCTGAACCTCCCTCATAGCCTACAAGATATGGCTATGCCACTACTCAGAGGGTCCAAGGTAGGATTTTGGCTGGCCAACCGCATTAACTCACAGTTCCTTGATCTGTTGAGTGAAGTCTCGACTTCTAAAATCATAAATTGATTTACTCAACACTTGCCTATAAAATTACAAAAATCTATATATGGCCATTTCTTTGCCACAATTTTAGTTAATTAAACCCATCACCCTAATAAGAACTCCATGGTAGTAAGAGGCACCCTCATCTATGGCATGACCAGTACCTCGAACACCTGATTTTGTTCAAAGTTGGATGACAGAAGGCTATTGTGACTTAATATTTTCTTTGATGGTTTTATTGGTTTCTCTCGACGAATGTTATCCATTATTAATAAACTTGGTCATCTATGTTGTTGTGATCACAACTAAACTTTAATAGAAAAAAATACGCCACTTATTTATGCATTTTGTTATCTATTATTTTATGTATTTTCCCGTTGTTCTAAAATGCATAAAATAATAAATAAATGCATAAAGGTTAACAACTACCCTACTGGTCTTGAGAATCTAAACGACCTAAGTTCATCGTACCTGAGTCGATGCTTGACTCATAATGCAGCTGGACCTTTCTTAGTAAGTTTGTGTCTCTTCTGCAGCATCGCATTTTCTTGGCAGGGTCCACGTCGTTCGTCGTCTTCGTTCGAAGTACAAAGATACTTGAACGCAGGTGAGGGGGACTTAGGTATAAATGTACACCAGATAAATTGTACATGCAGATCCTTATACATTTTAACTAAAAAGAAAGACGATGCACAGACCGTCTATTGAATTAATTATAATTATCACACGCAATTAAATAATAATAATTAAATAGAAGCAACATACACTGGTCGATACTCAAGTCCAGTAAACGGGTAAATGATGCGCGATAAAATTAAAATTCATTAATTAATAATTAGTGTTATCTAATTAAATTAAATGAATTAATAAATTCAAATAATTTAATTTATTATTGGTCCAATAATTAATTTAATTTTAATGCCAAAATTAAATTAATTAATTAATTTAATTTCATTACAGAATTAAATTAATTTATATCTATGGGTATTAAAATAATTAACCAAAATTAATATTAATTGATTTAATTTAGATACTAAAATTAAATTAATTATTTTAATTATTTTTGATTAATTTAAATATGTCGGTCCCCAAAACACTAATGTATGGCTTGTGCGGGTTGGGACAAACCTACACAGGGCCGAACTGGGTCGGACTGATTCATCCAAACCCATTCTGGGTTGGGAAGATTGGCCCAGACCATTTCAAGGCCAACTCTTTCCTATGGATAAACTTGCAGGAAAAAACAGTTACCTCTCAGGTGTAAACAAAATCTAGCGGAGCCGCAGTTCCGGTTGGGTGTGTCTGGCACAGCCCGGTCTAGCAAGAGGAGTTGAGCAGACAAGCCGCTGCATAGTCTCTGGCCATGAGGAGTAGGGTGGTAGCCTTGTCAGCATGGGAGGAAACCGGCAGGGCCGGAGCAGCGTGATGAAGGTGGACCACAGCGGCGAGGGAGATCGAGGGTGGTCGACGATGCAGTGGACTTAGAGGGAAGTATCTCTTTGGGGAAGGCAGACGGTGGTTCCCTACGGTGCTGGGAAGGATTCGAGTCACTGGGGTGCTGGGAACATGGAGGTCGGGCAACGACCAGGAGCGGGAGCAGGCGACGCCTGCTGGGTGCACCGGTGTTGCGGGTCGCAGCTCCATCTGTGGGAGTAGGATGGACATCCGGGATCAGGAGGCATAAGGTGACCTGGGTCCGGTGCAACTCGATGGACTGGTTCTTGGCGTCCTGTGCGGAAGAGGGATCCCGGGGGGATGAGGAGCTAGTGCTCAGCTGAGTGTCGAGAAGAGCACCTGGGCGCGGGCTGGGAGTTGGAGACGGAAGGGTGGCGGCCGTACAGGGCTAGGTGACGATGGGGTTTCAGCCTCAACTAGATGGAAAAGGGTAGGGCGAGCATCCTGGGCAGCGAGGCCTACTATGAGGTTCCCTCTAGTGGCATGTTCAGGAAACCGGGATAGCGGGGCTCCTACGCAGCGGCGAGCTTGGTCGGTTGGTTCTGGCCTGGGCAGGGGCGACAGGTTGTGCATCTTGGAATCCTGAAGAATGTACCAGGGGTTCGCCCGGACCCCCTTTCCAATTCCCTTTTTTTTTTGTTTCTTTTCCACGAATCTGGGCCCCACCCATTTTGGTGGTTTTTTTCTTTTATTTTTTTAAAAAAAAACTTTAATACTTATTTTAAGTCTCTACTACCCCCTTCCTTTTTTTATAGTCAAGTCATCCCTCCAAACTTTTATTAAATTCCAAAGGCTAATATTAGCCATTAAAATTAAATAATAATATAAATATTTTAATGAAATAATAATTTAATATTATTACATTATTATAATAATAAAATAATTATTATTATAATAATAAAATTATTGTGAAAATTATTTAATTTTAAAATTATAGTTTGAAAAATTAAGATTATTTATGACTACCCAATTGAAACTTGATCAGTTCAGTAAGATGAAATAAAAATTTAGAACCTGAAATTAAACTGCATATTCAATCCAATCCGAAAATTTAAAATGGCCATAACTTGGTCATTCGAGATTGGATCGATGCGCAGTTTGAACCGCTGGGACTGTTTTTGAACCATCTACTTAATTTTATGAAAATTAATTTTATTTGGCTCAAAAAATATATGTGATTCCTATGATACCACATATGGGTTCTGGGGCCCAATGCGGAAGCCGGTGGCCTAGGGATTTTAAATTTTTTCATTAGTGGATCGATGGTACTAGTCGACGCTAAAGATCTGATCCCTGATGAGGTCTGAGGATCTCGCGTAAATTGTAAAGAGTACAAAATTAAATTGAAAATGTACCTGTTTCAAATCTGAAGGCATGCACGACTGCAACTCATCGCTGGTGATCGCTGCTTGAAGAATCCATAGCAGGATCCCTCTAGATCGTCCACACGCGCTCCAAAAATCCTCTGGAACGTCGATCGTCAAGTTTCAGGTGCTATAGAGGTGATCTGACAATACTTTTGACGTCTCAATGATCACTGGATCGAGATCTCTTCAATGCTTGAGGAAGAACTTGATCTGAACTCTTGGATCAACAACTTCTCTCTCTAGGAAGTGGGAGGAGAGAGAGACACAATTTTCATTCCATGAATGAATGAATAGCGGAATTTCCATACATGAGAGAGATCTCTCCCTTGTATTTATAGTGACGTTGAGAAATACCCGGTTGGGTTCCCCGGCCCCCATTTATTTCAACGTTTACTAAATAAATAATTTTGACAAATTAACAATGCCAAAACTATTTATTATTTTATCAAATACTTGTAATATATATAAAATATATAATGTGATAAAACTCGAGTCATTTAACTCAACTCGATGTCCCTCTTAATATTAAATGAACCTTGAATATTAAAATAATATTCGTTCGATTAATATTTTCCCTTATTTACTAAACTTGTAAATACATTAAATAAATTCAATCCCAAATATTCATAACTTAAATATTATTGAATTTAATTAATTCTTTTTGTGATCGATAACTTGGACAACACTCGGACCCCGTGGTGGGGCCCACCATGTCCATATACCTATTCAACTAAATAGGGTGGATTCTTGAATACGCTATTGTGTGTGACCCTCTAGTCCCTAATCCCGATAGTAGTGAATAAAATACATAGACCATGAGTGGAGTCTAGAAGCCCATCATGTCCCCTAAAGAGATAAGGATTTTCATAGCAACGAAAACCAACCTACGAACACTAACTGTGTACTATAATCTATTTTTCATTAAATATCTCATAAAGAAGGATGCACACTTGTGTCATCATCCTTTTATTACTTTATTATTTTTTGATCTTACTGGATGGATTTTCCTTTCTACTGCTTTGTCCAAAGACTTATGAAGGCAGCACCATCTCGATCAACCAATCTTGAGATATAAAACTTCATAAACTTGGAAGAGACAAATCCTTTCTTGATCATTCAACCAATGTCATACCACCAACGATGCACCCAACACAAGCTACCTCACCATGATTTCAATACCGTGATTTTTTCCTTGAAATAATGTACGCAATCAAATGATACACATTAGTAATGGTCTCAAGTCGGGAGACCAATACACATGTTCATAGATAGGAACAACCAATGACACCTAAAACATATTGTGTTCTTATTGGCAGGTATATTCTCTTGATCTAACTACTATAGATCATCAAGCACAAACTTAATGAGAAGAAGTATCAATGCTTATGATCCCTAGAACCTGATAGTCAAACATCTACTGTATCTAGTCACCAAGATGTATCTAGAATATTAAACATATATTTAAGATTAATGTCATAGTATCTAGAGGTTCTCATTATAACCTGGGATCTTCTATAACCTCTAGATATGATAATTAATATTTGGACATTACCATTATAATATTGGATGCAGAAAAATCTACACTATAATGGTAAGATGACATCATGCATAACTAATTGTACACATGATATAGTAATCAATAGTATTGAATTGTTGGGTCTAGGGAACCCACTATTTGAACACTCCAAACTTTCCATCTTGATCATGTGAGAAACCTCCATAATATCTTATTTGATCATGTTAATAACCCTGATATATGTTATCCTTGTGAGAAAAACACTCAGGAAATATCAGGAAGGTACTCATAACATGTCAGGCATGATACCTTGGAATATGATAACCTTTTCTATTATAAATATTTGGGAATACCCCCAAATTAACTATGGAGACTCTAATTCCTATCTGAATAGGACACATAGGATGCCTTATTATGGCCTGATCTCCAATGGGAATCAACCTTGGTAGAAGTACATCCATGTATCACACACTCTAAACCATGAGACATAGACCCTTCTATGGGTTCTTCCTCATCCATTAGCATATTTAAAATCTAATTGAACTATAATAACTCTAATTCCTTCTATAAGAAAGATACATAGGATGTCTTCCTTAGGCTCGAGCTCCCCATCAAACACTCCCCTAGGGTCACCCCAGCGTATAAGTATCATTTTCATATGTAGTGAAACTGATCACTTATTATCCCTTGTTTCTCACAACAATATTGGCTCACATGGTCTTGGGGATTTTCAGAAATCATATCATTCACATCATGAATCCTCTCTAGATTAGGAAGCATCATTGTGTAATCCCTACTCAGTGGAATGATATGAATACCCTCATACAAGGGAACTCACCTCAGTGTAAGTCCCAAAGGAATTACCATATTGGTAAACCCTAAGGAAATAACCCTCATGGGAATTAATTTCTAGGAACCTCCCTTCAATGGATTTAGGGATAATAAAACTATGATGAATCTAATTCCTTTTATAAAAAGGATACCTAGGACACCTTCCTAAGTCTCGAGCTCCATACCTGGTGCCAAAGTTACCTCATATATATGATTTCCACATGACGTTAAACTTCACAGATTGAAAAAAAAATGTGGGTTTTTATTCCTATTATCCACATGATATATAGGAAACCTCATAAAGGTTCAATCCCATCCTCAAAACACCAATAACCTCCCCATATGGTAGTAAACTTTAGATTTTCTAGTTATATGGATTCAAAATATAAGAAACTACCCATTACTAAGAAATAATGGGAGATAGAATAAGAACCTATCATGTATACATATGATATCATTAATTGAACCCCCACCCCCTATACATAGAAGGATTCAACACCTAATCATTTTATTAGGGTAACTGGTCCTATATCGAAATTTGGAAGGGATTCATGAACATATCTTAAATCTATAATAGAGTCCCGTAATGGGAAACAATTCCCTCTAAAAGGGTGTGATGATCTCGGCCTACCATCATCTTGACCAATGTGATTTCCTAAGTTCCATTAGTCTGAAACCCCAAATGACCACCTATGTTTAGAAAGTGGGTTTTTACCTTATTATGGATGTGGGAGCCATTGGCTATTTCTAAGAGATGAAAATGGTGAAATGGGATAGAATGATTGTTCAACCATATTTGAACCCCCGCAATCACCCTCAAAAAGGAAATAATGGAAATCCGAGTTTGAAGGCATGTAATGACAGAATAATTTAATCATTATAGAAATCAGGTACCTTATCTCCTAAACCCATGGAACCATGCATTTTCTGAGAAAAAAAATGGTCAAACTGACATGAATATCTCAAATAAAAAAACGATAAGCTAAAAATTCATTGGGCCATTTTTTTGTCTCCTATGAAAACAAAAATAGTATGACCAATATAAAATCCAACATAACTAGGTTTCTTATGGAATAATTCCATTCTTGTAATGAAAAGTCCACATGATCAAAATTACCAAACTATGAATAATAAAGGAGAATTGTGTTACCCATGCATATCTACTTGAGTGTATTTCACACTTGAAACAATGCACTAATTGGTTACCGTGTTCCTTATTGTATTTGTGAGACTAAATATTGCTCTCACAGAAAGTACCCCAACCCAAGATCATGTCTTCATCAAGTGATTGTTCTGTAACATCACCTATAGCTACAACCCTTTCTGGTCACAGAATAATCTCACCCACCCGACACCTTTAGATTCAGGTGAAGAATGCAATAGTTCTAGAATACCATCGACAAAGTATGTTCCTGAACCTTGAGGATGCACGTAAGGGTAACCAAATACTAAAGCCAATGATTCCATCTCATTTAGGTAATGCTAAAATTTAGCAGTGTCACTTGTTTCCACCTCCAATCACTTTGAAATATTATATCCATAGAAATATAGTAAGAAACTTCCATATCTTAGGAGTTTGGATCAATTATTAGACTATGGATCTATTCCTGTTCATGAACCATTAAAGAAGGCTCATTTAAACCACTGTCACTAGTGTCATCCCTCTGATTCCCCTCAGTCACCTGCTGAGGGAACCACCCAAAAAATTTCTTCCCTGGGCACTCATGTATAGGTACCAAGTAAGTAACATCAGGAATGGAAATTTATAGATAAATGGGAGTGGGATCATATCCCCACTTCTGTTGATTAATCTCGTCTGCATATTTCGATGTTAACTAGTGAGAAGTATTATATCCCTACCCCCTCGGATCAAGATTGCATGTGTATTCTTATATAAAGCATGGGGTAGTCACATATCTCTACCCCCATGAATGAATCTCATTAGTATATTCTAGTGGAAAAAGTTGTAAAAGAATGATATCATATACCCCACTTCAATTGAATATATATTCTAGTTCATATTTGAGATTGAAAATGTGTAGGCCTACATTCCTGCACACACTTTGATAAAGTGTCACTACATTCTAGAAATTGCTGAAGAACTCTTTTGGAATATTCTGGCACTGGTATAGATACAAGAACATGCACATATTCCTATCTCGATAGCTAGGGTAGCACATCACCATGATCAATATGAATGGTGGATACTCCAAATCAAGTGAACATTCTTTCTCCCGTCCAAGAGTATTATTAGATTATTCAGGTAAAGGGAAAGGTATGGAACCGGGCACATATTCTTTTTCTAACCAGGGATCACCAAGTGATAGTGTCACATGACTTGGTATAGGACCGTATTCCTGTCAAAAAAACTAGTGTAATTATTCAATTTCATAGGACTAGGCTCACATCATCATTCCAACCGGGTCTCACCAAGCGAGAGCAGTACATGTCTTGATATAGGCTCATATTCCAAAAAAAAATAACATCTTAAAACTCCAAAGGCACAAGATTGGGGTCATATCCCTGTTATCATTTTGGATCACAAAGTGTGAGTGGAATATTCCTTGGTACAAGATAATATTACTTTTAGTGAAGCTACTTATCATATTATAACATCTCATGAAATCTAGGTTCATATCTCCACTTTCTTCGATGAAGGACTTCACCAGCATCCTTCATAGGCCATACTAGAGGAGGCTCATATCCCTTATACCATTCTAGAGGTATGTTGACATATTTTAGTGGGGAATTAATATATGAACTAATCTCATATCCCCACTTTATCTTGGTTTGACCAGTATATTCTAGTAACCACCCATAGGCAGGCTCATATTCCTTCCAATAACATAGAAGCTCACTGACATACTCTAGCATCTTATTAGTAGAAGGATCATATTCCCACAACACTAAATAGTTATCAACCTATTCTAGAAGCTATCATGGAGTTTTATCATATCCATACTTAACCCCAAAAGTCATGTCCTCATATTCTAACCTTAACACAAAATGAGGCTCATATCCCTGGCATGCTCAATGACCCTGGCCTTAAGGTTGTTTAATGCATATCTTCAATACCTCAAGGGTTTTTCAACTCTTAAATTAAATTACAAGGTGGTCATTACCTTGATGTTCCTTCTAATAGTAGTGTGGATATGGATCATAGGGACTCTACTCCTAGCATCCATCATGGTCTACCTCCCCATGATATTATCTCCCTTATACAAGTAAATACTTCCCTTACATGAGCATATTAATATAAAGAGGTACTTAAAACTTATACACCTTCATATATAGAGGTTCTCTAAACAGAGGGGTTAACTGTATATAGTTTCCCATCAACTATATGCAAAAATTCATCACAGGAAATGGGAGACCTAAAGAAGTAACCTTTGTGGTTTGACCAGGTCGAGGGATATAAATCTAATGAAGAGGAAGAAAACATGGATATATAGAGAGATTTATTTGGAAATAACCTCCCAACCATGTTCTGGACCCTCGACACTTTTGACTATGAGATCCTAAATGAGCTATAGAAGGATTTAATGCCTTACCTATGAGACAATATATGGGAAACTCATAAGTGGTTAAAGGCTATAAACCCCATATCTAGGATATGATGGTAACCTTAAAACTATTAACACAATCTGTTTTCAAATGTACCTTGCTACTATCTCCATTTCCTGAGAAACAAGACCAGAAAAGAACAATATAAATCTAAAGCATGCTTTCCACCAGTTCATTAAAAATCTTTGGAAAATCATAATTGAATCCTTTTTAGGTATCCATATCTGATGATTGGGAAATTATGGATCATTTCACTTCACTACATCCATGAAACATTATAAATCCCTAGATACAGCACCTTGTAATGTCATATCCTCTAGATAAATCAAGGAATTGGGTAACACATTATTAGGTTGGTCAATAAAATGGAATAACCCCACTTTAAAGATGAAAATAAATCATAAATAAAGGTATGGGAATTCAAAAAGATACTTCAGTTGGGACCATAAAAAATGGGAATGAATTTTAGACACAAAAGATAAATTTTTGGCCAAACCAATATCTTCCCTTAGAAAATGACTCTCATCATGGGTTTTCATTGCACCCAACTCATACATGAGAACAATTGCACCAAATTGAATGTGTTGTAATATTAGATTCCATAAAATCCATCTATGAGAAAATATATCCCCAAGGGCTAGGGGAATATTTACCACCACCTCCACCCCTCGTTTCATCGATACCTAAGAAGATCTTGGAAATATCGATGACAAATAAAAACCAACCCCATCCCACAATGATGGAGGAATTTTTATCTCAGTCACCATCACTAAGTTCATTACACCTTGAGAGGGTCTTGGAGAAATTAGAAAAAGTTCTAAATAAACCCCAGACTATAGTTCTAGGGCAATTTATTTCTCAAAATCCATCTCAGGAGTCATAAAATCCTTGACTGGAATCATCAAATCCTCAAAAACTAGATCAAAAATTTCCAATAGTGGACCCAAATCATCCTAATCTCATAGGGTTAAGAGAATTTTCATCATTACCATCACCCTATAATGGATTAGTCTTCTCCAAGTTAAGAGGTAAATGTTGAAGATTAGTGTCTCATTTGTTCCTCCTGCAACAAGACAAACCTTTTATATTTAGGGCTCATTCATAAAATATGAACAAAAACTGCCTCAAGCTCACTATTGAAAAACTGAGATGAGAGGAACATACTGTGAAGGAAATACAACCCCATAGGGTTCATAATATAAAATGGTCCAATTTTTTCAGGGGTTACAAAAATGGCCTTGTTGCAGCCCTCAAAGAAAGATTAAGTAGTACAGAATCACCCTATTGTATTCAGTGTAATGTCATAACTACCATTTCCCAATATACCTCAATCAATATCATCACCATCAACACAAAAGATGATGTGGATCAATATGAAAATGGATAGGGATGCAATACATAAAACATACCTCGATAAGAGGTTGATCTGGAAGCACCAACTAAGGCTGCACATATGAAGAATTAGTAGAGGATCCAGAATTTATCACCCTAGAGAAATAAATTTCCACCCATATGATAGAACATTTCCAAGTATAATGGTAAATTTGTGGCTACATACCACTCACCACCTAGAAAATATGAAATTCTTTCTATGGGGGAATGGATAGAACAATATGAGAATGATATAAAAAACCTCAAACACACAATAAGGATCTACTCGGTGGAAACATTCCCATTGGGTACTATCTTTATACAAAGATGAATATTCCTCCTACCACAAATTAGGAAACATCTAATCCACCTAAAAGAGTGTAATTAGAGTGTTAGGAAATCTATGGATCCAAGGATCCAATCTACATAAATGAGGAAGTTGAAAATAATCATGACTTTCTTTTACTATGGTAATAACATATCCCCCATCAAGGAAATAATTTATCCCTAGAACGGATAAAAAAAATTGTAGGATTTGAAAATGGGTACACCTCATCAAGCCCTACCCACTCCCTATAAATGGAAGTCTTTCCAGAAAGCAGTACCTCTGGAACTGCTTAATGATATTTAATCCCTTGTAGCTCGAATGGAAGCAGTGGAAGGGTGTCACACACCCGTGCATCTTGAGAAGAATCCATATCCGGAATGAGTGGATAAAACTTTTCCCCCACCCAATTTTGGAAATTATACCTTCTCAACCTTTGAAAGTATGGGAGATCTAGAACAACATCTCATTCACTTTGTGTCCCAATTCATTTCAATGATGTTCCCTCATGACCAGTAGAAGGTGACCAAGAAAAGCTTTTTTGTAGACTCTAATAGGTACATCCTTTATTTCATAAAATAGCCTTCCACTATGATCAATTACAGGATGGGAAGACTTTATTCATCAATTCACTTATCATTTCAACTCTATGCTAAGTAAAATGATAATTTTCAACCTCATGAACTGCAAGAAACATGACAATGATAGGGTTTTTGAATTCATCGCCAGATAGAAGGTTTTAACCTATTCACTTAGCATATATCTATCACAAGAGTAATTATTGGAACTTTATGATAAAATTTTTTGGAATGATCTGCAAACTCCTTTTATCCCAATGAATTATCTAGGCAGATTTTGTGAGTTTGAATAAATAGAACAATTCCCAGAATATTCCATTTAGTGGAACCAAGATAAATCTCATTCCATTCCCTCAACATAAGGATAAAGGTTTGGTAAGGTAGAAACTTCAATTGTAACCTTGAAACCAGTAATAGTGCCCATTCAAGCACCTAGCCAAGCCTTGAATTTCCTGACACCTCCTATCAAGTGGTAGAAACAACAAAATCACCCTCGGCCAAAAGAAAAGGGATATCAAGGTCACCTAAAATTTGAGGAATTTATGAATAAAATGTACTCCTTATGAAATGAGAAGGTACCTAATTAGTTCCTTGCATCCATGGAATATAACCTACTAAAGCTATCACATCCCAGGAAACCCATCAGGTTAGCCTCACTGGTCATCCCAACTACTTCTCCTTCCATAGGAGGTTGGGTCACACTATCCATGATTGCTTCATCTTCAAATACATTCTCCAAATAATGGTTGATTCTAGATAGGTGATACTATATAATTTCCCTGTACATGTGACCTATGTAACCATAACCCAAATAGAATAATATGTTCACTAGAAATAAGTTCTAGCTAGGCGTTGAAAAAAGTTCAATAATTAGATAACTCAAAAGGCAGTTGACCGACATCATGCTATATTGAGAGCACAGCTTTTCAAACAAATAAAAATCATGTTACCAAGGTAGTTGACATCAAATACACCTATTGAAGGTGGACTTAATCATCATACATAGGAAGAAATGGAAGAGGAGGAGTCATATTCAGCTCCTGTGCAAGCATTGACTCTTACGAACTTTTTTCCTTCAACATCTGAAGAATGGAAACCACCCTACCAAATGGAATCATAATCTGATGAAGAGATCATATTTGGTTCTATTAATGTGGTACACTTAATATACCTATTCTCTGATGATGAATATTCCTTATAATATGAGTCCCTTATACTTGACTGGAGAGCCAGAGGCTGGAGACATAGAAGTCGGGGATACAAGGGACAACGTGGGCATGGTCGAACCCAAAATCTTTTTCATATCCTCATAGAGGACATATATGCATCCAATACCCATGTATTGTCGCATCAGTAATCCCAATAGAAACACAGAGGTGTCCCAAATTCCACCATTGGTCATCCAAGCATGGTCATCTTTCAAAACTGAATGGTGGGGGTGAGATTGTCTGACCTTCTCAAACAAAGGGAAAGGCAAGTGTGACATATTCCACTTG
The DNA here is from genome assembly GCA_963277665.1 of Viscum album. Taxonomy (NCBI): domain Eukaryota; kingdom Viridiplantae; phylum Streptophyta; class Magnoliopsida; order Santalales; family Viscaceae; genus Viscum; species Viscum album. Next base: position 918,311,581 of record OY728120.1, on the reverse strand, counting down.
AAACATATTCTCCTTAGACCTCTTCTCAAGAACCATTACATTACACTACGAACACCTCAACTCTTAATACACATAATAGGGATTAACCCAGCCTTATGAAGTGTGGAACTTTGGAATAAAAGTAAGACATTCTGAAATAGTTTGAAGTTGATCCAGCCAAACTCTTGATCCTAGATGCACTCTATAATTCAAAATAACTAATAAAGGTACTAATAGAATCCCTATAGATCCCATGGGAGTTTGATATAGAATACATTGGAGCTGAGGTTTATTGAGTGGATAATATTCCATCAGAATACTATGTCATCATCTTGTTCACATAACATGATCTAGAAGAAGTTATCGAGGGACATATTAGACCCCTGTATGTTTTAGGTAAACTTTACAATGTCATCATCTAAATGGATCTAATCAAAAATGATTCTATAATCCACCTTATTAAAATTAAAACCCTCTAATTTTGGGGATATAAAAAAGGGGATTTATATCCTACAAAACTAACCATTCAAGAGTATAATAATAGAGAGAAAATACCTCTCGGGAAGATAAATCTCAAGTCTCAGTTTTGGAATCTCAAATATAATGTTGAATTCATGGTTATCCAGTAATAAACAACATATAATGTCTTGTTTGGAAGACCTTATCTTTACAGCCACATGGCGGTGCATTCAAAATTTTATTAGTGTTTGAAATACCAAATCAATGGGAAGGTTGGAATACTGCATGGTGATAGTACCCCCTTCAAGTATTGTTAATCCATATACGATGAGGCATGTTTCTATAAAATGGAAGGAAAAAACAATGGTGGATGAAAATATGTAGGTTTCATCCCCTGATGGCTTGGGGACTGCGCCTACGAATCCCTAAAGTATTCTCAACAGCAATTATGTGCTACCCATAAACCCGATCGAGGCGGTATACTTATTACCAAATTTCTAGTCTCCTCCTAACCCCAGTGATAGCATGAAAGAAAATAATCAGCTCCATAATCTCTCTGTGATAACTCTGGTAGTTTGGGAAGACAATATATCTTCCTAGGGCCTCTCTTACCATGATAGTGATGGTGATTACCTCTGTTTACCCACTATGCCTGAAAATATCTCAATGGAATCAGAGGTGTAAGAAGAAGAGGATGACATTAGGAACTCCCCTCCTATATTTGAGGAAGACATCTCCCTCACCATCGAAGAGCTCAGGCATATGAATCTGGGAACATAAGAAGACCCATGTCCTATATTGATTAGTGTCTCCATGCCTCTTGAGGAACAATATATATATATATCACATTTCTAAAGAAACATTTATATGTGTTCGATTTTAATTATATGGAAATGCTCAGGCGGAACCCCGACATGGCTACGTACCTTCTAAGCTTAACTGATAACTATAAAGGTTTCAATTAGGCATCCAAGAGAATGCACACCTCCCTTGATACTAATGTATAATCTTAATTTGAAAAAACAATCAAATAAAAATTCATCTAGGAAGTGAAATACCCAAAATATCTCACCAATATCATCACTAACATGAATAAGAATAGGTAGATCAAGGTATGCATCAATTTCAAAGAACTTAATTGACACTTTTTAAAGGATTAATTCCCATTAATGATCACAAAAATTTTGATCAATGTAACTACTAGATTCCAGACCATTTATGGATGGGTATTTAGGGTAAAATCAAATAAATATGGCCCATACAGATGAGGAATCCACCACCTTTATAGTACCTCCATGGATATTTTGTTATCAGATCATTCCCTTTGTATTAAAGAATGCTAGTACTACTTAACAATGCTCCATGCATCATATATTTAATCCATTATTGGGAAAAATAGAATAATTCTATTTCTATGACCTAGTAATCAAATCTCTATGGCAATGTGATCATTTCATGGATCTTCAAACAATCTTTAGCAAGTTGGGGTAGCATAGTTTGAACATGATCCCGCTGAAATTCACTTTTTGGGTAACATAAGGGAAATTCATTTTTTTTCTGGTATGTCACCAAGGAATTAAGGTTGACCCAGAAAATACTAGTGAAATCATAGTAATTTCACCCCTTATAATCTTGAAGAAATGAGGGGGATCCAAGGGTACATCTCTTACATTCGGCATTTAATAGCTATCTTGACTGGAAAATCTCTCCCCTTTACCAAATTAATGAAGAAGGGAGTCACCTACTAATGGGATAAGGACTAAAAATAATCTTTTCATAGTCTAAATCATTACTTTCTACACCCACAGGTCTTGATGCTGCTGGTGGAAGGTAAGTCACTTCTCTTATATGTGTCCTCCATGGAATGATCCCTCGGTTCTCTCCTATAATAGAAAAATGATGTGGGGAATGAGAATAGTCTTTACTACCTCAGTCTAATGATGTTAGATATTGAGAACTGGTATTCTAATGTTGAGAATAATTTCCACACACTCATATTTTTAGTACAAAAGCTAAGACATTACTTGAAGTACCACAAAGTCCACTTGGACTCTTGTATTGATCGGCTCAAGTATATCCTTGTCCACATTATATTGAATGGTAATATAGCCTGATGAGAAGTTCTTATGTAATAGTATGACATCGAGTTCATGTCATAAAATTTAGTGAAAGGATAGGCCCTGTCTGATTTCCTTTCAGAACATCCTTCCCCTGAAAGTATACCAATAGACACTAAACTTCCAAACGAATATGTTTTCTACACCCATGACACTCTCTGAATTTGGGAGATATAATTTGATGATTCCTCTAAAATTCACATTAGAAAGAGTCCTGAAAACATGAATTTCAATTGGATTGTTCTAGGGATTGTATTTGTTTCCCCAGAAAAAGAAATTTTTTCCTACTCTTTTTCATTGTCTGGTGCTTGCAATAATAACGAGGCAGAATATCAGGCCCTCATTACTAGCTTGGAACTAGCCCTAAATATGTAGATAACCTACCTGAACATAAAATGGGATTCAAAGCTAGTGATAAAATAGATCAATGGTGAGTATTCCATAAAAAAGGAATAATTTTCCCCTCTCACCAGTTATGTTAGAGGATTGATGGTAGGGTTACCTTTTGAACCAACAATACATCATATCCCTTGATCATGAAATGGTTATGCCAAAACCCTAGATAATTCATATGCAGTCCTAGTAAACTCTAATTAGGATGATTTGTTCTTCCACATCACAAACCAAAGGATTGTATCATCAGTCATCATCTATGACATGGTAGAAATAAATTAGATCAAAACTTCCCCAGAACATGATGAATCGATATCCACCCCTGGATAGATGGATCGCATAGTATATTGTCTATAAAATGGGAACCTCCTATTAAAATAGCCCAGAAAGGAATATAATCAGTGTTGAGAAGCAAACTTTACACTTTAGTATGTACCAAATAAGAAAAAATTCCTCTACAAATGAGACTTTGATGGAATCCTCCTCAGATTCATAGTAGAAGGATAGATTTCTATCATCATGGAAGAAGTCCATGGAGGATGCTACGATGATCATCATTCAAGGACCATTATCTTACATCAAATTAAGAGTCTTGTTTAATAATGGAAAGGATTTATGCATATGGTTGTGGAATTCAGTAAAAAAATCACGTATTTTAGATTCATGAAAACTTCATCCATCAACCCCTATAATTTCAACATAAAGATAAATATTCTTGGTTGTTTTACTTATAAGGAATGGATGTCATGGGTCCATATCCCCCAACCATAGCTAAGCAGTTTAAGTACATTCATACTACTAATAACTTCTTTTCAGAATGGGTTGAATAAATTCCCATCAAAGAATTTGGGATGAATAATATAATTAACTTCATAAAATCTAACACCATCCCCAAATTTCAAGTCCCTTGCATAATATTGATGAAAAATGATACCAAATTTTGTTCTAATGAGTTGAATAAATTTTACCAAGAGTAAAACATCAATTCCAACCATTCATCCTACTATCATGTGGTGAAAAATGGAAAAATGGAGGCCTTCAATAAGACTATGTCGAATATAATCCAAAAGATGGTGGATAAGGACAAGAATTCATGGCCATATAAGATCCTTCATGATTTATTTTCCTACCATGACACCATGCGCACTGTCATGCAAGTGACCCCAAAATCATTGGTGTATAGGACCAAGGAAGTATTGCCTATAGAAGTCCACTTTTCCTCACATCAAATAGCTATCTATGGAAAACTCTTTAATGAATAGAAATTTAAAAGGCGGTTGGATGAGTTGGAACATCTCAATGATAAAAGGTTGCGTACACTACACAACCTTAAAATCCATCATAATCAGATCACATGAGCCTTTAATAAAAGTGTTTGAATCTGATGATTCCTTCCTGGAGAACTGGTATTGGATCTCAAAGCCCCAATGATACTAGGAAATAAACCTCCAAATCTAGAACCCAAAAGGGAAGGGCCTTACATCATACATAGGGTATATTCCAATGGAGATTACTCATTGGACACAATGGATGGAAAATTCATTATTCCCCCCACCAATGTAAGGTTTCTCAAGAAATACTTTTCATAGTTTCCATCAAGCATCTTACATCCTGGCCACATGATGTTAAATTTAAAGGAAAATATCTTTTTCTTGTGATGGTAAACTACACAATAGATATTTACTTACCTCATAACATTAAATTGTAGAGAATAATTCCTGGAAGCAAGACTTTAAACTTCATAGCATACTATGTCCTTACTAGATGACGTTAACTACATAGAGAGCATCACTTCATTGAAAATCACTACACATGATCTAGATCTATGTGAAATAAAAATGAAGTGCCTCCATCATTATGTTTGAGTCAAATACACGTAGGGAATATCCCCACTCAAGAACTAAGCATGGCTTGATTCCTTCCATCACAGGATATATAGTGATGCCCAGATCTCAAATCCTGGGTTCGGCTGTAATGTATTCATCCCATTAACAAGACATTAAATTGTGTGACATTGCCTTTAGCACTTAATGGTGAAATTTCTTCTTACCCTTTGTACCAAGAATAGGAAGCCTTGGGAAACTGACTTAGAAAACCTCATGTCAAAAACATTAGATCCCTCTTATAAGATGATTTCCAAAATACTTGGATATTATTTGTGGGGCTTCAAGCCTTATTTTTCATTTTAGGTAACCTTCATCCTTTCTGTATGATGTTAAAATGCATGGTTTTCCAAAACTATATAGGTCTTGATTCTCATTCCATTGAGATAAATAGAGACACCTGGATCCTATATCTTGGTCCAACCACCACATGATGAAAATTTTCCTATACTTATTTTAATCACCTCTATGTGGTGAAAAAAAACTTTTTACATTCCTTATTTCTCACACCAATCATAGTTCATGTGGGATTAGTAATTTTGGTAAGGGGTTACCCACATGATCGTGACATATCAGTTCAAAACAGGGTTATCATAGTCCTAGATGAAAGACCATAAAAGTCAAACCACATGTCCTTAACAAATGACATTAAATTTCATGGTTAATTTATCTTATAGGACATAAAACTATTCATTACTATAGACCTTTCCTGAGAGAACCATTATCATTAGTCTTGGTCTCCCACCACACCATTGTTCAATAACTACATGTGGCTCAATTCCTATAATCACGGAATACGTAGTAATTCCAGGATCTCCAATCCTAAGTCCAATTGTAATAATAAACATGAATAATTACACCTATATGTATGATTCAGACATGCATGGAGGGTTTCCCATTCAATAACTATATGTGTCTTGATTCCTATTATAACGGGATACATAGTCATGCCCAGATCTCCAATCATGGGTTTGTCAGCAATAATCAAAAGTAAAAATTCCCCCCTATACTAATGGGTCAGACCTACATGGATGGTTTCCCATTCAAGAACAACATGTGGATTGATTTATGTTATCATGGGATGTGTAGTGACACATGGATATCCAATACTAGGTCCATCCACAATAATCAATGGGAAAAATCCCCCCTATACATATGGTTTAGACATGCATATAGAGTTTCCCATTCAATAACTATGTGTGGCTTGATTCTTGTTATCACATGATACATAGTGATACCTGGATATCTAATTATGGGTCCATCCACATTGATCAATGGAAAAAATTCCCCCCTTTGTGTATAGGTCAGAACTACGTAGAGAGTTTCTTGTTTAAGAACTACATATGGCATGATTCATGCCATCATAGGGTATGTAGTGAAGTTTGGATCCTCAATCATGGGTCCAGCTGTAATAATCAATGGGATAATGTCCCATCTGTGTATGGGATAGACCTACGTGGATATTTTCTCATTCAATAACTACTTTTGTATTGATTATTATAATCACGGGATATGTAGTGATGTTTGGATCTCCAATCATGGGTCTAGACATAATAATAAATAGGGAGAATTCTCCCCTTTGTGTGTGGGTCAGACCTTTATAGAGATTTTCCCATTAAATAATTACATGTGGATTGATTCTTGTCATCATTGGTTTCATAGTGATGTCGGGATCTTCAATCTTGGGTCCAGCCACAATAATTAGTAGGAAAAATTCCCCCCTATGTATGGGTCGGACCTGTGTATAGATTGTCCTATTCAAGAACTACGTATGGCTAGATTACTTCCATCATATGAAATGTAGTGACACCCATATCTTCACTCCTAGTTCCAGCCATAATAATCAATGGGAATAATTCCCTCCTCAATGTATGGGTAAGACTTGTGTGGGGAGTTTCCCATTATAGAACTATGTGTGGATTTATTCCTGCTATCACAAGATACGTAGTGACACCCGAATCTTCAGTCCAAGGTCTATCCACAACATAAGAATGTTCCACCTCCCTATATATAGATTAGAATTATACATGGATATTTCATGCAAGAATTACGTGCGGCTTGATTCCTACCATCATAGGATAAGTATTGATGCCTGGGTACTCTATTTCGGTCCCAGCCATGGGTTACTATCACTTAAGATCATATCCTCTTCTTTAAATTTCTATCTATTTAGAGGGATATCCTTAAAGGATCTGGTTATGGAATGATTCTTTCCCTTACAATGTGCATAGTGAAACCTAGTAAACCCCATCCATAAAAAATTGAATATGCCTCGATTTAAGAAGGGTCAAGTCATACAGTATCACTATACCTAAGCACAAGTCAGATCTACATATGTCTTGCTTTAACACATGATAAATATATTCAAGAAGGGATACATCACATGTTTACCCACCAATAATTTTGTGCATAGATAAAATATGTTTCCTATATCTAAATTCCCCCAACCAATAAAAATTTCCCCTAAGGATATCTTGAACAAATTCATCTCAGTTTCCCATGTACTTATTGCATGATGATAAACTACAAGGTGAAATTCATTACCACATGATGATAAACTTCATGGTAAATGTCCTTAATGTATGAAGTTAAACTGGAAGTAAAACATCATCATCACATGATGTTAAACTATAAGGGAAAAAACCTTTTCGAATAACATTAAACTGCATTATAGTTACATTCCCACTACATGACATTAAAATGTGCAGGCTATCACCCAACATCATTCCTTATCAAAGGACCACAAAATCTGGACCCTAGTTAACCAGAGTACAAGGTACATCCATTGTCTTTTAAGCACCTCAACCCATAAATCACACTTCATGTATTGATCTCCTTGGGTTTCTGAAAACCTTTCATATCCCTTGGAAAGTAGAATAGATCTCTTTGTTTGATCATGAAATAGGTGGATCTACAGAAAGGCTTTGACCTACTAACCAGAGACATATTGGACTTGTAGGAAGGTATTTCTAATACTTGTGAGCCCTGACATCATTATGGTCAAACTCATCATCTTAGGGTGTTCTGGGTCATCCCCAACAGGATTTTCCCATACAATTACTCATAACCTTTGAACCTCAAACCATGATTTACAACATTTTCATCACCCTCTCAAAAGGGTATTATAGTAATCTTGACCCTAGGTATCCTAATTAGGATTTTTTTAGCATTACCCTCATGTAAGGTCTACATGAATCATGACCTTAAATTTTATGTAACTTTGGTCAAATTTGTATAACCTTAAAATTTAGCCTTTGATAGTCTATATTTCACGACCCTAAAATTTCTAGTGAAAGGGACATAAAACTTATCATTATGAATACCAAAAAAGGAAATCCTAAGAAAAGTTAATGTATCATCTATATAAACTCTTCATCCATAGAGTTTAGGAAAAAATTAGAGCATAATAAACAAGTCATAAATATCATAAGGCCCACTTTATAGAACTGGTAAAATCGAATCCATGTTCACAAGACCCCATGATATAGGAAAAAGTTAGAATAATGATTTATTACATCTTCTTTCTATAATAACATGTTCACTAGGTGGAAACACAACTTTTAGGGTGTTTGAACCCTTCATGAATATTACATTTTATACGAACCACCTTCATATATTTGATGTATGAGTTGACATAACTAGTTCCTTGAGTTTATATCCTTCTCTTGGAACCCTGTGGACCTTATTATTCCTTATTCTTGTCTCTTCTCTATAAAAAACTGGTAATAGGGACTAGTTCATCCAAACAGACCCTTAGATCCTAGGAATTCCCCCTTAAATCCAAGAGTTATTTTCCTAGCCACATGGAACATTATAGTATCCCTCTTTTACCAATCGTGGACCTATACCCACTGGTTACCACCTCGAGTTAACTCTGATATTCCTAGATGATGATTTAAAATCCCTATAACCAAACTATTCGAGTGGATTTGAAATCCACAATGTTACGTCGTCATGTATTGTACCCTTTCTCAAAGAAGGAATGTGACATTACATTCCCAAACCTTTTTATGGCCTATACCATGTGACTCTAAACCACATGGCATAGGGACCAATCTTCCCAGCCAATATCCAAACCATCGGAGGGTGAAAGAACCCTCCTTGGATAGCTTTCGCACCATACCTCACTTAATTATCTATATATTTGAGTCTTCACAAATTTTTTATGGACCTTGGAAAGGGTTAGGGAAACCTATACATGACCATGCATATAATTACTAAAGGCCCATGCATAAAGGATTATGTCCTACCAAATAGAGGCATCTCCTCCTTGCTAGTAAGGAACTCTGATCCTCGTGAGCCCTAGTGGCACTGTGGTAGAACCCATCACCTTAGGGTGTTATGGTTCAACCCTGGTATGTCTACCCCATTACATATGCATTGGTTCAAACTTTTAGATTATGATTTACTCAAACCATATTTCAACTATCCAAGTGGACTTGGCTTCCCTAATATTTCACCAGCCACCAACACCCTTTAAGGTAACACTGTAAGGTGTGATGACTGATCATGGATATCCATTTATCATGATTTCTACAAGAACTCAGGATGCTATAACCCTTCATAAAAAATCATTCTTTAGGATATCAATTAAGAATACAGGGTATCAGATCCCTTCATGGACACTCATTCTATAGAATCCCATTAAGGATTTGGGGCTCTCAGACCCTTCGTAAATACCCATCCTCCACTTCCAATATAAGGTTTGAGCTAAAATACCCTAAACTACAATAATAGAAGATCTGAGCTAAAAGACCCTAAACTAAAGTAATATAATGTCCAAGATAAAAGACCCTAAACAATATCAATAGACGTTTTGAGCTAGAAGACCATAACTAAAGTAATAGAAGGTACAATTTAAAAGACCTTAAACTACCAATAGAAGGTCCAAGATAAAAGACCCTAAACTATAGAAATGGAAGGTTTGAGCTAAAATACCCTAAGTTATATCTATATAAGTTCTGAGCTAGAAGTCCCAAAAATATATCAATTGAAGGTCCAAGATAGAATACCTTAAACTATAGTAGAAGAAGGTCTAAGCTAGAAGACCTTAAACTATAGTACTAGAAGTTCCGAGCTAGAATACCTTAAACTATAGCACAATGAGGGTATAATTTTCAAGACCATAAAATATCCAACAAAAAGAGACATTGTGCTCTCCAGGTTGAAAACCATAAAAGAGAATCCTAGGAAAATGTAAAGTCTTTTCTAGATAAACATTCCCTTTGTATGGTCCAAAAAATATTGAGAACTCATAAAATGGAAAATTCATAAAAAAAATTAGGCTGAAAACCCATAAGAAGGTAGACTAAGAAAAATCCAAGTCCATGAACACTGATCTATCCCCCATATGAATCATAGGAAAAATTTATGGAAATATGAAATAGAAAATATGAAAAGCTTTTTGGGAGAATTATTTTTTCCAAGAAAAAAATGAGTTATGCTCGCTAAGTCCATTGCCTTCGAAAAAAATTAGAGCATTCTCCCTCTAATACATATATTCAACCCAAATTATCCTTTTAAATAAAGTGATATCAAGAAAACTACAGCAGGTACATCAATGAGAAATTTCATATTAGTGGGAATTTATGATAAATTCTCAAGAGATGTCTTTTGTGATTTATGCATCCAAATCCAAGAGTTTTTGTTTACTTTATATTATGTAAAGGATGGGTATCATTGATGATCCATGAAACATTGGATCATTAAAATGTCATGCACATCATGAGTGAAAGAAATATGGAAAATTACATGTTAGGTTTATAGTATTTATTCATTGATAAGGTGCATAATAAGGATGAATCTCCATATATTGGAGTCTCTCCTATGAATACAAAAATAAAGGGAGAGTCATAAAACAACAATCCCCTTCAAAGACTCATTGTTGGAGAACAAAAATGATGTTGAGGTTCAAAATTAAGATTCCTAGAAATCATAGCCCTCTATCCAGACACATTGTAAGATGTCTAAGAACTAGAATCCATCAATATGAAAACAAGAGTCACATGTTAGATGAGCGAGGAATCCTATAAAAAGAGAGAGATATAACCTGGATAGCATCATGTAAATCACATGACCCATAAAAGGGTTCATGATCGCATGAACTGATATAGGTATTGCGAATTGCATGACCCATGAAGTGTCTCACGACCGTGTGATCTACCACAAGACTTGCAATCACCTGACCCAACGATGGTCACATGAACTACATAATGATCAAGAAATCACATGACCAAGATAGTGGATCATTTGAAGCTTAGAAGATATCCATGTGTATGGGTACATGGTTCAAGGCTTATGAAAATTATCAAAATTTGATTCATGGTTTATTTGAATGAGTACTGGGACAAAGTATTCACATGGGGAGATCTTGTCAAACAATATTTTAAAGTGGTATTTTGATCAGTTATTGTATAGCGGTCTCATGAAATGTTTCTTTCAATGAGGTATTGCAAAGTAGCCACATGATGGGATAAATTGGAAGTACTCTAGAGTATTAATTCATCAGTGGAATGATCCACCCCCTTTCTCTCCTATTTATAGGATGATGTGTGGAATTCCAAAGGTCGCCAGGAATACCAAACATCATCTGAGGCACTGATCAGTGGAAGCCTCAAGGACTTATGTGGGAATTTACACTCTTCATAATAAATTTCTTGTACCTGTATATCTCTCTCCTACGGGGCATCGTTTTTTTAATCCCACCAAATAAGAATTGGTAATTATATAATTGAAGAAATAACTTGATCATGGTTATTATAATCTCCTCATGACAATGAAAGGAGTAGTATGACTACATGAGGTCCAAGCAACCAAAACATGTGGTTTGTGTAACCTCTAGAAGTACATGTGACCAAAATACATTTTTAATGTCATATGAGTGGTTCATGTGCGTCGTATGATCTATGTATGATCACATTAATCCCCTTTTTTGAGTCCTTCTGATCATACAAATTCCCTTATATGAGCCATCCTATTCTCATAAAGGCGTCTAGATAAGCACTGATGATCGTATGAAGGCTGCCTAATGAGACCCTCTAATCATACAACATATCAAGCAATAGATTCCTAACAATCACCAAAATCCCCATATCAAATAAATTCATAAAAATGTAGAAGTTTCACATGATGTAGAGTTGCATTTATTTTCATGTGATGTGCTTATGATATTTTCAAGACCCTGCAAAGCCCCCTAGTGACATATCAACCTTGTCATGTGAGAGCATGTTGGCATGTCACCTTCATCATATGAAGGACCTTGAACATATCCATTCAATCATGTGATGCCCCTTTGGATCCACATACAAGCATAGGGATTGTTTGTGAAAATGCTCACACCCCACTATGAGATCCATCATTGATCATGACATGCATCACAAACAATCAAAAAAACTATCAGTGAAAATTCTCACACACTGTTGCAAGATCCTCTATTTATCATACAATGCCCTGATGGACAACCAATGGGAAAAGGCCGAAATCTGTGTAAAATAAGGAATAAAAACTCAAAAATGTGGAATCCACTCATGAAGCTAAGATACATTTTTTCATTTTAAGGTCTTATACGCCTCATGTGATTGTCATTTATCACGTGAATACCCTTCAACATGCCATCTTGATCTCATGAGAGGCCCTTAACAAACCATCTTGATCTCACAAAAGGCCTTCAATAAGTCATCTTAATATCATGTAGTACCCCAGAAAAGTATTCTTCAATCACATGAAAACCTTTCCGCAAGTATATTGATCTCATGAATACTGTCAAACATGTCATCTTAATGGTGTAAATTCTCTTTGACATCTCAACATGACTATGTGAAATCCCTTTGATAATCTATGTGTCTAATAAACATGGAAATGATATAGTATTCTTACGGTCACTGTTTATCTTGCGACGCCATGGATGACCCATGGTAGGATCATGCGAAGAGCATGATGAAAAACTCCCCCCACTAACTCCATATCATATATATGATATACATGCCATGAAAGGTAGAATATAACTAGGTTTTATTTGCCTATACATTCCTCTCCCTAAACATAAAAAAATAATTACACACACGTGAAATGTAAGGTACACCCACGGGAGCATAGGAGCATACTTCTCAAGGTGGAAATCCATGTCATTATAAAGGTCTTACACTAGGTAAAAATCTAGGGGATGACTTAAGGGATCATGTGGCATTAACATTATCTTCATGTGATCACCCTATAGATCACATTAAGGTCTTTTGGAAAGCTATCCAAAATATGTGAAGGAGTTTTTACATATTTATTTGGTCATGTGAAACCTAAATAAGCTAATTAATAATGAACATTGAGGCACGTGTGCAATAAAGACTAAAAAATATAAAATAATTATGAGAATATGGATACACTAATTCTCATGAGAAGGTTTCATGTGCCTCATTTGACCTATCCAGATCATGAGAAATCATGAGTACATGTTAACCAAGTATTATGAATTCCTCTAGACATGTCAACCAAGCCTTAAAAATCATATAGGCATGTAAAAAAAGCCTTAATAATTCCTACAAATATGTCACCCAAGTCTTGAGAAGTCCTCCAAACATGTCTCTAAAGTCTTGTGAATTCCTCTAGACATGTCACCCCCAAGTTCTGCAAAGCCCTCCAGACATACTGACCAAATCATGTGAAGTCATACAGACATGTCATCCAAGTCACATTGCAACCTTTTGACATGTCAGCCTTGATCACATGATACCCTTGTATATGTATTTTTTGATCACATTAAAACCCTCAGATAGTCAATCGAGTCATGTGGAAGTCCTTCAGACATTCTATCCAAATCATGTGACATACATCTAGCATTTCTACTTCAATCATGAGAATCACCCTAAGACATGCCATCCTTGCAAGACAGACACTCAGGACATGTCTGGATGGCTTTCAGAACATGCTAGGCATGCACTCAAGAAATTTCTAGAAAGACACTCTTGGATATCATAACCTTTTATATTAGACATATTTTGTAATACCCCCAACTGAACTACAGGGACTTTGATTCCTATCTAAATAGGATATATAGTACACCTTATTAAGGCTTGAGATCCAATGGGCATCCACCTTAGGGTAAGTACCTCCATGTCTTAGACACTCTAATCTATGGGACCCAAACTCTCTTATGGGTTATTCCTCATCCATTAGCGGATTGAAAATCTAATTGAACTACAAAAACTTGGATTACTATTATAATCAGGATACATAGGATGCCTTCCTAAGGCCTAATATCTTTATTAAACACTCCCCAAGGGTCTTTCCAATGCATAAGTCCCGTATTAATATGCAGTAAGATTGATCACTTTTTATCCCTTATTTCTCGCACCGAGCATGGATCACTTGTTCTTGGAGATTTTCAACAATAATATCATTTTCATCATGAATCTTATCCATCCAAGGAAACCTTAGTGTGTAAGACCTGCTCAGTGGCATGATATGATTACCCATATACAAGTCATTCATCTAAGTGTATGTTGCAAAGGAATTCCCATATTGGTAAGACCATAGTCAATAACCCTCATGGGAATTAATTACCAGTCACTGCCCATCAGTAGGTTGAGGGTAGATCAAACTAAGATGAATCTGATTCCTTTTATAAATAGGATATATAAGACATCTTCCTAAGGATCGATCTCTATACCTAGTTCCTAAGTTCCCTCATATATGTCCTTTTTACGTGATGTTGAACTGCGTGGCTTAAATAATTTACATGGGATTTTATTTCTATTATATACAGGTTATATAAGACACCTCATAAAGGTTCAATCCCATCCTTGAAAAACCAATTGCCTCCCTAGATGGTAGTAAACTCCAGAGTTCCTGGTTATATGGATTCAAAATATAAGCAGCTACCCATTGCTAAGAAATAATGGTAAATAGATGAATAACCTAAAATACATACAGATGATTTCATTAATAGAACCCCTATTTACATATAAAAGGATTCGATACCTGATTATTTTATTAGGGTAACTGGTCCTGTATCAGGATTAGGAATAGATTCATGAACATATCTTAAATCTATAAGAGAGTCCCAAAATGGGAGAAAAAATCCCCTAAAAGAGTGTGATGAGACCAACCTCCCATCCTCTCGACCAATGTGAGTTCCTATGTTTCTTTGGGTCTAAAAACCTAAATGACCACCTATCTTTGGGAAGTAGGTCTATATATTATTATGGTTGTGGGATCCATTTCCAGTTTCTAAGAGATGAAAATGGTGAACCATGAGTGAATTATTGTGAAACAAAAATTGAACACCCACAATCACCCTCAAAAATGAAATAAAAATGGTAAACCCAATGTGAAGGCATGTAATGATAGAATAATTGAATCATTATAAGCATCAAGAACCTTGTCTTCTAAAATCAGGGGACCATTCATTTTTTTAGAGAAATAGTCATCAACCTCAAACCTAGGTTAATGGGTGAGGATAATCATAAATTCACTATTTCACTATCCCCACTAAAATATTTTATCCATAGAGCTGCATCAAACATATCCTCAGAGCCAAGTCACATATTTCTATACTTGCATCACTCATAAGAAGTTAGTATCTCACTTACAAGTAATCATAAGAAGTCCAGGTCAACCATTAGGTATGACCACGTTCTTAAAACTAAAAACTCACATCCACCCTCCTAGTGAAAAAAAATCACTCATACATCACCACCCAAAACACTCTTAACATATTCATACTCTACTACTAGATACTATAATCAATAGTTCAAAGGTCTTTACCATCATTATAATGATTCTACATCATTTATTGGATACTCACATCATAACTGCATCATGCAATAATAATCATATCCTCTTGTTCATATCTAACACCCCTGAAAGGCTTACATTTATACTTTCCTTTCATGACTCATAATCTACCCCATGTGGACAAAAGTGTTTTAGAAACATTTTCTAACACTCTTTACACATTAATCCACATTACCAAGTCATGAATTTCATTATTTCAATTAATTACTTACATATCTTTCTTCCTTGATACTTAAAAATAATAATGTACTCAATTATTTTATCACAATGATAACAAAGGGACACTATTCCATTTCTAGTATGTAAATTTTCATGTTATCCATGCTTATCTTCTTTTTTCATTAATTAATCACATATTTTCCATAAATCCTTATAATATTGGTATTTATTAATTTTAATTAATTCCATATTTTAAAAAGATATATAAATATATTTTTATGTAATATCTCACTTCCTAGGGCTAGGAACCAGCACCGGGCTAGTGGAACACAAATCTGACCTAAGGTGCACCTCCCCGTACACTAGAGGCTGTCGACTAGTAGAGAGGGTCTAAAGGATCAGTGGGGAGACTATATCCTATAGTAAAATTAGGAATAGAAGCGAAAATAATGAAACACATATACCCAAACAGACAACTATCACGGATAAATAGGCAAGTGATAAATAAAAATATAGTAACAAGTGAAATAACTGATGTAATTATATACATGTCAAAATGATCCCCCATGGGTAGATCAAATACATGAATAAAAAATGAATAAAATAAAAAAGTTGAGCTATGATGAATCTTCCAATGGTCCCAAGCTCAGCTCAGTACCGCCATCCACACTTCATCCTAATATTCCAAATCTATCCTCATGAAATGATCCCCTACCCAAACATGTAACCTGCAACCATATATACTTCTATTTGGGTACCCAAGTTCCATGGAGAACCAAGAAGGGTGTGATTACAACTCATTAGTCCACCACCAATAGAATCCCTAAAATAACTAGTCCACAAAAATAGTGAATACAGTAGCGTTCAATCAAATCCATTCAATTTAAAAAAATAACATTTTAACTATTTCATAAAATAAATGCTAAACTTGGGGTCCATGTTCACCCCAGGAATGCCATAAACCTGCTTCAGCCAGTATTGGTGTGTATCTGAGTATGTCACAATGATTTTTCCAACCATACCACTATTTATTAGGGTAAATATACTCATATTTGGTCTAAACTGACATTTAGGGGAGATATTCCCATCCTTGGAGCCTTGTGTCCCCCATGGGTAGCATCCACCCTAGGTTAACCATAGAATCTAGCATCCCTTGGGGGTATCATTCACCTCGAGTTAACCATAAATCTAGCATCCCCCTAGGGCAGTATTCACCTTGGGTTAACCATAAAATCCAAGCACCCCCTAGGTGCAGTGTTCTTCACAAGTTAACCATAAATATTCATACATTTTAACAAAACATATACATACATCAATAAAAAAATCCAAATCAACCCTCCAGGGGGTATTTTAATTTCCTATAAATGTTTTAAATACAAAACTTAAATATTTATCAAACAATACACATGGATTCCATTTCAATTTACAATAGTTATAATTCCAATGTCCCACCTCCCATCATTTTATTTCCAAAAAAACATTTCAAAAAGGTTCATCCCTTTTTACAGGAAAACCCAATTTCCAAACATAATCATTAATTCCCTAAGGGACAAACAAAATTTCCATTTAAAAAACCATTTTACCTATTCCCTTTTTATGATTTCCAAACCATTACCCAATTTCATCATTTATAAAACCCATTTCCATTTTAAATATCAAAATTTGTAAATAAATTAATTCTTATTAACCAAGGAACATGAGATTTAATTTCACATCCTATGGTTCCAAAACACAACACCAAGTTGAAATAATTAAACATGGCTTAACTATTTAAGAAACTCAAGTAATACATGGCCAAAAGTCTCTAATGTGAATCTATTAATTAAGGAAAACAAAAATTTAAAATTCCTAATTATTTCCAAGGTCATTACATGGAAAACCATTGAGGCTTCACTATAAGTGAACTAATAACTAAGAGAGACTATGAGTTAAATTAATGGTCCATCTACCTTAATCTTAGATAATTCCACTCATTGAGTATCAGTATCCAGTTCACCCTAAATCAAAAGAAAATGAGAAACCAAAAAAATTACCTAGAAATACATAATATTAACTAAGTCTATTAGGAACCCTTTTAACTTTGGATGAAAGACAAAAGGGAAGAAAAAGGATTCATATAAAAATATATGGATCTTGATTGTAAGTGATGATGCTCGATTCAGATAAGAAATGTGGTAAAATCACCATTAATAAGGGGAGGACGGTGGCGCGTGTGGGGGGGGTCTTGGATGAATGGGGGAGAAAAGGGGAGGTAACAAATTTAAAGGGAGGAGGGGAGAAATGGTTATTTTAAAAAATTTAATGTGGCATATGTAGTTTACCAAACCATACAGACCACACTATCTAAGGCAGACCAACTCATGTGGTTAATGTGCACGGTTTGAAAAACCAAGCACAAACCATGTGTATGCCTCTATAATTTATTATAGAGATCAAAAAGCTTATAGAATCCCCTCACACGGTTAAACCAAACCATTTTCCTTGACAAAACCATTCACATGATTGGTTTGAAAAGTTACCAATAACTATGCACTAACCATGAACCCCAGTTTATTTCCCCCAAAACCTGAATTTATAACTCTAAGGATACCAAGATTTATTTTAGCACCTAAGTCACCTCACAGACCTCAAACCAAGTCCAAAACATCCATTTAATATGTTCCAATGCTCATAATTTTATTCTGATGTTTGTTTTTAAAAATATCTCATCCATCAAATTGAAATTAAAAATTTCCATCAAGACTCAAGGCTCATCCATACACCTGGGCCTTAGAAACTCTCCACAAAAACACTTTGCATCCCTTATAATTCCTAGAGGTTACCCAACTAAGTGACCCGACTTAGTCCAGTCATCAACTCCCACTCAAATGGAACCATTAAATTTTTGATCGGCTAATGTGCTTCCAAAACGTTGCTCTAAACTGAAAGAATGTGGTCTCTCGATCCTAAGTTGATGCTCGTATTATCACCCTAAATAAAAAAATGATTCTATATAGAGATTTTCTATTCTAAGACACTCCTGAATCATCTAATAATTGAAAATCCTTGACATATAGTGCTCCTCACTGTATAAATCAGCTCACAAGACTGACTCCAAACCCTGGTGCATCCTTCCATTGGAATTATCTTTCTAAAGCCTTCAATCAGCGATACAATAACCCACATAGCATATTTTCCAATCTATGATAACTTAATACACATGGGATCACTAATCAACACTAGTACCACTCTCATTCCACCTTCGATCCAACACAAACATACCTCCAATCTCTAAGTGTAACCCAAACATGTCAAAAATTCCTTGAAAAGCCTCAGAAAACACAAGAACAAGGTTTATTACATCTCCACATATAACATAGATGTAGTTACAAACCCACCGCATCAAACCTCACTCTAAATAGCTGGTTAGATCAACCTTAGACAACTCACCATAAGAATTATCAGCTTCCAATACTAACACGCTTCTAAAATTATCATCCCCAACACCCCGATCTCTATAGTTATCTCTTGGTTATCTCAACACACATAGAGCTCCAACCCTGACCTTTTAGCGCAAATTTATGGTTAAGGAACTGACTATTCACACTAACCATCATGATCTCACCAGATCACCAGTAGACTACCATGATGAACCAAACTTTGTTTGAGTCATCACATCCCAAGCCCCAAAAAAAACCACTTAGAAACTATCTAGAACTTCACAGAGATTGACCTATTTAATTCCCAAAGTAATATATATTACATTGAAGGAACATGAACATTGTCATATAGTGACATCATGACTGTCAAAATATCATTCTCACTCACTGAAAACCTTCTCAAACACAATGGTCACATGCCCATAACTTGAACAATGCTCCCCACCATAAGAGTGTTCTTATCTTCATTTCATTCAGTCAACACCTCGATCTTAGTATCCCATACCCCATCCATCACCAAACATAATGGTCATATGTGTCCAACCTTGATCACACCTGAGCATCACACCAATATCAATGTTACCCATTCTCATCTCATAAAATTCCATTCTCTGTATTCATCGAGGCTCTCTCAAAATGAGGGCCATGACTTCCACAACTTATAGTGGTATCCCCACTATATTTCTTCTCATTTCTCCTAGATCACTATCCTTGATGGTCCTGTATTTATCATATGTGTGATTCTCCTTCCAAACTATGTATGCCTTCCAATAATAAAACAACCAATCCTGATCTATTGGATCGACCATGTTACAAAACCTGGATCCAAACCAACACCACCACTCTGAATGGAGGTTATTTTCCTTTTCCAAAAAAACATTAAACATCACTTTCTAAAATGTCTTCTCCAAGTCATCAAACCTTGACTTGCACACAAACACATTCCAACTTAAAACATGATAGGCTCCACACACACTAGCATGCACTACCTTAATTTATTGATTCAAATGATGCACACTCTATAATAACTAATCATTTATCCCAAATCACACTTCCATGAATCCCATTACATCCAAACTAGGATCACTTGCCTGTACCATTTATCATACTCACATGCAGGCTAACCTTGCTTAGCCAAGATTAACCTTAGTACTATATTAAAAATAGACACTTCACTTGTTTCAAGATCCAACACATGACCTCTTACCACTAGAATTATTCACAAAACTAAAAGTATTCATTCCTTCTTATACCAAGCTTCTAGATGAACACCTCAACATGACATGGCCAAGCACTCGAATGCTCCTTCATTGAACCCCCAACCTTGATACCAAGAACCATAACCCCAGGTGCTTTCTCATTTAAACACCAAAGAATCATTTAAAAAACACAAATCTCTCACCTTCATAAGAATCACATACCCAAGAAACAACCAAAACTGTCTAGGAAAGCCATATGAATTATCCTTCCCCTTGAAACCATCATAAAAATGAGGTACCAGCACTACAGGTGCTTAACCAAAACTATATCAAACGTAGTCAGTACCAAATATTCACCCATCACATAAACAAATCCATCTTACCATACCTCACACAACTAAGTCATCCCATAAGTTTGGTTAAAACCCTTTTATAGGTTACCCTCAAAGTTCACAAGGCATTGACTCACTAAAGCTGATTCGCCACCAAAATACCACTAGGTCCTCCCACTTTTCCTATAAATGAGGGCCTCACTAAGGCCACAACACATGGGACGATGCTCACCCCATCTCTAGGAAACATGGAATATACCTACCAAGACACCACTATAGGATTCCCACTCATGATCATTATTCCAATGATCCTACCTACTCTTAGGTCAGGTACAAACTACAAGATTCTAATTTAACCAAAGTCGCAATAGGTGTTTCACCTACTATGCAGTTCACCTCCCATCAGGATGAGTTTCACAAACTGGAAACTCACTCTATCCCCAAACCAACCTTACTAGTTTCAACACTACACATCTAAGGTTCACCACCATTAGAGGGTCTATCTCAACATAAACCATCGTAACTAAAAAATTTAATCCATGTATGAAAAGGTTCCAACACCACAAACACAAGGTCTATTTCATCATTTCTAAGGAGTTTCTCATTACCATAAAACCATGAAAACCTACCTTTAAACCAATTATACTTTTCTTTCTTTAAAAATAACACATTTAAAATTTATTTTATTTGAAAACAGTTCAAAAAAGTAATTATAAAACATCACATTTTAAATATTATAAGGCTCATAGGATTCATTTTTTAAAACTTTAATGAGTTACCAAATTATGAAATTCTTTGAGTCTTGGTTAAATTGAATACCATTCACAAGATATAAGGTAAAATAGTTTATAGGTTACATATTGGTACTATATTTAACCAATACCATCATCAATCCATTTATATCTACCTATGTGTCAAGAGACTGTCCTAAGATTTGGTCAAGTAAGATACCACCATAGTCGTATATGGAATACACCATATACAAAACTGTAAACACATTAAATACCAACCTCCTTAGTAATAGTAAACATAAACCTTAGGAATATGTAAATTATACTGGTATAACCATAAAAGAATAAACATAGGCAAATATGAATCAAAAACTAAATACCAATCATAAGAAGCATGCATTCGGTATCTAGAACCCATGTCCCTAGAATAAGGCATGTCACATGAATCCTTATGTTTTTGAAATGATACATGAACTCACAAACACCATATTTTCATACCAAGACAATAATATAAATCCCATGAATCAATAACGTCATACATCATGTGTTTCAATCTAGGTGAAAATCAAATATAACTGTAATAAGAGAAATCCATGAACAAAATGTATCATCCCCAGAGACTGGGGTTTTTCATCATGTGTGGGTTCATTACTCCCAAGAATGAGCTCATGAAAAGGTCCTAACACATTCCTAACCCCTATCTAAAATTCCCAAATAGTAAAACAAATAAAAATGGATCTGATGCCATTTTATAATGTCTTGCTACCCTAGGCCATGGACCCTCACTAGACCAGTCAAAGACTATGTGACCTTAGGAATGCCTACCTATATTCCAAAGTCTTCCAACTATTGGTGAGGGTCTAAATGATTATTAGGAAGATTGTATCCTCTGTTTAGAGTAGCAGAAGCTATGGAAATAATGAAACACATAAACCCAACTAGAAAACTATCATAGATAAATAGGAAAGTGAAAAAAGTAAATAAAGTAACAAGTGATATAATAGATTTAATGCTATACATGTCATATGGAACCTTCATGGTTAGATCAAATACATGAATAAAAAATAATAAAATAAAAAACTAAACTATGACACAGCTTCCATTGGTCCCAATCCCTTCTTGGTGCCATCATCCACACTCCATTATAACATGCCAAACATATCCTCATGAAATGGGCCCTTTACCTAACCTATAACCTATAACTAGATAGACTTTTTCTTGGTTACCCAAGTTTCATGGATGCCTAGATAGGGTGTGAGCACAATATAGTAGGCTACCACCAATGGTTTCCCTAAAATAAGCATTCCATAATAATAGTACATGAAGTATTTATCAAGTTAAACCATTCAATTTCAAAAAAAATAATATTTTAACTAATGCATAAAATAAAAGTTGAACCCCAGGGGATAGGTTTACCCTAGGAATGGTACGAACCTTATCTTCTGGTGTTGGGGTGTCTTTGAGAATGTCATTATGATCGTTCCAACCATACCACTCCCAACCAAGGTAAATATACCCATCCCTAGTCCAAAATGGATTTTGGGGTAAATATGCCTATCCTCATAGTCCTGTGTACCCTAAGGGAAGCATTCACCCCAGGTTAACCATAAAATATAGCATCCCTTGGTGAAAAATTCACTAGGTTAACCATAAATATAGCCTCCTTAGGGGTATAATTCACCCCAGGTTAACCATAAAATACCATAATCACATGGGGGAATCATTCACCCCATGTTAATCATCAACATGCATACATTTTAACAAATCATATACATAACAACAATAACCAAAATCCAAACCAACCCTCTAGGGGGTGTTTTAATTTCATCTAAAAGTTTAAAATATAAAAATTAAATCTTTATCAAACAAGCCATACAACTTTCATTTCAATTTACAATGGTTATAATTCCAAAAACCCACTTCCCGCTATTTTATTTCCAATAAAACAGTTCAAAAGTTTCATCCCTTTTTACAAAATACCACTTTACAAACTGTTTTTTCAGGATTTATAGCTTGGAATGGGTTTTTCTCATCACATTACCATTGTCACTTTTCCCTGAAACTCCCAATAGTTCCCCCATCCGTAGATGGGTACGGAACAACTTTCCAAATGCCGACAATCATTTGGGTTTTCATGCCCAGTGACTCTTAGGGACTCGCATTGTTTGAGAGGATGGGAGGTCGGTCTCATCGCACCCTTTTGGGGGGGTTGTTTCCTACTCCGAGACTATATTATAGATTTAAGATATGTTTGTGAAATCCTTCCCAAACCCTGATACAGGGCTGGTGACCCCTGTGTCAATGACTTGATTATGAACATGTATCAATAGGGATTATCATGTGTATATCACAAGTTTTCTATCACTCTCTTATTTAATTATGATGCTTTGGACTATGGCCATGCTTGATCACCATAGAGTTTATTATTGTCCAGGGAGATGGATGGTATCTTGAAGATGGGATTTAACCTCTATGAGGCATCATGTGTATCTTGTGAGAACAAGAATCAAAACCCATGTAGATCATTTGACATAGTTTAAAGTTGTATGACTTGACCCATCCATACATTTTAACATCGTACAGTAAGTATGTGAGTGTTGAGATCAAAACTTGACGAGGTGCCCTATGTATCCTATTCAATATATGAATTAGATTCCTCATAGTTCTTATAAAGGGTGTTTGTTTCATGATAGATACAATAATAGAGTCTCTAGGTGGGACTAATGCATATGAGACTGCCCTGTATAGCTTATTTGGGAATGTTTACCTTCAATATGTGATGGGATGTAATCATAATTACACCTCAAATGTAATTTCTCATTGGGGGAATTCTCATCATGCTATTGGTACAACCACCACTAGCCTCTAATCCCACATAATCCATGCTCATTGTGAGAAACAATAGATAGAGGGAATTTTGACATATTACATGAGAGCATACCCATGCAGGGATTACACATTAAGGTCACCCTTATGGAGGATATGGTCTGGAGATATGGCCTTAGGAAGGCTTCCAATGTATCCTGAGTATGGTGGGAATCATAGTTCTCGTAGTTCAGTTCATCTCAAACCCACTAATTGATTTGAGGTACTTGGGACCACGATTGGGGATTATACATAGAATGATGCCCATGCATGATTTCTCTTCTCACCCACTGATGGACGAACAAGGATGGTAGACCCATGGGAGGATTTAGTCACATAATCTAGGAACAATTGGAATAGAAAGGGACTTACATCAAAGTGGATGCCCATTGGAGCTCGGGCCCTAATAAGGCTTCCTACCTATCCCAGTTATGGAAGGAATCATAGTTCTCATATTTCATATATACCTTAACCCTATGATAGGCTAAGGTATGTGATCACACTTGGAGACATTATGGACATCCTTGGGATTTTAGGAATGTTATGGGATTATACTGAAATGGATTCCCTATCAGTGGGGACATATTATATTATGTCGATGACTGAGGCTTATACTATGGGGTTTCCCATGATTGGTGAACTCAAATCATTTCATTATTCGGGTCTTACACTCTAAGGTTGCCCATGGTTTACTCATTCTTTATCCTTTGGTGTATTAAAGAGAGGTGGTGGTGACCATGATAACCTGTCTAGAAAAACGATATTGGTTGAGTCACATGAGTGCATGACCCTAGATCATCGAGGACACTTCCCTTGTCAAAGGGGTATGCAGATGGATATTCATAGCCGAGGTCCACATGGAATGGGTCCAAGTAGGCATGCCAGACAAGGTTGGCATGTCTTAGAGGACTTGTTTGACGTGTCTTGTCCATTTACTAGGTAAGTCTTGATTGGTTATATGATATGTTGGGGAACCTATCTTACACAGTGGAAACATTCACGGAGGGTTTCCCAATCAATTGGAATTCCTTAGATGTCTTTGAATGGAAGGAGCTTTATGTCTAGGATAATTCTCATGGTCGAAGAAGGCATGTCCGGTGTCTTGCGCATGATCGAATGACTTGTCTCTGGTGCCTTTTCCTAATTGAGGAAGTCATGTCAAAGGTGTTTCGAATGACTAGGTAGACATGTCATGGGTGCTTCACATGTCTAAGTGGATATGTCTGAGGTGTTGCGTGTGACCAAAAGATGCTTTGTATGACCATAATGAGCATGTTTGGATGACTTTCTAGGAGGTCTTGTGGAGCTTCATTGTAGACACGTTGCATGTCTTTTAGCAACTACAAACACCACTCATCTCCATCCTTTCGATCTCCTTAACTTTATTTTACAAAGTCCTAGGATCACACAACTTGGTATGAGCAATACACTTGATTTTCACTTGATTTTTCAACGATGCTTCACATGACCAATATGGGTCACATAGAGAGTACACAAGCATATCATGGACTTGTCTTTCTTCTTATCCTTAGGGTACCACAAGGTTGTTCGTGCATACATAGGGACTTCTATGTGGCAAGGTGGACATGTATGGGGTCATTTCCTTGGGCCATCACATGTCATTATGGACATGTCTATGAATGGTCACATGATCATTCTGACACGTCAATGACTACTTCACGAGGTCACACTAGCTTGTCCATAGTTTGTCTTATGACAATGAGGATGTACCAAGGGGGTGTCACCTATCAATCTGTCTTGTCCTTAGGTCGTTGCATGTCATTGTGGACATGTCTAGGGGTTTTCGTGAGACCTGATCGACTTCTATGGTGCATGTATTGTGATCATGGCATGTCCAAGGTTGTCAAAGGACATCGCGAGACCATTGAAGGGTCTTCTGAGTGTGCTTAGGGTCTTGTGATCTTTCAAGTGCCACAAGTTAATATCCTAAGGGATTTCACGTTAAGTTCACTACTAGAGAAATGGGCTTTGAATCCCACTGACATGGGTGACCGCCTTTTGTGGTCACTGGGCTTTAAAAAAAAGGATTCCCCCCCACCCTCACCCCGCCCCCCTCCCCTCACGAAACCCTACCCCCCCCCCCCTGATCGTCGTCGCCTGTCCCCCGTCGCCCATCACCCTCCGCCCTCACCGCCCGTCCCCTCTCTACCCTCCACCCCTCTCCACCCTTCCCCTCGCTGCCCTCCACCCTCCTCCCTCCGCCCCCTCCACCCTCCGCCCTCTCTGGTCTCTGTCCTACACCCTCCGCCCCCTCCACCCTCCGCCCCCTATTCCCTCAGTCCTTCTCCCTCCACCCGCCTCCCTCCACCCTCTACCCTCCGGCCTCCAGCCTCCGCCCCCTCGGCCCTCCACCCCCTCATCCCTCTGCCCTCCTCCCTCCTCCCCCTCGCTTCCTTTCCTCCATCCCCTCGTTGCCCTCCGCTCTGGCTCTCTGCCATCCCCCATCCCCTCCCTCTTCATCCCCCTCCCTCTTTGCATCGTCTCCCCGAGTCCCCTCCCTCACCGTCCCCTCATGTGCGGCACCGCCGCCTCCCAGTCCCCTCCCTCCCTACACGGATGTTGCTCGTCCCCTTGCCACTGCCGCCCATCCACTCCGGCTCCCTAATGTCCTATATCCCCTCCATCATCGTCCCACCCTCGCTGTACCATAGCCACCTCACCGCCTCCTCTCCTCTGGCTCACCGCCGCTACCGCTGCCTGTCCCCTCCCTCACCGCACCATCTCTGGCTCTGGATCTCCTCCTCTGCCTCTCCTCTCCCCCACAGCACCGCCTTCAGCTCCCCTCTCTTCCAGGTTTGTAGTGCAATCAGGTATGAAATGGGATTTCACTTACATTACATTATCTATTCTCTTGTTTATTATTTAGAGATATAGTTTTATTATTTTATCAATGTTATACAAGCAATTGGTTAGTATTTATTTTAAATATATTTGATATGAAAAATTCATGTAAAAAGTCATATGTAAATGATTGTTATACATATATTATTATGGATAATAGTTGGATTGATCTTCCAAATCGAACGTCTAGAGAATGTTTAAATGGAATTATGCAGTTTATTGACTTCACCAGAGGATTTGAAAGTGGATATATTAGTTGTACATGTAGAAAATGTGCTAAAAGATATAAATTAAAATGAGATGTTGTGAGGGAGCACCTATTATTTAATAGATTTCTGAAAAATTATATGAGTTGGAATTGTCATGGAGAAGAATGTGTTTGTTTTCAAAATATGGATGCAATTCAGATAGATGTTGATGCAAGGATGAATGATCCAATGCATGAAATGCTTACTGAAATGGTACGTGGGTTGGATCCTGAAGGAATTAAAATCCAAAATCTTGAGACCGGTGAGACAAATCTTCACTCTGGTAAAGATCATGATTCGAGGAGGTTTTATGAATCACTTGATGATGCAAAAACAAAATTATATCCTGGATGTACTTCTTACAATAAATTATCGTTTATCATGGAGTTTTTGAATTTGAAGACTTTGAATCAGTGGTCAGACACATCATTTGACATGCTATTGGTGTTATTGAAAAAGGTTCTTCCTATCGATGCTAAGATTCACGAGTCGTATTACCTTGATCGTAAGTTGACATAGAACTTAGGTTTTACATATGAGACCATAGATGCATGTGAAAATAACTGTATGTTGTTTAGAAAGGAAACTGCCCATTTGGATATTTGTATGGTTTTTGGTGCTTCCAGGTAGAAAGTGAACAGGGGAAATCAGACTCATCAAAGTCAGATTATGATACAGGGGAAACCGATTTTCGTAAATCAAATGCGTTACTTTCCCATTAAACTGAGGTTGAAAAGATTTTTTTATGTCATCTAAAGTTTTTAATTTAATGAGATGTCATGAAGAAAGAATTCATGAAAGTGATATGTTAACCCACCCGACAGACTCTCATGCATGGAAGGATTTTGATAAGAGACATCCTGACTTTTCTAAAGATGTTCGTAATGTCTGATTGGGGTTAGCAGCAGATGGTTTCAATCCATTCAAGTCTATGGTTGGTGCAACTCATAGCACATGGCTCGTGGTGTTGGTTCTGTATAATCTTCCTTCATGGATTTGTATGAAGCAACAATTTATATTACTTTACACTCTTATTGATGGACCTAGAAGTTCAGGGGATAAGATTGATGTTCACCTTCATCCATTGATTGATGATTTGAATGAATTTTTGGGCGATGGTGTGATGAATTATGACTGTGAAACGAATGAAATGTTCAAACTATAGGCTGCTTGATTGTGGAAAATAAATGACTTTTCATCTTATGAAAATTTATCAGGTTGGAGTACGA
Organism: Viscum album; assembly: GCA_963277665.1. Classification (NCBI taxonomy): domain Eukaryota; kingdom Viridiplantae; phylum Streptophyta; class Magnoliopsida; order Santalales; family Viscaceae; genus Viscum; species Viscum album. Next base: position 918,282,918 of record OY728120.1, on the reverse strand, counting down.
AATGGAAATTTTCTTACCCATGTTTCAATAAAAGTAAAAAATCTGTATGGCTTAAACATTCAAAAAAATGGGCATACATGGGTCACAGACGTTTTCTCCCCCCTCAGCATAGGTTCAGAAAGGACAGAGTGGCATTTGATGGTTCTAAAGAGTTCAGCACAGCACCAAAGATCGTGATAGGAGTCAAAATGTTATCGCTGATTGAGTAATAAAACATCTGCACGGTATATGAAATTCAGGATTTTGGGCTCATCCATTACGTAATATTCGTGATGCGGGTAGGTAGTGCAGTCACAATTGGAAAAAGAAAAGTATTTTTTATAGTATTATGTATTGGAAAACTAACATGCTAAGGCATAATTTGGATGTCATGAACATTGAAAAAAATGTTTATGATAACATATTGTGGACCATTTTAGGTGTTAGTGTAAAATTAGAGGACCATATTAATGCACGTCGTGATTTGGAAGAAATGGGTTTAAGGAAACAGTTTCATTTATAGTTAGCTGAGGGAAATAAGGCATATATGCCTGCTACACAGTATATAATGACTACAAAGGAGAAAGAGACATTTCTTTCCATTTTGAAGATGCTTAAGGTGCCTGATGTTTACTCTTCTAATATTTCAAAGTGTGTGAATCTGACGAGCAGGACATTGCAAGGGTTGAAAGTCCTGAAAATCACATACTACTTTAGTTGTTGATTCCAATCACAATTTTTTATTGTTTATCCCCCAATGTTGTTCAGCCATTGATTGAGATGAGTAATTTTTTTAGACATCTTTGTTGAAGAAATCAACAAATGATTGATTTAAAAATTTTGCAGGACCTAATTGTACTTATGCTTTGTCACTTTGAGAAACTATTTCCCCCCTCATTTTTTTGATGTTATGGTCCACTTGACAGTGCACCTAACTGATGAAGTAATGTTTTTTGGTCCAGTGCAATTCAGGTGGATGTATCCTATTGAGTGGTATTTGAGTACATTGAAACGATTTGTACACAACAGAGCTTGTCCGGAGGCATCAATAGCCAATGGTTATTTGATGGATGAGTGTACTACTTTTTGTGCAGAATATCTTACAGATGATGAAACAAAATTAGATAATCCCTCTCGGATTCATGATGGTCCACTTGGAGAAGGAACCATATTTGATATGGAAAACATCGAGTGGATACAAGTGCATCGATATATCTTTTTCAATACCCCCATCAGTTTCACCATTAATGTAGTAAGTGTCTTATCACTTTTATTGTTTAACTTTTACATGTTTTGTTTGCATAATTTGATCATTTAAGCATCACGTTATAATTTGCAGGAAACACATTAAAGAGATGAAAGAAGAGATATATCGTGTGACTGAGTATCAAATTCAACAATCTCATTATGCATCATTTCATGATTGGTTCAATGATTATGTACGTATAAATTGATTTTCATTATGAGTGAAGTATTATACTAATTTCTTTCTGTATAAATAATTATTGAATTTTATGAATTATGTAGGTTCATAAGTTGAGGGAGTTAGGGGACCCCATGCTAACTGAAGAATTTATCCAACTGGATGAGGGTCCATCTATAAGGGCTCTTCATTATAAATCTATAGATGCTAGTGGTTATCGATTTCTCATTAAATATGTTGATGAAAAATTAGAAACAAAAATAAGTGGCTTCAGTTGTCCATTCGTCAATTCTGGTTATTACTATGGTCAATTGATAGACATCATTGAAGTTGTATATACACACTAGTTTAAGTATATATTGTTAAAGTTTAATTGGGTTGATCCAGTGCGTGGATGTAAATTCAATCAATATCAGTTTTCATTGGTGAATTTTAACTATATGTTATACAGAAATGAACGAGTTGATAATGAACCTTTCATTTTGACATCACAAGAAGAACAAGTATTCTTCATTACTTTGCCTTCGAATCCAGGTTGGAAAGTTGTTGTGAAAATGTCCCAGCGAGGAGTGTTTTTATTTGAACAAGATGAACCCAAGACTGTTCCGTTTGTTTCCCAATAGCTTGATCAACATACCGTAGTTAAACGTGAAGAAGATATTTATTGGGTTAGAGCTTTCATTGAAGGAGAAACGGTCAATTTTCATGCTTAATGAAAGGTATAATTGTTTTCCCGCTATTCAGTATTGAATGTCTTAGGATATCATAAATTATCTAACGATTTTATAAATCCTTGTAAGTTTTAATCCTCACTTTTGGAAGTTTATTCATTTATAAATATTTAGGGTGATTTCTCTTTTGGTATCTTCATGTTATTGTCATTGTATCTTCCCATTGAGGTATTCTTCATTTAGTTCATGTGCTGCTTGAATTTTTATTAATTCAATCTGAAATTTGGCTATGCATTAATTGGTTTTGTACATAATTTGTATATCTATTTTGTTAACTTTTTTATTTTTTAAAATCCATTCACAACTAATTATTCAATCCATTTTTGTTTTATTAACAACTGTACAAGTTTGATTTTTTTAGAAACAATCCAATTTATCTTTTTGAAACTTTGGATAGTCCCCTTACTAATGTTTTCTATGACTACAGGTATGTCAGGGGAAGAGGCAGCAGATCCACATCATCCATCTGAGCCATCAACGTCTCATGGTCGAGGTATGTTTGAATGTCATTGTGTATATTTTTTATGTAATTTATAAACACACACACACATACATATATATATATATATATAACATCTATAAAATTATATATAAAATTGTTTTCAATAGGATCAGACTCGACTGCTTCTTCCTCTCACAAGAGAGGCCCTGGTCATGGAATTTTATCATGGAATTCTGACACGACATTTGATGTTTTCTTTGATGAGCTATTTCATCCTGTGGGATTTAATGCCCCTACATTTATTCATCTGATGGGTCATATAATACATGACCCACATCAATTTCCATTGACCACACGTGACTAGGATTTTATCCCTTAGGACACATTAGATCATCTTTGGAGGGAGGTTCAGGTAATAAGACCATTTTACTTTCTTCCCTATGTATAAAAAATACTAACATGTGTGATTTTTTTCATTAATAGAAAAATTTGAAAGTATGCCCTGATGGGTTTTGGCCCGTGTGTATGAGAAAATTATGTAAGTTGTGGAAATTTATAAAGGCAAATTCAAGAGGGACCACTGGGTACCAAATGTGGGTGCCCCAGAAATTCTAGAAAAATTCCTGAGAGGTGTCCTCCCGGCTCAGTGGCGTGACTTAGTTGCATATTGGTCTACTGAGGGTGTTGCAGTTTGTATATTTATTTTGGTATATATATTTTCAAGAATGTGTGATTTGTTTGAAATTTTAATTAATTGAATGTAGGAGGTTTCAGCACACCATTCTAATAATTGAGTGTTGCAGGGACCACCCCACAGGCTCGGGACTCGTCACGTGTCTCAGATCCAACATGAGGTATTTATTATTCATTTTTTAATTTATTAATTAATATGGTTGTAAGAACCTGATTCTTGTTCTTGAGGTATGGGTTTATTCTTTTCCTCTTTCCTTAAGTTTTTTCGAAAAAATAAGGAAAATAGGGGAAAATTCCAAATTTTGTGGGTACACGCTGTGTACTTTTCTACACGTCATGTACTTTGGCCATGTGGGATGAGTACACAGGGTGTGTAGGCCTGTCGGTAATGAAGGGTGTAAAAACTGACTATACGCCAGGGACTTAGTATTTACACGTCGTGTAATCAGTCGACAGGTGAACAGTAAGGCGGTGAGAGTGTCCACCAGCGGAGTGACAATACACACCGTGTATTCAGGAATACATGTTGTGTACTCATGTTTACAGATGAATAGTTCAGCGGTGAAAAGTAGTCACCAGAGGAACAGTTAAAAAAATGAAAAGTACATGCAGTGTACTTGAGAGTACACGTCATGTAGTTTCTTTTCTCTTAAAACGGGCAGTAGCCTCCTCATTCGATAGAGGAGGCAGTGGACGCATTGGAAGAACACGAGAGAGATGGTCGGAGCTTGGAGGAGCTTCCGATCATCGACCGGAACTCGGTTTCCTTCGCTGACGGTCTTGATTGAACCGCACGGGTGAGTTATTCACTATTCTTGTGTGTTTCCTTCCAATTATTTCTTGATGGGAAGTTATTTGAGGTTGAATGGGTGAACTTTTATCCCATATCTATGTTGTTCTCGGACGTTTCTTGAGGTGTCATTCACGTATATCGATCAGTGGAGATTGAGGTAGGTGGTTTGATGTTTAATTCCAACTGTCATGTTGTCTTTGTGTACCATTGTGCTACGCGCCCATGATTGGGGTGTCGTATGGCTGAGGCCTTGATTAATTAAATACCTAGAATTACATAGGTAATTTAATGAATATGTACAACTACTTTTTGGGATCATTGCTTGGATCCAGGGTCATCCCATGGGTGCATTCCCTTGTTTAGCCGTTTGGTCAGGTTACCCAAGGGTATGTCGTGATTTAGCATGCTTTGAGTTTTCTTGTGAGAAAATGTATATAATTTCTTGCTTATGTGTTTGGCTCGGCCCAGTTGCTTGTTTAGCCTAAGGGGAAGGTTTCTCATGCCTGAGGGAAAGTTTTTCGTTTAGCCTAAGGGAAACTTTTCTTATGCTTATAGGTAGTTGCTTCCATTCCTGAGGGAATTATCTCATCTACATGATGGAAATATTTGTTATGCCTATGGGAAATCACCTACGGGTTTCAATTCTGATTACCTGAGGGTAAGGTTTTTCATGTCTGAGGACTTTGTTTACTCGTATATTCACTGTGGTGATTTCACATGTTATACCTGCCAAGCTAAAGCACGGTCTTGGTATTGTTTTTACCTTCTACTTGTTAGATAGCTTGTTGTAGTTTGGTTGCGGCACCGTTTAGGAGATTGTCGGTTGAGGCTGAGTCTCGATAACTTATAATTCAATTATATTGAATTGTTAAATAATAATTAAATGAAAATGGAACTGGTAGGAATGTTTGCTTTTTAGTACTTCCTGGTTTATTGCATTTCATTACTGCACACTGTTGTTGCACATTTTAACTAACAGTTGGGCACGGGCCTTTGGTGGTTGCCTACTGGGATTTATTTCTCACACCCTGTTTGGGTCATGTCTTGGGCCCAAACAGATTATATTGCTGCAGATTTTGATAAGGGAAAGAATCCCTATACAGGTACTTGATTGTTTCTGATGAGTGGGAGAGCATGGGACCGAGCTTAGGTTTGCGATGCTGCTGAGTTCCTGCTGCACTGTTTCGTTTCCCTTTGTTGTACTTGTACTTTGTATTCGATTATTCTATATTGAAGTGTATCCTGTTTTGGATACTTTCCTAGACATAGAGAAATAAAGCATCATCAAATATATATAACTGTTGATATCTTTTACTTCTGTACTGTTATCCATTTTAGTTGGGTATTGTTTACTGCTTCCGTTTTTTGTATGTTTATATCTATTTCCAATGTGCTACACTTTGAAAAATAAGGGCATAGTTTCCCCACTATCAGACCTAGGCCCTCACTACTAGTTGGTAGCCTCTGGTGTTTGGGGAAATGCTCTTGAGTTCATGTGACCGACCAGGTTCAGGGCACCCGTTGAGTGGCATCCGGATCTGGGGCATTACAAAGTGGTATCAAAGGGTTTCTTTTCTCTGAGTTATTTTTTTATTTGGCGACGACGGAAAGGGATAGACTGTTAAGGGGTTCAGTAATAACTGTGCCCGGGAGTAGCTACCCCATATAGAGGTAAATATCGGATTGCCTTGAATTAAATTATGATTTTCTGTTTATGATTATTACAATGGATTTGATTTTCACCATTGGGTGATGCACTTGTTTTTTTCTATTAATATTTTTATAACTGGGTTCTATTTAGTTGAAACCCGATGAGATGAGGTTATGCCATCACATGCAACATTTAGGCACATGATAGAATCACATGTCATGCATAGTTTCCATGCCATATAGGTGCATTAGAAATGCATGTTTTTTTTATAGATGTCATGATAAAATACCTGTTATTTGATAGGTTATTGTTATGAGAGGTATTGTAGAATGAACGCCAAAATTTGATTCTTAAAGAGTATGGGCCCTCATTGACCAGAATTTGGTGGATCATTGACCTTTTTACTTTGTTATAACACGCATAAGATGCCAAGATTTGATTCGCAGGGAGTATGGGCCCTCACGGATTGGAATTTGGCACTTAGGTGTTGGTTTTAGTGTTTTTCTGGGCTCCAGAGAAGTTTCTAAGGCTTACTGTCCAGAAAAACCCAGAACACACACCGTGTAGATTTGATTACATGACATTTAATCTTCTGTTCAGGAAGAAAAGGAAAAAAATTAAGTGCACGCCGTGTACCGCATGTACACACTGTGTAGTTTTTGACCATGTCATAGGCCGTATAGGCAGAAACACGAGTTAGGGATAACTCTAAGGGTACACGCCGTGTACCAGTTGTACACATCGTGTTGTGTGGACCCTATGTCTGCTAGTGTAACTAACAACATGGACAGAGGAAATCTTCTTTTACACACACGGTGTCAATGACGAACACGCCATGTAGTTTGACCTGGGGATTCAGCCGTGTAACTAACAAAAACAGGTCGGTGTTACCTCTTCTTAAACATGACATGTACTTGAGGGACACGCCGTGTAGTCTTGACCGGTGAGAGGCCATGTGGACTTGGTCGTGTGGCTGGGGAAATGGGGTGGTGTACACACTGTGTATGCATGTAACACGCCATGTAGTGTCAGCCGGGTAGCCGGATGTGTCACTAGAAACACAGGAAGTTGGAATCTAAGCAATACATGCGGTGTAGTTATTATACATGCCATGTAGTCTCGTTTAAAGGAGAGCTGTGTGGCTAAGCCATGTTGAAGGACTCAGGAAGGGAAATAAAATTCAAGTACACGCCGTGTGTGTGGACAACATGCCGTGTGTTTGGGGTGTTACATGACCAGTTTTGGCAGAAGTACACACCCATGTGAAAGACTTAAGGGAACACGTCGTGTAGTTATTATACTTGTCATGTAGTCTTGTTTTGTAAAACTTGAATGTTTTCTTTCTCTTGTTCTCTTCTTACACTTTCGGTTATTAGTCCTTGATGATCTTCATCTAAGGCGTGTATTGACCTTGTAGAGTCATGCCGCCGAGACAACCACACGTTGTTCGCCAGGAGAGCGGAAAAGAGTATACTCCATAGATGGTAGGCCACGGGCTACCAATGGATCATATAGTAGAGACAGATGCGGCACCAGCAGTTATACCAGACGCAGGCGCGGATGTGCAGTTATGTGAAGGCTTCATGCGGTTTATGCAGACATTCTAGGGAGCACCGCCAGCTGCCACATCTATGGAAGAGCTGACTCATATATTTCAGCAGCAGAATCCGCCTACATTTTCAGAGGATGGAAGACCACAGGCTACAGAGTCACGGCTGGGTTCTGTGCAGACAATTTTCGAGCATCTGGAGATGCCTCCAGGGCGGAGGGTCAAGCTCGCTACATACATGCTGCGTGATTCCGTCAAGAGATGTTGGGATGTCACCAATTAGACAGAGCATAATAGAGACATGGCGTGGGAATATTTTTAGGAAGTCTTATATGAATTTTTCTTCCCGGAGATGCTAAGGGTAGACCGAGCTCGAGAGTTCATAAATCTGCAGCAGGGCGCCATGTCGGTGATGGACTATTCTGCCCACTTCATCGAGCTACAGGGTTTTACACCTGTTCTGGTGGGTGATTAGATGTTGAGGTCTAGACGCTTTGAAGATGGTCCTCGATATGACATCCGAGCATTGGTGAATGTTTTCAGGTTTTCTATAGTGCATGATATTGTGAACCATACACTGATTACTGAGTAGAACCTATGGGAAGCTAGTGGTGTAGGCTAGAGCGGTTCAACACCGATATCTGGTACTATTTCTACGGGTAAGAGGAAGAGGCGGATGGATTTCTCTCACGGTGGCAGTACTAGCCATAAGAACTCTTCGGGTGGCCCGGTGATGTGCTACCAGTGCAGTAAAGAGGGGCACAAGAGACCTCAGTGTCCATGTGACCTAGTGGAGTATCGAGCTTGTGGAAAGATGGGTCATCTACAGCGCTTTTCCAGGGCGTTTCCACTAGTGGCTAGTGAGAGGGGTTCTATGCAGACTCTGCATGCGGGGGAAGGGCCAGCATCTTCTTACCAGTCAGGGAATTGGGATATGTCGGGACATTCAGGTTGAGGTGGTGGTCGTGGCCATAGTATCCAGAAACCCGGATCTTAGAGACAATAGGTCGGGTCAACTCAGAGTAGGCAGGCTGTGTCATAGGGACGTGGCACTGGGCAGGCATATGCAGTTCAACAGACCCAACAGGAGTAGGATCCCAGACCATCCACTGTCAGAGGTACTATTCTAGTTGCTTTGGTTTTGTCTATAGTACTTTTTGATACGGGTTCTACACATAGCTTTATATTTGTGCCCGTTGTGGAGAGCCTTGGGCTATACGTTTCTTCTTCTTCTGATATTATGACACTAGACACTCCGTTGGGGACTAGAACGGAAGGTGTGCATTAGTGCAAGGAGTTCCCCCTTGAGGTTGGTAGGTGTCACCTTATATGGTAAATCTGTGTCTTAGAGATGATAGGTTATGATGTCATTCTCGAGATGGACTAGTTGGTACTCTTCCGAGCCTTTGTAGATTGCTATCGTCGCAGGGTGAGTTTCACATCACCAGAGGGTAGAGAGTTTCTATACAAGGGAGAATAGGATGTCCAGGTGAGCCGAGATGGACCCAAGCATCGTCGGTGAGGTGGAGTGACAGCCCAAATTGCGAGCTTATATCTGGATGACTAGGGAACATGTCAGAAGAATTTCCCTCCAGTAGTTGATCATTTTAGGGATGTCTTCCCAGATGATTTTTCAGGTCTTCCTCTGGAGAAAGAGGTAGATTTCTCTATTGAGCTTGTGCCAGGAGCAGCACCGGTGTCCATTCCTCCTTATAGGATGGCTACACTAGAGTTGTAGGAGCTCAAGAGGCAGTTGGAGGAGTTGCAGGAAAAGGGTTTCGTCCAACCCAGTACTTCTCCTTGGGGTTCGCCTGTCCTGTTTTCTAAGAAGGTGGATGGTACCCTCAGACTTTATGTGGATTATCAGAATCTAAACCAGTTGACGGTCAAGAACTGATATCCCTTTCCAAGGATTGATTATATTTTTGATCAACTTAGAGGAGCATGAGTGTTCTTGAATATTGACTTGAGATCCGGATATCATCAGTTACACGTTAGACCATCATATATACCGCTTACAGCTTTTCAGAGCAGATATGGTCTATACGATTACTTGGTCATGCTATTCGGACTCACGAACACGCCAGCAGTTTTCATGGAACTGATTAACTGTGTGTTTCATCAATATCTAGATTTTGTGGTAGTCTTCATGTACGATATCTTGGTGTAATCTCACACTCGACACGACCATGCTACCCATCTTGAGATCATACTGAGTACACTAAGAGAGCATCAACTATATGCTAAGCTCTCAAAGTGCCACTTTTGGATGGACCAGATACACTTCCTAGTTTATATTATCTTAGAGGCAAGAGTTTCAGTGGACCCAAAGAAAGTGAGAGTAGTAGTTTCCTGGGAGAAGCCTAAGAATATGTTTGAAATATGGAGTTTCTTGGGGCTGGTTGGTTACTAAAGGAGCTTTATACAGGACTTCTCCCTCTTAGCAGCACCGTTGACGGGTTTGACTAATAAGGGTGTGAAGTTCGTATGGTAAGAAGCTTGCGAGACAGCCTTTCAAGAGCTGAAGGGAAGGTTGACATCAGCACCAGTCCTGATACATCCAGAACAAGAGAAGAGTTATACAGTTTACTCTGATGCATCAGGTATTGGTTTGGGAGTAGTGTTGATGCAGGGCGATCGAGTAGTTGCATACGGGTCTTGGAAATTGAGTCCACATGAGAGGAACTACCCAACGCATGATCTCGAGTTTGATGTAGTTGTTCATACATTACACTTTTGGAGACATTATCTCTTGGGAGAGCATTTTTTGGTGTTTACAGACCACAAAAGTCTCAAGTACATCTTTACCCAGTGTGACTTAAACTTGAGACAGTGAAGGTGGGTTGAATACCTTCAGTCCTTTGACTTTTACCTTGAATATACACCTGGTAAATGTAATGCAGTAGCTAATGCACTGAGTAGGAGGACTCAGATACAGGAAGTGTAGGAGGCCAGTGGTGAGTGGAAGCTCATGGATTTGTTCTCTGAGATGCATTTGTAAGTGCACGATAGTCAGGGGCGAGTCTATCTTTCATCCTTAGCTGTGACTTCTACCCTTCTGGATAGAGTGAGGATGAGACAGCTATCAGATTCGGAAGGCCTAGTTCTATGGGAGTCGGTAGCAAGTGAGGATCCTCCTCCTGGTTGGATGATAGGCGGTGATGAGGTACTTTATATCCATGGACAATTGTGGGTTTCAGGGGATATACGTGAGGAGTTGATGCAGGAGTTCCATGATTCAGCTTGGGCAGTGCATCCTAGAGTAACCAAGATGTACCGTGACTTGAGACATCAGTACTGGTGGTCGTGTATGAAATGGGAAGTAGCTGGTTTTGTTGCGAGATGTTCCACCTGTTAGCAGGTGAAGGCGGAGCATTAGAGGCCATCCAGACTATTACAGTAGTTGCCCTTTCTGGAGTGAAAATGGGATGATGTCATGATGGACTTCATGACCAGGTTATCGAGGTCACCTCAAGGCAGTGATGCCATGTGGGTTATTGTGGACAGACTTATGAAGGTAGCTCAAATTTTGCCGATCAAGGATACCTTCAGTGTTGACAAGCTCAGGAAGTTGTATATCCGAGAGGTAGTACGTCTTCATGGGGTCCCTATTTCTATCATTTCAGATAGGGATGCCCGTTTTACGTCTCGTTTCTGGAAGAGTTTTTAGAGGGCACTGGGTACACAGGTTCTCCTGAGTAGAGCTTACCACCCTCAGACTAATGTCCAGTCAGAGTGTACGATACAAGTGCTTGAGGACATGCTGTGTGCATGTGTCCTGGACTTTGGGGGATCTTGAGAGAATCACATACCCCTGGTCGAGCTTGCCTACAATAACAGTTTTCAGACAACTATTGATATGTCACATTATGAGGCTTTATATGGTAGGCCATGTCAATCACCCTTGAGCTGGTTAGAGGCAGGTGAGACAGCTTTGCTGGGACCACGTCTCATGCAGGAGACTTCAGAGCAGGTCCAGTTCATACAGAAGCAGATGGCTACCACACATTCTCGTCATAAATCTTATGCTAATTGCCGCAGACGACCCTTGGAGTTTGTGGTTGGGGATCAGGTGTTATTACGTGTTTCACCAAGTTTGGGACACAGACAGATCAGGAGACAGGGTAAAATTTTACCGAGGTATATGGGGTTGTTTGAGATTCTGGAAAGAGTTGTTCTGATTACCTATCGGTTGCCTTTACCACAGAGGTACCAGGTCATGCACGACGTCTTCCATGTATCTCAACTGTGCCATTATCACTTAGACCGGTATCACATCTTTCAACCTGAGGAGGTTTAACTTTAGGCCGATGCATCCTTTGAGGAGAATCTGATTCGTGTTGCTGATAGGAGCATGGAGGTTCTCCGAGGCCGGTCAGTTCCTCTCGTACGGGTGCTATAGCAGCATGGCCGAGTGTAGGATGAAACCAGGGAGTGGGAGACTGACATACGTGCTTAGTGGACAGATTTTTTCTGATCTTATCTTCACCACCCTTATAAGGGAAATTTGGGGATGAATTTCTTTAAGGGGGGGAGTTTGTAAGAACCTGGTTTTTGTTCTTGAGGTATGGGTTTCTTATTTTCTTCTTTCCTTAAGTGTTTTCGAAAAAATAAGGAAAATGTGGAAAAATTCCAAATTTTGTGGGTACATGCCGTGTACTTTTCCACACACCATGTACTTTGGCCATGTGGGATGAGTACACAGGGCGTGTAGGTCTGTCAGTGGTGAAGGGTGTAAAAACTAACTACACGTCATGTACTTAGTATTTACACACCGTGTAATCAGTCGGTAAGTGAACAGTAAGGCGGTGAGAGTAGCCTCCAGTGGAGTGACAATACATTCTGTGTATTCAGAAATACACGTCGTGTACTCATGTCAACATATGAACAGTTCGGCGGTGAAAAGTAGCCACCAGAGGAACAGTTAAAAATGAAAAGTACACACTGTGTACTTGAGAGTACACGCCATGTAGTTTGTTTTTTTCACTTAAAATGGGAAGTATCCTCCTCATTCGGTAGAGGAGGTAGTGGACATGTTGGAAGAACACAAGAGAGATGGACAGAGCTTAGAGGATCTCCTGATCGTCGATCGGAACTCAGTTTCCTTCGCTGACGGTCTCGATTGAACTGCGTGGGTGCGTTCTTCACTCTTCTTGTGTGTTTCCTTCCAATTCTTTACCAAAGGGAAGTTATTAGAGGTTGAATGGGTGAGAGTTTATCCCAGATCTATGTCATTCTTGGACGTTTTGTGAGGCGTCGTTCGCGTATTTCGATCAGTGGATATTGAGGTAGGTGGTCTGATGTTTAATTCTAACTGTCATGTTGTTTTTGTGTACCATTGTGCTATGCGCCCATGATTGGGGTGTCGTATGGCTGAGGCATTGATTAATTAAATACCTATAATTGCGTAGGTAATTTAATGAATATGTACAACTGTTGTTTGGGATCATTTCTTGGATCCAGGTCCACCCCGTGGGTGCATTCCCTTGTTTAGCCATTTGGCCAGGTTACCCGAGGGTATGCCGTGATTTAGCATGCTTTGAGTTTTCTTGAGAGAAAATGTATATAATTTCTTGCCTATGTGTTGGGCTCGGCCCAATTGCTTGTTTATACTGAGGGCAGTGTTTCTTATGCCTGAGGTAAAGTGTTTCATTTAGCCTGAGGGAAACTTTTCTTATGCCTATGGGCAGTTGCTTACATGCCTGAGGTAATTATCTCGTACGCCTGAGGGCAATATTAGTTATGCATGTGGGCAATAACCTACGGGTTTCGATTCTGATTACCTGAGGGTAAGTTTTTTCATGTATGAGGACTTTTTTTACTTGTATATTCACTATGGTGATTTCACATGTTATGCCTACCAAGTTAAATCACAGGCTTGGTATTGTTTTTACCTTTTACTTATTAGATAACTTGTTGTAGTTTGGATGCGACACTGTTTAGGAGATTTTCGGATGAGGCTGAGTCTCAAGAACTTATAATTCAATTATATTGAATTGTTAAATAATAATTAACTGGAAATAGAATTGGTAGGAATGTTTACTTTTTAGTACTTCCTGGTTTAATGCATTTCATTACTGCACATTGTTGTTGCACATTTTCACTGACAGTTGGGCACGGGCCTTTGATGGTTGCCTACTGGGATTTATTTCTCACACCCTGTTTGGGTCATTTCTTGGGCCCAAAGAGATTATATTGCTGCAAATGTTGATAAGGGAAAGAGTCTCTATACAGGTACTTGATTGTTGCCGAGGAGTGGGAGAGCATGGGACCGAGCTTAGGTTTACGATGCTGCCGAGTTCCTGCTGCACTATTTTGTTTTCCTTTGTTGTACTTGTACTTTGTATTGGATTATTCTAGATTGCAGTGTATCCTGTTTTGGCTACTTTCCTAGACATAGAGACATAAAGCATCATCAAATATATATGATTGTTGATATCTTTTAATTCTGTATTGTTATCCATTTTAGTTGGGTATTGTTTACTGCTTCCGATTTTGTATGTTTATATCTATTTCCACTGTGCTACACTTTGAAAGATGAGGGCATAGTTTCCCCACTATTAGACCTAGGCCCTCACTGCTAGTCGGCAGCCTCTGGCGTTTTGGGAAATGCGCTTGAGGTCATGTGACCAACCGGGTTCAGGGCACCCGAATCTGGGACATTACAATGGTTTTGTGTTTATATTCTATTCATATACAGTTATGGGGGCAAGGTGCACCGACTGATAAAATGCCGGTGTCGATGAGGACTCGTGATCGAAATGATCCAGAGGGAAATGATCCAGAGGTTGTAGCAATGATAGTAAGTGCTTCTACTCATTACCAATACTTACATAAATCTGTATATTAACATATATATATGTATATATATTTAAATATTTTACAGGATCAATTTGAAGCTAAGTTAGAACAGCTTCCAGAGGACCAGCGACAGCTTCCCATGTGAAGGGATGAGATATTCCATCGCATTATTGGTTAGGACGGGCATGGATATAGTTTGACCTATGGAATAGGGATTCCTCGTTCTATAGTATCACGCACTGTGGTTGTCGGTTTCACTGTTGCTCAAATGAAACATTAGTTGTCAAATTTTGAAGCACGGTTGCACGCTTCCGAGGAGGTAAATGCGCAATTGATCACTGAGGTTAGAGCACTGTGGGAATATGTGTGTCCAGGTGATGGTGCAGGGGATCATACGAAGCGGGTTTATACTGTATTTATTTATTTAATTTCTATTATTTTTGTTATGAAAATCTTCATAATTTTTATTTGTTGTAGGCCCCTGGCCCACTGGATGGAGGTAGCAGTAATGACCATGCATGACACATCATATTCATGAGGTGTGTTTCTTTTTTTATTGGTGGGGTTGTTATTGATGTTTAGGTTGGGTACCTAGTGAGATTTTTTGAGATTTGGGGGTATCATGTGTGTTTTGGCCTTATGCAATTTTTGTGTGCACAAATTGTGAATTAAACATTAAACTGATTAATCATTTGGATATTTTTAGTTCATTTTATTTTTTAATGTTTTCAATTTCATGTTCTGTGAATAGTTTTTGAAAAAACTATGTGATTCCTAATAGAAACCATGGAACTTGTTTTTGGTGACTGAGCTCAGGTTCACTATTCGTAGGCCCCTGGCCCACCCCGGATAGGCTCCCCCACACCCTAGACAGCCCCCCCGCCATCGGACAGCCCCCCCCCCCACCCCCGCACCCCGGATAGCCCCCCGCACCCCAGGCACCCCCCCCCCCCCCGCACCCTGGACACCCCCCTCGCAACCTGGACACCCCCCCCCCCCCGCACCCCGAACACCCCCCCTAGACAGCCCCCCCACCCCAGATAGCCCCCCCCCCACACGCACCCCCGACAACCCCCCCCCCCCACCCGCACCCCGGACAGCCCCCCCCCCCCACACGCACCCCGGACAACCCCCCCCCCCCACACACGCACCCCGGACAACCCCCCCCCCCCCCCCACCCGCACCCCGACAACCCCCCCCCCCCACCCGCACCCCGAACAGCCCCCGTACCCTAGACAGCCCCCCCCCCCCCCCCGCACCCCGGACAACCCCCACCCCCACGCCCGGATATCCCCCCATACCTTGGATAGCCCCCCCCCCCCCTGCACCTTGGTCAGTTGGCCAATTTTCCAATTGGATATAGGCCAAATGGTCATTATTCCATTATTCCAATTATACAACTTGACAATAGACCATTATTCCAATTGTTTGTTAGGTCACTTTTCCATTAGGGCATTAGGGAATTAGGTGTATTTCTAAATGGGACAATTTAACATTGGGTTATTAGGGAAATTGACCTTTAGTCCATTAGGATAATTGATCGTTATGCTATTATGCCAATTAGTCGTTATGCCCCCCCCCCCACCGGACAGCCCCCCCCCCCACCCCGGACAACCCCCCCCCCCCCCACCCCCATACAGTGCCCCCCCACCCTGGACAACCCCCCCCCCCCACACACACACCCTAGATAGCCCCCCCCCCCACGCATGCATTTCAAAAGTGGAAAACACCTAAAAAACGCATATTCAGTCGTTCCACACAAACCGCATGGTTGAATGACGTGTCATCTCCTTTTACACCTGAAAAATAATAATTAGGGTGTTTTCCTATGTTTTCAAGTCATGACAATGACATTTGGTATGCATTTGACCTTTAAACGCATGTTTTGGCCATTTACGACACGCGGTGTGCGCTTTCGGGCACCGCGGTCACACAACACCTCCGATTGACATTTCGTCTACCTTACCATTTCACAATTCACCCACCATTTGTTGTCGTCCAATTTCATGGCATTTTGAGGTCGTTCAGTTGGTTTTGATCACCCCACACACGCTTTTTAAACGCGTCAAAACGACGTGTAACGGTTGAATTCAGAGAAAATGTGCTCAGAATGACTTGAAATCACACAAAAATAATAGGAATATTATTCATGACATGTAGGAGGAGATGGAACGTCAATAGTACGTGCGGTGTGTGCGGTACGACCGAATATGTTGTTTTGAGCAGTTCGGCGCGCTCTAAAAGGGCTCGTTGGGTGGTCAAAACCAGCCAAACAACCTCAGAATTCCATGAAATCAAACGACAACAACCGTGGTGTGAATTTTGAAATGGTCGGGCAGACAGTACATCAATCGGAGGTGTCGTTTGACCGCGGTGACCGGAAACGCATTTCTGGAGTCATAAAACACCAAAACGACGTGTAATGGTTGAATTCAAAGAAAACGTGCTCAGAATGACTTTAAATCACACGAAAACAATAGGAATACTATTTTTGACTTGTAAGAGAAGACGACATGTCAATCGGACATGCGGTGTGTGTGGTACGACCGAACATGTTGTTTTTAAGAGTTTGGCGCCCTCTAAAAGGGCGTGTTGGGTGGTCAAAACCTGCCGAATGACCTTGAAATGCCATGAAATCATACTAAAACAACCATGGTGTGAATTTTAAAATTTTTGGGTAGAAATTACGTCAATCGGAGGTATCGTTTGACCGTAGTGACTGAAAACGCATTTTTGGTGCCATAAAACACCAAAACGACGTGTAACGGTCGAATTCACAGCAAGCGTCCTCATAATGACTTGAAATCACAAAAAAACAATAGGAATATTATTTTTTACATATAGGAGGAGACGGAACATCAATCAGATGTGCGGTGTGGGCGGTACAACCGAATATGTTGTTTTGAACAGTTCGGTGCGCTCTAAAAGGGCGCGTTGGGTGGTCAAAACCAGTCGAATGACCTCATAATTCCATGAAATCATACGATAACAACCATGGTGTGAATTTTAAAATGGTCGGGTAGACGGAACATAAATCGGAGGTGTCGTTTGACTATGGTGATCGGAAACGCATTTTCGGAGTCATAAAATGCCAAAACGACGTGTAACGGTCGAATTCAGAGAAAATGTGCTCAGAATGACTTGAAATCACATGAAAACAATAGGAATAATATTCGTGACATTTAGTAGGAGACTTCACATCAATCGGATGTGAAATGTGTGCGGTACGACCGAATTTGTTTTTTTGTACAGTTCGGCGTGCTCTAAAAGGGCTAGTTGGGTGGTCAAAACCAGCCAAACGACCTCAGAATGCCATGAAATCATACGAAAACAAATGTGGTGTAAATTTTGAAATGTTCGAGAAGAAGACATGTCAATCGGAGGTGTCATTTGACCACGGTGACCGGAATGCATTTCTAGATTCATAAAACGCCAAAACAACATGTAACGGCCGAATTCAAAGAAAACATGCTCAGAATGACTTGAAATCACACTAAAAAAATAAGAATACTATTCGTGACATGTATGATGAGATGGCATGTCAATCGGACATACGGTGTGCACGGTACGACCAAATATGTTGTTTTGAACAGTTTGGCGCGCTCTAAAAGGGCGCGTTGGGTGGTCAAAACCAGCTGAACGACCTCGAAATTCCATGAAATCATAAAACAACAAACGTGGTGTGAATTGTGAAATGGTCAGGTAGACGGAATATCAATCGGAGGTATTGTTTGACCGAGGTGACCAGAAACGCATTTCCAGAGTCATAAAACGCCAAAACGTTGTGTAATGGTCGAATTTAGAGCAAACGTGCTCAGAATGTCATGAAATCTCATAAAAACAATATAAATATTATTTGTGCCATGTAGGAGGAGATGGAACATCAATCAGACATGCGTTGTGCGTGGTACGACCGAATATGTTGTTTTGAACAGTTCGGAGCGCTCTAAAAGGGCTCGTTGGGTGGTCAAAACCAGCCAAACGACCTCGGAATGTCATGAAATCATACAAAAACAACCATGGTCTGAATTGTGAAATGGTTGGGTAGACAGTACATCAATCGGAGATATCCTTTGATCGCGGTGACCGGAAACGTATTTTTGGGGTCATAAAACTCCAAAATGATGTGTAACGATCTAATTCAGAGCAAACATGCTTAGAATGACTTGAAACCACACTAAAACGATAGGAATACTATTCGTGACCTGGAGGAGGAGACTGCACATCAATTGGACGTGCGGTGTGGGCGGTACGACCGAATATGTTGTTTTGAACAGTTCGGTGCACTCTAAAGGGGCTCGTTGGGTGGTCAAAACCATCCGAATGACCTCGGAATGCCATGAAATATTACGACAACAATCGTGGTGTGAATTGTGAAATGGTCAGTCAGAAGACACGTCAATCGACGGTGTTATTTGACCGCGGTGACCGGAAATGCATTTCTGGAGTCATAAAACGCCAAAACGACGTGTAACGGTTGAATTCAGAGCAAACGTGCTCAGAATGACTTTAAATCACAGGAAAAAATAGGAATATTATTCGTGACATTTAGGAGGAGAAATAATGTCAATCGTACATGCGGTGTGCGCGGTACGACCGAATATGTTGTCTTGAACAGTTCAGCGCGCTCTAAAAGGGTTCGTTGGGTGGTCAAAACTAGCCAAATGACCTCGGAATTCCATAAAATCAATCGAGAACAACTGTGGTGTGAATTGTAAAATGGTCGGGCAGACAGCATGTCAATCGGAGGTTTCTTTTGACTGTAGTGACCGAAAACGCATTTCCCAAGTCATAAAACACCAAAACGACGTGTAACGGTCGAATTCAAAGCAAACATGCTCAGAATAATTTAAAATCACATGAAAACAATAGGAATACTATTTTTGACATGTAAGAGGAGACGACACGTCAATCAGACATGTGTTGTGTGTGGTATGACCAAATATGTTGTTTTTAACAGTTCAGCGTGCTCTAAAAAGGCGTGTTGGGTGGTCAAAACCAGCCAAACGACCTTGGAATTCCATGAAATCATACGACAACAACTGTGGTGTGAATTTCAAAATGGTCGGGAAGACAGCACGTCAATCAGAGGTGTCGTTTGACCGTGGTGACCAAAAATGCATTTCCGGAGTCATAAAACACCAAAACAACGTGTAATGGTATAATTCACAAGAAACATCCTCAAAATGACTTGAAATCACATGAAAACAGTAGGAATATTATTCGTGACATTTAGTAGGATATAGCACATCAATCGGACGTGCGGTGTGCGTGGTACGACCGAATATGTTGTTTTGAACAGTTCAGCACGCTCTAAAAGGGCGCGTTGGGTGGTCAAAACCAGCTGAACGACCTCGGAATTCCATGAAATCATACGAAAACAACCGTGGTGTGAATTGTGAAATTTTCGGGTAGACGAAACGTCAATCGGAGGTATCTTTTGACCACGGTGACCGAAAACGCATTTCTGGAGTCATAAAATGCCAAAACGACTTGTAACTGTCGAATTCAAAGAAAACATGCTCAGAATGACTTGAAATCACACTAAAACAATAGGAATACTATTTTTTACATGTAGGAGGAGATGGCACATCAATCGGATGTGTGGTGTGCGTGGTACGACTGAATATGTTGTTTTGAACAGTTCAACGCGCTCTAAAAGGGCTCGTTTGGTGGTCAAAACCAGCCGAACGACCTCGGAATGCCATGAAATAATACGACAAAAACTATGGTGTGAATTTTGAAATGGTTGGGTAGACAGCACGTCAATCAGAGGTTTTTTTTTACTGCAGTGACCAGAAATGCATTTCCAGAGTCATAAAACGTCAAAACGACGTGTAACGGTCGAATTCAAAGAAAACGTGATCAGAATGACTTGAAATCCCACTAAAACAATGATAATACTATTCATGACATGTAGGAGGAGATGGAACGTCAATCGGACATGCGGTGTGTGCGGTACTACCGAATATGTTGTTTTGAATAGTTCGGTGCGCTCTAAAAGGGCGCGTTTGGTGGTTAAAACTAGCCGAACAGCCTCAGAATGGCATGAAAACATACAACAACAACCGTGGTGTGAATTGTGAAATGTTCGGGTAGACGACACGACAATCAGAGGTGTCGTTTGACCGCGATGACCAGAAATTCATTTACGGAGTCATAAAACGCCAAAACGACATGTAACGGTCAAATTCAAAGCAAACATGCTCAGAATGACTTGAAATCACATGAAAAAAATAGGAATTCTATTCGTTACATGTAGGAGGAGACATCACATCAATCGGATGTGTGGTGTGTGCAGTATGACCGAACATGTTGTTTTGAACAGTTCGGCGTGCTCTAAAAGGGCATGTTGGGAGGTCAAAACCAGCTGAACGACCTCGGAATGCCCTGAAATCATACAAAACAACTGTGATATGAATTGTAAAATGGTCAGCTAGACAGAACATCAATTGGAGGTTTCGTTTGACCGTGGTGACCGGAAACACATTTCTGGAGTTATAAAATGCCAAAACGACATGTGACGGTCGAATTCATAGAAAACGTTCTCATAATGACTTGAAATCACACGAAAACAATATGAATACTATTTGTGACATGTTTGAGAAGACGGAACATCAATCGGACATGCGGTGTGCGCGGTACGACCAAATATGTTGTTTTGAACAGTTCGGCATGCTCTAAAAGGGATCGTTGGGTGGTCAAAACCAGCTAAACAACCTCAGAATTCCATGAAATCATATGACAACAATCGTGGTGTAAATTGTGAAATGTTCGGGTAGACGGCATATCAGTCGGAGGTGTTGTTTGACCGTGGTGACTAGAAACGCATTTCCGGAGTCATAAAACGCCAAAACGACGTGTAACGATCGAATTCAAATAAAACGTGCTCAGAATGACTTGAAATCACACGAAAACAATAGGAATACTATTCGTGACATATAAAAGGAGAAAAAATGTTAATCGGACATGTGATGTGCACAGTACGACCAAATATGTTGTTTTGAACAGTTCGACGTGCTCTAAAAGGGAATGTTGGTTGGTCAAAACCAGTCGAATGACCTCAGAATTCCATAAAATCATACGACAATAATCATGGTGTGAATTTTGAAATGGTCGGGTAGATAGCACATCAATCGGAGGTTTCGTTTGACCGCGTTGACTGGAAATGCATTTCCAGAGTCATAAAATGCCAAAACGACGTGTAAGGGTCGAATTCAAAGAAAACATGCTCAGAATGACTTGAAATTACATGAAAAAAATATTAATACTATTCTTGACATTTAGGAGGATACTACATGTCAATCGGACGTGCGGTGTGCGCGATACGACCGAATATGTTGTTTTGAACAGTTCAGCGCGCTCTAAAAGGGCGTGTTGGGTGGTCAAAACTAGCCGAACAACCTTAGAATGCCATGAAATAATATGACCACAACCATGGTGTGAATTTTGAATTGGTCGGGAAAACGACATGTCAATCAGAGGTGTTGTTTGACCACGGTGACCGGAAACGCATTTCCGGTGTCATAAAACGCCAAAACAACGTGTAACGATCGAATTCATAGAAAACGTGCTCAGAATGACTTTAAATCACACAAAAACAATAGGAATATTATTCTTGACATGTAGGAGGAGATGGAATGTCAATCGGACGTGCAGTGTGTGCAGTACGACCGAATATGTTGTTTTTGAACAGTTCGACGCGCTCTAAAAGGGCACATTGGGTGGTCAAAACCAGCCGAATGACCTCGTAATTCCATGAAATCATACGACAACAACCATGGTGTGAATTTTGAAATGGTTAGGCAGATATCACGTCAATCGAAGGTTTCGTTTGACCGCGGTGACCAGAAACACATTTCCGAAGTCATAAAATGCCAAAATGATGTGTAACGGTCGAATTCATAGCAAACATCATCATAATGACTTGAAATCACATGAAAACAATAGGAATACTATTCATGACATATAGTAGGAGATATCACGTCAATTGGACGTGTGGTGTGCACGGTACGACCGAATATGTTGTTTTGAACAGTTCGACGCGCTCTAAAAGGGCTCGTTGGGTGTTCAAAACCAACCGAACGACTTCAGAATGCCATGAAATCATACAACAACAACAGTGGTGTGAATTATGAATTGTTTAGGCAGACAACACATCAATCGGAGGTGTCCTCTGACCGTGGTGACCGGAAACGCATTTCTGAAGTCATAAAACGCCAAAACGACGTGTAACGGTCGAATTCAGAGCAAACGTGCTCATAATGACTTGAAATCACATTAAAACAATATGAATACTATTAGTGATGTGTAGGAGGAGACGAAATGTCAATCAGATGTGCGATGTGCGTGGTACGACTGAATATGTTATTTTTAACAGTTCGGCGCGCTCTAAAAGGGCACGTTGGGTGGTCAAAACCAGCCAAACGACTTCAGAATGCCATGAAATCATACGATAACAACCATGTTGTGAATTTTGAAATGTTTGGGTAGATGGTACATCAATCGGAGGTGTCGTTTGACCACGGTGACCGGAAACATATTTTCGGAGTCATAAAACCCCAAAACGATGTGTAACGGTCAAATTCAGAGAAAACATGCTCAGAATGACTTAAAATCACATGAAAACAATAGGAATACTCTTCGTGACATATAGAAGTAGACGACACATCAATTGGATGTGCGGTGTGCACGGTACAACCGAATATGTTGTTTTGAACAGTTCGACGCGCTCTAAAAGGACTCGTTGGGTGGTCAAAACCAACCGAACGACCTCGTAATGACATGAAATCATACGACAACAACCATGGTGTGAATTGTGAAATGTTTGGGTAGACGGCACATCAATCAGAGTTGTCGTTTGACCACAGTGACCAGAAATGCATTTAAGGAGTCATAAAACACCAAAACAACGTGTAACAGTCAAATTCACAGCAAACGTCCTCAAAATGACCTGAAATCACATGAAAACAACAGGAATATTATTCGTGACATGTAGGAGTAGATGACACATCAATCGGACATGTGGTGTTTATGGTACAACCAAATATTTTTTTTAACAGTTTCACGCGGTGTGCATGGAGAACATTCCTTTTTAGACCACAAAACACTTCCACAAGTTAAACTAAAGACTCCAAAACACGAAAAAAAATCCTAAAATGATAAAATTTCTTAAATTGGGGGTTTTAAATTATTATAGCACCCATAATTTGATGTCAGATTTAATTTTATTATATATATATACTAACTGAATAAATATGTATAATTTATATTTGTTTTGTTTAGTTTTTTTTGTATCTTATTGTAGGTTAATTGAAGCAAAAGATTGAAATGGATTCGGCCTATTTGGATCGTTTAAGCATAGCTGTCATTTATTGTTTATGATGATCTTGATGTTTAGACTGTTTGGAATAGTTTTCTTTTTTTTTAATGATTTTTACACTATTTTTTTTGATTGGGAACCGTGAAATTTAAAAAAAATCTCCAGGATAGCGACCGCCATTGGCGGTCTCTATAGCTCGGCCGAGCATCAGAACTGCGACCACCACTGGTGGTCATTTTAGCTCAGCCAAGGATCAGTACAGCGACCACCACTGGCGGTTGCTCTTGCTCGGCCAAGCAATAGGTCAGCGACCGCCTGGCGCTTGCTGTAGGCCGGATTTTCAGCCTCTTTTAGGGACTGCCTTTGGCGGTCACTGTAGGCCTACAGTGACGGGCCTAAAGCGACCACCATTAGTAGTTGTTGAGCAGTCTCTATAGGCCATTAGCGACCACCAATGGCAGTCGCTAATGGGCGAATTTTTAGTAGTGGTTGCATGGGAGGCATATGCACCCGAGTGATCATGATAAAGGCATACACTGTAGGGTTTTCATGGAAAAGGGAGTTCCTGTCTGAAGGCTCATGTGCACATTAAGGGAATGTTCAAACGATACCCCCTATGTTCATGTGATCCACATGAGCTTGAAATGGGATCGCGGAGGCATATGTGGACATGCACATTGGCTTCCTAATGATTCCACAAGAATGGAAAGGTTTCCTTGGTGTATACAGTTATGGGTTTTCCCATGTCCTTGCATAATGCATGCATGACCCTCATGTGGTCTTGTGATGAGCCCCACATTCATGCAGAATGGGACATCATATCAAATCATGCATGGGGGGTGATGGTCGCATGGATCATGGGCCACATATCCTCGCTATTTTCCTCTCATTCTAGGGGAATCTGTGGGGATTATCCATGTTGAGCCATCCATTTCTAAGGCCACATGCAGACGTCGCAGGCCACAGGGGATTCTCATGTGATAGTGAATGGGGTCTTGTGACAGGTCTTGTGGTCATGCTCTGGGGGATATATCAAACGTAGTCAATACCAAACATTCACCCATCACATAAACAAATCCATATTAACATACCTCACATAAATAAGGCATCCCATAAGTTTGGTTAAACCCCTTTCATAGGTTACCCTCAAAGTTCACAAGGCATTGACTCACTGAAGCTGATTCGCTATCAAAATACTACTAGGTCCTCCCACTTTTCCTATAAACCAGGGCCTTACTAAGGCCACAACTCATGGGATGATTCTCGCCCCATCTCTAGGTAACATGGAATCTACCTACCAAGACACCACTCTAGGATTCCCACTCATGATCCTTATTCCAATGATCCTACCACTAGTGGAAATACGGTTTTTAACGTCGTCATAATAACGTCGGTTTTTTAAAAACCAACGCGAATAGTATGTGCGGGAAATTTTTAGCATCGGTTTTACAAAAAACCGACGCCAAAAACAAGTATCCGATGATATTTCGCGTCGGTTTTCAAGAAATCGACGCTAAATTTTTTTTTAAAAATGTTTTGGCGTCGGTTTTGAAGAAAACTGACACCGATAATAATAATAAACCAATTTACCGTGTCAGTTTTGAGGAAAACTGACGCCGAAACTAATTGAAAAAAAAATCGGCGTCGGTTTTTAGTAAAACCGATGCGGAAAAATAATTTTAAAAAAACATTTCGGCGTCGGTTTTCAGGAAAACCGACGACGAAAATAAAAAAAATAAAAAATTTGCGTCGGTTTTTTGGAAAACCGACGCCATAAGAATTATTTTCGGCGTCGGTTTTCTCTAAAACTGACACCGAAAATAAAAAAAATAAAATATTCAGCGTCAGTTATTTGAAAAAATGATGCCGAAATGTTTTTTTAAAATTTTCGGCATCTGTTTTCTCTAAAACCGACGCGAAAAGTCTTTTAAAATTATTCGGGGACCGAAACCCTCATTTTTGTTTGATCGTCGAAAACAAGTTCCGTTGCGGCGCTTTGGACTCCCAACAACCTTCGAACGTGATTTGAGATCTTGGACGGCCATTGTTGAAGGTTTTGTGCTATTTTCACGATTTCAGGTATTCGTTCTTCCTATTTATCTCTTGTTTAATCTCCCATTGTTTATTTCTTCTTTAAGAACCCTATTTTGCGCGATTTTTATTATTGGTTCGGTTTTAGTTGTAGTTTATCCTTATTTTTTGTTTGTATTATCATTGTTGGTATAGATTTGTTTGTATTATCATTGTTTGTTTGTATTATCATTGGTTTTTATTATCATTTTTGTGCGATTTTCATTATTTTTTGTATTATCATTGTTGGTATAGATTTTATTGTGTTTCTTCCAACACTATAGTGTTTGTTTGTATTATCATTGTTGGTTTGTATTATCATTTTTGGTATAGATTTCATCTCCATATTTTTGCGTGATTTTTCATTATTAGTGTTTGTTTGTATTATCATTGTTGGTATAGATTTTATAGTGGTAGTTTATCATTTTATAGTGTTTGTTTGTATTATCATTGTTGGTATATATTTTATTAGATTATTTTTGGTTTGTATTATCATTATTTTTTGTTTGTATTATCATTCTATCTAGAACTGCTACTATATTCACTATCATATTAATCTCGATACATGTATTTGTTAGTATATAGGTATAGATCATACCACAAAATCGTCAATAATTTATACATATTTCCATGTACTCCCACATTTCACTTATTGCATCCTTTAAATTAATGTACTCTTCAATATTTTTGACACATGCAACATCGAAATATTGAAACTATGTAAAATGAACTAATAAATTTTAAAAGAATGATATTATAATTAAATTATAATATCAATATAACACACATGTATATAATATGAAAATAAATTGTTTACTCTATTTGTAAACATGTTTCATATCTGATGTCTTTTATCTGATTATCAATAGTTTTTATAAAATATGTTTTTGTTTACAATTTATCCGATAGATATTTAAATGTTTATATGTTTTAATATATTCATAAATTATATTGTGATATCAGGTATTAATGGATCGTAATTGGATTTATTTACGAAGAACCACTAGTGAATATGAAAAAGGAGTTGATAATTTTTTGGAATTTGCTAAACAACATCTTCAAAATATTGATTTGATTTTCTGTCCATGTGTGAAGTGTGTAAATATGAGAAAGTTAAACTCCAGAGAAATCAAGGATCATATCATTTGTTATGGTTTTAGCCTTAATTATACACGTTGGATTTTGCATGGTGAAAGAACTAAAAATTCAACATCTAATGTTGATGACGATATTCATAATGAGGCAAAGGATCGTATTGAAGAATTAATTCATGATTTAGGTGTTGAAACCATCAAAAAAAACACCAATTTTTGAACGATTGTATGGAGATTCTGAGAAACCATTATTCCCAGGTTGCAGTAAATATACGGTGTTATCAACAGTTTTGAGATTATTTAACTTAAAAGCAAAAAATGGGTGGAGTGATAAAAGTTTCTCCAGTTTACTTGAACTTTTAAAAGAGATACTTCCAGAAGGCAATGGGCTTCCAAATTCCAATTATGAGGCGAAGAAAATATTATGCCCAATGGGATTGGGGTATAAAAAGATACATGCTTTCCCCAATGATTGTGTACTGTATAGGAAAGAAAATGAACATTTATCAAGTTGTCCTACATGTGGGACATCACGCTATAAGATGGATGAGAAAGTCAACTCAGATTCATTCTCAGGTGATGTCATGTAATGTTATGAAAAATCAATTTTTTACTTTCTAATGATATCATCCAATATTTTTTGCATACAATTCTGATAATTCAATTATGATTTATTTTTAGGTACCAGAATCAAAACTCCAGCTAAAGCAATTTGGTACCTTCCAATAATTCCTCGTTTGAAGCATCTATTTTCAAATTCAATTGATGCAAAAAGGTTAAGATGGCATTCATATGAGCGCACCTCTGATGGTAACTTACGTCACCCTGCCGATTCACCACAGTGGAAGAAGTTTGATAAAAAATTTCATGATTTTTGAAGTGAAATTAGAAATCTCAAAATGGGATTGTGTACTGATGGAATGAATCCATATCGGAGCATCAGTAGCCAACATAGTTCATGGCCTATTTTGTTGGTACTTTACAACTTGTCCCCACATCTATGTATGAAGAAAAAATATGTTATGATGATCTTGATGATTTCTGGACCAAAACAACCGGGAAATGATATTGATGTGTATCTTACACCATTGATTGACGATTTGAAACTACTATGGGAGGAAGGTGTTAAAGTTTTCGATGCATACAAGAAAGATTATTTTCTTTTGCGTGTTATGATAATGTTCACTATAAATGACTTTCCTGTATATGGAAACTTATCTGGATATAGTGTTAAGGGACATAAAGCATGTCCAATTTGTGAAGAACAAAATTCATATTATCAATTGCAGAATGGAAGAAAATAGTGTACATGGGACATCGAATATTTTTTCGAATTGATCATCCTTATCGTAGATTGAAAAAAGAATTTAACGGTTTACAAGAATACAACCTCCCCCCTCGACCATTTTCAGATGAAGAATATTATGACAGAGTGAAAGATATTGATTCGACATTTGGAAAGAGAAAAAGTTCTGGTTTACAAAAACATATCTGGAAGAAGCAGTCTATTTTTTTCAAACTACCTTATTGGAGATTTTTAGAGATAAAACATAACATTGATGTTATGCATGTTGAGAAAAACATATGTGATAGTTTGATTGGAACTTTGTTAGACATAAAAGGAAAGACAAAATATGGATTACATGCTAGATTGGACTTGATATTAATGAGAATACATTTGGAGTTAGCTCCCGCTGTGAAAGAAACAGAACATATTTACCTCCGGCTTGTCACACATTAAGCAAGATTGAAAAGTTGAATTTTTGTTAGTGTCTTCATGGTATTAAATTACCCAACGGTTTTTCTTCAAATGTGAATAATTTTGTGTCATTGAAGGATTGTAAATTAATAGGTATGAAATCGCATGATTTCCATGTGTTGATGCAACAAATTCTAACAGTAGCAGTGCGTGGTATATTACCGAAAGCTGTCAGAAAGACAATCATCAGGTTATGTAATTTCTTTAAATCCATTTGTAGCAAAGTCATTGATCCAAATTTGTTAGATGTGTTGGAGAATGAAGCAACTCTTATTCTTTGTCAACTAGAAATGTATTTCCCACCCATATTTTTTGATATAATGGTTCATCTATTGATTCATTTGGTGTGTGAGATAAGAATATGTGGGCCTGTTTATTTAAGATGGATGTATCCTTTTGAAAGATATATGAAAATTTTGAAAGGATATGTTAAAAATCCTTATTGACCAGAGGCCTCTATTGTTCAAAAATATGTATCAGAAGAGGTGATTGAGTTATGTACTGATTATTTGAATAGGGTGGAGCATATTGGTCTCCCTGTATCTCGACATATGATAGTTGATAGATAAGGTAGAGGGGTTCAAGGCTTAAAGGTAAAGTTCATTCCACGTGATGAAGTGATGCAAGCACATTTATACATTTTGAACAACACAGATGAGTTTCAACCATATATATCCTCACATATTGCTGAATTAAAGTTATGATATCAGAAAAGAAATGAAAATTGGTTGATGATTGAGAATAAGAAGACATTTGTTTAATGTTTTAAAGAGAAAGTCACCCCAGATATATCTGTATCAGAAACATTGAATTGGTTAGCAGGGGGACCATCTCTTAATGTGATCACTTGGTCTGGTTTTGATATCAATGGCTACACATTTTACACAAAAAACCTGGATGAAAAGAGTACCGTTCAGAATAGTGGTGTGATGGTATTCGCTGAATCAGTGCATTTTTCGAGTGCCAAAGATAAAAAACCCAATTTCTGCATCAACTTCATATTTTGGAGTTATTGAAGACATATGGGAAATTGATTATATTAAATTTTGAGTCGCTGTTTTTAAGTGTAATTGGGTTGATAGTAATAGTGGCGTGAAACATGATGAATATGGGTTTAAACTAGTTGATTTGAAAAGATTTAATCACAATGAGGAACCATTTATCATGGTGACACATACAAAACAAGTATTTTATGTCATTGATCCATCAAATGATCAGTGGTCAGTTGTTTTGCAAGGGAAAAGATATCATTTGGGTGATGAGGATGATTCTGATGATGCTAGTGATTTACATGAGCCTTATTCATCTATTACGCAATTTCCAGATGATTACAATGAATATAAGACAGACATAGTGCATGCAGTACATACCGATCATGATGAAGGCATGTGGAAAAATAGTAAATTAGTCTCCTAATTTTTCTGGTAAATATTTATATTTTGTGTCTATTTTTAAAACTTACAAATGCATGCCTCTATTTTTACATATTTATTTTTGTCTTCCTTGTTTCTAATTATTCAGTTTTCTAATGATATGTAGGTACATAAAATTTCATTACACTTTCTAGTAGCAATGTCAGATACAGATAGAGAGGAGCATTTACCGAGGTATGTCTATTTTGACATATTATTAAATATTCAGTAATATACTTATTTAATGAAATAAAACTGTTAATTTACAAAAAAAATTGTCAGACTACTGATGCGTCCTCGGCGGAGGAGACTTCTCCAGTTACTACTCAAAAATCAAGTTCTCACGTTGGTAAACGTGTTATTACACATTTACCAAAACTATCACTTGCTCGTGATGATAACAAATTACACATCCATTTTGATGATAATAATAATGCAGTTGGCCCAAATGCAGTTCAGTTTGTCAGTTATATAGCGATGCAGAGCCGTTGCAGGATTAGTATTTTATATCCTAATTGGAAGTCAATGGACAGGACGTCGAAGAAACAGCTTTGGGAGGCCGTGACGGTAAAATATCTTTATTTATTTATTTTATCTCATTTTTTTAATATTATATAGTTTAAATGACATATTTAATATATTCAATTACAGATGACATTCAATTTTGAGGAAACCAACGAAATTAGGAAAATACATCTCTCTTTAGCGGCGGTTCGATGGAGAGATTTTAAAACCAAACTGACAAAAGATTATGTTTTTGGAAAGAGAAGGTTTGAAATCCCATGTCTTAAGTATCCATATATAGATGAAGAAACATGTAATCGATTTGTTTACAGTCGTCAGGAAGAGAAATTTCAGGTATTGTAATTGTTTTATATTTTAAAATTTATGCTATATTTTCCTTATTACTTAGTAATTTATTTTTATGTAACAGGCCTCCAGGAGATCTCATCAGGAGATCCAGTTGTAAAACGTATACCCTCATACTTTATCACGTGGAGGGTACTCATATTTGGAGCAGAAAATGATTGAAGAAAAATTTGAAGCATTAAGAGATCGATCAAGTAGTGGTTCAGAAGAGGTCCAGTATGGTCCTCCATCTCCTCCCACTCGCCATGAGAAATGGAAACGAGCAAGAAGAAAAAAATGAAAAATATCTTACAGAGGAAGCTCATCAAGTGGCTGATAGAATTGTAAGTAAATATTATTTATTTGTTAACAATTTTTCTATTTTATAATTTATAAACACTAATATAACTTTTTTATTTTTGATTTCAGGATGAACTTCAGGAGAAAGAGACACATGGCTCTTTTATCCCCGAGGGTAGGATGGATATCCTAGACACTACTTTGGGAAAGGCAGAACACCCCGGCCATGTTAGAGGATATCAGGAGGGTGTTAGTATTCGGAAGGTATTTGGTAAGAGTAAGCAATCAAGAGACCCAGAAATCGAATCCTTAAAAGAAGATCTGCATGATATGAAACGGTCTATGGGTGATCAAATTCAAGCAGCAGTACAGAAGGCTTTATTAGAATACTTAGCAAGACAATCATAGTCTGTGTAGCCTTCTGAGGTATATTATTTACTTGTCATAAATTTTTCTTTTTTATAAATTATAAACACTGATTTAACTTTTTCATTTTTCAACATTCTCAGCCTACTCACCCGGACTACCCTACCTCATCTGCTTACCCAGCCCCATCTGGGCAGCCTTCCGAGGTATATTATTTACTTGTCATCAATTTTTCTATTTTATAAATTATAAACACTAATATAACTTTTTCATTTTTCAACATTCTCAGCCTACTCACCCGGACTACCCTGCCCCATCTGCTTACCCTGCCCCGTCTGCGCAACCTTTTGGGTATATTATTTTATTTAATTTTTAGTCAATTTTTCTATGTTATAAATTTTAAACACTAATATACCCTTTTCATTTTTCTTCCTTCTTAGCCTGCTCAACCGGACTACCCTTCCCCACCTGCTAACTTTGAGCCTCCACCTCCTCCCTCGGATCAAGCCTTATATTGTGAGTTATTTGCGGAAGATCCTCATGTACATATTGTTGTGTTAGGACAGGTGTATTTTTTGGGGGACTCGGTACATCATCAACCTATGCAGATGGGTCAGGTTAGAGTATCAGTACTTGTTATTATAGATCCTACTACTCTACTACCATTTCCTACTGTGGAGATCACCAGTGTTGGGGAATGTATGGGCCATTTTTTACTTTGGCCAACTGCCCTACTTCGTTATATTTCACATGTGGTATGCATTTTTTTAAATATTAATTACAAATGATTCCAAATTACTTATAATGTTTTCTGAAATTTAACTTATATAGGAATATCTTAAAGCAAAAGAAACTGTACAAATGAAAAAAAATGTTCAGGAACAGTTGGTTGTAGATACTTCTGATATTTCTTATGGGTTGAAAATATTATCTGAGTCCTCTTCTTCCTTGAATTTTATCTATGAGTTTCGGATGACGCCCGATATATGTGGAAGAAATTATCAATTGTGAATACTGAAAGAATATATCATGAATTTAGTTAATTTTGAAGAGATCGGTCTGAATGTGGTGCAGTTGTTTTCCATGTAAGTAAATTGACGTTTGAATTGCTATTTCTTTAATAAAAGATTGTTATGTCATTGACTAACTATATTTTCTTTTAAATTAGGTATCTACGCAGGATTCTTTTACAAAATGAAACTACAAGAATTTACATCTTTATAGATCTAGATTATATTTCCTTGGAAGTCAAACATGTGAAGAATGAAGAAAGAGTTCAATATATATCCGAGAGATTATCACAAATAAAGATTCAGTGCTGGTTTTTTCCATTTCTTGATAAGTAAGAACATCAAAATAATTTTGAACTAATGATCATTATAATGTCATTAATTGTGAACTTTTTGTATTGTAGGAGCCATTGGATGTTAGGCGTATTTTGCCCAAATGAATGCACCTTAAATTGGTTTTTCTCTTTATTAGGAAAAGTGCGTAAACTATTTTCCAACTTATTAAATAGGTAAGTTGTTTTTTATTTTTATAAGTTTGTTATGTTTAATTTTCATTGTTTACACAAGTTTTATTAGTTCTTATATAAAAAAATGCAGTTCATGGAAACATTTTACAAAGGAAAACATGTTAGAAAAGAAACCAACGAAAATCAAATATGTGGACGTACAGGTAATTAGTTTTTATATTTTTTTTATATATTGGTTTTTATTATTAGTTAAATGTTTTATAACTGCAGTGTCATCGTCAAAATGGACATGTTGAATGTGGTTATTATATTCTACGATTCATGTACGAGATAATCACAACTGGGGAAACTACTAATTTTCATAAGGTTAGTTGTATTAATTTTTTTATATATTTTCTGCCACTTTTTTCTATTTATTAATTTCATATCATTCAATATTATTGTAGGCATTCAATGATTCAAAGTCTCATTCCCAATCTGATATGATCCATATTCAATCTACTTTTACAAACTTTTTTTTTAAGTCAGATTAAGATTTGAGGTATGTATATTGATTAAGATTTGAGGTATGTATATTCTAATATTTTAGGTGCATGTATTTTAATTATACTTTACTTTGAGTTCTCTCAAGTGCCTCTGAAAAAATACTGTTTGATTGTTTTTGTATACTGTGTTTTTTTTTTCAGGGGCTTCGATATTTTTGGAAGTGAAATTGTAATTATTTTATTAAAAAAATTATTTATGGCGTCGGTTATTTTCAAAACCGACGTCGAAAGTTTTTTTTTAAAAAATGACTTATGGCGTCGGTTTTATCTAAAACTGACGGTGAAGAACAGATTTTCGGTGTCGGTTTTCTATAAAACCGACGCCGAAAAGCATGTCTAAATGAAGTTTCGGCGTCGGTTTTCTTTAAAACTGACACCAAAACTCATAAGCAAATTATTTTTAGCGTCGGTTTTTGAAAAACCAACGCGAAAACCATATTTTTAACGTCACCTTTAAAGACGTCAGTTTATAACCGACATCAAAAATCAATAAAAACCGACGTTAATAAGTGTTTTTGCACTAGTGTATACCTACTCCTAGGTCAGGTACAAACTACAAGATTCCAATTTAACCAAAGTCACAATAGGTGTTTCACCTACTATGCAGTTCACCTCCCATCAGGATGAGTTTCACAAACTGGAATCCCACTCTATCCCCAAACCAAACTTACTAGGTTTAACACTATACATCCAAGGTTCACCACCATTAGAGGTTCTATCTCAACATAAACCATCGTAAATAACAAATTTAATCCATGAATACAAAGGTTCCAACACCACAAACACAAGTTCTATTTCATCCTTTCTAAGTAGTTTCTCATTACCATAAAACCACGAAATCCTACCTTTAAACCAATTATACTTTTCTTTCTTTTAAAATCACACATTTAAAATTTATTTTATATCAAAATAGTTCAAAAAATTAATAATAAAACATCACATTTTAAATATTCCAAGGCTCATATGATTCATTTTTCAAAACTTTCATCAGTTACCAAATTATGAAATTATTTGAGTTTTGTTTAAATTGAATACCATTCACAAGATATAGAGTAAGATAGTTTATAGGTTACATATTGGTACTATATTTAACCAATACCATCATCAATCCATTTATATCTACCTATGTGTCAAGAGATTGTCCTGAGAATTGGTCAAGTAAGATACCACCATAGTCGTATATGGAATACACCATATATAAAACTGTAAACACTTTAAATAAAAACCTTCTTAGTAACAGTAAACATAAACCTTAATAATATGTAAATCAGACTAGTATAACCATACAAGAATAAACATAGGCTAATATGAATCAAAAACTAAATACTAATCACAAGCAGCATGCATTTGGTATCTAGAACCCATGTCCCTAGAATGAGGCATGTCACGTGAATCCTTATGTGCCTGAAATGATACATGAACTCACCCACACCATCTTTCCATACCAAGACAAGAATATAAATCCCATGAATCAAAAACATCACACACCATGTGTTTCAATCTAGGTGAAAATAAAATATAACTGTAATAAGAGAAATCCAAGAACAAAAGGTATCATCCCTAGAGATTGGGGGTTTTCATCATGTGTGGGTTTATTACTCCCAAGAATGAGCTTATAAAAAGGTTTGGACACATTCATAACCCCTATCTACAATTCCCAAATAGTAAAACAAATAAAAATGGATCTGATACCATTTTGTAATGTCTTGATACCCAGGGCCATTGACCGTCACTAGACCAGTAGAACACTACGTGACCTCAATAACACCTACCTATATTCCAAAGGCTTCTAACTATTGGTGAGGGTCTAAAGGATTATTAGGAAGATTTTATCCTCTGTTTAGAGTAGTAGTAGTTGTGGAAATAATGAAACATATAAACCCAACTAGAAAACTATCATAGATAAATAGGAAAGTGAAAAAAGTAAATAAAGTAACAAGTGATATAATAGATGGAATGCTATACATATCAGATGGAACCTTCATGGTTAGATCAAATACATGAATAAAAAATAATAAAATAAAAAACGGAACTATGACACAGCTTCCATTGGTCCCAATCCCTTTTTGGTGCCATCATCCACACTCCATTCTAACATTCCAAACATATCCTCATGAAATAGTCCCTTGACCTAACCTATAACCCATAACTATATATACTTCTTCTTGGTTACCCAAGTTTCATGGATGCCTAAATAGGGTGTGAGCACAATATAGTAGGCCACCACCAATGGTTTCCCCAAAATAAAAATTCCATAACAATAGTACATGAAATATTTATCAAGTTAAACCATTCAATTTCAAACATTTTAATATTTTAACTAATGCATAAAATAAATGTTGAACCCTAGGGGATAGGTTTACCTTAGGAATGGTATAAACCTTATCTTCTAGTGTCGAGGTGTCTCTGAGCATGTCACTATGATTGTTCCAACCATACCACTCCCAACCAAGGAAAATATACCCATCCCTAGTCCAAAATAGATTTTGGGGTAAATATGCCTATCCTCAGAGCCCTATGTACCCTAAGGGAAGCATTCACCCTAGGTTAACCATAAAATACAGCATCCCTTGGGGAAAAATTCACCATGGGTTAACCATAAATATAGCCTCCCTAGGGTTATAATTCACCCTAGGTTAACCATAAAATCCGAGTATCACCCGGGGGAATCATTCACCCCATTTTAATCATCAACATGCATACATTTTAACAAATCATATACATAACAAAAATAACCAAAATTCAAACCAACCCTCTAGGGGGTGTTTTAATTTCATCTAAAAGTTTAAAATATAAAAATTAAATCTTTATCAAACAATCCACACAACTTCCATTTCAATTTACAATGGTTACAATTCCAAAAAATCACTTCCCATGATTTTATTTACAATAAAACATTTCAAAAGTTTCATCCCTTTTTACAAAATACCACTTTAAAAACTGTTTTGTCAGGATTTATAGCTTGGAATGGGTTTTTCTCATCACATTACCATTTTCAATTTTCCCTGAAACTCCCAGTAGTTCCCCCATCCATAGATGGGTACGGACCTATTTTCCAAATGCTGGCAGTCATTTGGGTTTTCAGGCCCAGCGACTCTTAGGGACTCACATTGTTTGAGAGGATGGGAAGTCGGGCTCATCACACCCTTTTGGGGGTAATTGTTTCCTACTCCAAGACTATCTTATATATTTAAGATATTTTTGTGAAATCCTTCCCAAACCTTGATACATGGCTGTTTACCCCTATGCCAATGACTTGATTATGAACATGTATCAATAGGGATTATCATGTGTATATCATAGGTTTTCTATCGCTCTCTTATTTAATTATGATGCTTTGGACTATGGCCATGCTTGATCACCCTGGAGTTTATTATTATCTAGGGAGATTGCTAGTGTCTTGAAGATGGGATTTAACCTCTACGAGGCATCATACATATCTTGTGAGAAAAGGAATCAAAACCCATGTAGTTCATTTGACATAATTTAAAGTTGTATGACTCGACCCATCCATACAGTTTAACATCGTAAGGTAAGGACGTGAGTGACGAGATCAAAACTTGATGAGGTGTCCTATGTATCCAATTCAATATATGAATTAGATTTCGTATAGTTCTTATAACGGGTGTCTGTTTCATGAGAGATACGATAATAGAGTCCCTATGTGGGACTAATGCATATGAAACTGCCCTGTATAGCTTATTTGGGAATGTTTCCCTTCAAGATGTGATGGGATATAATCATAATTACACCTCAATGGTAATTCCTCATTGGGGGGATTCTCATAATGCTATTGGTATAACCACCACTAGCCTCTAATCCCACATAATCTGTGATCAGTGTGAGAAACAATAGATAGCAGGAAGTTTGAAATATTACATGAGAGCATACCCATGCAGGGATTATACATTAAGGTCAACCTTATGGAGGATATGGTCTAGGGCTTGGGCCTTAGGAAGGCATCCTATGTATCCTGAGTATGGTGGGAATCATAGTTCTCGTAGTTCAGTTCATCTCAAACCCACTAATGGATTTGAGGTACTTGGGACCATGATTGGGTATTATACATAGAATGATTCTAATGCATGAGTCCTCTTATCATCCACTGATGGATGAAGAAGGATGGTAGACCAATGGGAGGATTTAGTCACGTAAGCTAGGAATAATCGGAACAGAAAGGGACTTACATTGAAGTGGATGGCCATTGGAGCTCAGGCCCTAAGAAGGATTCCTAACAATCCCAGTTATGGAAGGAATCATATTTATCATATTTCATATATACCTTAACCCTCTGATTGGATAAGGTATGAGATCATGCTTGGAGACATTATGGACATCCCTGGGATTTTAGGAATGCTATGGGATTATACTGAAATTGATTCCCTATCAGTGGGGACATATTATATTATGTCGATGACTGGGGCTTATACTATGGGGTTTCCCATGATTGGTGAACTTATATCATTTCATTAGTCAGGGCTTACACTCTAAGGATACCCATGGTTTACTCATTCTTTATCCTTTGGTGTATTAAAGAGAGGTGGTGGTGACCATGATAACCTGTCTGAAAGAATGATATTGGTAGAGTCACATGAGTGCATGACCCTAGATCATTGAGGACACTTCCTTTATCAAATGGGTATGAGGATGGAGATTCTTAGCTGGGGTATACATGAAATGGGTCCAAGTAGGTATGCCAGACAAGGTTGGCATGTCCTAGAGGACTTGTTTGACGTGTCTTTTCCATTTACTAGGTAAGTCTTGATTGGTTATACGATATGTTGGGGAACCTATCTTACACAATGGAAAAATTCAAGGAGGGTTTACCAATCAATTGGAATGCCCTGGATGTCTTTGAATGGAAGTAGCATTATGTCTAGGATACTTCGCATGGTCGAAGCGGGCATGTCTGGCGTCTTGCGCATGATCAAATGACTTGTCTCTGGTGCCTTTTCCTAAGTGAGGCAGTCATGTCAAAGTTGTTTCTAATGACTAAGAATACATGTTATGGGAGCTTCTCATGTCTAAGTGGATATGTTTGAGGTGTTGTGTGTGACCAAAAGATGCTTTCTATGACCATAACGAGCATGTTTTCCTGACTTTCTAGGTGGTCTTGTGGAGCTGCATTGTAGACACGTCGCATGTCTTTCAGAGACTGAAAACACCACTCATCTCCATCCTTTCGATCTCCTTAACTTTATTTTACAAAGTCCTAGGATCATAGAACTAGGTATG
Source organism: Viscum album (assembly GCA_963277665.1). NCBI lineage: Eukaryota > Viridiplantae > Streptophyta > Magnoliopsida > Santalales > Viscaceae > Viscum > Viscum album. The sequence continues at coordinate 918,244,427 of OY728120.1, read as the reverse complement.
AGAAATACACTTGATTTTCACATGATTTTCAATGATGATTCACTGGACCAATATGGGTCACGTAGAGAGTACAGAAGCATGTCATGGACATTTCTTTCTTCTTGTCCTTAGGGTACCACGAGGTTTTCCAGGCATACCTAGGGACTTCCATGTGGAAAGGCGGACATGTATGGGGTCATGTACTTGGGACATCGCATGTCAATATGGACATGTCTACAAATGGTCATGTGATCATTCTGACACATCAACGACTACTTCGTGAGGTCACCCTATCTTGTCCAAAGTGTGTCTTATGACAATGAGGATGTACCAAGGGGGAGTCACCTATCAATTTGGCTTTTCCTTAGGTTTCCACATGTCATTGTGGACATATCTAGGGGTTTTCATGAGACCTTCTCTACTTCTCTGGTGCATGTATTGTGATGATGACATGTCCAAGGTTTTCTAAGGACATCGCGAGACCATTGAAGTGTCTTTGTGAGTATGTTTAGGGTCTTGCGCTCTTTCAAGTTCCATAAGTTAATATCCAAAGGGATTATGCACTAAGTTTCATGGTAGGCATATGCACCCGAGTGATCATGATAAAGTCATACACTGTAGGTTTTTCATGGAAAAGGTAGGTCCTGTCTGAAGGCTCATGTGCACACTAAGGGAATGTTCACATGATACCCACTATGTTCACATGGTAGACCTGGTCCCACATGTTTCTTGGTCAAATTGGCCCAGCTGATAGGTGGTTCATTCACATTTTTTGGATAGGGATGGTATCAAAATGAATACCTTTAACCTACTTAAAAATAGAATGAAATTCTTAGTAGATTATCGGGTCTAAGGTATGTCTCTTTAAACCCTAAGTACTCAGGTATGACCTCCTCTATGTATTAATCCATCATTTGGTATGGTTCCTAGATATTTATTGATAGGTGGGTCATTCATATTTTTTAGATAAGGATGGTGAAACGCATGGATTATTTTCTCCTATCGAACAGTCAAAGTTCTAGTGCTCTACTAATGTGTATAGTAGTACTCGGGTCGAATCCTCGGTGATGATACTTTTTTAATAGTCGGTTGTTTTTAGTTAATTGTATTATGATTGGGGGTTTATTTTTAGAGATTATGAAATAATTTATGGATGATGTTTGATTTAACAAATTGATAAATATTTGGGTGAGTTCATCATTAGGGAGTTAATCTTGTGATATCCTTCAGCTTTGCTTTATATTGCATTAAATTAATACCCACTTCACAAGATGATTTTGATCGGAATTCACAAGTGTTAAAGATTTAATCCAAGCTGTAACTTAACTTAGGTTTCTAATAATTACCATTACTTGTTTATGGTAGTGTATTTTTTGTTCCAATAATCCATGGAATCCGCATATTAAACAAAACATGTCATTAATCCATGACATATAAAGTTCAACATAAAAAATATTAACTCAAAGAATACTCATTGAGAAAATACTCTCAATCACTTAACATCCCTAAATTTTGACTCACCCCAATGAGAGATTTACTTAGCCATTTGGGTGTTTAATAATCTGGTTATAATTATTATTATGATAAATTAATAAGAGAAGAAAAAGAAAGGGATAAGAAAAGAGTAGTGTGCCGAACACACACACACGAACAATGATGATAATTAAAAATGGACTTTCGATTGAATGAGGAAGAAAAATAAGGGAAGGGGATTAAACTGTATTTAAACTATTTTAAGAACTTAAATATTAATCTAAATAATGTGGATGAGAATAATATAAATTGAATAATAAACTTTCATTAAAACAGAATTACAAAACACAAACTTACAAGATTATAAACAAAAAACAACACAAAAGTGAAAGGAGAAAAAGAGAGGAGGAAGGGTACCTCAAGTGAAAACTTGAGTATGGAAGGTCCTACCAATCCTTTTTAAAGTCTTTGGTCATGCTAATATGTGCTCCTCTCTTCTGAAATTCCAACCCCCTTGAAGGAGAGGAGGGGATGCATTTATAGCCAAAGGAAGTGGACTATTTTCATTCCCAATCTGTCCCTCCACTTGCATCGCTAGGTTGGATATTCAGACAGCCGAATCTCGAGATATCTTCTTATTCTAAGTTTTAGATAATAAAGTTTTCCGACCTCTCTCAAAATTTGGAGTCATTTGGACCTATGGAGCCAATGTTATGTCCAGTTGATTAAACAATTTTAATCTGTCTATTTCAATCCAATATTTTTGAAGTCCAAAATATGAAAGGGTTTTTGAATAGGAATATGCATTCAAAGCCGAATGATTTCTTCAAAAAAGTTGGCCAGATATATATCCTATTTCACACTGAAAAATACTAGATAGATTTTATGATTACATCATTAGATATGTCATGAATAGTGTCCAGATTTTAATTCTTTTCCAGAATGGTGGGCTAGATTTTAAAGCTTCATTTGGGCCCCTTTTTCTTGGAGTTGGGACCTGAAATTTTTATCCATGATTCTTTTGGATAATCACAGACACATGGTGGAGTTTCACAAAACATGGGCTTTGGGAGTGAGACCAGTAACTCAATCATCATGGCTGGTCCAGTTTCTTCACAAATTCTTTGGGTCATCTTGTGTGGTCCATATGAGCCATAAAATGGAATAATTGGCCCATGATTCCTTGTAATTATATGTGAGAAATTGAATAAGGAATCATAAAAAATAATAACCACACCATTTTAATAATTAGGGTGATAGATATAAATAAAATAGTAAACTGACTCAATTGGACTACTTCTAAAAATGCTCAAAACTTATACTTAGTATTAAAACATTAATATTTCACACAAATTATGAAAATTTCATATAAAATCAGTAAAGGGAGTATATAATAAGACATGAAAATATTAATAACATAAAATCCCCCACACTTAGTCTTGTGCATGTCCTCATGTGCAACAAATATAAAAACATAACAAAATCATTTTCACTCACTAACAGATATTAAAATTTTGTTTTCTCCAATCAGGGGAGGTTTAGACTATTTCACTCATCCATTTTGAATTCTACCACAAGTTGTTATAGAAAAAATGTTCCAAAACTAATTCATTTTTTTCATGCTCAAATTTAGAAATGGAAAATGTGGACACTCAAAACTCACACCTCTCAAGATGATAAAATTCATTTGTGGAGGTTCACTCTTTCACCAACCAAAAGTGAAAATCTTAGAGTTTGAAAGATCTCTCAGCTTCAAATACCTATCCAAAGTGCACAAGAATCAAGAGGTATTTTTAAGGGGTTTTTCTGTGGCTATGGGATGGTAGGAATATAATGTCCAAGAGAGAGAAGAATAGGGGTAAAACACCAACATAGAAAAAGCAATGCACTTTTTTTTTGAAATAAAACATGGAAGGAAATGAAAACACATATTTGCAAGGGAATGATTGTGTGAAGAAATACACAATAGAGGAAGAAATTATGAAGGTAATGAGAAGATGGAATATTTACAAAACACAAAACTTCTCCCAATAAGAATATAATGCAAGTGTTCTTTTTTTTTCTTTTCCTTTTTTTCTTTGTTTTCTTGAAAGTTGACCTTGAAACAAATCTCACACTCATATCCCAGCCCATGTTTGATCTCCTCATGACACTAATTGTAATAGTTATAACAAGATCAAAGGTTGAGGAAGAGTGATTTTTGACCTACCCAAGACACAACCCATTTTTTCAATTTTTTTAATTTTTTTTCATCATTTTTGATTTTTTTGAACACTTGTCAATAACATTTACAAAATTACATAAATGGAAGTACATTACATTCCCAAAAACACATTGAATGACAACATATCCCCCACACTGAAATGGATGCTTGCCCTCAAGTAGATGATAACTCATTTAAAATCAATAATAGGGTACCCAAACAATGAAATCCATTCCCCCCACACTTAAATTTCAAAAAATTATGCAATGAAAATCCATGTTGATATTGGGTGGGAAAAGTTATTGGGATTGTAATGTGGATATCAAAGAAAAGTTTTTCATAGGATCGAAGGGGCTTTCAAAAGGGGGATTAATGTAAGGGAAATGAGAGGCTATTTGGATATTGTGATTCTCATGTGGTTCAGAAAATGCCTCTATCATATTAATACACACTAAGGTAGGAAATTCAGCTCGAAGGTCCACAAACTCAAGACTCACAAATGGGGGTGAAAACACACATTTTGAAAAGATGTCCATAGGTTGCCTTGGCATGAAAGAAAATTTTGTTACTCACGGTTTGGGAAAATCATTATCCAAATAAAAAATTGAGCATTCAAAATTTGTTAATTTTGACACAAAATTATTTATCCAAAGTCATGATGAAAATAAAAAAAATTGAGATGAAAACATGTCTGTTAACTCCCCAAAATTGTTGGAAAAAATTTCAAAACTCTATGGTGAGTAAGCATGATGCTTGATTTGTTTGTATTTTTTTAAGTGATTGTTTTTTTAGTTTTTTAGGTTTTTGTTTTTGTTTTTTATAAAGATACACCCACACAAAAGAGAAAGAGAAAAATAAAGGGTTTTGATAAAGAAAGTGGTAAAAAATGAAAGAGATAGGAAGAAGAAGAAAGAGGTAGATAGAGGAAGAAATAGAGAGAGAGAGATTTAAAGGGAAAGAGGTGCCCCCTGGTTTGGATTTGGCAGGTCACCATATCCATCTAGTGGTGGATCGACTGCAGAAGTTGGGGATACAGTGGAAGTCGAGGTGTTTCCGGGATTGTGTGTCCTCTCATGGTGATTCTTTAACCGATGTCCATTAACCATGAATGTCCTTTTGGAAGAGGGGTCTTGGACTTGCACTGCACCAAATGGGTAACCATTAGTAATAATAAAAGGAATTTCCCAACGAGAATTATGCTTACCTGGGTGAAGCCGAAATCTATAATTGAAGAGAATTACCTTTTCACCTTCATGAAATACCTTTCTCAAGATGTGTTTATCATGGAGTTCCTTGTATTTTTCTTTGTAGGGATTAGAATTCTCATAAGAATCAAGTCGAAGCTCCTCCAGTTCATCCAATTGCAAAAATATTTCTTCACCAGATTTTTCAAGATAAAAATTACAAGTTTTCACTGCCCAAAATGAATTATGTTGGATTTCAACTGGAAAATTATAGGCTTTACCAAAAACTAGCCTAAAAGGATACATCCCAATGGGTGTTTTATAGGCAGTTCGATAAGCCCAAAGTGCTTCACCAAGTCTTTCATGATAGTCTTTTCTGGTGGGTTTTACAATTATCTCAAGCACTCTTTTCACTTCTCTATTATAAAGTTCATCCATGCCGTTTGTTTGGGGGTGATATACAGTTGAAGTTTTATGTACAACCCCATTCTTTTTCAAAATAGATTCCATGGTTTTATTATAAAAATGGGTTCCTAAGTCACTTATCAAGGCATGAGGCATGCCAAATATATGGAAGATGTGTGTCTTTAGGAACTCACTAACAGTATGTGAATCATCCTTTCTAGTGGGTTTGGCCTCGACCCACCTTGAAACATAATCAACTGCAAGAAGGATGTATGAGAATCCATTGGAAGGGGGAAATGGTCTCATGAAATCGATACCCCAAACATCGAAGATCTCACAAAAAATTAAAGGCTTTTGGGGCATTTCAGTTTTCTTGGAAATTGTACCAAACTTTTGGCAAGTGGGACATGATTGACAGAACTCATGTGAGTCCTTGAAGTGTGAAGGCCAGAAGAATCCAGAGTCTAGGACCTTTTTGGAGGTCCTTTGTGGTCCAAATTGGACACCTCTGGGAAGTGAGTGACAGAATTCTAAGATGGAAGAATGTTCATTTTCATCGACACATCTCCTTATTACCATGTCATCCCCAGTTTTCCAAAGTTTATTTTCTTCCCAAAAATATTATTTTGAATCACTTTTCAACTTCATTTTTTGTTCTTTTAAAAAATATTCAAGAAAAGCACCAGAAACCAATTAATTTACAATTGGGGCATACCATGGTATTTTTGGAGTGAGAGATGAAATGTGCTCAGTGGGGAATTCAGGATCGATGATTTCAGAATGAGAAGAATTATAAATTCTACTCAAGTGATCATCCACCGGGTTTTCTTTTCCTGTTCTATCTTTTATTTCAAGGTCAAACTCTTGAAGCATTAGGATCTATCTTATTATCCTCGATTTGGAATCACTTTTCATGAGTAAGAACTTTATAGTAGAATGGTCTGTGAAGATGATGATTTTGGAACATAAGAGATAGGGCCAAAATTTATCTAAGGAAAAAACCACTGTTAAAAGTTTCTTTTCAGTGACAGTGTAGGAAGATTGAGTTTCATCCAATGTTTTTGAGGCATAATAGATGACATGAGGAATCTTTTCTCTTCTTTGACCAAGAACAGCCCCAATATCTCTATTAGAAGCATCACACATCAACTCAAAGGGTAAGGACCAATCTGGGGGTCAGATTATTGGGGAAGATGTAAGAGAATTTTTGAGTTCAATGAAGGCTCTATTACAAAACTCATCTAAATGGAGAGTGACATCATTTTGGAGAAATCGAGTGAGTGGGAGGGAAATTTTACTGAAGTTATGGATGAATCTCTGATAGAAACCGAAATGACCAAGAAATGAATGGATGTCTCGAACAGATTTGGGTTGAGGAAGTGATTGGATCACTTCAATTTTGGCAGGATCGACTTCAATACCATATTTTGAAACTATGTTCCCTAGAACAATCCCATTTGCAACCATGAAGTGACATTTTTCAAAATTTAACACAAGGTTACACTTGACACACTTTTGGAGGACTAAAGAGAGTGAATTCAAACAAGATTCAAATGACTCACCGTAAATGGTGAAGTCATCCATGAAGACTTCCATGCAGTGTTCAATGAATTCAGAAAAGATACTCATCATACACCTCTGGAATGTTGCAGGAGAATTTCAAATTCCAAAAGGCATTCTTCTATATTCATATGTTCCAAAGGGGCATGTGAAAGTAGTCTTTTCTTGGTCTTGAGGTGTGATTGGGATTTGGAAGTAGCCGTTGTATCCATCAAGAAAGCAATAGTGTGACTTTCCAGCTAATCGTTCCAGCATTTGATCAATGAATGGAAGAGGGTAGTGATCTTTTCTTGTTTCAACATTCAATTTCCTATAATCGATGCACACATGCCATTTGTTTTTCACTCAAGTTATAACTACCTCTCCATGTTCATTTGTGACAACATTTATCCCACCCTTCTTAGGTACAACTTGAATTGGACTAACCCATTCACTATCAGAAATTGGTTAGATAATACTAGCTTGAAGAAGCTTAGTGATCTCTTCCCTTACTACCTCAAGTATGAGTGGATTGAGTCTTCTTTGTGGTTGTCTAATTGGTTTGGACAACTCCTCAGTATGGATGTGATGCATAAAAAGGGAAGGTTTGATTCCTGGTATGTCATCTAGGGTCCAACATAGGGCCTTTTTGTTTTCCTCTAACACCTGAACAAGTTTGGACTCCTCAGTTTCGGTAAGTGAACAAGAGATAATGATAGGATAAGAGTGATCATGGAAAATGAATGCATATTTCAGGTGTTCAGGAAGAGTTTTTAGATCAGTCTCATATTTTATTTGTGGGTTAGAAAACTTAGGAATGGAGGAAGGGACTTCAATTGCTTCAGATTCATTCTCCTTAATAATTTCCAAGGTGGAGTAGTAGTGATCAGTGTTGATGTGGGATTCAAGAGAGTTTTCAAGTTCCTCTAGATTGATGGAGTCTATGAATGAGAGGTCCACATCAAATTCACCATTTATGACTTGGTAAATCATTGTGTTGATTTCACAAGATCCTTTGTCATTAGAACATGAAGAACATGGTGGATTGGGGTTCGATTGACTCTTAGAAGTGTCCTCATAAGCATGGATTGAGAATGCAGAGTGATCCTTAGATGGGTATCACATGGCTTGGAAAATGTTGAACTTGACCAGTTGGTCACCGAATTCTAGGGATAAGATGCCAGAATGGACATCAATCTTGGTTCTCGCAGTCATGAGGAATGGTATTCCTAGAATTAGGGGAGATCAAGAAGATTTCGTCTCACCTTCCATGTCATGGACATAGAAATCAGCAGGGAAGATAAGATCATTGACTCGGACAAGGACATCCTCAATTATTCCCTCAGGACTGTCTATGCTTCGATTGGCCAATTGAATAACTACACCCATTAGATGTAAGGGACCTAGACCAAGGTTGGAGAATATGGATTTGGGCATGACATTAATTGGGGCTTCTAGGTCTATGAGTGCATCATCAAAGTTGGAACTTCCAATTTGGCATGGAACCCTAAAGGTCCCTGGATCTTTGCACTTTATAGGAATAGACTGTTGGGTGGAAACATTTTCAAAGGTCCTAAGTTTCCTCTTTTGAGTGCACAATTATTTAAGAAACTTGGCATACTTAAGAATTTTTTTTATGGAATCTAATAGGGGAATGTTGACTTCAACACATCTAAACATTTTGAGCATTTCAGGATCGGGTTCAAAGGACTTATTTGGCTTAGAAACGGCTTGAGGAAAAGGAATTGGGTTCCTATGTGGAATATAAGGAGGTGAGGGAATGGATTCAGGTTCCTTTTCAAGTTTCTTTTTCTTTTCATTTTCTAGGTCAACATTCAAAGGAGGGTTGGAGTACTTATCTTGAGGCATAGCAATTTTCTTTCCCAATATAAGTGCAATTGCACTTACATTACCCATGGGGTTGGGTAATGGTTGAGCTGGGAGTTTGGAAGAATTGGATGGTTGCTACTGACTAAGGTGGGATGCAAGTTGACCAATTTGGGTTTCAATGTTCTTGAGGCTTGAATGGGTGAAAGAGGAAAGATCTTCCACTGCACTTTCCCATGGTTTCTTAGAAGAAGAGGATTGTCCTGAATTGGGATTACCTTGATTTTGGTTCTTGGGAAAGCGATTGTATTGGTTTTGGAATTGGGAAGGCTCACTAGGATAATGGAATCCAGGAGGAGGATTGTTCCTCTGAGGTTCAGGAAGAAAAGGATAAGGTTTTTGGAAGTTACCAACACCTTGACCATATTGGAATTGGTTTGTGTTTTGAGGAGGGAATTGAGGAGGATGAGATATGGGATTACCATACCTATGGCCTTGGTTATAGGAAGAAGAAAAGGGCTCAGAGTGAGGTTGGTTGAAGTTTCTAAAAAACTGACCTAATAGTTGAGGATTGGTGTTCCGCTGAGCATATGTTTCATTGAGATCCATTGGTCCAGATGAATTGGATTGATCCTCTTGAAGTTGTGGACATGTGTTAGTTGGATGAGATGGAGAGTTGCATATTCCACAGTTTTTGACAGGTCCAGGAAACATTGATTGTGGAGAAGATGAGGTTGGGGATTTGGTAGCCAAAACTAGTTCTCGCACAAGACCTGTAAGTTCACTCATCCACTCGGTCATCTTGTTCGGCTCAATTGATCGATTATCTTGGGCTTGTTTGACTTGAGCATGTGCTCGAGTATGGAATTGTTGTGTGTTTTCATCCATGTTACTTATGAGATCTCTTGTAGCTGCGGGAGTTTTCTCAACAAGAGCACCACCACTTGCGGCATCAATGAGAGTTCTCTCTATATCCAATAACCCCTCATAGAATTATTGGATCAAGATTTGATCAGGGATTTTGTGGTGTGTGCAAGTTGCAATAAGATTTTTTAACCTCTCCCAGTATTCATGGAGTGATTCACTTGGGAACTGACGGATACCAATTATTTCCTTTCAGATAGAAACAGTACGAGAAGCAGGAAATAATTTCTCTAAGAAGAGTCGCTTCATGTCATTCCATGTGGTTATGGAACCTGGAGGAAGGTAGTAGATCTATGACTTAACAATGTCAGCTAGGGAGAAAGGTAATGCTCATAGTTTTATTTTTTCCTCAGAAACCCCTTGAGGATTCATGGTAGAGCACACTACTTGGAACTCTTTAAGGTGGAGATGTGGATCCTCACTGGCTAGCCCGTGGAAATGAGGGTGAAGATGAATCAAACCCGATTTGAGTTCAAAGCCAGCCTCTATGTTTGGATATTGAATACCAAGAGGTTGTTAATTCATATCAGGGGTAGCAAGTTCTTTAAGTGTTTGTTCCCTAGGATTGGTCATATCTAATTCAATTGGTTGGACAAGGATTGGTTCCAAAATTATTTGATTATCTCTTATGTTCCTCCTAAGTTGGTGAATTTTTCACTCAATTTCAGGGTCAAACAAATCTGAGGTATTGTTTGGAAGGCTACGGGGCATTCAGAGAGATTTTGGAAGAAAGATGAAAATGGGTTTTTCTTTGTGTGTTTTTTCAATTTTTTTTAAAATTTTGTTTTTTTTTTGTTTTTTTACAATAACCAGAAACTAATGACTACTTAAAGAACCATCCCTAGAAACAGATCCATTTGAAATGCACGGCCAATTGTCACCTATCAACCGGTCAAAGTTCTGGTGCTCTGCTAATGTGTATTGCAGTACTCGGGTCGAATCCTCGGCGATGATACTTTTTTAATAGTCGGTTGTTTTTAGTTAATTGTATTCTGATTGGGGGTTTGTTTTCAGAGCTTATGAAATAATTTATGGATGATGTTTGATTTAGAAAATTTATAAATATTGGGGTGAGTTCATCATTAGGTAGTTAAGCTTGGGATATCCTTGATCTTTGCTTTATATTGCATTAAATTAATACCCACTTCACAAGATGATTTTGATCGGAATTCCCAAGTGTTAAAGCTTTAATCCAAGCCGTAACTTAACTTAGGTTTATAATAATTATCATTACTTGTTTATGGTAGTGTATTTTTGGTTCCAATAATCCATGGAATCCACATATTAAACAAAACATGTCATTAATCCATGACATATAAAGTTCAACATACACAATATTAACTCAAAGAATACTCATCGAGCAAATACTCTCAATCACTTAACATCCCTAAATTTTGAATCACCCCAATGAGAGATTTACTCATCTATTTGGGTGTTTAATAATCTGGTTATAATGATTATGATGATAAATTAAGAAGAGAAGAAAAAGAAAGGGATAAGAAAAGAGTGGTGTACCGAACACACACAAATGAACAATGATGATAATTAAAAACAGACTTTTGATTGAATGAGGAAGCAAAAGAAGGGAAGGGGATTAAACTGTATTTAAACTATTTTAAGAACATTAATTTTAATCTACATAAGGTGGATGAGAATAAGATAAATTGAAGAAGAAATTTTCATTAAAACATAATTACAAAACACAAACTTATAAGATTATAAACAAAGAACAACACAAAAGTGAAAGGAAAAAAAGAGAGTAGGAAGGGTATCTCAAGTGAAAACTTGAGTATGGAAGGTCCTCCCAAGCCTTTGGAAAGGCTTTGGTCATGCCAATATGCGCTTATATCTTCTGAAATTCCAACCCCTTTGAAGGATAGGAGGGGGATGCATTTATAGCCCAAGGAAGTGGACTGTTTTCATTCCCAATTTTTCCCTCCACTTGCATCGCCAAGTTGGCTATTCAGATAGCCGAATATTGAGATATCTCATTCTTATAAGTTGTAGATAATAAATTTGGTCGACCACTCTCAACATTTGGTGTCATTTGGACCTATGGAGCCAAAGTTATGGTTGGTTGATTAAACAATTTTAATCTGTCCATTTCAATTCAATCTTTTAGAAGTCCAAAATGTGAAAGGGTTTTTGAATAGTAATATCCCTTCAAAGCTGAATTATTTATTCAACAAAGTCGTCCATCTATATCTCCTCTTTCACACCAAAAAATACCAGATCGATTAGATGATTACATCATGAGATATGTCATGAATAGTGTATGGGTTTTAATTCTCGGCCAGAATGGTGGGCTAGATTTTAAAGATTCATTTGGGCCTTTTGTTCTTGGATTTGGGCCCTGAAATTTTTATCCATGATTATTTTGGATAATCAAGAACAGATGGTGGAGTTTCACAAAATATGGGCTTCGGGAGTGATACCAGTAACTCAATCATCATGGTTTTTCCAGTTTCTTCACAAATTCTTTGGGTCATATTGTGTGGTCTATATGAGCATTCAAATGGAAGAATTGGCCCATGATTCCTTCTAATGATATGTGAGAAATTGAATAAGGAATCCTGAAAAACAAGAACCACGCAATTTAAATTATTAAGATGAGTGTTCTAAATAAAATAGTAAACTGACTCAATTGGACTACTTCTAAAAATGCTCAAAAATTATACGTAGTATTAAAACATTAATATTTCACACAAATTATGCACATTTCATATGAAATCAGTAAAGGGAGCATATAATAAGACATTAAAATATTAATAACATCAACTCCCCCACACTTATTCTTGTGCATGTCCTCATGTGAAACAAATATAAAAACATAACAAAATCATTTTCACTCACCAACAGATATTAAAATTTTGTTTTCTCCAATCAGGGGAGGTTTAGACTATTTCACTCATCCATTTTGAATTCCACCACAAGTTGTTACAGAAACAATTTTCCAAAACTAATTCATTTTTTTCATGCTCAAATTTAGAAATGGAAAATGTGGACACTCAAAACTCACACCTCTCAAGATGATAAAGTTCATTTGTGGAGGTTCACTCTTTCACCAACCAAAAGTGAACATCTTAGAGTTTGAAAGAGCTCTTAGCTTCCAATCCCTATCAAAAGTGTACAATAATCAAGAGGTCTTTTTAAGGGTTTTTTTTGTGGTTATGGGATGTTAGTAATATAATGTCCAAGAGAGAGAATAATAGGGATAAAACACTAACATAGAAAAATCAATGCACATTTTTTTTGAAATAAAACATGGAAGGAAATGAAAACCCATATTTACAAGGGAATGATTATGTGAAGAAAGACACAATAGAGGAAGAAAATATGAAGGTAATGAGAAGATGTAATATTTACAAAACATAAAACTTCTCCCAATAAGAATATAATTCAAGTGTTCTTTTTTTCTTTTCCTTTTTTTCATTGTTTTTTTGAAAGTTGACCTGGAAACAGATCTCACACTCATATCCCAACCCATGTTTGATCTCCTCATGACACTAATTGTAATAGTTATAACAAAATAAAAGTTTGAGGAAGAGTGATTTTTTACCTGCCCAAGACACAACCCATTTTTTCATTTTTTTTTTTGGTTTTTTTTTCATTATTTTTGATTTTTTTTTGAACACTTGTCAATAACATTTAAAAAATTACATAAATGGAAGTACATTACATTCCCCAAAACACACTAAATGACAAACTCTCCCCCACACTGAAATGTATGCTTGCCCTCAAGCAGATGATAACTCATTGAAAATCAATAATAGGGTACCCAAACAATGAAATCCATTCCCCCCACACTTAAATTTCAAAAAATTATGCAATGAAAATCCATGTTGATATTGGGTGGGAAAAGGTATTGGGATTGTAATGTGGCTATCAAATAAAAGGTATTCATAGGCTCGAAAGGGGATTTCAAAAGGAGGATTAATGTAAGGGAAATGGGAGGCTATTCGGCTATTGTGATTCTCATGTGGTTCAGAAAATGCCTCTATCATATTAATGCACACTAAGGTAGGAAATTCAGCTCGAAGGCCCACAAACTCAAGACTCACAAATGGGGGTGAAAACACACATTTTGAAAAGATGGCCATAGGTGGCCTTGGCATGAAAACAAATGTTGTTCCTCACGGTTTGGGAAAATCATTATCCAAATCAAAAATTGAGCATTCAAAATTTGTTAATTTTGACACAAAATTCTTTATCCAAATTCATGATGAAAATAAAAAAAATGAGATGAAAACATGTCTCTTAACTCCCCAAAATGGTTGGAAAAAATTTCAAACTCGATGGTGAGTAAGCATGATGCTTGATTTTTTTGAATTTTTTTTAAGTGATTGTTTTTTTTTGTTTTTTTTTTTGTTTTTTAGGTTTTTGTTTTTGTTTTTTATAAAGATACACCCATAAAAAGGATAAAGAGAAAAATAAAGGGTTTTGATAAATAAAGTGGTAAAAAATGAAATAGAGAGGAAGAAGAAGAAAGAGGTAGAGAGAGGAAGAGATAGAGAGAGAATTAAAGGGAAAGAGGTGCCCCATGGTTTGGATATGGCGGGTTGCCATCTCCATCTAGTGGTGGGTCGACTACATAATTTGGGGATCCAGTGGAAGTCAAGGTGGTTCCAGGATTGTGCATCCTCTCATGGTGATTCTTTAACCGATGTCCGTTAACCATGAATTTCCTTTTGGAAGAGGGGTCTTGGACTTTCACTGCACCAAATGGGTAAACATTAGTAATAATAAAAGGACCTTCCCAAAGAGAATTATGCTTACTTGGGTGAATCCTAAATCTATAATTGAAGAGCATTACATTTTCACCTTCATGAAATACCTCTCTCATGATGTGTTTATCATGGAGTGCCTTGGATTTTTCTTTGTAGAGATTAGAATTCTCATAAGAATCCTGTCGAAGCTCCTCCAGTTCAGCCAATTGCAACAATCTTTCTTCACCAGATTTTTCAAGATAAAAATTACAAGATTTAACTTCTCAAAATGACTTATGTTGAATTTCAACTGGAAAATGACATGCTTTACCAAAAACTATCCTAAAAGGAGACATCCCAATGGGTGTTTTATAGGCAGTTCGATAAGCCCAAAGTGCTTCACCAAGTCTTTCAGGCCAGTCTTTTCTGGTGGGTTTTACAATTCTCTCAAGCACTCTTTTCACTTCTCTATTAGAAAGTTCAGTCATGCCATTTGTTTTTGGGTGATATGCAATTGAAGTTTTATGTACAACCCCATTCTTTTTTAAAATAGATTCCATGGTTTTATTACAAAAATGGGTTCCTAAGTCACTTATCAAGGCATGAGGCATGCCAAATCTATGGAATATGTGTGTCTTTAGGAACTCACTAATAGTATATTAATCATCTTTTCTAGTGGGTTTGGCCTCGACCCACCTAGAAACATAATCAACTTCAAGAAGGATGTATGAGAATCCATTGAAAGGGGGAAATGGTCCCACGAAATCGATACCCCAAACATCGAAGATCTCACAGAAAATTAAAGGCTTTTGGGGCATTTCATTTCTCTTGGAAATTGTGCCAAACTTTTGGCAAGTGGGATATGATTGAAAAAACTCATGTGAGTCCTTGAAGAGTGAAGGCCAGAAGAATCCAGAGTCTAGGACCTTTCAGGAGGTCCTTTGTTGTCCAAAGTGGCCACCTCCGGGAAGTGAGTGACAGAATTCTAAGATGGAAGAATGTTCATTTTCATCGACACATCTCCTTATTACCATGTCAGCCCCAGTTTTCCAAATTTTATTTTCTTTCTAAAAATAGTATTTTGAATCACTTTTTAACTTCATTTTTTGTGATTTTGAAAAATATTCAGGAAAAACACTAGAAACCAATTAATTTACAATTGGGGCATACCATGGTATTTTTGGAGTGAGAGATGAAATGTGATCAGTGGGGAATTCAGGATCGATGATTTCAGAATGAGAAGAATTAGAAATTCTACTCAAGTGATCAGCCATGGGGTTTTATTTTCCTGTTCTTTCTTTTATTTCAAGGTCAAACTCTTGGAGCATTAGGATCCATCTTATTAGCCTCGGTTTGGAATCACTTTTCTTGAGTAAGAACTTTATAGCAGAATGGTCTGTGAAGATGATGATTTTGGCACCTAAGAGATAGGGCCTAAATTTATCTAAGGCAAAAACCACTACTAAAAGTTCCTTTTCAGTGACGGTGTAGTGAGATTGAGTTTTATCCAGTGTTTTTTAGGCATAATTGATGACATGAGGAATATTTTCTTTTCTTTGACCAAGAACAGCCCCAACATCTCTATCAGAAGCATCACAGATCAACTCAAAGGGTAAGGAAAAATCTAGGGGTTGGATTATTGGGGCAGATGTAAGATCAGTTTTGAGTTCAATTAAGGTTCTCCTGCAAACCTCATCGAAATGGAAAGTGAAATCATTTTGGAGCAACTGAGTGAGTGGGAGGGAAATTTTACTGAATTTATGGATGAATCTCCGATAGAAACTGGCATGACCGAGAAATGAACCGATGTCTCGAATAGATTTGGGTTGAGGAAGTGATTGGATCACTTCAATTTTGGCAGGATCGACTTCAATACCATCTTCTGAAACTATGTTCCCTAGAATAATCCCATTTGAAACCATGAAGTGAAATTTTTTAAAATTTAACACAAGGTTACACTTGACATACTTTTGGAGGACTAAAGAGAGTGAATTCAAACAAGATTCAAATGACTCGCCATAAACGGTGAATTCATCCATGAAGACTTCCATGCAGTTTTGAATGAATTCTGAAAAGATACTCATCATACACCTATGGAATGTTGCGGGATCATTGAAAGGTCCAAAATGAATTCTTCTATATGCATATGTTCCAAAGGGGAATGTGAAAGTAGTCTTTTCTTGGTCCTGAGGTGCGATTGTGATTTAGAAGTAGCCGGTGTATCCATCAAGAAAGCAATAGTGTGACTTTCCAGCTAATAATTCCATCATTTGATCAAGTAATGGAAGAGGGTAGTGATATTTTCTTATTTCAACATTCAATTTCCTATAGTCAATGTACACACGCCATTTGTTTTTCACTCGAGTTGTGACTACCTCGCCATGTTCATTTGTGACAACATTTATCCCACCCTTCTTAGGTACAACTTGAATTGGACTAACCCATTCACTATCACAAATTGGGTAGATAATACTAGATTGAAGAAGCTTGGTGATATATTCCCTAACTACCTCAAGTATGAGTGGATTGAGTCTTCTTTGTGGTTGTCTAATTGGTTTGGATGACTTCTCAAGATGGATGTGATGCATGTAAAGGGAAGGTTTGATTCCTGGTATGTCATCTTGGGTCCAACCTAGGGCCTTTTTTTATCCTCTAACACCTGAACAAGTTTGGACTCCTCAGTTTTGGTAAGTGAATAAGAGATAATGACAGGATAAGAGTTATCATGGAAAAGGAATGCATATTTCAGGTGTTCAATAAGAGGTTTCAGATCAGTCTCATCTTTTATTTGTGGGTTATAAAACTCAGGAATAGAGGAAGGGACTTCAATTTCTTCAGATTCATTCTCGTTAATAATTTCCAAGGTGGATCAGTAGATATTAGAGTTGATGTGGGATTCAAGAGAGTTTTCAAGTTCCACTAGATTGATGGAGTCTATGAATGAGAGGTCCACATCAACTTCACCATTTATGACTTGGTAAATCATTGTGCAGATTTCACAAGATCCTTTGTCATTAGAACATGAAGAAAACGGTGGATTGGGGTTCGATTGACTCTTAGAAGTGTCCTCATAAGCATGGATTGAGAATGCAGAGTGATCCTTAGATGGGTATCACATGGCATGGAAAATGTTGAACTTGACCAGTTGGTCACCGAATTCTAGGGATAAGATGCCAGAATGGACATCATTCTTGGTTCTTGCAGTCATGAGGAATGGTATTCCTAGAATTAGGGGAGATCAAGAAGATTTCTTCTCACCTTCCATGTCATGGACATAGAAATCAGCATGGAAGATAAGATCATTGACTCGGACAAGGACATCCTCAATTATTCCCTCAGGACTGGCTGTGCTTCGATTGGCCAATTGAATGACAACACCCGTTGGATGTAAGGGACCTAGACCAAGTTTGGAGAATATGGATTTGGGCATGAAATTAATTTAGGCTCCTAGGTCTATGAGTGCATCATCAAATTTGGAACTTCCAATTTGGCATGGAACCGTAAAGGTCCCTGGATCTTTGCACTTTATGGGAATAGACTGCTGGGTGGAAACATTTTCAAAGGTCCTAAGTTTCCTCTTGTGGGTGCACAATTCTTTAAGAAACTTGGAATACTTAGGAATTTGTTTTATGGAATCTAATAGGGGAATGTTTAATTCAACACATATAAACATGTCCAGCATTTTAGGATCAGGTTCAAAGGACTTCTTTGGCTTAGAAACAGCTTGAGGAAAAGGAATTGGGTTCCTATGTGGAATAGAAGGAGGTGAGGGAATGGATTCAGGTTCCTTTTCAAGTTTCTTTTTCTTTTCATTTTCTAGGTCAACATTCAAAGGAGGGTTGGAGGTCTTATCTTGGGGCATAGAAATTTTCTTTCCCGATCTAAGTGCAATTTCACTTACATTACCCTTGGGTTTGGGTAATGGTTGAGCTGGGATTTGGGAAGAATTGGATGGTTTCTGCTGACTAAGGTGGGATGCAAGTTGACCAATTTGGGTTTCAATGTTCTTGAGGCTTGAATGGGTGAAAGAGACAAGATCTTACACTGAACTTTCCCATGGTTTCTTAGAAGAAGAGGCTTTTCCTGAATTGGGATTACCTTGATTTTGGTTCTTGGGAAAGAAATTGTATTGGTTTTGGAATTGGTAAGGCTCACTAGGATAATGGAATCCAGGAGAAGGATTGTTCCTTTGAGGTTGAGGAAGAAAAGGATAAGGTGTTTTAAGTTACCAACACCTTGACCATATTGGAATTGGTTTGGGTTTTGAGGTGGGGATTGAGGAGGATGAGATATGGGATTACCATACCTATGGCCTTAGTTATAGGAAGAAGAGAAGGGCTCAGAGTGAGGTTGGTTGAAGTTTCTAACAAACTGACCTGATAGTTGAGGATTGGTGTTTCGCTGAGCATATGCTGAATTGAGCTCCATTGGTCTAGATGAATCAGATCGATCCTCTTGAAGTTGTGGACATGTGTCAGTTGGATGAGATGGAGAGTTACAGATTCCATAGTTTTTGACAGGTCCAGGAAACATTGATTGTGGAGAAGATGAGGTTGGGGATTTGGTAGCCACAGTTATTTGTCTCACAAGACCTGTAAGTTCACTCATCCACTCACTCATCTTGTTCGGCTCAATTGATGGATTATCTTGGGCTTGTTTGACTTGAGCATGTGATCAATTATGGAATTTTTGTGTGTTTGCAGCCATGTTACTTATGAGATCTCTTGCAGCTCTGGGAGTTTTATCAACAAGAGCACTGCCACTTGTGGCATCAATGAGAGTTCTCTCCATATCCAATAACCCCTCATAGAAGTATTGGATCAAGATTTGATCAGGGATTTGGTGGTGTGGGTAGGTTGCAACAAGCTTTTTGAACCTCTCCTAGTATTCACGGAGTGATTCACTTGGGAACTGACGGATACCACTTATTTCTTTTCAGATAGAAGCAGTACGAGAAGCTAGAAATAATTTCTCTAAGAAGAGTCGCTTCATGTCATTCCATGTGGTTATGGAACCCAGAGGAAGTTAGTAGAGCCATGACTTAGCAGTGTCAGCTAGGGAGAAAGGGAATGCTCGGAGTTTTATTTTTTCCTCAGAAACCCCTTGAGGCTTCATGGTAGAGCACACTACTTGGAACTCTTTAAGGTGGAGATGTGGATCCTCACCGGCTAGCCCATGTAAATGATGGAGAAGATGAATCAAACCCGATTTGAGTTCAAATTCATCCTCTATGTTTGGATATTGAATACCAGGAGGTTGGTAATTCATATCAGGGGCAGCAAGTTCTTTAAGTGTTTGTTCCCTAGGATTGGCGATATCTAATTCAATTGGTTGGACAAGTACTGGTTCTTGAATTATTTGATTATATCTTATGTTCCTCTTAAGTTGGCGAAGTGTTCACTCAATTTCAAGATCAAACAAATCTGAGGGATTTTTTGGAAGGCTATGGGGAATTCAGAGAGATTTTGGAAGAAAGAGGAAGACGGGTTTTCCTTTGTGTTTTTTTTTCAATTTTTTTTAAATTTTTTTTTTTTTACAATAACCAGAAACTAATGACTACTTAAAGCACCATCCTTGTCCATGGTTCCATTTTGAACGCATGGCCAATTTTCACCTATTGACCGGTAAAATTTCTGGTGCTATGCTAATGTGTATAGTAGTACTCGGGTCGAATCCTCAGTGATGATACTTTTTTAATAGTCAGTTGTTTTAGTTAATTGTATTCTGATTGGGGGTTTGTTTGTAGAGATTAAAAAATAATTTATGTATGATGTTTGATTTAACAAACTGATAAATATTGGGTTGAATTCATTATTAGGTAGTTAAGCTTATGATATCCTTGAGATTTGTTTTATGTTGCATTAAATTAATACCCACTTCACAAGATGATTTTGATCGGAATTCCCAAGTGTTAAAGCTTTAATCCAAGCCGTAACTTAACTTAGGTTTCTAATCATTACTATTACTTGTTTATGTTAGTTTATTTTTTGTTCCAATAATCCATGGAATCCACATATTAAACAAAACATGTCATTAATCCATGACATATAAAGTTCAACATACACAATATTAACTCAAAGAATACTCATCGAGCAAATACTCTCAATCACTTAACATCCCTAAATATTGACTCACCCCAATGAGATATTTACTCAGACATTTGGGTGTTTAATAATCTGGTTATAATGATTATGATGATAAATTAATAAGAGAAGAAAAAGAAAGGGATAAGAAAAGAGTGGTGTGCCGAACACACACACACGAACAATGATGATAATTAAAAACGGACTTTCGATTGAATGAGGAAGCAAAAGAAGGGAAGGGGATTAAACTATATTTAAACTATTTTAAGAACATTAATATTAATCTATAGAAGGTGGATGATAATAAGATAAATTTAAGAAGAAAATTGCATTAAAACAGAATTACAAAACACAAACTTACATGATTATAAACAAAGAACAACACAAAAGTGAAAGGAAACAAAGAGAGGAGGAAGGGTATCTCAAGTGAAAAATTGAGTATGGAAGGTCCTCAAAAGCCTTTTTACAGTATTTGGTCGTGCCAATATGTTCTCCTCTCTTCTGAAATTCCAACCCCCTTGAAGGAGATGAGGGGGATGCATTTATAGACCAAGGAAGTGGACGTTTTTCATTCCCAATTTGTTCCTCCACTTGCATCGCCAATTTGGATAATCAGAAATCCGAATCTAGAGATATATCCTTCTTCTAAGTTGTATATAATAAAGTTTTCCGACCTCTCTAGAAATTTGGAGTCATTTGGAGCTATGGAGACAAAGTTATGTCCGGTTGATTAAACAATTTTAATCTGTCCCTTTCAATCCAATATTTTTAAAGTCCAAAATGTGAAAGGGTTTTTGAATAGTAAGATGCCTTCAAAGCAAAAATATTTATTCAACAAATTAGTCCGTCTATATCTCTGATTTTACACTGCAAAATCCCAGATCTATTTGATGATTACATCATGAGATATGTCATGAATAGTGTCTGGATTTTAATTCTCAGCCAGAATGGTGGGATAGATTTTAAAGCTTCATTTTGGCCCCTTTTTCTTTTATTTGGGCCCTAAAATTTTTATCCAAGATTTTTTTGGATAATAAGGAACACATGGTGGAGTTTCACAAAATATGGGATTCGGGAGTGAGACCAGTAACTCAATCATCATGGCTGGTCCATTTTCTTCACAAATTATTTGGGTCATCTTGTGTGGTCCATATGAGCCTTCAAATGGAAGAATTGGACCATGATTCCTTCTAATGATATGTGATAAATTGAATAAGGAATCCTAAAACACAAGAACCACAAAATTTTAATCAATAGGGTGAGAGGTATAAATAAAATAGTAAACTGACTCAATTGGACTACTTCTAAAAATGCTCAAAACTTATACTTAGTATTAAAACATTAATATTTCGCACAAATTATGAAAATTTCATATAAAATAAGTAAAGGGAGTATATAATAAGACATTAAAATATTAATAACATCAGATGGTATCAAAATTAATACCTTTAACCTACTTAAAAATAGAATGAAACTCTTAGTAGATTGTCGGGTCTAAGGTATGTCTTTTTAAACCCTCGGTCTTCATGTATGACCTCCTCTGTGTATTAATCCATAATTTGGTATGGTTATTAGATATTTGGTGATAGGTGGGTCATTCATATTTTTTATATATGGATGGTATCAAAAATTAATACCTTTAACCTACTTAAAAATAGAATGAAATTCTTAATAGATTATTGGGTCTAAGGTATATCTCTTTAAACCCTAGGTCTTCACGTATGACCTCCTCTATGTATTAATCCATCATTTGGTATGGTTCTTAGATATTTGGTGGAAATGTGGGGAGTGCACCTGGTCCCACATGTGCCTTGGTCGAATTGGCCCTGCTGATAGGTGGGTCATTCATATTTTTTGGATAGGTCTTCATGTATGACCTCCTCTGTGTATTAATCCATCATTTGGTATGGTTCTTAGAAATTTTGTGATAGGTGGGTCATTAATATTTTTTGGATAGGGATGGTATCAAAATGAATACCATTAACCTACTTAAAAATAGAATGAAATTCTTAGTAGATTATCAGGTCTAAGGTATGTCTCTTTAAACCCTAGGTCTTCATGTATGACCTCCTCTGTGTATTAATCCATCATTTGGTATGGTTCTTAGATATTTGGTGGCAAAGTGGAGAGTGCACCTGGTCCCACATGTGCTTTGGTCTAATTTTCCCAGCTGATAGGTGGGTCATTCATATTTTTTGGATAGGGATGGTATCAAAATTAATACCTTTAACCTACATAAAAATAGAATGAAATTATTATTAGATTATCAGGTCTAAGGTATGTCTCTTTAAACCCTAGGTATTCATGTATGAACTCCTCTGTGTATTAATCCATCATTTGGTATGGTTCTTAGATATTTGGTGGAAAATTGGGGAGTGAAAAAATATCAATGCCAACAAATTATCCCCCCCCCCTTATAATTAGATTCATCAGAATGAAATTATTTGATTCTGAGGTAAACATAGATCAATTTTCCACATATCTGAATATCGGATGATCATGGCCCTGAAATCCCTGAGAAGCTCTGTCCTGGGTATGTCTGAGGAGCTCTCAAGTTCTTATGAAGATTATACATCTAGCCACAATGTCTCAGTTAAATCCAATATGGGAAGTAGCTTCGACATGGTGCATAGATACCCAGAAATTAGAATGTATGTGAATTCCAAAATGAATCAGGGATAGGGTGGAATAGAACTTGAGGTTGGATCCAAAGTAAAATAATTGGATGTCTCTATGTATCCCTTGAGGATAGGAATCAAGCCACACATAGTTTTGAAATACACTATTATGTAGATCAAGATCATTCATAAGAATCATAGGTTCATTGATATGGAAGTCTATGAAAAATGTCCTTATGTAGATCTAGCTCATACATAGGAAGAGAAATGTCACTATTTTGTGATAAACTCCCTGGTAGAGAATCATTTATTAGTGTAGATGTTTATCAGATCATCCACTATGCCTATCCTTTGTGCATAATACCAAACAAACCCAATTTTTTGGATTTTAGTTCCTGAATTCCAATAGATTGCTTTTTGAGGAAAGTCCATGAATTCCCACTAACATGAAATCCTTAATTGATGCTCATTCTCCAATAGTCTTAAGATCGTTTGGTTTACAAGGCCAATTTGTACATTGTATCCTTTCCAAATGTGGAATGCTCCAACTTTTTTCCTCAGTCAAGGGACTTAAAGAGAATATCTTGATTTTTTCTAAGGCCATATAGGGGGGCCACAAGCTTTGTATCTTTTCCATTTGTCTTTACCCTAACTTTTGCCTAAACTTCATATGGGGGAAGGCTTAGTGGGCATGGACTTTGATTTTCCTAATGATACCCTTCATGGGTATTAAACCTGATAAGTTTCATGCATCTTCCATTTTATAGATGCTCAATATTTCCTGGATCACACAAAGTATATGTCCAGTGAGAAGGAACTCAACTTTTTTCCAAGATTCCTTTATCGGGTTTTCACATTGGTGAGCATTATTTATCCTGTTGCTTTAAGGTCCTACAAGATATACCATCATTGTATTGTAGTTTAGGGTCTTCTATCTCAGACCTTTAGGATTCCATGTTGTTTAAAGTCTTACTTATTAGACTTTTAGTGTGCCATGTAGTTTAAAGTCTTACCATTGGGACTTTGGTGTAACACATAGTTTAAAGTCTTACCACCATTAATTTGGTGTGCCACATAGTTTAAAGTCTTACTACTAGGAATTTTATGGAATATAGGTCTGGAATACCAGGGTAGACTCAAAACACTATGGGGTGTTGAGTTCTTTCATGGTGTTATCGGGGCTCATAAGGATTGGAGTTCCTTTCTCACAAATAGGATATGTCTTTAGTTGGCAGGTTAAATCCCCTAAGAATCGATAGCTTGGAAAAGAAAATCTAATCTACACTCTTTTCAAAGGGTTATGGACGATTCATGTGTTGAATATGGTTGAGGGTGAAATACCACGGAATCTAGGCCTATCTGGATAGTTGGAATGTGGGTGACATAAGTCACAATCCAAAAGTCTGAGCTTAGTGATATGGAATGGGGTAGACATGTTGGGTATATCCCTTAACACTATGGGGTGTTAGGATCCACCATAGTGTTATACCGGGCCAAAATGTTTCTGGTCGGTGGGTTTGAGCCCTTGCATCAATAGCATGGCCATGAAGAGAGATCTCTTTTACTTTCCAGGGGCTATGAAATATTTATGAAGGCTCAAACAACAAGATGATGAAGTTGGGTATAGAAGGAAGGCTATCTAGGAAGGGTTCTAGAACCTTAAGAAAACTTAGCTCTTAATTTAACAGCTTGCCTATGCCTTGTGGTTTCAAATCATGATGTGTGGGCCAAAAAAAGGTTCAAGAATGAAGGGTCACATTCTAGCTTTGATAATGGGTACAAAACATGGGGACGTAACGTCAAGGATATCAGATCTGCTTGGATAGTCTGATATAGAGACTGTAAATCATATTCCAAAGTTCTCAAGTCATGAAGAAGGTATAGGATAGTCATTCTGGGGGTAACCTATAACACAATGGGGTGTTGGGTTCCACCTTGGTGATTTCAGGCTCATAAGAATTAGAAAGACCTTTATACTAGGCCAAGATGTCTCCACTGGGTGGATCTGAGCCCTCACATAAATATCATGTCCAAGTAGAGAGATATCTTTTCCTCTTTAGGGGAAATGAAAGATTTTCGACAACCTAAGATGCTTTAGATCATGACATGGGATATATGGAAAATGTAAGATCCAAGAAGGGTTTGGGTACCCTAAAAATTGGACCACCACCTATTGAACATATTCTTGTGGAGAGGAGATGTGACGAATCATTGCTCTCATTTTTTCCTAGACCAGGTGGTCTAATAAGCATATCATGGCTTTTACTAGGGATACAGAATAGACCCTAAGAGATTTCTTCCTTATTTACTTATGCCCTAATTTTTTCCTAAACACTGGTGATGATGGGTTTAGTGGGTGATTACTCAACTTTTGTTTTGGTTTCCCTTTGTAGGTTTTTGACCTGATGAGTTTTGTGTCTCTTTCAATAGAAGTTTAAGGTCTTTCAATTTGGACCCTTATGTTCTAGAGTTTAATATCGTACATCTTTGACTAAGATGTGAGCAGTTTAAGGTCATGCCACTTGGACCTAGTATGGGGATGTTACACAAGAGGCTCATTAGGACACACAGGGTTAAGATTACTCTAACATCCTTCTAAATGGGAAATGGAGATATTGTAAATCATGGATCATGGTTCCCGAGTCATGATTGATGATATGGGACAATCATTATGGGGATAACCTATAACATAATGGCGTGTTGGTTTCATCCTTTGTGACACCATGCTCACTAGAATCATAAATCCCTTTGTTCTGGGACAAGATGTCTATGGTTGGTGGGTCTAAGACCTCTCATCAATAACATGGACAAATAGAGATACCTATTTTATTTTTCTAGGGTATTGAAAGGTTTTTGATGACCCGATATTCTTGATCCATGAAGTGTGGAACATGGATGGAGGTTCTCAAAAAGATAATGGAAGCACTTCATTCTTTTGTTATCCTGGGTAAGGATATTATAGTCCTTTGATAGGTAAGGGTGATGGATGATGACCTACATGGTTTATTATCATGTAGTGGGGACGTTCATCTCTATGAAGTTTAACTTCATACATTAAGGATGTGAGAACTGATGTTAAAGGCGGTAATGTTATAGCTGGGATTAAGGATGATAACTTGGGCTTCACTACGTATCTCATGGGAGTGAGAATAAAGCCACATTTAGTTCTTGAAGGACCATGTAGTTTAACATCATGCGGCAAGGACTTACTTCCATGAAGTTTAACGTCATGTGGTAAGGATGATGCGGCACAGTTTAATTTTGTGTTGTAGTGACCTATGCGGACAGTTTAGGTTCATGTGATTTGGATCATAAGATAGAGTCCCTGATGGAGATGTTCAATGTGGTGCCACGAAGTGACCCGACTTAAATGAATACCAAGGAGGTCTCAGCTACACCACACATATTTCTGAGAGAACTCAAGCCAATGGGGATGAAGGAGGTTATACATGTGGCTAGTCCTGAAGACAAAATGTCTGGGTGTCACTACATATCTCATAAGGATGATAATCAAGATACACATAGTTCTGAGAGTTCCATGAAGTTTAATGTCATGCATCTAGGACATGTTTCCATCTAGTTTAACGTCATTTGATAAGGACGGAGGTGGAACGACATTAATTAATGGGGATATTGTGGTTGGTCTCAAGAGTAGAGGTTTGGGTGTCACTACGTATCTCATGAGAATGAGAATAAAATCACACATAGTTATTGGGGAACCATGTAGTTTAATGTCTTGCGTTGAGGACTCGTCGTATACCTCTATGTATTTCTTGTGAAAGAAAACTCCTATTGCAATTCATATACCCATGTGATCTATTCTCGGTGTGATAAACAAGGAGTGGAATGGGTTTCCTTATAATGAAGAGACAAGATAGGGGGTATAACAAGTAATTTTGGTATGATGAAATGTCTGGGACAAGATATAGGATCAAGGCATCTCTATGTATCCTGTTGGGAATGAGAATCAAGCCATATGTAGTTCTAGAAGAACCATATAGTTTAACGTCATGTGTTAAGGACTTTTAATTACCCAATGTGAATGGGAAAAGGATGTCATGAGTTCGTACAGTTTTATGTCATATGGTAAGGACATTGGCCATGAAATTTAATGTCTTGTGATAAGAAAATTGGATCACCCGTTGTGAAAGGAAGATAATACTATGGTTGGGCCTATAAGTAGGGATATGGTCATCACTACATATCCTGTGATGATAGGAATCAAGTTATATGTAGTTCTTAGAATTCTGTTTAGTTTAACGTCATGTGGCAAGGATGAAGATATTCCATGCAGTTTAACGTCATGCGGTGAGGATGAAGGTGAACCAACATGAAGATGATGGAACAAATAAGGTCTATGAAACATTGATCTTGAACATTATGGAGGTTTCCTATGTATCTCACCTGGTTGGGAATCAAAGTCCATGTAGTTTTGGAAAAGGATATACTCTACGCAGGTCTAGAACATACGTAGAGGTGGGAATTATCTCATGTTGATAGTTGTTGTTGGACCTAGGATTGGAGATCCAAGCATCAATACGTATCCTATGCTGATAGGAATCAAGCTATATGTAGTACTTAGAATTCTGTGGATTTTAACGTCAAGCGGTAAGGATGAAAGTGGGAGGATGATGTACTAAAGGGGATGTGCATGGCATGATAAAGAAAAAACTGACGTGAATGAGGACCAAAGAGATCTGCACCACACCATGCATCCCTAGAAGGGGCTCAGGACAAGAGGCTGAAAAGAAGGCAGGATTTGTAGTACCTAGATCTAGACCTGAAGACTAAACGTGCAGGCATTCCTATTTATCCCATAAGGATTGGAATCAAGACACATGTACTTCTAGAAGGATCATTTCATTTAACATCATGTGATAAGGATGAATTCCCATGCATTTTAACATCATGCGGTAAAAAAAAAGTTTTAACGCAGTTTAACATCATGTGGTAAGGAAAAAAGGTGACTCAACATGAATAGAGGTGGATATCATGAATCTGTGCTATTTTATGTCATGTGGTAAGGACATTGGCCATGCAGTTTAATGTCTTGCGGTACGAACATTGGATATGTATTTTAATGTCTTGAAGTAAGGACATTGGCCCTGCAATTTAGTGTTTTGCGGTAAGGAAATTGGATCACCCTATGTGAAAGGAAGACAATCCTATAGATGGGCCCAGAAGTAGGGGTTTGGGAATCACTATATATCCGATGATGACAAGAATCAATCCATATGTAGTCCTTATAATTCCATGTAGTTTAACATCATTCGGTAAAGACCTGAAGGGGGAATACCTCCAAAGTGGTATGTATGACACAACCTGCTATAAATCATCGTGAATGAGGGCCATGAAGGCCCATTTTGTTCCACATGTTCCCAAAGAAGACATGTGGATGGGCTCATAGACAAATTTTCTAGGTGTCACTATGTATCCCATAAGGATGGGAATAAATCTATATGTAGTTCTAGAAATTCAAGTGCGGTAGGAGATTGACACCAGCGATGGTGTTCCTCTCGGGTGAGGTCCACAAAAACATACAGTTTCATTTCATGTAGGGGACATTTACCATTCATTATAACATCATGTGGAAAGGACTCATGGTATTCCCTTTATCGTCTTCTATTTAGGACAATAATGAGATCATACCAAGCCTTTATGCCCTATTTCGAGTAGGGGGCCCTTACCAGAATTCCTTAGCTCGTGTGATCCATACTCAGTGTGAGAAACAAGGAATGATAGGGGTCTCTTTCACCATTTATAGTAAATGGACGATAGTATAGGAGTATTTTATGTTATGTGGTGGTTGGTCCAAGATGTAGGATCAAGGAATTCTTAAGTATCTCATTAACGATGAGAATAAAGCATTACATAGTTATAGAGAGCCATGTAGTTTGACATCTTGCGGTAAGGAAGTGTGATGTTATTCACTTATTCATAACTTTTTATTTAATCTCTTTAATTATTTTCAATGAAATGTGCATAATTTTTGTGAAATATTAATGTTTAAATATTAAATATAAATTTTTAGCACTATTCAAATTCATCCAGATTCAAGCCAGTTTAATGTTTTAATAATAACTATCACACTATGGATCCAATTTGTGTGGTACTTGATTTTTTGGATTCCTTATTCAATTTACAACATATACTTAGAATGATTAATTGTCCAATTATTACATTTTAAGGGTCATACAGACTACACAAGAAGGATCAAAGAATTTGTGATGAAACTGGACCGGCTATGAAGATTGAATTACTAGGCTCAATACAAAACTAAAAATTACTATAATATCCTCCACAGTTCGGGGAACAATGTAAGGAGTCATGGATAAAAATTTCAGTACCCAACTCCAATAAAAATGGGACCAAATGATTCTATTAAGTCCAGACCACCATTCTATATGGGAAATGAAATCATCACACCAAAATTGACTTTTCTCCTGATCTACATATAAATTAGAGCTGATATTTTTCAATGTGAAATAGGAGATATAGTTGGACTACTTTATGAAGAAATATTTCGAATTTGAGAGAATATTCCTATTCAAAAACCCATTCACATTTTGGCCTTGAAAAAATTTGGATTGAAATGGACCGATTAACATTGTTTAATAAAACCGCCATAACTTTAGTTCCTTAAGTTCAATGGACTCCAAATTTTCAGAGTAGACATTACACATGTATATCTAAAACTTTTAAGAATAATATATTTCAATATTATGCTGTATGTATGGTTCAATATTCTATCCAAGTGGTGGGGTAGTTTTGGAATTCAAATAGCCCACAACATTGGGATATAAATACATCTCCCTCCTCTCCTTGCAAGAGGTTGGCAATTAAGAATAGATGAGGATCAATTGGCATGACCAAGTATCTTCCAAAATCCTTTGAGGACATTCCAAAATCAAGTTTTAACTTGATATAACCTTCCTCCTCTCTTTGATTTCATTTACTTTTGTGTTTTTATTCATTTGTAATCTCGTAAGTGTTGTTTTTTGTAATTCCATTTTAATGAAAGTTTCTTCTTAATATTCTATTTTCATAATCCAAACTCTGTTATTAAATATTAATTCTCTTAAAATATTTTAAATCAAGTTGAAACTGCTTCCCTTCTTTTGCTTTCTCATTCAATCTAAAGTTCATTTTTAATTCTCATCACCGTTCGTGTGTGTGTGTTCGACACACAACTCTTTTCTTATCCTGTTCTTTTTGTTCTATTTATAATTCATCATAATAAACATAATAAACTAGATTACTAATCATTTCAATGGCTGAGTAAATCTATCATTTGTGTGAGTTATAATTTAGGTATGTTAATTGATTGAGATCTTTTTCTCGATGAATATTTTTTGAATTAACATTATGTATGTTAGACTTAACATGTCATAGATTAATGACTTGTTTTGTTTAACGAGTGGTTTCCATAGATTATTGGAACCATAAATACACTACCATAAACAATATATGATTAAGATTATAACCCTATGTTAAGTTAAGACTTGGATTAAATCCTTAACACTTGGTAATTCCAATCAACGCCAACTTGTGACATGGGTGTTAATTTAATGCAATATAAAGCAAGGATCAAGGATATCACAAGCTTAACTACCTAATGATGAACTCACTCTAATATTTATTAAATTGTTAAATCAATCTTAATCAATCAATATTAATAAATCAATCATTTCAATTATTCTCTACAAAAAAACCCCTCAATCAAAATAAAATCAACTAAAAACAATCAACTATTAAAAAGTATCATTGCTGAGGATTCAACTTGAGTTCTACTATACACATTAGCAAAGCACTGGAACCTTGAATGATCAACAGGATACAATATTCCATTCTTTCAAATTGATCTGTTTTTGGGGATGCTACATTAAGTAGTAATTCATTTTTGGTTGTTGTAAAAAAACAAAATTGAAAAAAAAACACAAAGAAAAACTCATCTTCCTCTTTCTTCCAAAATCTATCTGAATGCCCCGTAGCTTCCCAAAAAATCCCTTGGATTTTTTTGACCCTAAAATTGTGAAAACAATTCTCCAAATTAGGAGGACCATTAGGGATAATAAAAACCTAGTTCAACCAATTTAATTAGATATGGCTAATCCTAGGGAACAGACCCTTAAATAATTTTCTACCCCTGATATGAATTACCAACCCCTTGGTATTCAATATCCAAACATAGAGGCTTACTTTGAACTCAAATCGGGTTTGATTCATCTTCTAACTCATTTCCATGGGCTAGCCAGTGAGTATACACATCACCACCTTAAATAGTTCTAAGTGGTGTTATCTACCATAATGCCTCAAGGGGTTTCTGAGGAAAAAATAAAACTTAGAGCATTCCCTTTTTCCTTAGCTGACTCTTCCAAGTCATGGCTCTACTACCTCCCTCCTGGTTCTATAAACTCATGGATTGACATGAAGTGACTTTTTGTAGAGAAATTCTTTCCTGCTTCTCATACTGCTTCCATCTGATAGGAAATTAGTGGTATCCATCAATTCCCCAATGAATCACTCCATGAGTTTTGGGAGAGGCTCAAAAATCTTGTGGAAACCTACCCACACCACTAAATCCCTAAACAAATTTTGATCCAATAATTCTATGAGGGGTTATTGGATATGGAGATAATTCTCATTGATGTCGCAAGTGGCAGTGCTCTTATTGATAAACTCCCACTGTAGCAAGAGATCTCATAAGCAACATGGCTACAAACACACAACAATTCCATACTCGAGCACATTCTCAAGTAAAACAAGTCCAAGAGAATCAATCTGTAGAGCCCAAAAAGATGACCAAGTGGATGAGTGAACTTACAAGTCTTGTGATACAACTAGTGGTGGATTCCAAATCCCCAAGCTCATATTATCCACAATCTCTATTCCCTAGACATATCAAGAATTATGGAATCTGTAGCTCACAATCTCATCCAACTGATATATGTCCATAACTTCAAGAAGATCCATCTGATTCATCCGGACCAATGGAGCTCAATGCAGAATATGCTCAGTGGAACCCAAACCCTCAACAATCAGGCTAGTTCATTAGAAACTTCAACCAACCCCATCCTGATCCCTTCTCTTCTACCTTTAACTAATGATTGAGGTATGGTAATCCCATTTCTCATCCCCATCAATTCCCTCCTCAAAACCCAAACCAATTCCAATATGGTCAAGGTTTTGGTAACTTCCTACAACTTTACCCTTTTGTTCCTCAAACTCAAAGGATTAATCCTCCTCTTTCTCCTCCTAGATTCCATTATCCTAATGAGCCTTCCCAATTCTCAAACCAATACAATCTCTTTCCTAAGAACCAAAATCAAGGAAATCTCAATCTAGGACAAGCCTCTTCTTCCAAGCAACCATGGGAAAGTGCACTGGAAGATCTTTCCCCCTTCACCCGTTCTAGCCTTAAAAATATTGAAACCTAAATTGGTCAACTTTCATCCCAACTGAGCTATAAACAACAATCAAATTCTTCCCAACTTCTATCTCAACCATTACCCAACCCCAAGGGTAATGTAAGTGCAATTGAACTTAGATTGGGAAATCAAATTTCCATGCCTCATGATGAGTCCTCCAACCCCCCTTTGAATGTTGACCTAGAAAATGAAAAGAAAAAGAAACTTGAAAAGGAATCTGAATCCATTCCATCACCTCATTCCATTCCACTTAGGAATCTAATTCCTTTTCCTCAAGTTATTTCTAATCCAAGTAAGTCCTTTGAAACCGATCCAAAAATGCTTGACATGTTCAGACGTGTTGAATTGAACATTCCCCTCTTAGATTCCATAAAAAAATCCCTATGTATTCCAAGTTTCTTAAGGAATTGTGAACCCATAAGTGGCAACTTAGGACCTTTGAAAATGTTTCGACCCAAGATTCCATACCCATTAAGTGCAAAGATCTCGGGACCTTTATAGTTCCATGCCAAATAGTAAGTTCAATCTTCGATAATGCACTCATAGACTTAGGGGCCTCAATAAATGTCATGCCTAAATCCATATTCTCCAACTTTGGTCTAGGTCTCTTACACCAAATGGGTGATGTCTTTCAGTTATCCAATCGAAGTAAATCCAATCCTGAGGGAATAATTGAGGATGTCTTAGTCCGGGTTAATTATCTTATCTTCCCAACTGATTTCTATGTCCTAGAAATGGAAGGTGAGCCAACCTCTTCTCGGTCTCCCTTAATTCTAGGAATACCATTCCTAATGACAGTGAGAACAAAGATTGATGTCTATTAAGGTATCTTATCCATGGAATTTTTTGACCAATTGGTCAAGTTCAACATTTTCCAAGCCATGCGATACCCATATGAGGATCACTCTACATTCGCAATCCATGCTTCCGAGGACACTTCTGAGAGTCAATTGAACCTCATTCCATCATGTTCATCATGTTATAATGAGAGAGGATATTGTGAAATCTACACCAAGATTAACCAAGTTATAAATGGTGAAGTTGATGTGGACCTATCATTCATAGACTCTATCAATCTATAGGATCTTGAAAACTCCCTTGAATCCCACATCAACTCTGATCTCTACTACTCCGCCTTGGATAGCATTAAGGAAAATGGATCAAAACCAACCGAAATCCCTTCCTCCATTATTGAGTTGTCTAGTCCACAAATGAAAGATGAGACTGATCTGAAACCTCTTCTTGAACACCTGAAATATGCATTCCTTTTCCATGATCAATCTTATCTTATCATTATCTCTACTTCACTTACTGAAAATTGTAGGTTCCAGGCGCAGCGGAAGAGCGTTGGTGGGTTTTCCCAACTTTAATTTTAGCGTTAAACAATGTTCAATCCAAGATACATCACGATATAAAATGTAGGATCTTCAGAATAGAACGAAGAATGAAAAAGAAAAGAAGAGTCCTGGAACCATTGAGATAGGATCATCATATGTTGGTTATAATTAATTTAATTAATTCACAAGAATTACCTTGGTGGAATTTTTTCTTCGTCGGTTTCTCCAGTCACGATCCTATGATCCGTAATTGTGTCGTAGAATCCAAGTATAGGATTCTTCTAGCAGTGATCCACACGTGCTCCACGTATCTCTGAACATCGCCGAAGGGATCTCTGGGTGCTAGCGCGGAAGAACCTTCACTTGCGATGTTCGCCTTCGACCGCCTTGATCCAGTGGAGGATCTCGCTCTCGTAACTTGAGGGTGTTCTTGGTGGAAAGGGAATTCTCTCTTGGATTGAGAGTATTTCCAAATCCATTGTGCACAAAAAATGGATCTTGTGGAAAAACTGTTGGGATTATGAGGATATTTATAATCGGGTTTGAGGTTAATAGAGTTATGACAATAAATAAATGCATTACGCATTTTATTTATTTCATTAACTCTTATTGAAACCTCCATGTCAAATTATTAATTCCTTGACATGTGTCCATGCTGATTATAATTAATATCATTTAATAAAACAATATTATATCCTCAAAATACCGACTGGAAAACTACACGGTGTGTAATAATTAATACACGGCGTATACTTGTTTTCCATAAAACTACACGGCATGTATATTTAATATACATGGAATGTACTTTTATTTTCCATTTTTCTCCACCACATTTATTAGACCTTGAGTAATGGCTATTTATTTCTTAAATAAATGTAACTGCATTACTCACTAATAAATATATTATTTCACCCACAATATATTCTCTCGAATAACTAGTGTCGAAATAAATGCGATCAGGCATCCTTAAATAATTATTAAACCACAGTCGGGAATAATATTTATTTAACTTGTTAAATTAATATTTAACTGAGATACATGGACACACTTAGTGTGTGACCCTCTAGGCCTCTTTCTCAGTGGAATTAGGTGGAGCCTGCCTAAAGTCCAAGGTTAGCGTCTAGAAACACACCAGGGCACCCATAAAGAAAGAAGTTAACGCCGCAATGACGTGTCACCTCCTACGAATGCTTATTGTGTAATATAATCCCTTTGTCTCAATATCTCTAATAAAGTTGGTTGCATGCTAGTGCCATCAACCCATGTGCTCGATTATTCTTTCTTTGACTTCCTAGAACTGAACTCGCCCATACCTTACCATGGCCATTGATTTATTTAGGTTATATCAATTCCATCAAAGGGCCTGAGATATCTACTTCTGTTATGGAACAGAAGGGACAAATCCTTTCTCTCATTATCTATTAATGTAGTATTACTCATGACGCACCCAACGTATCCTACCTCACTGCTAACAGTGTGTCGTCACAGTTTTTGTCAATACATCTAAGTGCGTGAGTTTTAATACCCATTAATAATAATATTAAAGTCTAAGGACCAATACACACGTCCGCAGATAGGAACATCCAATGACACTATGAAATGTGGATTTCCTACTGGTGGGTCTCATTCTCATAATATCCTCCTGGATATTACCAAGGGTGCACACCATGAGAAGGTGCCTCAAAGTTTTATGAGTCCTCACCCCTAATGACCTGTATTATTTATGTCCCTCAAATAATATCATTTGACCATAGAAAATTTATTCAAGAACAGTGTTATGGCACTTCCGGGTTCTTATCATAGCAGGGATCCGCTATGACCATTTAATGCAACGGCTGTCCTTCGGACATTATCACATAAATTGTCATGAAAAAGAAAAATCAAGATGTGATAAGGCTTTTATTAATGAATAAAGTACAAAGTAGTTGGTTCTAGGCCACCAACTCCAACAGACTCCCACTTGGACTAGATCCAACTGCTAACAACCTTTAACCCGCTAGCTCTCACATGATATTCATGATTATGCTGAGATAGGACTTTAGTCATGGGGTCCACCATGTTCTCTTCCGTGGACACTCTGCTCACAGTAACTTCACCCCTCTGATAGAAATCCCTTAAGAGGTGATACTTCCGGAGTATGTGCTTTGTCTGTTGATGTGACCTTGGTTCTTTTGCAAGAGCCACCATTGTAGTATTATCACAATACATTGTAATGGGATCTTTACTGCTAGGAACCACATCAAGATCCTGGACAAAGTTCCGAATCTAGATAGCTTCCTTGGCTGCATCAGAAGCCGCTATATATTCGGACTCTGCTGTAGAATCGGTGACAACTGGCTGCTTAGAACTCTTCCAGCTCACAGCTCCTCCATTGAGACAGAAAACATATCCAGATTGTGACTTTAGATCATTCTGATCTATCTGAAAACCAGCATCATCAAACCCTCTGATGACAAGCTCCTCATCTCCTCCATAAACTAGGAACATATCCTTAGTTCTTCTCAGATACTTAAGGATAGTCTTAACAGCAGTCCAATGTTGTTCTCCTGGATCTGCTTGATATCTTCCTACCATGCTCAGTGCATAGACAACATCAAGCCTGGTATATAACATGGTATACATGATGGATCCTATAGCCTAAGCGTATGGGATCTTACTCATTCCATCTTTCTCTTGTTGTGTCTGAGGACACATTTTCTTAGAAATATGTAGGCCATGTGACACTGGAACCAATCCCCTATTAGATTGTTCCATACTAAATCTCTTTAGTATCTGGTCAATGTATGCACCCTGACTTAGTCCAAGCAGCCTCTTGGATCTATCACGAATGATCTTGATCCCTAGAATGTAAGCTACTTCTCCTAATTCCTTCATGGAGAAACACTTGTTTAACTAGTCCTTAACTGGCTGTAAGGTCGGTACGTCGTTTCCAATAAGCAATATTTCATCAACATATACTACTAGGATAACGATTGCATTCCCATTAAACTGCTTATAAACACATGGCTCACATTCGTTCTTAATGAACCCAAATTCCTTTATGGCTTCGTCAAATCGAATGTTCCATGACCTGGATGCTTGATTCAATCCATAAATGGATTTATGCAACTTGAAAACCTGTTTGGCTTCACCTGGTGTCACAAACCCTTCTGGTTGTGTCATATAGACATCTTCCTGAAGGTTCCTGTTAAGGAATGCTGTTTTGACATCCATCTTCCAAATATCGTAGTCATGGTAAGCTGCTATGGAAAGTATGATTCTTATGGATTTAAACATGTCAACTAGAGAGAAGGTTTCATCATAGTCAATTACTTGACGTCGTCTGAATCCTTTATCCACTAGCCTTGATTTATAGGTGCTAACTTGACCTTCCATGTCCAGCTTTCTCTTGAATACCCATTTGCATCCAACAGGCTTTACATCAACTGGCTCATCGACCAAAACCCAAACTTGGTTCTGATACATGGAATCCATCTCAGAATTCATAGCTTCTAGCCATCTTGCAGCTTCTAAGCTTTCTACTGCTTCCTTGTAGGAGAGAGGATCATCATTGTCCAACAATAATGATTCACCATCCTCGGTGACTAGGAAACCAAATCTCTCTGGTTCCCTTACCTCTCTTAAGATCCTACGCAGTACTTGTGTTTTTGGAACCTCTTCCACGAGGACCTGTGGAACTTGTTCCTATACCAACTCCTGTGTATCTTGAGCATCAACTTTGTCGAAGTCAATCTTGCTCCCACTATCCTTCTTGAGGATGTGCTCCCTCTCAAGAAAGAAGGCTTGTCTCGTGATAGTCACTTTCTTGTCTTGAGGTTTATATAGGTAATATCCTTTCGTTTCATTGGTATATCCTAAAAAGATACACTTCGTGCCCCGGGGTTTTAGTTTGTTGCCTAAGAAAACCTTAAAAAACGCCCTGTATCCCCATACACATGTATGTGACAAAATGGGTTTCTTTCCACTCCATAACTCGGAGGGAATTCCATTTGCTACCTTAGTTGGTACTTGGTTTAATGTGTATGTTGTAGTTTGTAATGCATATCCCCAAAAAGATAATGTAAGATCCGCATGACTCATCATCAACCTCATCATGTCCAACAAGGTGTGATTCCTCCTTTCACTAACACCATTCCACTGTGGTGTATAAGGAGGATTGAGCTAAGATAGAATCCTAGACTCCTGTAGAAGATCGATGGACTCTTGGTTCAGATATTCTCCACCTCGATCCGATCGAAGCTTCTTTATCTTCTTACCAAGATGATTCTCTACTTCATTCTTGAATTCCTTAAATTTCTCTAAGGCTTATGACTTATACCTCATTAAGTAGAAAAATCTGTATCTACTCAAATCATCAGTAAAAGTAATGAAGTAAGAATATCCACCTCTAGATTCTACTGTAAATGGTCCACATACATCCATGTGTACCAATCCTAGAAGCTCTGTGGCCCTTTCACCCTATCCACCAAAAGGCGGCTTGGTCATTTTACCTTGTAAACAAGCATGACATCTATCAAGTGGTTTTAGATCAGTAGAGTCTAAATAGCCATCTTGACAGATCTTTGTCAAGCGCTTCTCGTTTACATGACCAAGGCGGTGATGCCACAACTGGGTGATGTATGAGTCATGTGAGTTTGTTTCATTATCGATTTCCAACACTTGGTTTTCGAAATTTAATACATACAAACCATTATTCAAATGTGCCATACCATAACATGCATTGTTCTTATAAAAGAGACAACCCTTATTTACAAACTTGAAAACAAATCCATCCATATCCATACAAGATACATAAATTATGTTCTTGGTAACACTAGGCACAAAATAACAGTTTTGTAAAACCAAAATCATGCAAGTTGGCAATGAGAGGTGATAGTCGCCAATAGCCAATGCAGCCAGACTTGTGCCATTGGCAACTCGAAGATCCACCTCT
This sequence comes from Viscum album, assembly GCA_963277665.1. Classification (NCBI taxonomy): domain Eukaryota; kingdom Viridiplantae; phylum Streptophyta; class Magnoliopsida; order Santalales; family Viscaceae; genus Viscum; species Viscum album. The sequence continues at coordinate 918,205,788 of OY728120.1, read as the reverse complement.
CCTCTGGCGATCTTTCTAAATCTACTTGGTTCCTACATTTGAATACATATTTGAGCCCCACAAGTTGTATCTAATACCCAATGTGTAGAAATAGAAAGTTTTCACTCGATAACAAACGCACCTTTAGCGTCCCCATGCTTCTGGGTGCAGTTCCTCTTCTAGTGGCCCTCCTTGCCACATGAAAAACACACTGCCTCCCATTCCTTTCCCTACCTCTAGATCTTCCCCTTCTTGGAGGGATGGTGCTCGGTGGCTTTAGACCGTTTATAAGTCTTTGGCCCCTTTTCCTTGTCCTTCCTTTTCTTGTTCACCATAAGGACCGCGGGTTTGTCATGCCCCATGTCCTTATCTACCTGGAGAATCAAGGTCAGAAGCTCTGATAGACTCTTCTCATTGCCGCTCATATTATAGTTGACAATGAATCTAGAGAATGTATTGGGTAGTGATGATAGGATGAGATCTATACGCAACTCATCCGGGAATTTAATCCCTGAGATGTCCAAGCGTTCAATGTAGCCAATAAGATTGACTACATGAGGCCCATCTGGCGCAGACTCTCCAAGCTTATTTGTAAACAAAGCATTGGAGATCTCATACCTCTCCTATCTCACCTTCTCTTGGTAGAGATCCTTAAGGTGAGACATCATGTTATATGCGTCCATGTTTTCATGTTGCTTCAAGAGCTCATTGAACATGGCCGATAGCATGAAACACTAGACATTTGTGGCATCATCCATGTGTTTCATATAGAGAGATAATTCCTCATCACTGGCCTCTTTCCCAAGCACAACTGGAATAGGCTCTTCCAACACATACAATTTCTTTTCGTGGCGAAGTATGACGCGTAAACGCCTCTGCCACTCTTGGAAATTGGTGCCGGTGAGAAGTTTTTCCTTCTCGAGTATGGTTCACAATGATATGTTTGAAGTCATTTTATTGTCGTTTCTACAAATTAAGATGAGAAAAGTTTTATTACTTTATTACAAAAATGATACAAATAAATAAACTAATACTTATTAGTCTCCCACTATTTTATTGAAATCTAATAGCCCTCACCATTGACTTCATAATATTCTGTTGCCTGAATATTCTAGTGGAAAGGATCCATATTTCCCTTTGCATTACCCCAACTAGGGTTGGTCAAGAAACTTTAAGGGTTTTAGGTAGGCATTATAAATGCCAACTGCATTAACTCGCAGCTCCTTGATCCGCTGAGTGGACTCCCCAATCCTGAAATCCTTTTATTTTGGATTTCCTCAACCTTTGCCTCTTGATCACACCAAGTCCTGCTGTGGCAGTCAACCCTTGATGCGAACCAAGTCAAGTCAACCCAAAACCTTGAATTATAATTCTCCGATAATTGAAATCACCCCAACTAGGGTTGGTCAAGCACTTTGAACTATGGTTCGATTCTAACCAAGATTATGGAAGGCTATACCGACTTAATATTTCTTTTGAGGTATTTTATCCTTATACGTAAATTTCCATTTTATTATCTTTGATTACATGCTTGTTAATATTAAGTGGGATATACTTAAGTGATTAACCATGTCTAATATAATATTTACATATAAGATGGTTTTATTTTAGTTCCATCTTGCATGCTTGTTTAATTCATTAATTGTGTGATCGTGACAACACACCCACAATAAATAAACCATGCAACTGATAGAAATAAAATAAATGGTATGATCATGAGATTTTTCTATTTTTTAGTTTATCTAGCGGTTGATAAACTAACCCAAGACCTAGGGGATAAACACATTGAACCTTTCGGGTTCATGTTTACAGCTTTCCATCTGTCCACCTTTGTATCTCCTTAGATTGGTTTTACCTTGGATCCTGACTTGAGCTGCCTCCACTAGCTTGGGAGCTCTATCCATTACATATGCATTTATCTCACACATAGGTGAGGGGTAAAAAGGGGGTTTTACATAAAAGAATCCTTGGGCGTGCAGGCCCTACATATTAATGAGGAGATGGCTCACAGGCCAACAAATTTAATTTAAATAAATTAATTAAAAGAAACCATTCACATACAAAGGTCTCAGTCTAGGTTATGATCATCCATACATGCAATGATATTTATGCATAAATAAAACTAGCATTCAATTCTTTAATCGTTCTTTTTTAAGATAAATCATGCTCGAATCAATTAATTATCTCTAATTAATCAATCCTTTTATCTTAAACCCTTTTCTGAACTTCCTTGAGATTCTCATCCATCATAATTTTAAACAAATAAATTCATTTAAAATTATCCTTGTACGTAACTTGTACCTTGGAGGCAACCCGGTGAATTCTCGTTCATTACGCAGATGTTAAATTAAACACACATATATATAACACCTATCACGTGTTGTGCCTCAGCTTTACGCCTGCACCATGGTACACGTCTCAAGGGTTTGTATAATATAATAATAAATTTTAATAAATCTGTGTAATTTGGGTGAGTACACGGCGTGTAGTTCCTACTACACGGCGTGTACTTTTCTTCACCGTCCATCCGAAGTACACGCCTGGGGACATGGCATGTTTATGTACTTCAGAAATTTTCGGAGTACACGGCGTGTTCAGTGGGACACACACCGTGTAGTCTCCACATTACACGGTTTCCAGTCAGGCAAGCCATGTACGGGGTACACGGCCCAACCCTAACCCGAAGGGAATACACGTCGTGTTCAGTTGGACCAAACGGCGTGTAATCTGGAAACCGTGTGGCACCAATTTCTGGTCAACACACGGTGTCATAAATGACTTCAATACATGGCCGGATTTGGCGGATCAGTCAATGCATTGAACCTAGACTACACAGCGTGTACTTCCGAATACACGCCGTGTATTCTGGTGTTGTACGACCAGAAACATTTGGATCCTCCGGATGAGTTCCTCTATTTTATTTTAATCAAAATGAAAAGAAAAAATAGTTTCTGTGAGGTGAACGAGAAACGAGGCAGTAGGAACAGATCTCGACATTCAGATTACCAGAACAATTAAACATGAATTGAAATAACTAAATTATTAAATGCGTAAATCACCAATGAAAAACTAAATAATTATAATCAACTATATGACCCCTATGATACCACTTGATGGTTCCAGGTGCAGCGGAAGCGCGTTGGTGGGTTTTCCCAACTTTAATTTTATCATTAAACAACGTTCAATCCGAGATCTGTCATTATATAAAACACCGGATCTTCGGAATGGAATAAAGAAAGAAAAAGAAAAGAAGAGTCATAAAACCATTGAGATAAGATCATCATATGTTGGTTATAAATAATTTAATTAATTCACAAGAATTACCTTGGTGGAATTCTTTCTTCTTCGATGTCTCCGGTCATAATCATGTGCTCCATCGTTGCATCATAGAATCCAAGTATAGGATTCCTCTAGCGGTGATCCACACGTGCTCCACGTATCTCTGAATGTCACCGAAGGGATCTCCGGGTGCTAGCGCGGAAGAACCTTCACTTGCGATGTCTGCCTTCGACCACCTTGATCCGGTGGAGGATCTCGCTCTCGTAACTTGAGGGCGTTCTTAGTGGAAAGTTAATTCTCTCTTGTCTTGAGAGTATTTCCAAATCCGTTGTGCACAACAGTTTGACACATTCATTCATTCCTTGGTCATTTCGGTTTCTATCGACAATTCATCCATAATTTCAGTAGGATTTCCCTCCCACTCACTCAATTGCTCCAAAATGATGTCACTTTCGATTTTGATGAGGTTTTCAAGATATCCTTCATTGAACTCAAAATTTCTCTTACATCTTCCCCAATAATACAACCCCCATATTGTTCCTTACCCTTTGAATTGATGTGTGATGCTTCTGATAGATCCATTGGTGTTGTTCTTAGTCAAAGAAGAGAAAACATTTCTCATGTAATATATTATACCTCAACAAAAATAGATAAAACTCAATCTCGCTACATTGTGACTGAAAAAGGAACTTTTATCAGTGGTTTTTGCCTTAGATAAATTCCATCCCTATTTATTATGTTCCAAAATCATCATCTTCACAGACCATTCTGCTATAATGTTCTTACTCAAGAAAAGTGATTTTAAACCAAGGCTAATAATATGGATCCTAATGCTCTAAGAGTTTGATCTTGAAATCAAATATAGTACTAGAAAAGAAAACCTTGTGTATAATCACTTGATTATAATTTCTAATTCTTCTCATTCTAAAATAATTGATCCAGAATTTCCAACTAAGCACCTTCCATCTATCACTCCAAAAATACCATGGTATGCCCCAATTGTAAATTACTTGGTTTCTAGTGTTTTTCCTAAAACGTTTTCAAAAAAACAAACAATGAAGTTGAAAATTGATTCAAAATTTTATTTTTGAGAAGATAATAAACTTGTAAAACTAGGGCAGCCATGGTAATTAGGAGATGTGTTGATGAAGATGAACATTCCTCCATCTAAGTATTCTATCACTCACTTCCCTGAGGTGGCTACTTTGGACCAAAAAGGACCTCCCAAAAGGTCCTAGACTATGGATTATTCTATCCTTCACTCTTCAAGGACTCACATGATTTCTTTAAATCATGTCCCACTTGCAAAAAGTTTGGCACAATTTCTAAATGAAATGAAATGCCCCAAAAGTTTTTAATATTCTGTATGATCTTAGATGTTTGGGGCATCGATTTCATGGGACCATTCCCCCCTTCCAGCAGATTCTCATACATTCTTATTGCATTTGATTATGTTTCTAGGTGGGTAGAGTCCAAACCCACTAGAAATGATGATTCACATACTGTTAGTGAGTTCTTAAAAACCCACATCTTCCACTGATTTGGCACACCACGTGCCTTGATAAGTGACTTAGAAACACATTTTTGTAATAGAACCATGGAATATTTTTTGAAAAAGAATGGGGTTGTACATAAAACTTCAACTGCATATCACCCCCAAACAAATGGCATGGATTAACTTTCTAATAGAGAATTGAAAAGAGTTCTTGAGAAATTGTAAAACCCACCAGAAAAGACTGGCTTGAAAGACTTAGTGAAGAACTTTGGGCTTATCAAACTGCCTATAAAACACCCATTGGGACGTATCCTTTTAAGATAGTTTTTGGTAAATGTGTAATTTACTAGTTTAAATCCAATATAAGTCTTTTTGGCCTGTGAAAACCTATAATTTTGATTGTGAAAAATCCGGTGAAGAGAGATTTTTGTAATTTGCTGAACTGGAGGATCTTCGACTTGATTCCTATGAGAATTCCAATCTGTACAAAGAAAAGGCTAAGGTACTCCATGAAAAACACATACTAAAAAAGATATTCCATGAAGTTGAAAATTTATTTCTCTTCAAATCTCAATTTTGGCTTCACCCAGGTAAGCTTAATTCTTGATGGGAAGATCCTTTTATTGTTTCTCAAGTTTACCCATTTGGTACAGTGCAAGTCCAAGACCTATCTTCCAAAAGGAAATTCATGGTAAATGGACATCAGTTAAAACATCACCATGAGAGGACATGCATCCCAAGAACCACCTAAACTTACATTATATCCACAAATTCCACCGACCCACCACCAGATGGAGACAGCGACCCACCAAATCCAAACCAGGGGGCACATCTTTCCCTTTAACTCTCTCTCTATCTCTTCCTCTCTCTCCCTCTTTCTTCTTCTTCTCCTCTATTTAATTTTTTTACCACTTTCCTCATCACAATTTTTATTTACTCTTTATCTTTTTTTTGGGTGTGTCTTTATGAAAAAACTAAAACAAAAACCTAAAAAATTGAAAAACAATAATAAAAATCACTTAAAAAAATACAGAAAATCAAGAGTCATAATTAATCACCTTCAACTTTTGAAATTTTGTCTAACCATTTTGGGGAGTCAAAAGACATGGTTTCAACTCAAAAAATTTGTGTTTTCATCATATATTTGGATAAATAATATTATGTCAAAACAAACAAATTTTTAATTCTCAATTTTTTATTTAGAAAATGATTCTTCCCCACCCTTGAGGAATAGAATTAGCTTTCATGCCACGAACACCTATGGTCATCTTTTCAAAATGTGTGTTTTCACCCCCAATTGTGAGTCTTGATTTTGTGGACCTTTGAGTTCAATTTACTACTTTAGTGTACATTAATATGATAGAGGAATTTTCTAAACCTCATGAGCATCATAATAGCCAAATAGCCTCCCTTTAACCTTACATTAATCCTCCTTTTGAAATCCCCTTTGAGCCTATGAAAACCTTTTTTTTTTGATAGCCACATTAAAAACCCAATACCTAATCCCACCCAACATATACATGGATTTACAATGCATAATTTCTTTATATTTAAGTGTGGGGGGAATGGATTTCATCTTGGGTGCCCTTTTATTGATTTAAAATGTGTTATAATATGATTGAGGGAAAGAATTCATTTTAGTGTGGGGGATAGGTTTTCATTCAGTGAGTTTTGGGAATTTATATATTCTTATGACATATTGTTCAAATTTTATTGAAAAGTGTTCAAAAAAATAAAAAAATAAAAAAAAATGAAAAACAATAATGTGTTGTGTCTTGGGTGGGTCAAAAATCACTCTTCCTCAATCTTTGATCTTGTTATAATTGTTATAATTAGTGTCATGAGGAGATCAAACATGGGTTGGGAGATGGGTGTGAGATCTATTTCAAGTTCAACTATTGAAAAATGCAAAAAAAGAAGAAAAGAAAATAGAAAAAATAACACTTATGTCATTGGGAGAAGTTTTGTGTTTTGTAAATATTTCATCTTCGCATACCCTTTAAATTTTCTCCCTCTCTTGTGTATTTCTTCACACAATAATTCCCTTGTAAATATGTGTTTCCATTTCCTTCCATGTTTCATTTAAAAAAAATTGTGCATTGTTTTACACATTCTGATGTTTTACCCCTCTTATCCTCTCTCTAGAACATTATATTCCAACCATCCCATAGCCACAGAAAAACCCCTTAAAAATACTTCTTGATTCTTGTACACTTTATGATAGGGAATGGAAGCTGAGATCTCTTTCAAACTCTATGATTTTCACTTTTGGTTGGTGAATGAGTGAACCTCCATAAATAAATTTTATCATCTTGAGAGATGTGAGTTTTGAGTGTCCACATTTTCCATTTCTAAATTTGAGCATGAGAAATGAATTTTTTTTGGAACATTGTTTATATAAAAGTTTGTGGTGGAATTCAATATGGAAGAGTGAAATGATCTAAACCTCCCCTGATTGAGGAAAACAAAATTTTAATATTTGTTGGTGAGTGAAAATTATTTTGTAATGTTTTTTATATTTGTTGTACATGAGAACATGGACAACCCTAAGTGTGGGGGATTTGATGTTATTATCTTATTCAGAACTTTTTGTTTACTCTATTTACTAATTTTCAATGAAATGTGCATAATTTGTGTGAAATATTAATGTTTAAATATTAAATATAATTTTTGAGCACTATTTGAATTTATCCAGATTCAAGTCAGTTTAATGTTTTAATAATAAATATCACCATGATGATCAAATTTGTGTGGTTATTGTTTTTTATGATTCCCTGTCTAATTTAAAACATATCCTCAGAAGGATTCATTGGTCAATTCTTCTATTTTAAGGGTAATATAGACTACACAAGAAGGCCCAAAGAATTTGTGATGAAACTGGACCAGCTATGAAGATTGAATTAATGGGATCAATCCAGAAGTATAAATTCTCTTACTCTCCTCCAAAGTTCTGGGAAAATGCAAGGAGTTATGGATAAAAATTTCAGGGCCCAACTCCAATAATAAGGGGCCTAAATGATTCTATTAATTCCAGACCACCATTATTTCCGGGAAATGAAATCAGTACACCAAAATTAACTTTTCTCCTGATCTACACATCAATTCGAGCTGATATTTTTTAGTGTGAAATAGGAGATATATGTGGATGAATTTTTTGAAGAAATATTTCATATTTGAGGTCATATTACTATTCAAAAACCCATTCACATTTTAGCCTTGAAAAAGTCTGGATTGAAATGGACATATTAACATTGTTTAATCAAACTGCCATAATTTTGGATCCTTAAGTCCAATGGCTAAAACAATTTCAGATTTGACAGTAAACATGTATATATACAACTTGTAAGAAGAATATATTTCAATATTATGCTTTTTTGGATGGTCCAATATTCAATCCAAGTGGAGGGTCAGTTTTGGAATGCAAACAGTCCACAACATTGGGATATAAATACATCCCCCACCTCTACTTGTAAGAGGTTGGAAATTTAGAATAGAGGAGGGTCAATTAGAATGAAAAAGGCTCTAAAAAATCTTGGGACGACATGCCAAACTTAAGTTTTCACTTGAAATACCCTTCCTTCTCTCTTTTATTTCATTTACTTTTGTATTTTTCTTCATTTGTAATATCCTAAGTGTTGTTTTTGAAATTGCATTTTAATGAAAGTTTCTTATTCATATTCTCTTTTAATAATGCACCATTTGTTCTTAAATATTAATTCTCTTAAAATATTTGAAATCAAGTTGAAACCCCTTCCCTTCTTTCGCTTTCTCATTCAATCTAATGTTCTTTTTTAATTCTCATCACCGTTCGTATGTGTGTGTTCGATGCACAACTCTTTTCTTAACCCGTTATTATTGTTATATTTATAATTCATCATAATAAACATAATAAAACAGATTAATAATCATTTAAATGGATGATTAAATATCTTATTTGGGTGAGTTATAATTTATGTATGTTAAGTGATTGAGAGCTTTTGCTCGATGAATATTCTTTGAATTAACATTGTGTATGTTGGACTTAACATGTCATGGATTATTGACTTGTTTATTTTAACGAGTGGTTTCCATGGATTATTGGAATCATAAATACACTAACATAAACAAGATATGATTAATATTATAAACCTATGTTAATTTAAGGCTTGGATTAAATCCTTAACACTTGGGAATTCCAATCAACGTCAACTTGTGACATGGGTGTTAATTTAATGCAATATAAAGTAAGGCTCAAGGATATCACAAGATTAACTATCTAATGATGAACTCACCCCAATATTTCTCAAATTGTCAAATCAATATTAATAAATCAATCTTAATCAATCAATCATTTTAATTATTCTCTACAAACAAACCCCCCAATCAAAATAAAATATACTAAAATCAATCGACTATTAAAAAGTATCATCACTGAGGATTCGACCCGAGTGCTGCTATACACATTAGCAGAGCACCGGAACCTTGAACAGTTGATAGGATACAATCGGACGTGCTTTCAATGTGCTCCATGCAGTTTAACATCTTGTGTTAAGGATGTGGTCCATGCAGTTTAACATCTTGTAGTAAGGACATTGGCCATGCAATTTAATGTCTTGCGGTAAGGACTTTGTCCATGTAATTTAACATCTTGAGGTAAGGAAGTGGGGTCCATACAGTTTAACTTCATGTGTTGAGGATGATTTCCATGAAGTTTAACATCTTATAGTAAGGACATGACATTTCATACAGTTTAACGTCATGCGGTGAGGATGTTGGCCATGCATTTTAACGTCTTGCAGTGAGGACGTTGAAAATGTAACCTATCAGGAGAGTAGCTCATCTGAAGGAGATTGGACAACTCTTATGAATATTTAATGAGTTTTTTGGATCTTTCAAATCTATCAATCCCTCACCCAGGGCTCTCTTTTATAAGAGGGTTTGCCCTAAAAATCATTCTCCATTTCTGATGTGGGATTCGGGTTTTCCCTTTCCTGCGCAGAACATTCTGCATTTTCGATGTGAGATTTTGTTTCAAGTATATGAATTTGAAAGACTATAAAATACAAATTATAAGACCAATATAAATGAAACTTAAAACATGGATTAAACATATAATAAATTATTGAAAATAAAAATAATTTCATAAAAAATGATGATGAATAATAATTTATAAGCTTTCAAAACCACCAACTTGAAACTTAAAAATGTTTCAAGTACGTGTCTTTGAAAGACTATAAAATAAAAATTATATGACCAATATGAATGAAACTTAAAACATGGATTAAATATATATAAGAAATATTTGAAAATAAAAAGAATTTTGTAAAAAATGTTGATGAAAAATAATTTATAAGCTTTCAAAACCACCTACGTGAAACTTAAAAACGTTTCAAGTACGTGGTTTTGAAAGCCTAAAAAATAAAAACTATAAGACCAATATAAATGAAAATTAAAATATGCATTAAACATATAATAAATAGTTAATAATTAATTAGTTAATTAGTAATATAATTATTAATTAGTTAATAATTAATATAATTATTAATTATTAATTATTAATTATTAATTATTAGTTACTAATATAACATAATTAATTAGTTAATTAGTAATATAATTATGTAATAATTAATTAGTTAATTAGTAATATAGTTATTAATTCATAATTAATTAGTTAATTAGTAATATAATTATTCATTATAATTATTCATTATAATTATTAATTATTAATTATTAATTATTAATTATTAATTATTAATTATATAATAGTTAATTAGTTAATTAGTAATATATTTATTAATTATAATTATTTGTTATTTATTATATATTAATTAATTAGTTAATTTGTAATATAATTATTTATTATAAAATAGTTAATTAATTAATTTGTAATATAATTAGTAATTATAATTATTCATTATAATTATTAATTATTAATTATTAATTATATAATAATTAATTAGTTAATTAGTAATATAATTAGTAATTATATAATAATTAATTAGTTAAGTAGTAATATCATTATTAATTATAATTAGTAATATGATTATTAATTATAATTATTAATTATTAATTATATAACAATTAACTAGTTAATTAGTAATATAATTATTAATTATATAATAATTAACTAGTTAATTAGTAATATAATTATTAATTATATAATAATTAACTAGTTAATTAGTAATATAATTATTAATTATATAATAATTAACTAGTTAATAAGTAATATAATTATTAATTAGTTAATAATTAATTAGTTAATTGGTAATATAATTATTAATTATAATTATTAATTACTAATATACAATAATTAATTAGTTAATTAGTAATAAAATTATACAATAATTAATTAGTTAATTAGTAATAAAATTATATAATAATTAATTTGTTAATTAGTAATATAAGTATTAATTGTACAATAATTGATTAATAATATAATTATAATTATAATTATTAATTATTAATTATATACTAATTAATTAGTTAATTAGTAATATAATTATTAATTATAATTATTAATATAATTAATAATTTTAATTAGTAATTATTAATTATATAATAATTAATTATTTAATTAGTAATATAATTATTAATTATAATTATTCATTATATTTTTTAATTATTAATTATTAATTATTAATTATATAATAATTAATTAGTTAATTAGTAATATAATTATTAATTATATAATAAATAATTGGTTAATTAGTAAAATAATTATTAATTATAATCAGAAATGTAATTATTTATTATAATTAGTGATTATTAATTATATAATTATTAATTAGTTAATTACAAATATGATTATCAATTGTTAAAAATTAATTATATAATAATTAATTAGTTAATTAGTAATATAATTATTAATTATAATTATTAATTATTAATTATATAATAATTAATTAGTTAATTAGTAATATAATTATTAATTATATAATTAATAATTATAATTATAATTAAAAATTATATTACTAATTAACTAATTAATTATTAGCTATTTCTTATATGTTTAATCCATGTTTTAATTTTTATTTATATTGGTCATATAGTTTTTATTTTGTAGGCTTTCAAAGCCACGTACTTGAAACGTTTTTAAGTTTCAAGTTGGTGGTTTTGAAAGCTTATAAATTATTTTTCATCAACATTTTTTACAAAATTCTTATTATTTTCAACTATTTCTTATAATTTTAATCCATAATTTAAGTTTCATTCATATTGGTCTTATAGTTTGTATTTTATAGTCTTTTAAAGACACGTACTTGAAACATTTTTAAGTTTCAAGTTGGTGCTTTTGAAAGCTTATAAATTATTATTCATCAAAAAAATTTATGAAATTATTTTTATTTTCAACTATTTCTTATATGTTTAATCTGTGTTTTAAGTTTTATTTATATTGGTCTTATAGTTTGTATTTTAGTCTTTCAAAGACACGTACTTGAAATAGAATCCCAAATTGGAAATGCATAATGTTCTGCGTAGAAGAGGGAGAACCTGAATCCCATATTGAAAATGTAGGATGATTTCCAAGACTTTCCCTCTAATAAAAGAGAGCCATGGGTGAGGGTTTTTGTCAGAATCTAGACTGTTGTAATGGCAGTACAGCAGGATATTAAATATCAGATAAATTCTACTGGAAAATTTTGTTATATATATATACATAAACAAAACAAAACAAAAATAATAATAAAAAATTAAAATTTAAAAAAAATTAAAAAAATAGTACTAAAAAATTAAAAAAAATTAAAAGTTTATGTATGATGTGTTAACCCCGTTCAAGATTCTTTCAGCAACTTCATGAAGGATGTGTGAATGTGGTTCACACAACTTTCAGCGCGCCTATGATGCGTGAACCTCGTTCACGCATCTTCTCAGGATCGGGGATGCGTGAACGGGGTTCACGCATCTCAGGAACCATTTTTAAAAATATTGGGAACCCTATCCTGTTTTGAAAAATAAACCTAAAAACCAATTTTTTAAAAATTGTTGAGGTGCTGGTGTCGTCTAGCAGAACCGAGCCATCACACGGGTTTTTTTATAAATGGGTTTTTTTAATTTTTTTTATAAAAAAGGGATAGGGTTACCAATATTTTTAAAAATAGGTCTCAATATGTGTGAACCCCGTTCACACATCTTTGGAATGGAGAGGTGCGTGAATGGGGTTCACGCATCTTGTGCAGATGTGATAAACGATGTGTGAACCTCATTCACACATCTCCCATCGCCAGGAAGCGTGAATGGGGTTCACGCATGCTTTTTAAACTTTATGAAGGATGTGTGAACCTCATTCACGCATCGTACAGAAAGTTTTAATTTTTTGTATTTTTAAAATTTTTATTTTATTTTGTTCTATTTTGTTTATATATATAACAAAAACTTTCAACAGAATTTATCTACTATTTAATATCTGACCGTACTGCCATTACGACAGTCTAGATTCTGACAAAAATCATCACTCAGGACTCTCTTTTATAAGAGGGCTTGTCTTGGAAATCATTCTGCATTTCCAATGTGAGATTCAGGTTCTGTCTTTCCTGTGCAGAACATTCTGCATTTCCGATGTGGGATTTTGTTTCAAGTACATATTTTTTGAAAGACTATAAAATACAAACTATAAGACCAATTTAAATGAAACGTAAAACATGGATTAAAAATATAAGAAATTATTGAAAATAAAAAGAATTTCATAACAAATGTTGATGAATAATAAATTATTAGCTTTCAAAACCACCAACTTGAAACTTAAAAATGTTTCAAGTACGTGTCTTTGAAAGACGATAAAATAAAAACTATAAGACCAATATGAATGAAACTTAAAAAATGGATTAAACATATAAGAAATAGTTGAAAATAAAAAGAATTTCGTAAAAAATGTTGATAAAAAATAATTTATAAACTTTCAAAACCACCAACTTGAAAATTATAAACGTTTCAAGTACGTGGCTTTGAAATCCTATAAAATAAAAACTATAAGACCAATATAAATATAAATTAAAACATGGATTAAACATATAAGAAATAGTTAATAATTAATTAGTTAATTAGTAATATAATTATTAATTAGTTAATAATTAATATATTTTTTAATTATTAATTTTTAATTATTAATTACTAATATACAATAATTAATTAGTTAATTGGTAATATAATTATATAAAAATTAATTTTTTAATTAGTAATATAATTATTAATTGATAATTAATTAGTCAATTATTAATATAATTATTAATTATAATTATTCATTATAATTATTCATTATAATTATTAATTATTAATTATTAATTATATGATAATTAATTAGTTAATTAGTAATATTTTTATTAATTATAATTATTACTTAATTGTTATAAAATAATTAATTAGTAATACAATTAGTAATTATAATTATTCATTATAATTTTTAATTTTTAATTATTAATTATATAATAATTAATTAGTTAATTTGTAATATAATTATTAATTATATAATAATTAATTAGTTAACTAGTAATGTCATTATTAACTATAATTAGTAATATGATTATTAATTATAATTAGAAATTACTAATTATATAATAATTAATTAGTTAATTAGTAATATAATTATTAATTATAATTATTAATTACTAATATACAATAATTAATTACTTAATTAGTAATAAAATTATATAATAATTAATTAGTAAATTTGTAATATAAATATTAATTATATAATAATTAATTAATATTATATTTATTAATTGCATTTTTTTAATTATAATTATTAATTATTAATTATATACTAATTAATTAGTTAATTGGTAATATAATTATTAATTATAATTAGTAATATAATTAATAATTATAATTAGTAATTATTAATTATATAATAATTAGTTAGTTAGTTGGTAATATAATTTTTAATTGTAATTTTTAATTATTAATTATTAATTATTAATTATATAATAATAATTTCATTATTTAGTAAAATAATTATTAATTATATAATAAATAATTTGTTAATTAGTAATATAATTATTAATTATAATTAGTAATATAAATATTAATTATAATTATTAATTATTAATTATTAATTATATAATAATTTATTAGTAAATTACCTATATAATTACTAATTATTAAAAATTAATTATATAATAATTAATTAGTTAATTAGTAATATAATTATTAATTATTAATGAAATAATAATTAATTAGTTAATTAGTAATATAATTATTAATTATATAAAAACTATTTTGTTAATTAGTAATATAATTTTTAATTATAATTATAATTATTAATTATATAATTATTAATTATATTACTAATTAACTAATTAATCGTTATATAATTAATTATTAATAGTTAATAACTAATAATTATAATGAATAATTATAATTATTTATTATATTACTAATTTACTAATTAACAAATTAATTATTATATAATTAATAATTATATTACTAATTAATTATTATATAATTAATAATTATATTACTAATTAATTGCTATATAATTAATAATGATATTACTAATTAACTAATAATTATATAATTAATAATTATATTACTAATTAACTGATAATTATATAATTAATAATTATATTACTAATTAACTAATTAATTATTAACTATTTTTTATATGTTTAATCTATGTTTTAATTTTTATTTATATTGGTCTTATGGTTTTTATTTTATAGGCTTTCAAAGCCACGTACTTGAAACGTTTTTAAGTTTCATGTTTATGGTTTTGAAAGCTTATAGATTATTTTTCATCAACATTTTTTACAAAAATCTTTTTATTTTCAACTATTTCTTATAATTTTAATCCATATTTTAAGTTTCATTCATATCGGTCTTATAGTTTGTATTTTATAGTCTTTTTGTAACACCTCAAGCTTCTACGGTATGCTTCTCTTTAAATAATGTGATAGCATGTGTTGTACGCAACATCGAGTTCTAACACACCACAACCAATCAAACTAGCCGTTATGAATAGTAATACCTACTTTTTGAAATTATATTTATTTTATATTTCAAAATGGACTTCATTTTTGGATTCGGAATATCGAAATTATCCTAAGTTGAATTTTTGGTATTTTTCTAAGAACTTCCAATTTTTATGAATAGTGAAAAGTACTTAAAAACAACTTTGTTAATCAAAATAATTTATAGTGATAAATTATATTATTGAGTGGTTTTAAAGTATAATTAGAATATATTTTTACCATATTATCCAATGGTGTTCATTAGAATTAATTTCACTTTGAAATTGGACATAAACAATTGTCAGTCTATTGATATATATTATTTCTTAAAAACACGCTATTTGTTGTGACAGCGGGAATTAATTATAAAATTAATTAATGAAACATATATGTTTTGAATTTTGTAAAATAGAAATCATTTTTGAATTTGGAATATCAATTATAGCTTAGGGTGAAATTTTGGCATTGTTCTGAAAAACTTCAATTTTTGATGAATAGTGATACTACTAAGTGGTAGTTAAAAAACTGAATTTTTCATAAAACTTAATTTTACCGCTTCTGTGATTGGAATTTAGAAAATCCTAGAGACACGGTTAATATCAAGGAGTAAAATGTGGTTCAATGAGATGAATTTTTTTTGGTGAATAGTAACTTTTTACTTTTATTTACCACGGTTAAAAGTAAATAGGGTAATTAAGGGTAAAAATGATATTAATATTACCCTAACACATGTCCTAATTCTATTGGACAAGTGTATCTCGACCAAAAACAACGTTAGGAATAAAATATTATCATTTAGGTCCACTTGGATTAGATTAGGACATTTATTATTATTTAATTCAAAGAAGAGTTAAAATAAAAGTTTATTTACTAAAACATTTTCAATATAGGGTTATACATAATATAAATTCGATTTTAAATATTCATTAGAAATATAAAATGATTTCCTACATAATGATATTTTATTTATAATTTTTAGACATTAAATAATTTAATTTATTTATGACACAATGATGATGCAGTAATTACCATAATAGTGAAAGATTAAAATAATTGATATTATAAATACCCAAATAAATATAATTTGAGACTTTTTATGAATTACACTAATTTTTTAGGTTAATATGACATGTTAGGATTGACTTAAGTAACTTTGTTCTAAGTAATCATTCTGTTATGATTTTCACAAAAATCAATTATTGAATATTGTCAAAATTGACATAAAAGAGTTTTTAAAACAAATATTATATTATTAATTGATATTAAATTCCTAAAAATCTAAGTTTCAGACAAGAGAATTATATAATGATAGTTGTATCATTAATGGACCACTTGGGGGTTGCTTGGATGTATATAGTAAGTTTATTAACCATATAATATAAAAATACAAAGAGACATTGTAAAAGTGAAACTAATTAACTAAGAGTTAATACTTAAAGATAAGGTTAATATAGTAACCCAAACCTGTCTAAATTCTATTGGTTGAGTGTTTTTAGACCCATACCCATCTTAAACTTTAAATAATCTACTTTTTAGCCATTAGAAACTGAATATTAATTTATTATAAAATAATATTTCTAGCTTTTCCAAAGGTGCCTCTCACCCCTCTTATAAAAGGGCACTCTCCCTTCTCATTAACTCACACCTTCAAAGCCTTTTGGTTCGGCCAACCTCTACCCAAATACTCTCTCAACTTCCCTCACTACAACCAAGAGGCCTTAGTTTGATCATAAAGCCAACCTAAGGAGCCCTTTTGTTCAAATCAAAAGGAAGAACCCGAAGAAGAGGTAATGTTTTCACCACCCTTTTTCAAATTCATTTCTTCTTCCACTTATTCTTTCTTTGTTAATCCCATTCTAAAATAATTAATACAGTATCTCCTATATACTGTAATATTATTATAAATATGGTACAACCATATTCATTATTCTATCCATCCTTTTAATAACATGTCACCATACGTGCGTACGTACGGCTAACCGTCTCCACGTCGTGGTGTAAATGTTATTCAATATATTATTATTTGGATGGGTATAATAATGATGTGTAATTCATGTAAATAATAAATATAACATGATAATGATTCTGTATATATGATATACCATCCAATTATATATTATTTTAGTATCAAAATAATGATATTGTTGCTCGTGCGTACGTATGGACTACCGTCTCCACGAACGCGATGAGATTCATTCCCAATCGTATCCATTCAAGTATAATTATCATTTGATGATTAATAATAGTATTTAAGGACTTGATATAATTCTGGATATGAATAAGATACAACCTATCCATGACAAACATGGCTTACGTAACAAAATATATAAAATAAAATGAGTAAGTTAAGACCCGAAACAACGATAATACTAAGATATTATTAACAAATCAATGTTAAAAGATCATACATGATATCATATTAATATATATGATTCTTATATAATTTAATAAAAATTATTTCACCATTATACAGGAGGTTAACCTACCCCCAACCAAGGAAAAGTATAAGGTAAGGGTTTATTTCGCAATCTCTTCATTATCCGAGGTTGTTTATACGTAATAATCTACTGGGATTTCTTTATCATCCACATCCATGTTTCTTAAAAATATATTTCAAAACATTTTTAATATTTACAAGAATATGGGTTAAATTCATTTATACCCTTGTTTGACTTTTTATAAGAGGTTTATAAAGGAATCTTTCCGTCGTTTTTCAAACAAGGTGCTTTTTAACCTTTTCGACCGAATTAAGGTAAGAATGTTTTTTTAACTTATACAGCGGGTGTGGCTATTTTCCGCCATTATAAAATCTTCGAAGCTTCCCTTACAATCTTATAAGAATATTTTCAAAGAAAATGTTTTATTTTATAAATATATGACTCTTAAATTATTTCAAAATAAAAATAGATATTTATCTAAAAAGAGTTTTGATTTCATCTATGTCAACATCCTTTGATGGATTTTACGCTTATTTGAAGTTGATTTATTATGATACAAAACTTCTATATTTTATTGAAGGTTTTGTGATATGTTTGACTGTGGATGTGTTATTTTTATACCATTCATGGTTTATGGATGATGTATTTACATTTCGTATAATAGTTTTAATATGAATGTTTATGTTATGTTTAAACCTTTTCATATGGGAATGCATTGGACTTAATATGTGACGGGTGGAGCCCGCTATAGCTCCTCGATGCATCGGTAGGTCTCATGAGAAAAACTAGTGTCTTGGCACAAGGCCTTGAAAAAATCTTATTTGTAGTCTTGGCACGAGTCCTTGGCTATGTGGTTATGATAGTCTGGCATTATGTATTCCTTCATTATGAAAGTGGTTATTGATATTTCATGTGATTATTCGATTAGTAGAATATCCATGTGAATAAGTAAATGGAATTATTTCATTTTATTTTTTCCATACTATGTTGAAGTTCAAGTTTAAAAGGCTTTTGTTTTAGTTATAAATTGCCTTAAATGTTTATTCTTATTTATGAAAGTTTCTGCTATATTATTATCCTTACTGGGCATTTGAGCTCACCCCTTTCAATGTTTTATTTTTCCCAGGATGTGAAGAAGTAATTTATAAATGACCTGCAGGGATAGTATGTGGGGATATGAGTGTGGACTATGAAGAAAATATGTTGTTGTAGTTTTCATTTTTATGATGTAATGTAAGACTTATGAATATATCTAGTGTTTCCAAGGCTACTAAACTAATCGGTCTTTCGAGACTTGATCTTTCTTGTGATCATGCCAATGTTATGTAATAATGCACCGACTCTGGGTAACTGAGGTCAGGCCATTACACTGTTAAAGACACGTACTTGAAACATTTTTAAGTTTCAAGTAGGTGTTTTTGAAAGCTTATAAATTATAATTCATCAACATTTTTTATGAATTTTTTTTATTTCCAACTATTTCTTATATGTTTAATCCGTGTTTTAAGTTTTATTTATATTGGTCTTATAGTTTGTATTTTATAGTCTTTCAAAGACACGTCCTTGAAACAGAATCTCACATCGGAAATGCGGAATGTTCTGCGCAGGAAAGGGAGAACATGAAGCCCACATCAGAAATGTAGAATGATTTCTAGGGCTTCCCCTTTTATAAAAGGGAGATCTGGGGGATTTTTTTTTACGTTTTTAAAAAAAATCCAGAAAACGCTTAGGGAAAAAATATTTTTAAAAATGCACCTCAAAGGAGGCATCCCGAATGCCGCCTTTACATTTCGGGGGCAAGGCGGCATCCGCGATGCCGCCTTTGCGCTGCGGGTGAAAGGCGGCATCTGCGATGCCACCTTCCTCCTAAAAAAATCTCTTTTTTGAAAATTTTTATTTATTTTTTGTTTTTTTTTTGTTTTGTTTTGTTTATATATATATATATATATATATAAACAAAACAAAAAAATTCAGCAGAATTTCTCTGCTATTAAAGATCCACCGCTACAGCCATTACAGCAATCTGGATTCTGACAGAAGCTCTCACCCAGGCCTCCCTTTTATAAGAGAGCTTACCCTGGAAATCATTCTGCATTTCTGATGTGGGATTCCGGTTCTCCATTTCCTGCACAGAACATTCTGCATTTCCGATGTGGGATTCTGTTTCAAGTACGTGACTTTGAAAGACTATAAAATATAAACTATAAGGCCAATATAAATGAAACTTAAAACATGGATTAAACATATAAAAAATAGATGAAAACAAAAAGAATTTCCTCAAAAATGTTGATGAAAAATAATCTATAACCTTTCAAAACCACTTACTTGAAACTTAAGAAGTTTCAAGTATGTGATTTTGAAATCTTATAAAATATAAATTATAAGACCAATATAAATGAAACTTAATACATGAATTAAACATAAAAAAAATATTTGAAAATAAAAAGAATTTCGTAAAAAATATTGATGAAATATAATTTATAATCTTTCAAAACGACCAACATGAAACTTAAAAATGTTTCAAGCACGTGACTTTGAAATCCTATAAAATATAAACTATAAGACCGATATAAATGAAACATAAAACATACGGATTAAATATATAACAAATAGTCGAAAATAAAAAGAATTTCGTAAAAAATGTTCATGAAAAATAATTTATAAGCTTTCAAAACCACCTACTTGAAACTTAAAATGATTAAAGTATGCGGTTTTGAAAGACTAAAATATAAACTATAAGACCGATATAATTTAGAGTTAAAACATGGATTAAACATATAATAATTTATTTAATTATTAAATTAATATTATTAATAATTAATTATATAATAATTAATTAGTTAATTAGAAATTATTAATAATTAATTATATAATAATTAACTAATTAATTAGTAATATAATTATTCAGTATATAATAGTTAATTAGTAAATTAGTAATATAATTATAAATTATATTTATCCATTATAATTAATAATTAATAATTATTCAAAATTATTATATAATAATTAATTAGTTAATTGGTTATATAAATTTTAATTATATAATAGTTAATTAGTTAATTAGTAATATAATTATAAATTAAAATTATTTATTATAATTATTAATTAAAATTACTAGTTATAATTACTAGTTATAATTATTAATTATTAATAATTAAATATTAATTTGTTAATTAGTAATATAATTATTAATTATAAAACTATTAATTGTATAAAAATTAGTTGGTTAATTAGTAATTATTAATAGTAAAATATATAATAAATAATTAGTTAATTACTAATATAATTAGTAAATTAGTAATATAATTATTAATTATTTAATAATTAATTAGTTACTTAGAAATATAATTATTAATTATTTAATAATTAATTAGTTACTTAGAAATATAATTATTAATTATATAATAATTAATTAGTTGATTAGTAATATAATTATTAACTATATAATTTGTAATTTGTTAATTAGTGTTTCTTAATCATTAATTATATAATAACTAATTAGTTAATTAGTAATATAATTATTAATTATATAATAGTTAATTAGTTAATTTTTTGAGAAAGATAGAGTCGAGACCCTTTTTATAATTATTTAATTAGTAATATAATTATAAATTATAATTATTCATTATAATTATTAGTTAGTATTTATTAAAAATTATTATATAATAATTAATTAGTTAATTGGTAATTTAATTATTAATTATATAATAGTTAATTAGTTAATTAGTAATATAATTATTCATTATAATTATTCATTAGTAATTATTAAAAATGATTATATAATAAATAAGTAGTTAATTAGTAATATAATTATTCATTATAATTATTCATTATAACTATTAATTATTTATTATTTATTATTATTTATTATTTATATAATACTTAATTAGTAATATAATGATTAATTATATAATTATTAACTATATAATAAATAATTATTTAATTAGTAATATCATTATTAATTATATAATAATTAATTAGTTAATTATAAATATGATAATTAATTATAATAAGTAATTATAATTATTAATTAGTAATTATTAATAAATAATTATGTAAAAATTAATTAGTTAATTAGTAATATTATTATTAATTATATAATAATTAATTAGTAAATTTGTAATATGATTTTTAATTATAATTATTCATTATAATTATTAATTAGTAATTAGTAATATAATTATTAATTATAATTATTCATTATAATTATTAATTAGTATTTAATAATAATTAATTATATAAAAATTAGTTAGTTAATTTGTAATATTATTATTAATTATATAATAATAAATTACTAAAATAATAATATAATTTTTAATTACATTTATTCATTATAATTATTAATTATTAATTAGTAATTAGTAATTAGTAATTGTTAATTATTAATTAATTAATTAGTAATATAAATATTAATTATAATTAGTAATTATAATTATTAATTATTAATTATTAATTATTAATTATTAATAATTAATTATATAATAGTTAGTTAGTTCATTAGTTATATAATTATTAATTATATAACAATTAATTAGTAAATTAGTAATATAATTTTTAATTACATTTATTCATTATAATTTTTAATTATTAATTATTAATTAGTAATTAGTAATTATTAATTATTAATTAGTAATATAAATATTAATTATAAATATTACTTATTAATTATTAATAATTACTTATTAATTATTACTTATACAGTAATTATTTATTTAATTATTAATATAACTATTAATTATATAATAATTAATTAGTTAATTAGTAATATAATTATTAATTATATAATAGTTAATTAGTTAATTAGTAATATTATTATTAAATATAATTATTATAATTTTTAATTAGTAATTATTAATAATTAAATATGTCATAATTAATTAGTTAATTAGTAATATTATCATTAATTATATAATTTTTTTTTTAAAGGTTGGGGCCGAAGCCTCATTTTTATTATTAAATCAAAGCAAAGACCTCTTTTAACTGGGTAGAGGGAAACCCATTACATAGCCCGAAGGCCCAGTGGGCTTGTAGCCCATTACATAGCCTATAGGCCCAAATTCAAAGGCCAATTCACATTCTGTGAATAGTAACCTGCTGCTACAGTACCGCACAGTATCGCGGCCGTTACAATGCCCTGCCGCCGCTACAGTACCCGCTGATGAACAGTGTCGCTGCTACTACAGTAGCGCTACAGTGCTGCTACAGTGCCTGTGCCCCATGGGTTTTGAACCCCCATTTTCCATGTAGTATTATGGGGTGCTTACCACTAAGCCAAACCCCAACTACAATAAATATTTAGTTAATTAGAAATATAATTAATAATTATAACTAATTAATTAGTAATTAGTAATTATTAATTAGTTAATTGGTTAATTAGTAATATAAATATTTATTATAATTATTCATTATAATTAATAATTAGTCATTAATAATTATTAATAAGTAATTAGTAATTATTAATTAGTTAATTAGTAATATAAATATTAATTATAACTATTCATTAAATTATTAATTATTAATTATTACTCATTAATTATTAATTATATAATAATTAAGTAGTTAATTATTAATATAACTATTAATTATATAATAATTAATTAGTTAATTAGTAATAATTTTATAATCTTTCAAAGTCACGTACTTGAAACATTTTTAAGTTTCAAGTAGGCGGTTTTGAAAGCTTATAAATTATTTTTCATTAACATTTTTTTGGAAATTGCTTTTGTTTTCAACTATTTCTTATATGTTTAATCAATGTTTAACGTTTCATTTATATTGGTCTTCTATTTTATGTTTTATGGTCTTTCCAATTCACACACTTGAAAAATTTTAAGTTTCAAGTAGGCGGTTTTGAAAGCTTATAAATTACTTTTCATCAACATTTTTTCAGAAATTTCTTTTGTTTTCAACTATTTATTATATTTTTAATCAATGTTTAAAGTTTCAATTATATTCGTTTTATAGTTTATATTTTATAGTCTTTCAAATTCACGTACTTGAAACATTTTTAAGTTTCAAGTAGGCGGTTTTGAAAGGTTATAGATTATTTTTCATCAACATTTTTGAGGAAATTATTTTTGTTTTCAACTATTTTGTATATGTTTAATCCATGTTTTAAGTTTCATTTATATTGGCCTTATAGTTTATATTTTATAGTCTTTTAAAGTCACGTACTTGAAATAGAATCTCACATCGGAAATGCAGAATGTTCTGTGCAGGAAATGGAGAACCAGAATCCCACATCGGAAATGCAGAATGATTTCCAGGGTAAGCTCTCTTATAAAAGGGAGGCCTGGGTGAGAGCTTCTGTCAGAATGCAGATTGTTGTAATGGCTGTAGCGCTGGATCTTTAATAGCAGATAAATTCTGCTGAAATGGGTTTCTGTCAGAATCTAGACTGCTGCAATGGAAGTACTGCTGGATATTAAATAGCAGATAAATTCTACTGAAATTTATATATATATATATATAAATATATATATATATATATAAACAAAAGAAAAATAATGAAAATAATTTTTTTTTTAAAAATAGTATAATAAATTTAAAAATTAAAAGTTTATGTATGATACGTGATCCTCATTCACACATCCTTCAATAACTTTACAAAGAATACATGAACGGGGTTCATGCATCTTTCAGCGCGCCTATGATGCGTGAACCCTGTTCATGCATCTTCCTGGGATCGGGGATGCATGAACGGGGTTCCCGCATCTCAAGACCCATTTTTAAAAATATTGGGAACCCTATCCCATTTTTCAAAAAAAACTTTAAAAACCCATTTTAAAAAAACTACCCTCAAATTTATATAGGTAGAAGAATATCCCATCAGTGATTGGACGACTCAGAGCGGTTATATTGAACGACCTCTGAAATGTCTGCAACATTTTTAAATGTACGAATAGTATCCCATGTTCCACATCCCACATCAGTCTTCGCATCTTCAACGCTTTGCTACCTTTTCACATCCCTACAGGACTAATATGGCCCACAATAAACCTTTGCTTCCATGCTTCCCCTACTGCCATGTTGGTTAGCCTTGCTGGCTCCCATGTGTGGTTTCCCACAATTCACAGTTGAGCTATCCTAATGCCAGTTGCCTTGGATGGCCATGTTTTTTATTTAAACTCCAATCAAAAGAGTTATTCAAATATTCAACATAATCACCAGACAATTCTCAACATAAATAGAAAATCCAACTTTTTCATCATTTCTCATGCAATCAATTTCTTTTTTCACGATCATCAATAGAATCCATATTCTTCATCTTCCTATAAATAATGTGTCATCTATATTAACATGTGTCTTGGAACTTAAGATTAGTACAAAAAAATTCACATTTAAATAAGGATAATTTTCCAAGTATGACATCCAATTCCATGACATGAATCCATAACAATTTTTCATGCATCATCACTTCACATACTAACCCATTGATAATAAATGCAACACTTGGTTTCAAAAATCTCTCCCTCGGTCGTTTATTGTTAATATCCCTTCACAACACAAAATTCAATGTGTGGTTTACTTTATTTTCTCCCCCTTATTGACAATCAAATTAAAATTATAATTGAGGTCTTCACATCTTATCTTTCTTCTCAAAAACATATTCTCTTTTTTTAAAGGAATGATGTCACATGATATTTGGAAAAGACCCTTCAGTTAATCAACTCTATGTCTACGTGGGCTAAACCAATGTAGAAAACAAGAGAGAGATAACCAATGTTTTCTAAGATTTCCATAAATAGAAACTCACATGTGATCCATTTTATGTTTACAAATTTTTTATTTTCAATTCAAACTATGTGGCCAATTAAATCCTCGATACACAATTTTTGTGTCTCTCAGTATCACCCTAAATATTATTGTAAAATAAAGGCACATAACATGAGGGTTTACAAGGTTTGGTACAAAGACCTACTCCTCACCATGTTGGTTATTTCCCCCAACATGAATTATCCACTATATCATTCCCCCTAATTACAAACTGGTTATACCCCCCTAGATTCAAATCACCTACATCCATTGGTTATACCCCCCAATTTCACCATCTTCTATAATGGTTGTCTAGACCCCCCCCCCCCCATAAATCACAATATTCCAGTAACTGGTTATACCCCCTAGTTTTAAACTTCTTATTCAGATGGCTTGATCCAATATAGGATGATCTCTTGATCTTCCTCCATGATCTTGATGGATCTGAATTTCCCATATACACTTCAAGAACCTTAGTAGCTTGTTGGACTTGCTCAAATATATCTGATCAGCTATGTAAGATTAGTTACATCAGTGAAATAATACTCTATAAATTCATCCTTTAGTTGATGAAGTCACAACCTCCCTTATTCATACGACCATAAGTATAAATTATCTCTTGTCGTCTTTTCCTCACATATTATCATGTGTATATAAAACACTAATTTCCTTTGTGTAAGATTTTCAAGATAAATTTATTTTAGAAAAAACAATTCTTCATAGCATAACAAGATATTTTTATCTTCAAGGTTCTTCATGTGATACTAGTAGCCTATTGTATCTAAAACATTCATGAAACAACTTGTATATCAATAACAAGTGTTCACAAGATCTTATCCTTTGTGTATGGGATTCACATGAATGAACCACAAATACCTTCTTCTTCCTCGTGAAATCTAGGTATGACTCATGGACTATTTTTATTCCTTTGTGTGACCAAGGGGTGTCTTTGGTTATCTCTTTCATGTGAATGGATCATAAGGGTTTCCTTTTGGTTTGCATGATCAGATCGCATGATTTCTCTATTTCCCTAGACATCTCTCTCTCTCTCTCAAATATTCTGAATGGAAGAAAACTTAACTCTTGACATAACCACTATTTTTATATCTGTGGTTTATTACTACCTCTCCTCTAATATTTAGGTTGAGTCAAGGCTTCCCAAATATCTTGGGATCTCATTGAATACCAAAACTCTTGGTATCGTGTGATGGATTGGATATGTGCTTTTCCTGATCACTCTGCACAATCACTTTACATTATCACCTTCATCTTCATGTGGTATTTAAATGCCTACGATTCTTGAAAATCTCATATCTCATAGCATTAATAAAAAAAATCCAATTTTCAAGCCTTTATTTACTTGGATAAGTAATAAAATTGTTTACATGGAGCTCCTTTGTAACAACCCAAACTTTTAATAATGAAAATTACTCTTGATCTATTTAAATGTTTTATTATGTTAAATGGTAATATAAAACATATTCACTTCCTTGGTTTTATGTTTTTTTATTTTAAAATACCATTAAGAATTGTTACTGTTGCTAATATAGTTGTTGAACAATGATCACATGATTATTATAAATATAGGGATTTAACAAATCCAATTTACTCAGACAAATGAAGCGATGGCCTCATCCAGTAGAATTGCTCCATAATAATCTCATTTGTCAGAGCTCAGAAAGGAGTTAGTTTCACTAGGCTTCGCTCATGACCAAGACCAAGTCGAGCTTCAACACTTTAAGCTTGAACGGAACCGCCTGCAGGAGAAGTGGAAGTTGATAGAGATTACCACCCAAGAGATGTTATCTAAGCCACCCCAAGAGTCTGTCACTATCACACACCTTACCCTTAGATTTTATGCGGGTGTTATAAGTGGTTATGTAACAATACCCTAGCACTATGATTATGTGCTTTATTTTTTTATAAAGAATATACATTCATCTAATTATTGTTGTTTAGTAAATGGTTTTTAAAGAAAAAATAATATTTTTAGTTAATATTCAATTAAGAAATATATTTTGATGAATTAACAGATATTTTGGATTAAATAATATTTTAATAAAATATTATTATTACTAAATTACTTTTTAAATATAAATGATCGTATAATTTTTATGAATATAATTGTAATTTTTATTAAGGTTTGAAAGCTGTTTTTTTCAAAACCCATGAATTTTCGATAAATATCGGTTTTTATTTTAAAAGTAAAAAATTCACATATTTAGAAAATTATTTAGATAAAATGAATATTATTTTTGTAATTAGGACATTGAAATTATCCAATGGTAAATTTTTCATAATTTTCTGAGATAGTTGAATTTTTGGGTAAAAATTAAATACTGTTAAATATATAATGTGTTTTATGACATCATAATGAACAAATAGTGATGTAATAAAATAATATAAATTGTATTTTATTCCAATATATGTTTTAACTTTAAAATAATGTGATTTTAGGTTTTTTTGATTTATTTTACAAACCCTTAGTGGACCCTCCAAGACTTATAAAACATTTTAACATTTTAAAATGATTTCCTTGAGAGTGTGACTCACCTCCACATAATCAAGACTAATATTTTAAGAATTTAGGAAATTGGACTTATAAAATAATTTTTTACACTCTCCTTTGGAAAAAACCATGGGCAAAAACCATGGTTTTGTTTGTGGTTTTGATTAGTTTAATGTGTGGTGTCCAAAACCTAAATAATAAAGAATTCCCTCTCTTTTCCTATATAAACCCACCCAAGATCTCACTTATCTTCACTAAAAACCCTTATATAACCTCTCTAATATTCCCTCCTCTATATATTATCCTCCCAAGGGGCTCCAAGATCCCAATAATCATCTCTGAATCCTCTCCCAAGCCTTTGGGATCACACTTCCAAGTAAGGGATTTCTTCCATTCTCATTTTTGTCCAAATTTAATTATATTGTTATACCATTTTGTTTTAAATTAAAAATGTTGGGGTATGATTTATCACCTCCCACATACTTCCCTCATTATTTTTTAATGATGATATACCCCTTTATCTCTCATTAATTCCTCCCATGTACACCTGTTACCATGCTGAAATTCCATAAGGGGTTTCTCCCTCCTCATTTACATTCAAGAAATTATTTTATATTATGCATCTAAATTCCATTACATATGTTGTTACATGTATCTATGTGACCCCCTTAATGTCCATTTCATTTAAATATTATGAGATACCCATTTCTCTCTCATCAACCATTTTTATAAATTCTTATGTCACGTTGTTATGCTACCGAAATTGCACCGTGATTTTCCAAGCCAAAGTCATTGTGTAGTGAATACCATGCTCATTTATCTGTCAAGGGTATTCACCTTTATTCACATTTAATTATTTATTATATAGTTTCATGTATTAATTACACATTCCTTTATCATGGAATAAATTATTATATTTAATGATTCCATGTTATCTGATCCATGTGGCACACTTATGCATGAAATGAAATGATTAAGAAGGGTGTTCCCTAATAGCACTCCAATGCTTTGGGTAAAGATTAGTATCATGATAAGTCAAGTTAAATGAGGGTTTAATCATGCTAATTCAAGTGAAATGAGGGTTTACTCATGTTCCATATACAATGATCATTGGCTCATGCTAATATCAGGTTAAATGTTGTTGCCACATTTCCAAGCTATGATAATCATGTTATATCATGCCTTTATGTTCATTTTTCTCTTGTGATCCATCAATATTCCTATTGTATAACATGTACTATATTATTCATGTTATTCCTTGTTTACTCCCTTACTATGCTTTATAGATCACCCTTTTTTATGCATGTCCTCAGGTTATCCCATGAAATTCTAAGTACGAAGGAATGTTGTGGTCATGTAAAAGATGTTTTCAATAAAGATGTTGTGTTTTATATCCTAAGTTGTTATGTAATGTTCATAATTTCACAAGACACTAGACCTATCAATCCTCGGAGTTGTATTAAGTGTTATTTTATATAATAAATCATGTTTATGTGTGTAATAAAGAGTAGGGTTGTTATAGTTGGTATCAGATGATAGGTTTAGTTATTTTTGGGATTAGGATTAGAAAACACTAGTGAAAGCCTTAGGGATAAGACTAAGTATAATAAAAAAAATACCTAAATTTTGGTGAGTATTTATTAAGTGGTTTATCAAGAAAATACATCCTTGTCTGGATACGAGCAGGTGGAGGCAGCTCTAGCACAGATGTATCTGGGGGTAAAACCCAAAAACACTGATTTGAGCTAGACTCGAATGGGAACTGGTGCATGAAAATAGGCATTTCTACACTCTTATTTATGACACTCCCAGGGGATATGCTTTGGTAAATTCATAATATTAGTATGAACCATTTTTAAGGGAATAAAAAAATTCCCTTAAGAATATATGTTGGGAAGTAGATCATGGATAACATAGATTGAAGCCTATAAAATTCATAAGTTAAGAAAATAAAAGTAATTTATAAGTTATCCCTTTTTTATTTGGATTCTTATTTCTTGTGTTACCCCTAACATTTATTGTATTCCTACCGATGGCCGGTAATATGAGGACTCAGGCTAACAAATGATGTGAAGATCAATGTGATGGCTGTTCTAATGAGATGCTCAATCTGATGGGAGTGGGAATCACAAACTTTATCACGATACTCTTTCATTTAACTCAAGTTTTGAATAGAAACATGGGTCAATAGGAACATTCAACCTTCCCCCCCCCCCAAGAAAGAACAATCTGCAATCGAAAGCTTCCTGAGACAAAGGCCTCCTACTTTTAATGGATCATATGATCCCTCAATCACCAAACAATGGATCAGCTACATTGAAAAGATCTTCTCCATCCTTTAATGTTCCAAAAAAGAGAAGGTTATTATGGATTATTATCCTATGGAGGGTAACACTGATCAATGGTTTACATTGATCAAAAATACAAAGCCTGAGGAGGAGATCAAGGTGTTTGAATTGAAGGATTTCCGGAAAAAAATCAATAAATATTTTCCTCGCACCCTCTGGCTTAAGATGGAAAGGGACTTCCTTGACCTTAAGAAAAAAATACTATGAATCCATCAGAGCATATGAGGAAAACATCACAAGGCTTTCACGATACGCCTCTGACTTTGTCATTACCCATGAATACAAGGTTGACCACTTCTTTGGTGGGCTAAAACCTAGCCTAAGGAAATCCCTAGTGATCTGTGACTTCGAGAGCTATGAGGAAATTGTATGGTGTTCCCTCAAAGTAGAAATGGAGATTGGTGAATCTCAGGGGTGTCATGGGGATAAGAAGTGTAAGTTGGACATTAATTTTGATGGTACCACTAGTGGAAAAAACGTTTAACACATCGGCATTTTTCACGTCGGTTCTATATAACCGACGTGCAAAGCTTTAAAAATAGATATATCATGTTGGTTATTTTATAACCGACATAAAAAATACAGAGATTATATTTTTTACATCAGTTATTTTATAACTGACGTGAAAATTGAATCTGGAGCGCTTTATCACGTTGGTTATAAAAAAACCGATGTGATAAAGCTCCATTTATAACGTCGGTTATAAAATCACCGATGTTATAAATAATTTTCTACATCGGTTATTTAATAATTGAAGTTATAAGAATAGAAAAAAATAGTTTATCACTTTGGTTATTAAATAACTGATGTTATAAAGCTTTTAAATGATTTATCGCGCCCCATATTAAGTCATTCTGTTTTCTTCGATCGGGAAACCTGCGACTCGTCTCTCCCACACGGAAAACCTAGAAAGGATTTTTTGAAGTCGTGCCCTCCAGCCTCGTTTTTCCAACATAATTCATCATATTTATTGTCACCAGATCTATCAGGTTGACTCGCAACACTCAAGTAAGCCTCACACGGCTCGGTTTCAGTTATTATTTTTCTCAATGCCCTAATCTAATTTTTTGAGATGTTATTTTTCTATCTTTGTTCTTGCTGTCATGGTAAGTTTCATAGTGTTCATTTATACAATGCTAAATTCTTTTCTGGTGAAAGAAACCATGGAAGTGATATCATGAAAGTTTACGATTTTTGTTTGTTTGTGTGTGTGTGCGTATAGGGGGTGTCCAAGGGGGTGGGGGTGTCCAAGTGGGTGGGTGGTGTCCAGGGGTGGTGGGGGGCTGTCCAAGGGGTGGGGGTGCCCAGGGGGTGTCAAAGGGGGTGGGGGTGGTGTCCAAGGGGGTGAGGGGGCTGTCCAAGGGGGTTAGGGGTGTCCAAGTGGGTGTGGGGGATGTCAAATAGGTGGGGGTGGTGTCCAGGGGGGTGCGGGGGCTGTCCAATGGGATAGGGGTGTATAGGGGGTGGGGGTGGTGTCCAAGGAGGTGAGTGGGTTGTCCAAGGGGGTAGGGGGTGTCCAGGGGTGGGGGATATCTAGAGGGGTGGGGGCTATCCAGGGGGTGGGGGCTGTCCAGAGGGGTGGGGGCTGTCCAGAGGGTTTGGGGGGTTTTTCAGAGGGTTGGGGGTGTCCATGGGGGTGGGGGCAGTCTAGGGGTGTGGGGGGGGGGGGGTTCAAGGGAGTGGGGTTTCAAAGGGGGTGGGGTTGTCAAAGGGGGTGGGGTTGTCCAAGGGGGTGGGGGCCTATCTAGAGGGTTTGGGGGGCTGTCTAGGGGGTTGTCCAGAGGGTTGGGGGTGTACAGGGGGGTGTTCAAGGGGGTAGGGGGTGGGGTGGTGTCTAGGAGGGGTGGGGGTGTCCAAGGGGGGTGAGTGCTGTCTAGAGGGGTGGGGTTGTCTAGGGGGTGGGGGCTGTCCAGAGGGGTGGGGAGCTGTCTAAGGGGGTGGTGGTGTCCAGGGGGTGTCCAAGGGGGTGGGGGTGCTGTCCATGGGGTGGGGTGTTGTCCAAGGGGGTGGTGGTGTCCATGGGTGTCCAAGGGGGTGGGGGTGGTGTCTAGGGGGTGGGGTGGTGTCCAAGGGGGTGGGGGTGTTGTCCAAGGGGGTAGGGGTGTCCAGGGGGTGGGGGTGGTGTCCAAGGGGGTGGGGGTGGTGTCCAGGGAGTGGGGGATGTCCAGAGGGGTGGGGGGGTTTCCCAGAGGTTTCAAATCGTTGGGATCTGTGTAATTTTCAGTAGTGAATGTATACATATTTTAATATTTATACTTCATATTTCTTTTTTACAGAAGGGTGAATTTGGTATTCAGTTGCACCAGGATGTATTATTTGAGAACCATAAGCAGAAAGGATCCAAGATGAATTTAAAACTATTATATCTAACTATATTTTCTTTTTAAAATCATTTTCAATCATTTTTTTTAAATACGCATAGATTTGTTTTATATTTCAAAATTGTTTTACATTCAAATTATGATATTTTTCATATAAACATGTATTTGTCTTATCTTAAAAAGATGTATAATTTTGATATTTTTTATAGGTAATAATGAGTCGAAGTTGGATTACGGCACATCGAATGAGTAA
The DNA here is from genome assembly GCA_963277665.1 of Viscum album. Taxonomy (NCBI): domain Eukaryota; kingdom Viridiplantae; phylum Streptophyta; class Magnoliopsida; order Santalales; family Viscaceae; genus Viscum; species Viscum album. The sequence goes on along the minus strand of OY728120.1, from coordinate 918,172,489 downwards.
TGAATATGAGGAAGGTATTGATGGCTTTTTGGAATTTGCTAAACGAAATGTTCCAAGCAGTGACATTTTTTCTATCCATGCCTGAAATGTTTGAATATTAAGTAGTTGAAAAGTATAGAGATAAAAGATCATCTGATTTGTCAGGGTTTTAATTCGAGTTACGGCCCTTGGATTTGGCATGGTGAAACTGAACAGAATGTCATATATACTGATGATGATGATTCACAAGATGGTAACTTTGTTGGAATTGAAGAAATGATTCGTGATATTACAGCAGAACAAATTGAGATAGAACTGACAGTTGCACGTCTATATGGTGATGCGGAAAAACCATTGTATCCTAGTTGTATAGATTTTATGGTTTTTTCAGTGGTGTTAATATTGATTAACCTGAAGGAAAAACATGGATGGAGTGACAGAAGTTTTACATAGCGGCTATAATTGATGAAAGACATTCTTCCAAAAGATAACAATCTTACAGATTCACATTATATGGCCAAGAAAATATTATGCCTGATGGGATTGGGATACAAGAAAATACATGCCTATCTGAATGACCGTATGATATATAGGAAGGAATATTAATTTCTTTCAGAGTGTCCTAAATGTAGGACATCGCGGTATAAGGTGAACGAAAAATCACAGGCTGATGTAAAGATTACAAAGATCCCTTACAAGGTATTTTGGTATCTTCCTATAATTCATCATTTGAAACGTTTATTTGCAAATTCACATGATGAAAAAAGGTTAATATGGAATGTTGATGAGTGTATTTGTGATGGAAAATACATCATCCAGTGGATTTTCCACAATGGAAGAAAATTGATGAGCAGTATCCTACATTTGGAAATGAAATTAGAAATCTCAGACTAGGGTTGTGTATAGATGGAATAAATCCATACCAAACCCTCAGTAGTACACATAGTTCATGGCCTGCTTTATTGGTAATTTAAAACCTCTCTCCTGAAGTTTGTATGAAGTGCAAATATTTAATGTTGAGTATAATGATCTTTAGTCCGAAGCAACCTGGCAATGATATTGATGTTTTCTTGTTGCCATTGATTGATGATTTGAAGCTTTTATGGGAGGATGGTATTGGGGTGTATGATTCTTATAAAATGGAATATTTTCAACTGCATGCAGTGCTTATGTTCACTATAAATGACTTACCAGCATATGGAAATTTTTCTGGATACAGTGTTAAAGGGCATAAAGCATGTCCAATTTGCGAACAACAGACTTCATATTGTCAATTGTATCATGGGAGGAAAATAGTGTACATGGGTCATTGAAAGTTTTTGCCTATGGATCACTCTTATAGAAGACTAAAAAAAGAATTCAATGTCTCACAAGAATTTGATATTTCTCCAAAAAATTTATCCCCTAATCTGTATTTTGAGAGGGTTGAAAACCTTGATGTGACATTGGGAAAGACACAGAAATATGGTAATGATAAACATATTTGGAAGAAAAGGTCAATATTTTTTTAGCTACCATATTAGAGATATCATGAAGTTAAACATAATATTGATGTCATGCACGTGGAGAAGAATATATGGGACAGTTTTATTGGAACATTGTTAGATATTAAAGGAAATACAAAAGATGGGTTGAATGTAATATTAGACTAACTATCAATGGGAATATGTTTGGAGTTAGCTCACACTCCTAATGGAACACGAACATTTCTTCCCCCGGCTTGTAATACATTATCCAAGAGGAATAAAATTAGCTTTTGTCAGTGTCTTCATGATATCAAAGTGCCTCAAGGTTATTCTTCAAATGTAAAAAATTTTGTCTCATTAAAGGACTTGAAGTTGATAGGTATGAAATATCATTATTGTCACATCATGATGCAACAACTTCTACCAGTTGCATTGTGTGGAATATTTCTCATCCATGTTCGAAAGACTATAATGAAGTTGTATTATTTTTTCAATTCAATTTGTAATAAGGTGATTGATGTGAATACTTTGAACATTTTGGAAAAGGATGAAATTTGTATATTTTTTCAATTGGAAATGTATTTTCCTCTATATTTTTTTGATATAATGGTTCATTTAATGATTAATCTGGTTCGAGAAATAAAGCTTTGTGGACCTGTATATCTTCATTGGATGTATCATTTTGAAAGGTATATGAAAATATTGAAGGGGTATGTTAAGGATTCATATTGACCTGAAGCCTCCATTATTTAAAAGTATATTTCTGAGGAGGTTGCAGAGTTTTGTACGAGATACTTGGATACAGCGCAACACATAGGTTTGCCTCTATCTCGCCATGAATGAGTTAATAATGAGGGAAAGGGGATTCATGGATTTAAAGTCAGATCGTTGTCATCTGAATAGATGAAGAAGTTATAATTATACATATTGAATAACATAGCTAATTCTCAACCATATATCACATTTCATATTAATGAGTTGAAACATTGTCATCCAAAGAAGAAAGAAATGTGGATTTTGAATGAGCACAATAAAACATTTTTTTCATGGTTTAAAAAGACCTTGTTTGGTAGATCAGATGTATTAGATACATTAAAATGGGTAGTGGGTGGTTCATGTTTAAATATGATAACATGGTCCGGTTATGACATTAATGGCTATACATTTCATACGAAAGATCAGGACAATAGAAGTGCAGTTCAGAATAGTGGTGTATTGGTGTTTGCAGAAGCAATGCATTTTTTGAGTGTTAAAGACAAAAACCCAATTTCTGCATCAAGTGCATATTATGGAGTGATTGAAGAAATATGGGAGGTTGATTACTTTAAAATTAAAGTCCATGTTTCTAACTGTAAATGGTTTATCAGTAACAACAGTGTTATACACGATGAATTTGGAATGACAGTTGTTAATATGAATAGATTGGAAGACACGGATGATTATTTTATAATGGAAACACATGAAAAATAAATTTTCTATGTAGTAGATCAATCAGATATGCAGTGGGTTGTTGTTTTACAAGGGAAAAAACAATATGTTGGTGAGGATCAATTTGATGAAGATACTGATTTATGTGAGATCCCTACTTCCATGGAAAGATTAATATAGCATAATGATGAGCATGTTGAATACATGGTTTGTGCCATAAGGAATGATCACGATGAAGGAATTTGGGAAAACAATCCATTTGTACATTCCTAAAATTACAGGTAACGTTTGTTTATTTCTTGTTTACATTTATTATTTTCATAAAATGTTAGATATTGTAAGTTTTTTTATTAAAACATGTATTAAAACAAATAAGTATAAGTTTTTGTTTGTTTTAATTTTTTTAGTTTACTTTATCATGTTTACCATTACATAAATTATATATCTATTATTTTTGTTTAATAAAAATTAGTTTACCATCTTTACCATGTTTACTAGGTTTACCATGTTTACCATCTTTACCATCTTTACCATCTTTACCATTGTTTAAAATGATTACCATATTAACCATGTTTACTATTACGTAACTTAGTACAATTTTCTGTTTTATATTTACATTAGTATTGTAATATTTGAATTTGTATATTTGTGAACTAATGTTTGTTTTTTTGATTTGAAGGATAATAACAGATCAATCAATTGATCAATCACATGATTCTGGAGATGAGCATATTAGTCATACCTCTAGGGAAGAACATTCATATGCTCCTCTTGATGTTCCCCAATTTTCCTCATGTGCTCCCATTACGACAAAGAGTTCAAGAGTTGGTAAACGTGGGTGCACACGTTTACCAAAATTATCACTTTCCCGTACATAGGACCAGAGGATACTCATTGAGTTTGATGAGGATGATACTCCTAGAGGTTCAAATGAAAAAGATTTTAAGAGTTTTGTATCAACTTAGGGTAAGAGAAAACTAAGCATTTTGTATGATGACTAGAGAAGTGTGGACAAAGAGATAATCTCTCAGTTGTGGGAGATGATTTTGTTAAGATCTTTTTCTATTGTTTTCCTATTCTTTAAATGTTTCTAGTATATATAATATATTTAACCTATTCTTTATTAGATGAAATTTGATATTCCTGACACTGTAGGAGTAAGGAAGAAATTTTTATCGATGGCTTCCAGGAGATGGTGGGATTTCAAATCAACCCTCTCATCTGATTTTATTTTTAGTCATAGGAGTCATGAAAATCCATTTCATATATATCCTTTCATAGATTAAGACACATGGAGACAGTTTGTTGAAAGTAGAAGAAAAGATTCATTTTTGGTAAGGGCAATGTAAACTTTTATAATCTTTCGTATATAAATGATCTTATTAATGTTTTGTTAATGATTTCTTATTCTTAATTTACAGAAAACAAGGAAACTTCATTAGGATATCCAATCTAAAAATTTATACCCTCATATTTTATCTCAGAGAGGGTATACATTATTGGAAGAAAAAATGATGGCGGAAAAATTATAAAAAATAAGAGCTAAGTCTTCAATCTCTAGAGAGGTGGCCCCTCCATCCCCTCCATCTTAACATGAAAAATGGAAGAGAGCTTTGATGGGCAAAAAAGGGAAATATCTTTCAGAATATTTGAGAATCATAGCTGAGAGGATTGTAAGATATCTATTTTATTTATTAAAGTTAACTATATTCTTCATATAATTTCAATCATTACAAAAATGTTCAATTAATTAATACAGGATTCTCTTGAGGATCAGAGCTCACAGGGGGTATTTACAACTACTGGGAGGCAAGATATTTTATCTACAGCATTGGGAAATCCTGAAATCCTGGTCATGTACGAGTATATCCGACAGGTGTATCAGTAAGAAAAGTGTTTCCACATTCTTCAACTTATTCCGTCGAGGGTGTTTATAAAAAAATAGAATCCTTGGAGGCTGAAGTTCATAATATTAATGTGATGATGGAGGAAAATATTAGAGCATTGGTACAGTCTATGTTTGCAGACATGAAAAGATAATTTTAGACTGAAACTCTCACTCCTCCACCTCCCCCTACAGACCCCATTATTTATCCTCCACCTCCACCGGTAGCTCCCACTCCCCCACCTCAGCCTTCAGACCAAATTTTTTATCCTACTCCTCCACCGCATCTTCCTACTTATTGCGAGTTGTATGTTGATGATCCTCATCATCATATATTTGCATATGGGATGGTATATTGTATAGGAGATATAGATCATCATCAACAATTAGAGGTAGAGAATCATATGGTCACTATACAGGATATTATAAATAGATCATCTCGAGTACCATTACCTACAAATGAGGTGATGACAGTTGGAAATAGTATCGTCTATTTTTTAATTTGGCCATCCAGACTTCTGCGACTCATTACCATAGAGGTATGTATGTTATATCTTCTATTTTATTTTTTATTAAAGTTGTTTTATCATTTGAAAACTAATATATTTTTCTATTTATTTTTATAAGAATACTTAAAAGGTAAAGAAATACTGTATAGACAACAACAAAGACAAATTTCTATGACATCGGATACAGATTCTAGTTGTCTTGATAGATTTTCAAGATATTCAAATTTGTTGGTAGATCATTATGATTTTCTAATGGAAGCTCATGTTTGTGGACGTGAAATAACTGTGGGAATTTTGAAGACTAATATCATGGAGCTTGTCACTAGAGATAAGTTGGGCATTAACGTGGTGCAAATTTTTTCCATGTAAGTATTAACACCTTTTTTCCTGTGTTATATTTATTAAAAATGTATACTTATGTCTGTTTTTTATTAGGTATCTTTATAAAATTTGTGAGAAAAATGAGCAGATACATGTATATGGATTCATGGACCCGCATTGGATAAGGAACAAAGAATGCTTTATATTGTTGAAAGATTTGAACAGAATATAGTCACACAATATTGGATGATGCCTTTTTGTGAGAGGTATGAAACATATCTCTGGAAAATAGTTTATTATATTTTAACATAAAAAACTGCTAACCTTAAATTTTCTTTTATCAGTGATCATTAGATGTTAGGTGTTTTTTTCCCAAGGGAGAAAACACTTTATTGGATATGCTCTATCCATAGTGATGTGCTGGAAAGTTTTAAGGAAATTTTGTAAAAGTAAGTTTCAATTTCTCAATAGTTTTATATATTATAATGAATTTTAAATTTATCCCATTCGTATTATTTTCTAACAGGGGATGGGTCTATGTTCAAAAAAACACAAAGAAAAGGAGTGTGAAGATCAAATACGTAAATTTAAAGGTAAATATCCATTTATAATTTGTACTTTTTGATTTATTACATAAAAATAATATATTGAATTTAAAATCATGCAAATATAATTGTCATGAACAACAAGGCGTCATCGAATGCGGATATTATATGTTAAGATTTATGTATGAAATAATTATAACTGGAAAAGTTGTGAACTTTGACCTGGTATGATTTCCTTTTAAACTTTTCCATAATATTTCATTTGATTTATTAATTATACACGTTAACTACTATCCTTTTAATTTTTATCTATTTGATGACCCTCAACCCTATAGTTCTCAAGATGTCAAACACTTACAATTGGAATAGTCAAATTATTTTACAGTTTTGATTGAATTTTAGTTGTTTGTAGTGTAAAATGTAATTTTGAATATTGTCATTGTAATTGTTTATTTGGTAGTCATTTAGGTTGGATTTAGTTTTTTTTATGTTGACATTGTAAGTTTTGAATGTTATATATGTGAATGTTTAATTTTGATCTACTTCTTGTTTTGGTCTACTTATAATGGTTTTTCTTGTATGGATTCGGGTCTGGGGGAGGGGTTCTAAGGGTGTGGGGGGTGTCTAGTGGGGTTGGGGTATCCAGGGGTGTGGGAGGGTTGTCCGGTGGGGTGGGGTGTCCTGGGTGTCCATGAGAGTGGGGGCATTCCAGGGGGTGGGAGATTTTCTAGGAGGGTGGGAGGGTTGTCCAGGGGAGTGGGGGGTTATCCAGGGGGTGTCCAGGGGTGTGTGGTGTCCTGTGGGGTGAGGGGGGTTTCTAGGGGTGTGGGAGGGCTTTCCAGTGGGGTGGGGGTGTTCAGGGTGTCCATGGGGATGGGGGGGTAGTCCAGGGGATTGGAGCATTTTCAGAAGGGTGGGAGGGCTATCCAGGGGAGTGGGGGGATGTCCATGGGGTGTCCAGGGGTGTGGGGGTGTCTTGTTGGGTAAGGGGGGTTGTTCAGGGGTATGGGAGTGTTGTTTAGGGGGTGGGGGTGTCCAGGAGGATGGGGGTTGTCCAGGGGTGTGGGGGGCTATCCCGAGGGTGGGGGCAGTCCAGGGGTGTGGGGGTGTTTAAGGGTGTGGTGGAGGCTGTCCAGTGGGGTGGGGGGGTTCTGGTTTGGTTTTGGTCAGCTTTTGGTATTTTTTTTGGTCTAGGGATGTCCAGTGGGGTGGGGGTGTCCATGGGTGTGGTGGGGGATGTCCAGTGGGGTGGGGGGGTTCTGGTCTGGTTTTGGTTGGGTTTTGGTTTGTTGGGGGGTTCTGGAATGGTTTTGGTCTATTTTTGGTTTTGGTCTGGGGGTGTCTAGTGTGGTGGGAGATGTCCAGGGGTGTGGTGGGGGCTGTCCAGTGGGGTGGGGGGGTTCTAGTGGTGTGTGGGAGGGTGTCTAGGAGGGTGGGGGAATTTCCAGGAGGGTGGGAGTGATGTCCAGGGGAGTAGGGGGCTATCCACGGGGTGTCTAGGGGTGTGTGGGGTGAGGGTGGTTTCCATGGGGGAGTGGGAGGGCTTTCCAGTGGGGTGGGGGTGTCTGGGGTTTCCATGGGGGTGTGGGGCAGTCCAGGGGGTGGGAGGGTGTCCAAGAGGGTGGGAGGGCTGTCTAGGCGAGTGGGGGGATGTCCAGGGGTGTCCAGGGCTGTAGGGGGGTGTCCAGGGGTGGGAGGGATGTCCAGAGGTGTGGTAGGGTTGTCCAGGGGTGTGGTGGGTGTCCATGGTGTCCATGAGGGTGGGGTGTCCTGTGGGGTGAGGGGGGGTTTCCAGTGGTGTGTGGGAGGGCTGCCCAGTGGGGTGGGGGTGTCCTGGGTTTCCATGGGGGTGGGGGAAGTCCAGGGGGTGGGAGGGTATCATGGAGGGTTGGAGGGTTGTCAAGGCAAGTGGGGGGGTGTCCAGGGGTTGTCTAGGGGTGGGGGAGTGTCCAGTGGGATGGGGGTTCTAGGGGTGTGGGAGGGTTGTCTAGGGGTGTGGGAGTGATGTCCAGGGGGTGGGGGTGTCCAGGAGGGTGGGGGTTTCTAGGGTTGTGGGAGGGTTTTCTAGGGGTGTGGGAGTGTTGTCCAGGGGGTGGGAGTGTCCAGGAGGTTGGGGGTTTTCCAGGGGTGTGGGGGGATGTCCAAGGGGTGGGGGCAGTCTAGGGGTGTGGGGGTGTCTAGGGGTGTGGTGGGGAATGTTCAGTGGGGTGGGGGGGGTTCTGGTCTGGTTTTGGTCGGGTTTTGGTCTATTTTTTGTCTGGGGGTGTCCTATGGGGTGGGGGTGTCTAGGGGTGTGGTGGGGTCTGTCCAAAGGGGTGGGGTGGGAGGGTGTTCAGGAGGGTGGGAGGGATGTCCAAGTGAGTGGGGGGTGTCCAGGGGGTTTCCAGGGTGTTGGGGTGTCCAGTGGGGTGGGGGTTTCTAGGGGTGTGGGAGGCCTGTCCAGGGGTGTGGGAGTGCTGATTCTCGCTCAAATTTACCCAAGAGAAGAAGGTTAGATGGTCCTTGTAGTTTAGCTTGGGTTGTCGAATCCTCAGAGACCTAAGAAGTAACCTATAGACACGTACATTATATGGACTGTTTTTGGCTATGAAGTGGCAAACTTGGGTTAATTTTAGATGGGTTTAAAGAAACTCTAAGAGAATTAAGTGAATTCAATTTAAAAGATTGAGTTGATCCTAGGTTATCACTCAGGGTGGATTGGACGTGTTTCCTTTTTAATGATTTCAATTTCTTATATTTGAGATGGGTTCATTTAAGGAGATAAAACAACATCATCACTTACTGGTTTAATACCTAAACCCTTTAATACTAATCACCTATACACTTGAAGGATCAAAGTTTTGAGCACTTCAAGGTAAAGGTTCGTATTAGCACTTGAAGTGTGTGGCCTTAAATTCAACAAGGATGGTGGAGTTTAAAAATCATCAAATAAAAATCTCAATTAAAGAAGTGATTATACATTAATGAGGTGATAAATAACATCCAATACAGCCCCTTTATACTCCCTTGGATCAACCCATAAGTGGGTTATCCCTCCAATGATCTCATGTTTTCAATGGAAGCGGAAAGTAGACTCATGAGGGAGGAAATGGAGAAGTAAAGAAAACAACAAAAATAAAATGATCACTCCACTGTTGTGTGAATAATTTCACAAGGTTTGGTGTGAATAAATCCACACCTTGATCCAATGGTATCAAAGTGATATTAATAACAAAATAATAATAGTAGAAGAAGAACTTTTATTAAGAAACTAAAGTGAATTGAACAACTTACATGTGAAAGACAAATTTGAGACAACAAAATTGCAACATAACATTACAATTGAACAAAGCATCCAAGATCATCAAATCCTCCACCACCACTGCCTTAAATAGGAATTTTTTAAGCCTTGGGTCGAGCCTCTAACAGTACAAAGCATCCCACTTGATTATGGTAGGCCTAGAGTGGTGGAAAGCTTGTGGAACTTAGACTTTTCCACATTTGACCTGAGGTGGCATCTAGCTTTCATCCACCGAACAGACTCACTTTTATGACCTTCTATATGGCCGAATCAGAGTAGGCCATAGAATAATAACATGGATCCCCAGATGTCTCCTAACCTCCTGTAAAATTTGGGCCCATTTTGAGTTGTAAATTCTGAGATATGATCAGATTAGTGGGTTGTTTTTCTGGGCCGCAGAATCTGGCCCAGAATTTTATTTCTAACTTTGTCCGCCTAAATGGACACAATGGAGGCAGAATTAGCATTGGATACTAAATAATTATTTGTTCCTATACATTTCTTCTATAATCCCACAAAATTTGGGATTCATTGGGCCTGTATGTTGAGCCCCACAGTCTCATCAGTGGGATGTTGTCCAATCTGACTTCTCCAGAATTGCTTCCTTTCATCACAAAATATCCTCATCTTCTTCCATGAATTATCCATTGATCCCTAAATGAAACATGTTCATATTTAAGTGTAGATAAATTTACCAAAATATAAAATTAAAATATTGATAATTATATTCCTTAAAATCATATGAATCATTGGGTACTTTAAATGATGTTCAAAAATGTACCACACAATAGTGCATTTTAAGAAGTAATTACAATCATAATGTGAAATGATGTTCAAAGTGTAAAATGCACTAAAATGGTGTTTATGAATAATAAATCACATGAATATTATATAAATTAACAATGAATATTAGCCTCATTTAGTGGCTAATCACACCCCCCAACTTGAGTTTTTCTAGTCCCAAGCAAAATATATCTTATCAAAATGAAATTCGAATTCCCTTTTCCAAAAACATTTTAATAAACAATGATCACCAGAAACCCTTATACCAAAAAATCATGAAACCCATCAAAATATTTTAATGAAAGATAGTTTCATAAGCAGATCCCAATCCCAAGCCCATTCCTTTGTTCAAATTCATTGCCATATTTCATCCAATATCAATTAAGTATGAGGATGTGTTGTGCATCACAATAGAAATGGGGGTTCATCTTTATTCAAGGGGGAAATGACGGAAGCGCTAGGTGAAATCACATTTCAATATTAAGATGAGTATTCAAAAAAAAATTGTATTATTTTTTTTTTTGTTTTTTTTTCAATTTTTCCATGGTAATTGAAATTGCACTCAAAAGAGTCAACCCCTGTAGCGAGACTTTGCCGATGACTCCCAAGCTCAAAGACCTTAGGGCACCAAGTGAAGCCCACATACTCGGGCATCATCTCGAGTTAACTCAGTCAAAAACAAATTCAAATTACCATAAATAGAGATAAAATTACTAACTCTGGGCCAGACAACTATGGAGTCACGATCCCCAAGTGCCGAAAGCCATGGATTAGGTTATTTCATTGCTCTACGCGCAAAAAAAAATTTAAATTTTTTTTTTGAATACTCATATTAAACTAAAATGATCACCAAACCTATGATATTTATTTGGGGGACCCCATGAACTAAACTAATACCCCACTATCCAAAGAACGTGTATTGTGATCTTTTTTTTATTTGGATGAAAATATAAACGATGAAATATCACATTGGACAGCCACACTTTCCAAAATCTATGCTCATGAAATTATACAAGGATTAAAATCAGAATCAAGGCATGATAAATTATTTGATATTCAGTTTCAAAGTGTGCAATGTGTATTAACATGTTCAAAGTTAAAGGAATTTTTCCTTCCATTTACACATTTTTTTTCAAATAATTCTTTTTTTTACACAAAAGCATTTTCTTTTTATTTTATCTCCCCCCCAACTTAAAACAACATTGTCCCCAGTGTTTGAAGAAATGAAGATTTAGAAGGATTAGAGGAAGATAATGGAAGTTCAAAAAGGAAATTGAAACTAAGGATCATGGAATGAAATCACCTGGTGGTTGAAGTTGAAGTTCATGCTACTCCAAATTAGTCCTTTGATCTCTTGGGGGATGTAGGCACCTCCTTGATTGAATATGTATCACCCAAAATAGTACTTGAACCAAAAGAATAACAAACCAGACAAAAAAAACAACACAACGACTTATTTAATTCCAAGTATCATCATTTTTATGGTTTTTCCTATTTTTCTGTTTTTTTTAAATCAAACTAATGATACATTGTCTTCTTTTAATTTTCTGGGTAAGGTATTACTCAGGGATCACACCGCGTGACACGGATGAATACGGTGCTCCCCTTTCATACCCATCCATACTCATAATAGAAGAACAGGTCAACAGTCTCTTTTTTTTAAATAAAAATAAAAATGATTAATTAATCCCATTTAAAATATAAATTTTATTAAAACAACAAAATGATAGGAAACTTGAAAACCATGGGTTTCCTCCCATGCAGCGCTTTGTTTAACGTCGTTAGCCCGACATGGACCTTAAATCTATAAATTTTTTCCTGGTTCATAGGTTGGCTCAGTTAACTCAACCTCTATTTCCTGTTTATTGAATGATTCAATGAATGGTTTTAACCTTTGACCATTGACCTTGAAAATTTAACCACTTGTGGGATCTTGAATCTCTACTGCCCCATGGAGGTACACATGATGCACTATGAAAGGACCTGACCATCTAAACCTTAACTTTCCCTAGTGTAAATGAAGTTTTGAACTATACAAGAGCACAAGTTTTCCCGGTTCAAAATGTTTGACCTTGATATTCCTAGATTGGTAGGCTTGAACTCTAGCTTTATTGATCCTTGAATTTTCATAAGCCTCCATCCTTAATTCCTCTAGTTCATTGAGATCTAATTTCCTTTTTGTTCTGTCCAATGAGAGGTCATAATCCATTTTCTTAATTGCCCAAAAGGCCTTATGCTCAATTTCAACAGGTAAATGGCATGCTTTTCCATAAACCAACCTATATGGTGAAATTCCTAGGATAGTTTTGAATGTTTTACGATATGCCTAAAGAGCATATAAAAGTGTCTCAGACCAATCTTTCCTAGAGGGGTTGACATTTTTTTCAAGAATTTTCTTAATCTTTCTATTTTCTAACTCAGCTTGACCATTGGTTTGAGGATGGTATGTAGTGTAAACTTTATGAGAAATACCATACTTAGACATGAGTGAAGAGAATGGGAGATTTTAGAAATGGGTTCCTCGATCACTGATTATAGCCCTAGGAATTCCAAATCGAGAAAATATGTGCTCTTTCAGAAATCGAATCACAACATGATGTTCATTAGACTTGGTGGGAATGGCTTCAACCCATTTTGAGACATAATCAACAGCTAAAAGGATATAGAGGTATCCCCTAGAGTTTGGGAAGGGTCCCATGAAATCAATTCCCCAATAGTCAAATATTTCAACCACTAAGATGGGAGTGAGTGGCATTTTATTCCTTTTTGTGATGGACCCTACTTGTTGACACCTAGGAAAACTTTGACAAAATGTGTAAGAGTCCCTTGAGAGGGTGGGCCAGAAGAGACCACATTGAAGAATCTTAGCAGATGTTTTCTTGGAGGAAAAGTGACCTCCACATGCCTCACTATGACAGAATTTAAGGATGGAATCTTATTCAGATTCTGGGACACACCTCCTAATGACTTGGTCAGGGCAGAACTTATAGAGGTATGGATCATCAAACACAGAGTGTCTAACATCAGAAAGTAATTTCCTTCGAGCTTGAGTCCCTAAGAATTTTGGAATGACTCTTGTAACTAAGAAATTGGCTATGTCGGCATACCAAGGGCAGTCACTCATAGAGTATAGGTGTTCATCAGGAAATGAATCAGACACATAAAGGTGATTTGAGTTTTCTTTGAATTCCATCCTAGAGAGGTGATTAGCTACAAAATTTTCAACGCCCTTTTTATCTTTCATTGTGAGGTCAAATTCTTGTAAGAGAAGGACCCACCTAATCAGTCTAGCCTTAGCATCTTGTTTTTGGAAGAGGTATTTTAGTACAGAATGGTTAGTGAACACAGTGATGGGGGATCCTAAGAGGTAGGACCTAAACTTCTCTAAATCAAACACAATAGCAAGTAACTCCTTTTCAGTAGTGGTGTAGTTGATTTGGGCATCATTTAAGGATTTTCTTGCATAAGAAATGACATAAGGATTTTTATTACAATGTTGTCCTAACACAGCTCCTACAGCAAAGTCACTGGCATCACACATAAGTTCAAAAGGAAGGTTCCAATTTGGAGATTTCATAATGGGAGGAGAGGTGAGAGAGGATTTGAGGGTTGAGAATGAACCCTCACAGCTTTCTGTCCAAACAAATGGAGCATCCTTTACTAGGAGAGCACAAAGGGGATAGGATATTGAAATAAAGTCCTTGATGAATCTTATATAGAAACCAGCATGTCCTAAGAAAGACCTCACTTCCTTGATAGTTTTGGGTTATGGAAGGTGACGAATGATGTCAACCTTGGCTTTATCAACTTCAATCCCCCTACCTGAGACCAGATGGCCTAGAACTAGTCCCTCTTTAACCATGAAATGGCATTTTTTCCAATTTAGGACTAGATTCTTTTCTTCACATATTTACAAGACTCTCTCTACATTCCTCATACATCCCTCAAATATATCCCCAAACACAGAGAAGTCATCCATGAAGACCTCTAGAAAATCCCCTACCATGTCTGAGAAGATTCCCATCATGCACAGTTAGAAGGTTCCAGGGGCATTGCATAACCCGGAGGGCATGCGTTTGAAAGCAAAGGTTCCGAATGGACATGTGAATGTAGTCTTACCTTGATCCTCTAGGGAGACCTCAATTTGATTATACCCTGAGTACCCATCTAAGAAACAGTAGAACGCATGACCTGCCACTCTCTCATGGACTTGGTCAATGAATGGTAAGGGGAAATGGTCCTTCTTGGTGAATTAGTTTAACTTCCTATAGTCAATTCAGACCCTCCATCCACTACTCACCCTTGTTGGAATAATCTCTCCATCCTCATTGGTTATCACTGTGATTCCAGCCTTTTTTGGAACCACTTGGATTGGGCTCACCCATTCACTCTCAGCTATGGGATATATGATACCAGCTTTTAACAATTTCAGTAGTTCTTTCCTTACTGCCTCCATGAGATTAGGATTGAGTCGTCATTGAGGTTGACAACATGGCTTTGAATCAGATTCCAGAACAATCCTATGAGTCCCGATAAGTGGGCTAATCCCAGGAATATCAGAAAGGGTCCAACCAATGGCTTTCTTATGCTTCCTAAGGACATCTAGAAGCATCCTCTCATGATTGGCTTCAAGATAAGAATAAATGAAAATAGTATGTGTTTGATTTTACCCTAGGAAAGCATACTTGAGTATAGCGGGAAGTTCCTTCAATTCAATATCAGGTTGGTTCGGAATTTCAAAAGAATATTGGGACATTGGATCATGTTCAATTTCCTTTTTTAGAGTTTCAGATAGGATTGATTCCCCACATGTAGAAGTTTCAGCTACTAGATTGTCTTGATCATATTTAGGGAAGGAATTTAGAGTGGTCTCCATGAAAGTGGTTTCTTGAAAGGTTTTGCCGATTGTTGGACCTAAGACTTCATCATAAGAGAAATTTGAAAATGATTCAAGCCAAGGAGATAAACTTCCTTCATATGAACAAAGGAAATCAATCTCATCCTGACTTGAACATTCATCAAATATTCCTTGATGTTCCATGGATTCATTATCAATGCTTCCTATCATGTTTACTTCATGAATGTCCTCATCATCCCCTATTTGTGAGCTTGCATTATAGATGTTCAAGTCTAGACTCATTTTCCCAAAGGTGATGGTCATGTTCCCATTTCGGACTCGGATAATAGAGTTGATTGTTGCAAGAAAAGGACGACCAAGGATGATTAGGGTTTGTTCCTTATTTCCTAATTTTGGATGGTTGTCAAGGACAATGAAATCAGCAGGGTAGATGAAGTTTTCAACCTTTACCAGAACGTCCTTCAAAATACCCTTTGGAACCCTAATGCTATGATCAGCAAGCTGAAGTGTGACAGATGTGGGTTGGAGTTCTTCTAGGCCTAACTGGCAGTACACAGCATATGGGATGTGATTGAAACTAGCACCTAGGTCATACAAGGCCTTGACAACTTTTCTCTCTCCTATTTCAACATTGATGTAAGGGCAACCTGGGTCTTTCAACTTAGGAGGAATGGTCCCTTGAATGGTGGTACTCACATTAGCAGCCAAAAGGACTTGGTTTTTATGTGAAAATTTTCTTTTAAAAGTGCACAAGTCCTTAAGGTACTTTGAGTAGGCAGTTATGTTTTGGATTGCATCGAGAAGGGGTATGTTCAACTTGACTTGTGAAAATATTTCCCTCAATGTTTCACTCATTTCAGGCTTGGGTTTCCCCCTCATGCGTTGAGGAAATGGTGCGGGTTGTGGGGTTGTTTGTTGAAGAGTTGTTTCTTTCACATTGTTATCAGTTTCATCAGTTTGATCTTGGGGTTCATTTGAATTTCCATCGAAGTTTGAATCTTCAGGTGGGTTGTGAATTAGTTGTTCAGGTTTCTCAATTGATTTCCCACTTCTTAAAATAGTCACAGCCTTTAGTTGTTCATTAGTTGTTTGAGCACAACTTGACTCTCCCCTTGAAGTTGAGGATGGAACCGCCTGAGTAGGCATGGGTGCCTTTCCAGTTTTGATGGTTTTATGTTCTTGTTTTAGGGAAGATAATTCTGAGTTCATCCTCTCCATTTGTTTGCACAGTTGTTCTAGAAGGCTTTGTGGAACAGTTTGGGTTAGTGCTTGAGAAGATTGGTTTATCCCGGGGGGATATTTTAGAGGTGGGATGGTTTGTTGAAAATGTACTGGTGGCTGTTGGTATTGGATAGGTTGGGTTTGGAACTGGTTATGGGTTTGGTAGTTCTGATGGGGGTCCTCCTAAAAGAACATCCTTGATGGATGGAATGGTTGGGCAGTTGTCTGTCTTGTGGTCATGTTTGTCACAAATTGTGCAAACAGGGTCAACAGTTTGGATTTCATGGACTTTCCTAAGGTCTATCTCTTCAACCTTCCTAGAGAGTGCTGCGAGTTTATCCCTAAGGATTTACTCTTCTCTAAGTGTATGAATTCCAGTATTTCTTTGTGGATTTTCAGAATAAGTTAAAGTTCCCCATGTTTGGTTTTGTTCAGAAATGATTTCTAGATACTCGTAATCATCATTTGGGGATTTGTTTTTAAAGGTTCCATTACACATCATGTCAATGATTTTTTTGTTCCCCGGACCCAACCCTTCATAGAAAATTCTCACTTGTTCCGGAATAGAAAAACCATGGTGTGGAACCATGTTTAGAGTGTCTTTGAACCTCTCCCATGTTTCATAGAATGACTCTCGCTCTTTTTCAAAAAAGTTTTAAATACTCTTTTTAAGTGAAATTGTTTTGTGGTGGGGAAAGTATTTTTTGTAGAATTCTATTTGTAGTTGGTACCAAGAGTTTATGGATGATGGTCTCAAATTTTTTATCCAGTTTTTAGCTCTATCCTTTAATGAAAAAGGAAATATCCTCATCTTAGCTGATTCTAGTTGATGTGGGGGACACATGGTTTCTACAATGTCATTGAACTCCTTAATGTGAAGGTAGGGCATCTCAGACTCCATTCCATGGAATGTGGGAATATGGTTTAGTAAATGGGGTTTAAAGATGTAGTTGGCATCTCCTATGGAATTTTTTCTAATGCGTGAGGGGTCATTGGTCCAAGAAGGTGTGAGGTAGTCATTCATGGTTTGATCGACCGCATTCCCCAAGTTTGGGGCTGCCTCATTTGGGTTTCCATTTTTGTTTCCACCCGGGTTTATGAGTTGGTTTCTTTGAAGACATTACATTTAAATGGGATCAATTTTAGACTCTAGACTATTAGGAAGATTAGGATCTAATGGAATGAGTTCCCTTGGTGTACTTGACTCCCCAACCCCAGGACTATCCACCCTAACTAGACAGTTTGATTGATCGCGGGTGTAGGCGGACATGCGCCAAAAGAAAAAAAACGAGAAAGGGACAAGATAAGAGAATTTGGATGAGAAAAGAAGAAAAGGGGGAGAATATAATGGGTGTTAATATTACTTACTTGGTTCCCCGGAAATGGCGCCAAAATTTTATTCTTTCTCAAATTTACCCAAGAGAAGAAGGTAAGACGGTCCTTGTAGTTTAGCTTGGGTTGTCGAATCCTCAGAGACCTAAGAAGTAACCTATAGAAACGTACATTATATGAACTGTTTTTGGATATGAAGTGTCCAACTTGGGTTGATTTTAGATGGGTTTAAATGAAATCTAAGAGACTTAAGTGAATTCAATTTAAAAGATTGAGTTGATCCTAGGTTATCGCTCGGAGTGGATTGGACGTATTTCCTTTTTAATGATTTCAATTTCTTATATTTGAGATGGGTTCATTTAAGGAGATAAAACAACATCATCACTTACTGGTTTAATACCTAAACCATTTAATACTAATCACATATACACTTTAAGGATCAAAGTTTTGAGCACTTCAAGGTAAAGGTTTGTATTAGCACTTGCAGTGTGTGGCCTTAAATTCAACAAGGATGATGGAGTTTAAAAATCATCAAATAAAAATCTCAATTAAAGAAGTGATTATACATTAATGAGGTTATAAATAACATCCAATCCATCACATTTCTACTCCCTTGGATCAACCCATAAGTGGGTTATCCCTCCATTGATCCCATGGTTTCAATGGAAGCGGAAAGTAGACTCATGAGGGAGGAAATGGAGAAGTAAAGAAAACAACAAAAATAAAATGATCACTCCATCGTTGTATGAATAATTTCACAAGGTTTGGTATGAATAAATTAAAACCTTGATCCAATGGTATCAAAGTGATATGAATAACAACAGAATAAGCGTAGAAGAAGAACTTTTATTAAGAAACTAAAGTGAATTGAACAAATTACATGTGAAAGACAAATTTGAGACAACAAAATTGCAGCATAACATTACAATTGAACAAAGCATCCAAGATCCTCAACTCCTCCACCACCACTACCTTAAATAGGAATTTTGGAAGCCTTTGGTCAAGCCTCCAACAGTACAAAGAATCCCACTTGATTATGGTAGGCCTAGGGTGGTGGAAAGCTTGTGGAACTTAGACTTTTCCACATTTGACCCGAGGTGGCAGCCAACTTTCATCCACCTAACAGACGCTCTTTTATGACCTTCTATATGGCCTAATAAGAGTGGGACATAGGAGAATAAAATGGATCCCCAGATGTCTCCTAACCTCATGTAAAATTGGGGCCCATTTGGAGTTGTAAATTCGGAGATATGATCAGATTAGTGGGATGTTTTTCTGGGCCGCAGAATCTGGCCCAGAATTTTATTTCTAACTTGGTCCGCATAAATGGACACCATGGAGGCCAAATTAGCGTTGGATCCTGAATATTTATTTTTTCCTATAAATGTCTTCTAGCATCCAATAAAATATGGGATTCATTGGGCCTGTATGTTGAGCCCCACAGTCTCATCAGTGGGATGGTTTCCAATCTGACTTCTCCAGAATTGCTTCCTTTCATCACAAAATATCCCCATCTTCTTCCATGAATTCTCCATTGATCCCTAAATGAAACATGTTCATATTTAAGTTTATATAAATTTCCCAAAATATAAAATTAAAATATGGATAATTATATTCATTCAAATCAGATGAATCATTGGGTACTTTAAATGATGTTCAAAAATGTACCACATAATAGTGCATTTTAAGAAATAATTACAATCATAATGTGAAATGATGTTCAAAGTCTAAAATGCACTAAAATGGTGTTTATGACTAATAAATAACATGAATATTATATAAATTAACAATGAATATTAGCCTCATTTAGTGTCTAATCAAGTGTTGTCCATGCGATGGGGGTGTCCAAGAGGGTGGGGGTTTCTAGGGGTGTGGGTGGGCTATCCAGGGGTGTGGGAGTGTTGTCCAGGGGGTGAGGGTGTCCAGGAGGGTGGGTTTTTTCTAGGGGTGGGGGGGTTTTCCAAGGGGTGGGGGCAATCCAGGGGTGTGGGGGTGTCCAGGGGTGTGGTGGGGGCTGTCCAGTGGGGTGGGGGATTCTAATCTAGTTTTGGTCAGGTTTTGGTTTGTTTTTTCTCTAGGGGTGTCCAGTGGGGTGGGGGGTCCATGGGTGTGGTGGGGGCTGTACAATGGGGTGGGGGGTTCTGGTCTGTTTTTGGTCAGGTTTTGGTCTTTTTTTGGTATGTTTTTGGTCTGTTTCAGGTCTTTTAGCAAGGAATAGCAGGGGTTGATCAGTTTTATTAAAAAAAAAAATTTACATCTGTTATTTTATAACTGATGTAAAAAATGCATTGGGATTAGTTTTAACGTTGGTTATTTGAAAACCGATGTAATAAATGCATGGGAAATGGTTTTTACGTCGGTTATTTCATAACCGATGTAATAAATGGAAATGAATAGTTTTTTACGTCGGTTATTTTATAACTGATGTAGTTGATATGTTTTCACGTCGGTTATTATTTAACTAACATGGGAAATCGCTTGGTAGACAGGTTTATCACGTCGGTTATGAAAATAACTGACGTGATAAATGCTTCGAAGGAGTGATTTATGACATCAGTTATATAATAACCGATGTGAAATAGTATATACCACATCGGTTATTTAATAACTGACATAATAAACCACAACTCTGAAGATTTTTCCACGTCGGTTTTTTATCAACCGATGTGAAAAATTCTTCGGATTTGTGTTTTTTATGTCGGTTTTAAAATAACCGACGTAAAAAAGAAAGTTTATAACATCTCCTATAATAATGTCGACCAAAATCCGACATAAAAAATAAAAAATAACCACCGTAAAAAATGTTTTCTACACTAGTGTACGATGGATAAATACAACAGTACTAAGAAAATCCATCACTCCACTTTCCAAAGGTGCAGAAAGAAGCACCCTAGAAATTTCCTGAATGGGATGAGGAAACTATTTAAGTGTGGAAGAGAAAGGCACCTGGCCATTAACTGCCGACAAGAAAAACCTACGGCCGCGACAGAGGATAGGAATGCTCCGTTCGACCCTCAATGCATTGTTTATTACTTCAACTGCAAAGAACTAGGGAACTTTTCAAACCAGTTCCCTAAGCCAAGGGTTTTTTGAGGCAACCAACAACCTACAAGGCAGCAAGGGTGATATTTTTCCATCACTACCGCTGAAGTGAACCCCAAAAAAGAAGTGTTGATAGCTACTCTAGTTATTCATTCAAGAATAATGAATGTACTTTTTGATTCTAGTTCTATGCATTATTTTATATCCCGAAAGTTTAGTAGAACAATCCCAACACCACCACAAATCATGGATGTAACGATGTCGGTGAGAACGGAAAATGGGAAAATCATTTCAACCCATGAATATAACTCCTCGACTATCACAATTTGTGGTTTGAACTTCCCAGTGAACCTCTCTATACTCCCTTTGTTGGAATTTGATGTAATTCTTGGTATGGATTGTCTTTCCTTATATAGAGCAAACATAAATTGTCGTGAGAGGGAAATCGCTCTCCATACGGTGAATCGGCGCTCGATTCTATACACGTGCAAGGAGGTGGATGAATCTTATTTAGCACCATGATCTCAAATGTGGATATTAATTCCCTATGAGCATGCGTATCTTGCTCAGATGATTGAGTCTAAGGAAGAAACCATCCTTGAAGACATCCCTATTGTGAGGGAATTCGCTGAAGTATTTCCCAAGGAATTGCTCGGTCTTACTCTTAGAAGAGATGTTGAATTCTCAATTGATCTTATACTTGGGGTGTTTCCAATATCCAAGACTTCATATACAATGGTTGTTGTGGAGCTAAAGAAGTTGAACAAACAACTACAGGAGAATCTGGATAAAGGTTTTATACTCCCAAGTGCTTTACCATGGGGTGCACCAATCCTCTTCATCAATAAGAAGGATGGGTCAATGCACCTTTTCATCGATTATCGTGAGCTCAACAAAATCATGATAAAGAACAAGTATCTTCTGCCACAAATTGATGACTTGTTCGATCAGCTATGCAAATCACAACACTTCTCCAAGGTGGATTTTTGGTTGGGATATTACCAAGTAAGGGTGAAGAAGGAGGATATCCCCAAGACTGCTTTTCGTACAAGATACGGGCACTATGAATTCATAGTAATTCCTTTCAAACACACTAATGCTCTAGAAATCTTCATGAAATTGATGAATAGAGTCTTTAGAGATTACCTTGAAAAATTATTGGTAGTATTTATAGACGATATTCTAATAAACTCCAAAACCAAGGAGGAGCATGAGGAGAATCTAATCACAGTACTAGAGACCTTGCAAAAGGATAAGCTCTATGCAAAGTACAACAAGTGTAAGTTCTGGTTGAAGGAAGTCTCATTATTAGGTCATATCATCACAAGAAATGGGATATCTATAGATATCTCCAAGACAGCTGCAATTGAGGGATGGTTGAGGCCAACATTAGTGATGGATATCCATAGCTTCCTAGGGTTAGGTGGATATTATCGCCGATTTGTGATAAATTTCTCATGATTTTCCAACCCTCTTACCATGCTAACTTGGAAGGGAGTAAATTTTTCTTGGATTGATGAATGAAAAGATAGATTTAAGGAGTTGAAAATGAGACTTATCAATGCACCCGTTCTCACACTACCCACAAGTAGAGAACTTTTTATGGTATTTATTGATGCTTTGAAGAAGGGCCTGGACTATGTGTTGATGAAAAATGAAAAATTCATTTCCTATGCTTTAAGGAAATTGAAATTTCATGAGAAAAACTATCCAACACATGATCTAGAGTTGGCTGTAGTAATCTTATTTTTAAAGATTTGGTGACATTATCTCTTTGGGTAGAAGTATGAAATATATACGGATCACAAAATATTCAAGTATATATTCACACAAAAAGAGTTGAACATGTGCCAATGAAGTTGGTTAGAGATGATCAAATATTATGACTGCTCAATCCATTACCACCCTAAGAAAGCAAACATGGTGGCAGATGTTCTAAGTAGAAAGGACCCAGCAAATCTATCATTGATGAGAATTGAAAAAGATCTAATCTTCTTATATTTGATGAATATGAACATGGGAATCATAAATAAGGGAACATCGTCAATACTTTCACAAATTATTGTTCAACCGTGTCTTTTGGAAAGGTTAAAGTATGCTCAAAAGGATGATGTGGGAATTCATATGAAAGTGGAAAAAATCAGAAAAGGGATATCCTTAGAGTTCAATGTTAATGAAGAAGGAATTGTGATATTTGGGTCAAGACTATGTGTTCCATCAAATTCAGAGTTAAAGAAAGAACTTTTGGATGATGCATATAGCTCAAATTTCTCCATTCACCCAGGAAACACAAAGATGTATCGAGATATCTAAGATCATTATTGGTGGGATAACATGAATAAGGAGATCGCTGAGTATATATCAAAGTTCCTGGTATGTCAAAAAGTGAAGGTTGAGAGGCTGAATTCTAGGGGTATATTGCAACCATTACCTATACCAACATGTAAATGAGATAACATCACCATGGACTTTGTCATCGGACTTCCAAAAACATCCAAAGGAAACAATTCTATTTGGGTTATTATGGATCATCTTACAAAGACTACACACTTCATTAAAATTCAAGAGGATTTCTCATTGGATCAAATGATATGGATATATGTAATAGAAGTGGTAAGGATGCATGGATTTCCACTATTGATTGTATCCAATCAAGATCCATGATTCACCTCTAAGTTCTTGAAGAGTCTTTAACATTGTCTGAATACTGAGATGAACTTCAGGACGACTTATCATCCTCAAACTGATGGCCAATCTGAGCAGACAATCCAAACACATGAGGACATGTTGAGAGCATGCTCAATGGACTTCAAAGTAGGATGGGATCAACATCTTCCTCTGGTTGAGTTCTCTTGCAATAATAGTGTAACAACCCGAAATTTTGAATAAATCTTTTTTTCCTAATTTTGTGTGTTATTTTTTTTATACTCAACAAAAATGTTTCATTTGATAACATGAGTATAATTAAAATGAGACCGTTGGGTTTTTGACTGTTATATGACCATTGGTCAATATGACCGCTGGAAACTAAACATTTTGATTATTGTCTCTAAATACAAGTAATCTTGGTTAATTATTATAGAAAGAAGATTCGATGGCCTCACCCAGTAGTCTTGGACCGATCGAAGCCCATCTAACAGAACTTGAGAAGGAGGTAGCACCACTGGGCTTTGATCTGGACCAAACCCAAGCCGAACTTCATCGTGTGAAGCTAGAACGGAATCGCCTTTGTGAGAAGTTCAAACTGATAGAAATTACTACTCGTGTGATGTTAGCCAGGCCTCCCTCAGATTCTCTCACCTTAGCACACCTTACACTTAGGTCCTATGCTGGTGTGATAAGGGGCTACGTAAGGAGACTGTAACTGCCTTGTGTAATCCTTTGTTTTAAATAAAAATTTTGATTTCTTCTTATGATGAAGTTTATGAATTTTCAAATATAGTATGAATATTTTTTATGAATTTTAGAAAAAGGATATTTTAAAAATGTTTATGTAAACCTTAAATAATTAAAAATGTGTAATGATTTTCAAAAAATGGTCTTCTACAATTATGTTCAGTATGAAATTTAGAGTCTAATAAGATCAACTTATTTTTTGATGAATAGTAAATTATGAATAGTGATTTTATGCTTAGGATTAGTAATGTGACCAAATGGATTAGTAATCTCACTTAAAGAAAGTATTAATATAATCTAGGCACCTTGATTAAGTAATGTGATTCAATAAAATGGTTAAATAACGGTTTCATATATTATTATTCAAGTATTAGTTTTTTCGGGTGAATAGTGTTTTTTAATTAAAAATTTAATTAAAAATATTTAGAAAATTATTTTTATAAAATGGATTTCATTTTTGAACTCAGAGCGTCGATATTATGTTATGGTAATTTTTGGGGATTTTTCTGAAAACATGAATTTTCGGTGAATAGTGTATTTATATAAAAATTAAATTAAAAATAATTAGAAAATTATTTTTATAAATTGGAGTTAATTTTTGAAATCAAAGCATTGATATTTGGTTAAGGTGAAATTTTGGGATCTTTCTGAGAAAGTTGAATTTTCAGTGAATAGTAAAAATACAGTTTTAGGGTTTCGGTATGTTTAATGACATCATAACTGTGTCATGATGATTCTATGAGATATTTTAAGGTCTGGTCGACCAAAGGTGATGAATTTTTGTATGGGGGCCCCATGTGGCCTAACTCCATGGGAAATACCATGGGAGAGCACATGGTTTTGAGAAAAACCACTTTTGAGGTGTCCCTTGGCCATTAATGCCCTGTCCCCTCACTTTCCCTATAAATACCAAGCCATTCTCTCATCCATTTCGACTCCCCACTCTCCCCCAACGAATTTATGGTCTCATTACCTCCCAAGGAGTCCTCCCAAGGTGCCCCCAATCCCCAAAGGTCCAAACCTTTGAGTTTTAAGAGTTACGTTTTAAGGTAAGGGATCTGATCTCTCTCTTTCTTTTCAAGAAATCTCTTTTATGTAATTTCTTTTATGCTCCATGTTATTATGTTAAAGGGTGTTCTTTTATACTCCTCTTAATTCCCTTTTCATGTTCACATAGTTAGAGATCCCCTATTACTCTCATTATTTCGTTTTATGAAGTTTTAAGTGGCGTCGTTAGGCTGCCGAAATTTTTGTAACAGATTCTTTCTCCCTTCTCATTTTTTAAGATCTATTTTCATGTAAAGTATTTCAAGTTACTTTTTATTATGTTGGGGTATGATCTCTAAATTTATCATACTGATATTTTATGATAATATGATTAGAGACCCCATTTGATCTCTTCAATTCAGTATTTTGAAGTTTTAAGTGGTGTCGTTAGGCTGCCGAATTTTTAAGTGGTTCTTCACCCTTCTCGTTTTGAAGTTCTACTTTCATGTCAATTCTTTCATGTTCCTTTTTGTTATGTTGGGGTATGATCTCTATATCTATCATACTGATATTTTATGACCATATTATGAGAGACCCCATTTGATCTCTTCAATTCAGTATTTTGAAGTTTAAGTGGCGTCATTAGGCTGCTCAGTTTTTAAGTGGTCCTTGCACCTTTCTCCCTTTTCAAAGTTCTAATTCCATGTCAAGTCTTGCAAGTTCCTTTTTATTATGTTGGGGTATGATATCTATATCTATCATACTGATATTTTATTTTCATATGATTAGAGACCCTATTTGATCTCATCAATTCATTTTTGGTTGAAGTTTATGTAACGTTGTTAGGCTGCCGAATTTTCATAAGAGAAATCTTATTTCTGTCTTCCTTTCATGTTCTTCATTTCATATGGTATATTTTCAAATTTCATTACCATGTTCTTAAATCCCTTATATTTTGTCCCTCTACTGTTTATGGGTCATTTATGAATGTTTGACCCATGTCCCATCTCTTTTCAATGTTTTCTAAAAACCTTGTAACATAGCCGTTATGCTGTAGAATTTTCGTCTCAAAATGTCTCTCTCTTTTTTCTAAAGATATTTTATTTTATTAAGTGAATACTCAAAGATCTACCTTATATATGGGTATTCACATATATACCAATATGTTCTATTTTAAATTCTGGGATTTATATACATGAAACCCGCTTTCCCTTTTCGTGGGTTTAAAGTGACGTAAAGATCATGTCTTTAAAGCAGTTTTTAAAACGTTATGATTATGAAATGAAACCCATTTATTTTATGCTATATGGGTTATTTATGAAATGTTTGATGATGATATATGTGGCTCACATGATAATAAAGGCAAATTTAAGGGTGCGCCCTGATAGCGCTCCAATGCATTGGGTAATGATGTAACCACTAGAGATTACAATTTTCACGATATCTTGGTGAATAACCTTGGTAATTTTCAAATGACACCTTGGGGATGGAACTTGGTGATATGTTCATGATTGTCTATGTTAAATGATGTAGCCACATCTTAAAGTTATGAAAAATGTTATTTTTATTATGATATTCCACATGATTTCTTTCTCATGCCTTAATGTTGTTTTTCATGACATAGTTGATGTATCTCAAGTTCACATGTTAAATGTTTCTCTTGTTCCCTTACTGGGCCTTCTGCTCACCCTTTCTTTTGATGTATGTCCCCAGGTTATGAGATGCAATAATGAACCTAGGATGAACTTAAGGAGAAGCCTTTCAAGTGTTTAATATTGTTTTCATGTATTATGTTCCTGGTTTCCAAGACACTAAACCTTAAAGATCCTCAGTTTTGTGTAATGTAATGAAAGTTTATGTTATAAAAAGGAGGGATGTTATAGTTGGTATCAAAGGATGGTTTAGTTATTTGTGGAAATTAGGATATGAAAACTTTAGGAATAAGCCTATATAAATGTTTATATATAGGAAATATTCCTGGTATTTTGGTGAGTATTGAGTAAGGGGTTTCCAAGAAAATACATCCCTGTCTGGATACGAGCAGGTAGAGGTGGCTCTGGCACAGATGTACATAGGGGTAAAACCCGAAAACACCGCTTTGAGCTAGACTCGAACGGGAACTAGTACACGACAACAGGCCTTGCTGCACTCTTGGTTACGACACTCCCGGGGGATATGATTTGGTAAATTCATAAGCTTAATATGAACCATTATTAAAGGAACAAAGATAAAATAAAAATAAAGATTTTCATAAGAATATATGATCATGGATAACCTAGTTTGAAACCTAGGGGATCACAAGTTAGGGTATACTTTTCTTCTAAAATTTATCCTTATATGCTTTAAGTTCCTTTTCATGATTATTGTTTAAGTATTTAAGCCCCTAATTATACTTTATCTTCTTAGTTAATGGTGGGAAATGGAAGAACATGTCCCAACAACCAATGTGATAGAAAATGTGACGATTTCCATATTAATATGACAGAGATGATTAGGGGATTAAAAGATGATTATTATTTTGGAAGACGTTCACTATTTTGGGAACCCTATTTGATCGAGGTAAATAGATTACTACGGTATTTTCTTGGAGGAGTAAAGGTTGAATTATATTTTGAAGAATCAATGAATTTAAGGTGAACTTATGGTATTATAGGTTACTTATGGAAATGATTGACCTATCTTGGGTAAAATATGTTTAGGTTAGCTACTTTTGTTATAAGATGTTAGGAGTGGTTGATGTTGTTTGGAGATGAACAATGAAGTTTATTTTGGAAGACTATGTTATCAAATCCCTCTTGTATTTGGGTTTCAATCTTAGTTTGGTTTATTTTGAGGAATTTTAAGGACCGTTATTTATGGAATGGTATATGATAAACTTTGGGTAGTACCATGGAACATTGAAGATTTAAAAGTAGTTTCCATTCCTATGGGATTATTTCTTTTTGAAGAGTTGTTTTACCTTACCCTTTCTGTTTTTGGGATAATGTTTAAAGATAGATGAAATAGATAGTTAATCTTTTGTGGATTATGTGATTCTCTAGAAGATGATTCTTGTGTTTTGATGAGAACAAGTAGTTTTGAATGCTCATCATTTGAAGAAAAGATTATTTTTGGTAGAAACTTATTAAAAGATGAAACTCTACATGAAGGTAGGTATATTTTCTTATGTTTTTGTTCTATGTAGTAAATGAATTCCACAAAATTATGAAATGGAACGTAAAACAAAAACATTGTTGGTTTACTTTTCCTACTAGGTAATCAAAGACCGTTTACACACATCATAAGTTTGGGATTTTCTTATGGTTAACTTTCTCCTAATAATGTTTTCTATCACTCTCCCTCAGAACTTGACCCTTTGTTTTCTCCTCCATGTCCATGTTTTCCTACATGGAATCCTAGTGTGGGCTAACTCGGGTGACCTTTGTACTTCCCTTTCTTTCTTTTAAAATAATAGTTTTACTGGCTCCTTTTCCGAAGTGGGACTTTCAATGAAATTTCAAAACCCAATTTTAAAAATTGCGAGGATGCAATTTCTTAAGGGGGAAGATTGTAACAACCCGAAATTTTGAATAAATCTTTTTTTCCTAATTTTGTGTGTTATTTTTTTTTATACTCAACAAAAATGTTTCATTTGATAACATGAGTATAATTAAAATGAGACTGTTGGGTTTTTGACTGTTATATGACCATTGGTCAATATGACCGCTGGAAACTAAACATTTTGATTATTGTCTCTAAATACAAGTAATCTTGGTTAATTATTATAGAAAGAAGATTCGATGGCCTCACCCAGTAGTTTTGGACCGATCGAAGCCCATCTAACAGAAGTTGGGAAGGAGGTAGCACCACTGGGCTTTGCTCTGGACCAAACCCAAGTCGAACTTCATCGTGTGAAGCTAGAACAGAATCACCTTTGCGAGAAGTTCAAACTGATAGAAATTACTACTCGTGCGATGTTAGCCGAGCCTCCCTCAGATTCTCTCACCTTAGCACACCTTACACTTAGGTCCTATGCTGGTGTGATAAGGTGCTACGTAAGGAGACCGTAACTGTCTTGTGTAATCCTTTGTTTTAAATAAAAATTTTGATTTCTTCTAATGATGAAGTTTATGAATTTTCAAATATAGTATGCATATTTTTTATGAATTTTAGAAACAGGATATTTTAAAAATGTTTATGTAAACCTTAAATAATTAAAAATGTGTAATGATTTTCAAAAAATGGTCTTCTACAATTATGTTCAGTATGAAATTTAGAGTCTAATAAGATCAACTTAATTTTTGATGAATAGTAAATTATGAATAGTGATTTTATGCTTAGGATCAGTAATGTGACCAAATGGATTAGTAATCTCACTTAAAGAAAGTATTAATATAATCTAGGCACCTTGATTAAGTAATGTGATTCAATAAAATGGTTGAATAACGGTTTCATATATTATTATTCAAGTATTAGTTTTTTCGGGTGAATAGTGTTTTTTAATTAAAAATTTAATTAAAAATATTTAGAAAATTATTTTTATAAAATGGATTTCATTTTTGAACTCAGAGCGTCGATATTATGTGATGGTAATTTTTGGGGATTTTTCTGAAAAAATGAATTTTTGGTGAATAGTGTATTTATATAAAAATTAAATTAAAAATAATTAGAAAATTATTTTTATAAATTGGAGTTCATTTTTGAAATCAGAGCATTGATATTTGGTTAAGGTGAAATTTTGGGATCTTTCTGAGAAAGTTGAATTTTCAGTGAATAGTAAAAATACAGTTTTAGGGTTTCGGTATGTTTAATGACATCATAACTGTGTCATGATGATTCCATGAGATATTTTAAGGGATGGTCGACCAAAGGTGATGAATTATTGTATGTGGGGCCCATGTGGCCTAACTCCATGGGAAATACCATGGGAGAGCACATGGTTTTGAGAAAAACCACTTTTGAGGTGTCCCTTGGCCATTAATGCCTTGTCCCCTCACTTTCCCTATAAATATCAAGCCATCCTATCATCCATTTCGAATCCCCACTCTCCCCCAACAAATTTCTGGTCTCATTACTTCCCAAGGAGTCCTCCCAAGGTTCCCCCAATCCCTCAAGGTCACAACCTTTGAGTTTTAAGAGTTACGTTTTAAGGTAAGGGATCTGATCTCTCTCTTTCTTTTCAAGAAATCTCTTTTATGTAATTTATTTTATGCTCCATGTTCTTATGTTAAAGGGTGTTCTTTTATACTCCTCTTACTGCCCTTTTCATGTTCACATAATTAGATATCCCCTCTTACTCTCATTATTTCGTTTTATGAAGTTTTAAGTGGCGTCGTTAGGCTGCCGAAATTTTTGTAACAGATTCTTTCTCCCTTCTCATTTTTTAAGATCTATTTTCATGTAAAGTATTTCAAGTTCCTTTTTATTATGTTGGGGTATGATCTCTAAATTTATCATACGGATATTTTATGGTCATATGATTAGATACCCCATTTGATCTCTTCAATTCAATATTTTGAAGTTTTAAGTGGTGTCGTTAGGCTGCTGAATTTTTAAGTGGTTCTTCACCCTTCTCATTTTGAAGTTCTACTTTCATGTCAATTCTTTCAAGTTCCTTTTTGTTATGTTGGGGTATGATATCTATATCTATAATACTGATCTTTTATGACCATATGATGAGAGACCCCATTTGATCTCTTCAATTCAGTATTTTGAAGTTTAAGTGGCGTCATTAGGCTGCTCAATTTTTAAGTGGTCCTTGCACCTTTCTCCCTTTTCAAAGTTCTAATTCCATGTCAAGTCTTGCAAGTTCCTTTTTATTATGTTGGGGTATGATATCTATATCTATCATACTGATATTTTATTTTCATATGATTAGAGACCCTATTTTATCTCATCAATTCATTTTTGGTTGAAGTTTATGTAACGCTGTTAGGCTGCCGAATTTTCATAAGAGAAATCTTATTTCTGTCTTCCTTTCATGTTATTCATTTCATATGGTATATTTTCAAATTTCATTACCATGTTCTTAAATCCCTTATATTTTGTCCCTCTACTGTTTATGGGTCATTTATGAATGTTTGACCCATGTCCCATCTCTTTTCAATGTTTTCTAAAAACCTTGTAACATAGACGTTATGCTGCAGAATTTTCATCTCAAAATGTCTCTCTCTTTTTTCTAAAGATATTTTATTTTATTAAGTGAATACTCAAAGCTCTACCTTCTATATGGGTATTCACATATATACCAATATGTTCTATTTTAAATTTTGGGATTTACATACTTGAAACCCGCTTTCCCTTTTCGTGGGTTTAAAGTGACGTAAAGATCATGTCTTTAAACCAGTTTTTAAAATGTTATGATTATGAAATGAAACCCATTTATTTTATGCTATATGGGTTATTTATGAAATGTTTTATGATGATATATGTGTCTCACATGATAATAAATTCAAATTTAAGGGTGCGCCCTGATAACGCTCCAATGCATTGGGTAATGATGTAACCACTAGAGATTACAATTTTCACGATATCTTGGTGAATAACCTTAGTAATTTTTAAATGACACCTTGGGGATGGACCTTGGTGATATGTTAATGATTGTCTGTGTTAAATGATGTAGCCACATCTTAAAGTTATGAAAAATGTTATTTTTATTATGATATGCCACATGATTTCTTTCTCATTCCTTAAAGTTCTTTTTCATGACATAGTTGATGTATCTCAAGTTCACATGTTAAATGTTTCTCTTGTTCCCTTACTGGGCCTTCTGCTCACCCTTTCTTTTGATGTATGTCCCCAGGTTATGAGATGCAGTAATGAAACTAGGATGAACTTAAGGAGAATCCTTTCAAGTGTTTATGTTGTTTTCATGTATTATGTTCCTGGTTTCCAGGACACTAAACCTTAAAGATCCTCAGTTTTGTGTAATGTAATGAAAGTTTATGTTATAAAAAGGCGGGATGCTATAAATAGTTTCTGCTCAAGCATCCAAATGTATCCTTATGAATCCCTTTATGGGAATAGGTGCAGAGCATCAGCATGTTGGGATGAATTTGGGGAGCGAAAACTCCTAGGTCCAGAAATGGTCGAATATATGGTGGAGAAGGTTACGACCATCCAGTGGAACATTAAAGCTGCTCAGTGTCAACCAAATAGCTATGCTAATAATCATCAACGATACCTAGAGTTTGATGTTGGATACATGTTATTCCTCTATATATCACTGTGGAAGAGAGTTATGAGATTTGGGAAGAAGGGAAAGCTTATTCCAAGGTACTTCGGCCCTTTTGAGATCCTTGATTGCATTGGAGAAGTGGCCTATCGACTAGCACTCCCAATAAACCTATATCAAGTACATGATGTATTCTATGTATCACTCTTGATGAAGTAAATACCTGACCCATCACATGTAGTCAATCTAGATGTGGTTCTATTGGATAATGACCTCTCCTATGAAGAGAATCTGGTGAAGATCTTAGATCATAAGGAAAAAAGTTCTACGAAATAAGAAAATTCCCCTCGTCAAGGTGTTGTGGCGAAACCACAAGTTTGAAGAGGCAATGTGGGATTGGAGGAAGTGATGAAGTAGAGTTACTCACATCTGTTTTAGTGTGGGAAAAGGAAATTTCAAGGGCAAAATTTCTTGGGGGGAGATTGTAATGACTCAAAATTTTATTAATGAAGATTCATCTTGATCTATTTAAATGTCTTATTATGTAAAATGGTTATATAAAACATATGCACTTCCTTGGTTTTATTTTTTGGATTTTAAAATACTGTTAAGAATTTTCACCATTTCTAATATAGTCGTTGAACAAAGATCGCGTGATTAGTATAAATATAGGGCTTTAACAAATCCAATTTACTCAGAAAAAGGAAGTGATGGCCTCATCGAGTAGAATTTATCCATATGAATCCCATTTTTATGAGCTTGGAAAAGAGGTAGCATCACTGGGATTCACTCTTGACCAAGCCCAAGCTATGCTTCCACACATTAATCTTTAGCAGAACCACCTACAGGAGAAGTGGAAGTTGATAGAGATTACCACCCGAGCGATGTTATCCGAGCCACCCCAAGAGTTTGTCACCATCGCACACCTTACCCTTAGGTCTTATGTGTGTGTTATAAGGGGTTATGTAACAAGACCCTAGAACTATTATTATGTTCTTTATTTTTTTTATAAATAATATACATTCATTTCATTACTGTTACTTTGTAAATGGTTTTTAAAGCACAAATAGTGTTTTTAGTTAATATTCAATTAAGAAATCTATTTTGATGAATTAATTGATTTTTATAATTAAATAATATTTTAATAAAATATTATTATTACAAAATTACTTTATAAATATAAATGATCGTATAATTTTTATGAATACAATTGTGATTTTTATTAAGGTTTGAAATCTGTTTTTGTCAAAAACCAATGAATTTTCTATAAATGTCCTTTTTTATTTTAAAAGTAAAAATTCACATATTTAGAAAATTATTTAGATAAAATGAATATTATTTTTGGAATCATGATGTCAAAATTATCCAACGGTGAATTTTTCATAATTTTCTGAGACAGTCGAATTTTTGGGTAAAAATTAAATATCGTTAAGTATATAATGTGTTTTATGACATCATAATAACCCAATAGTGATGTTATAAAATACTATGTTTTTTAGGAAAATATATGTTTTAACTTTAAAATAGTTTTATTTTATGTTTGTTTTATTTATTTTGCAAAGCCTTAGTGGAACCTCCAAGACTTATAAAACATTTTAACATTTTAAAATGATTTCCTTGAGAGTGTGACTCGCATCCACATAATCAAGACTAATATTTTAAGAAGTTAGGAAATTTACCTTATAAAATAATTTTTTCCACTCCAATTTGGAAAAAACCATGGGCAAAAACCATGGGTTGGTTTGTGGTTTTGATTAGTTTAATGTGTGGTGTCCAAAACCTAAATAATAAAGAATTCCCTCTCTTTTCCTATATAAACTCACCCAAGCTCTCACTTCTCTTCACTAAAAACCCTTGTATCATGTCCCTAATATTTCCTCCTATCTCTATTATCCTCCAAATTCACCCCAATCTCCAAATAATCCTCTCTCAAGCCTCTACCAATCCTTTGGGATCACACTTCCAAGTAAGGGATTTCTTCCTTTCTCATTTTTGTCCAAATTTCATTATGTTGTTATACCATTTTTTTCAATTAAAAATGTTGGGTTATGATTTATCACCTCCTCCATACTTCCATACTTATGTTTTAATTATGAGATACCCCTTTCTATCTCATTAATTCTTCCCATGTACACCTATTACCATGCTGAAATTATGTAAGGGATTTCTCCCTCCTCATTTACATTCAAGCAATTCGTTTATATTATGCATATAAATTCCATTACATATGTTGGGAATTGTATCTATGTAACCCAATTATTTTAAGTTTAATTTAAATATGATTATATACCCCTTTATCTCTCATCAAATATTTTTATGAATTCTTATGTCACGTCGTTATGCTGCTGAAATTGCACCGCGATTTTCCAAGCCAAAATCACTATGTATTGAATACCATGCCCATTTATCTATCAAGGGTATTCACCTTTATACACATTTACTTATTGATTATATAGTTTCATGTATTATTTCCATATTACTTTATAGTGGAATAAATTATGATGTTTAATGAATCCATGTTATATGATCCATGTGGCACACTTATGCATGAAATGAAATGATTGAGAAGGGTGCACCCTGATAGCGCTCCAATGCATTGGGTAAAGATTAGTATCATGATAATTCAAGTGAAATGATGGTTTACTCATGATAATTCAATTTCAATGAGGTTTTACTCATTATCCATGTGAAATGATCCTTGTCTCATGCTAATATCATGTTAAATGTTGTTGCCACATTTCCAAGCTATATTAATCATGCTATATCATGCCTTTATGTTCATGTTTCTCTTGTGCTCTGTCAATATGCATATTGTCTAACTTGTACTATATTATTCATTTTATGCCTTGTTTACTCCCTTAATGGGCTTTATATATCACCATTTTCTTATGCATGTCCTCAGGTTATCCCATGCAATGCAAAGTTTGAAGGAATGTTGTGGTCATGTAAAATAAGTTTTCAATAAAGATGTTGTGTTTTATGTCCTAAGTAGTTATTTAATGTTTCTAATTTCCCAAGACAGTAGACCTATAGATCCTCAAATTTTTATTAAGTTTAATTTTATGTAATAAATCATGTTTATGTGCATAATAAAGATCAGGGTTGTTATATCCTTAGCATAATTGGCTACATGAAATCTTCTTTCATGCATTCGACTACGTAAAATATTTGATTATTTTGAAAAAAGACTATGTGAATTAATCGGTTTCATAGTTTTATTTTGTAAATGACTATATAATTTTTCACTAAAATTTTTTGTGTTGTTTTGAACTGAAAATAGCTATGTGAATATTCTTACAAAATTATATACGTGAAAGCCTTCATGAAATTAGCTACATGAATCACTCTTATTGTTAGTGGCATATCAATCTCATTCTCCTTCATTAGATTTTTATAAATTCAAGTGAAATTACATGAATTTGACATTTTTTTCTCCATGGTGAATTAAATATAACTTTATCACATCTGAATACTCATCTTCATTAGGAGATATCGCGGATTGGGATCCTTCTATTCATGCATGTCAGATATATGAAAAACATGTGCAACATGTATCTTGAATTTTCCTAGATATTAGGAAATTGATGTGGCCTTTTCAAAAGTGTAATAGACTTTGGTTTATCTTTGAGACTTCATAAATGATAAAATAATTTTGCACTATTGAATCCTCAAATGTCTAGAGGTAGAAAATGATTCTATCAATGATCGAACGTCTCAGAGTTATTGTATAAGATAGCCCCTAAAATGTATGTAACATTTTTAAATGTGGAAACATTATACCGTGCTCCAAATCCCAAATCATTATTAAATTAAATCACACTCTACTTAATAAGAATTCTCATGTCAATATTGGCTCGACCCGATAGTGGGGTTCAACACCCGCAAGACTCTACACACACTTGGGCCTCACGGGTCACACCTACCTACTCTGGCCCACCTTCACACCTTTATGAACACTACCTATGTGTATCCCTATGCTCCCAATCCATCCTAAAATTTACCTTCACTCCCATGCCTCCCCTACCACCATGTTGTCTAGCCTAGCTGGCTCCCATGTGTGGTTGGGCCTTTCTCCCATAATGCATGGTTGAGATGGCTTGTATGGAGAAGCTTTTTAGGTGAACTCCAATAAAAAGAGTTAGTCAAATATTTAACATAAGTACCATAAAATTTTCAATATAAATAGCCAACCCAACTTTCTCATTATTCCTCATGCAATCAATTTCTTTTTTCATGGTCATCAACAGTATCCATTTTCTTCATCTTGCTGCAAACAATGTCTCTCCCATATTGACACATGTCTTGGAACTTAAGATTAGTAAAACAATCATTACATTTAAACAAGTATAATTTTCCAAGAATGATATCCAATTCCATGAAGTAAATCCATAAAAATTTTATAGGCATCATCACTTCACATATTGACCCATTGACAATAAATGCAACACTTGGTTCAAACAACTGAATTGAAATCATGGAATCTCAAATGACCCTGTTCATAATGAATTTTAGGTAAAATTACTAGTTTAAAGTGGTTATTCCATTTCTTGATATTTTTCCATGGGATTAGAAAATTATTTACCATAAAAATGTGTTCTTAAAATTATCATAAAGATCATGATGAAAGAATATCAAGGCATTGACATGGTCTTGTCTGAACACATTATTACCACTTCGATCATGTCATCATGGCCATTTTCATCTGGATTCATCTTGCCACCCATAATTCAAGATGTTATTTTTTTAATGATATTGAGATAGAAAAAAACTAATTTTAGGAATATTCACTAAAGAAAGTAAAATTTACCCTATAAAACAAAAAAAATAGTCAAGTATAGGTCATACTGATAAAGTTTTGAAAATTTTGGATGGTATCACAGATTGAAGTTGTGATATTTTGAAATCAGAAATGTTATGTCAATCAAAATTAAAACATAAAGTTGATAATGAATTAAAAAACATGAAACATGATGTATAATGTAAGTAAAGATGAAAACAATAAGGAGATAAAATGTATAGTGCCAAAAAATTTCATTCCCATTATCATATCTCATATATATAGTCTACAGTAGTCTAAATAAATTCTTATTCTTCAAGTAATATTTAATGGTTAGATTTATTCACATGCATTAGAGATTAAGAAATGTTTCCCATGGAAATCATAATTAATGGAAAATTTTGAAAACTATAATATTATTTTATATGATGATGGGAAATTGAAAACTAGGTGCATGACCCTACCCAACCCGATTAAATCAGGTTCGAGTAGGTTCAACCCATGTTTTTAATGGGTTTGTGTAATAAAATTATTACCCACTTAGGTTTTGGGTAATTGTGTTGTGGTACATGTAATGGGTTTTATACGATCATCATATGATCATATGTCATGGAAGACAACCCAAACACCTACAAATCTATCTTCAAGGATCAAAGTGTCAATAAAACTGTAAAACAGAGTTCCTGGAAAACACCAACAACAGTATTCAACTTCTTCCTTAGAGAATTAGAATTTTTTATAAATATCATGAAGTAGTGAACAGAGGTGCCCTGCCTCTGAGGGGGGAACACCAATCAATAGATCTATGATTTTATTTTGAGGATATCCAAATACTTAATGGGTACTAGTTCCTTTGTGTCAAATGATGAATAGCAGTATGGGAGGAAGAGAAAATTTTCCACACCCAACAGAAGACGACGCCATACTCTCATATAAAAATATCTTAAGGCTCCTTACATCATATGCATTTCATACTTTTGGGTTAATTCATTGAACATTTTTTAATTAATTAATATAATTCCATTAAAATATTCATAATGTTCTATGAATAATAATAAAACCATTCAGGTGAAATAAATATATATCATATATAAATATTATCAAATTTATATTTAATACATTAATAAAAATACATGCATCACATGCATGTAATAATTATACACTTATATATATAATATAATATTATATATATATATTGTAGTGCACATATAATAATCTCCTGCTTTCACTAAAATTCCATAAGGACTTTATTCATAACTTCATAACCCTTTGTGAATCCATCCAAAATCTTTTGGATGCGGTTATTTTATCAAATTCTCTTCATTTTGAACAAACACTTTTTCAAAATTTTATTCTTATACAATGGCTAACTATGTGACCCTACAGGCCTTAGCAGCATTGAAAATAATTATGAAATCTCTATTTCATTGATCTATGCAAAGAGTAGCCTCAATAAAAACATTAGTGTTACTCAAGATACTAAGT
Organism: Viscum album; assembly: GCA_963277665.1. Taxonomy (NCBI): domain Eukaryota; kingdom Viridiplantae; phylum Streptophyta; class Magnoliopsida; order Santalales; family Viscaceae; genus Viscum; species Viscum album. Next base: position 918,134,042 of record OY728120.1, on the reverse strand, counting down.
GGTATGTTGTGATCTCTATAAAACATATCTGTATGAAAACTTCCTCCATGAAATGTATCATATACATCATATGTATCTTATATTTTCCCTTTTTCCATGACATCTAGAAACCACTAGACATGGAACATGACAATATAGTATAGGCCTCTCGTCATTTTATTGATTCTTCAAAAAAGACTGACCAAGTGGATGAATACATCACATGTCATTAATCTATCTAATAAGCACATCACATGTCACTTATCCAAGTAGTTAAATACATCATATGTGAAACAACTAAACATGGCCATACATTTCTTTTATCTAATTCAATCAAGGGTTGGATGTCTTTTTTTCATACAAGTGGAAAAATCCTATATTGGTTGTTCTCCAACTGATGATATGGTCATCAACATACCCAACCACCCCATGATCTTCTAAGTTCATATAGTGACTTTCATAAGTTGGGCATAAAAGTATTAATGTTCTCATGCTAGGTATCTCACCAACCTAAGGTAAGAAGGAATGATAATAATCATAAACCCCTAAGTATATCCATGGTTATTGACATTCTAGGAGATATACTTTAGTAGATCAGTCCAAGTAATAAGTCTCTACTTATTACCTTAATAATAAATTCTTCAATATCTCATATACAAATCTTTGTAATGGATATAAGAATATTTTAAAGATAACCTTTACATATCATCATAACCCATTATACTCTATGATGATCATCAGTTACAGACAACTCAAAGTTTTTACTTTGAGGGGATATTTATCATTCAACCCTTAATGTAAAAGTAAATTGTTGGACATATGAATAAATGATATATAGAGTTTTCCTTTATTATAAATACATGATATATTTATAACCATTATAACCAATCACTTGTGAAATTATACATGACTTTCATTTTTGTTGTTGTGGAAATAGTTTTCTATAAATTACATCCAAATGTAATCCATATTACATCCCTATATGACCATCTGATAAAATACTCCCACTAACCTCTTAATGAGTAACATTTACGAAGCAATCTAGTTTGAATAATAGTGATACATATGAATCATATTCCATAAGTTTAGATCTTTGAGCTTATATTCAAAACTAATTATAGATTTAAAACATAAAATGTTATAATGTTTTCCTATTGTATACTTATAACTCTTTAAAAGTATATCATCATCATCCTTGGAACCCTTTCCATCAAAATTTTCCTTGAAATATTTTGTAAATAATGTAACTATTTACATTATCACTTTACCAGCACATCCTAAAATACTTTTAGAATAAATTGATATTCAATTTTATATTGGATGGTATAAGTCTTTAGGGAATACTTATTCTCGCTTGTTATGGAAACTAAATGTAACTCTTTATATTTTTACCAAACATATCTGTTTCTGATGCTTTCATCGGGGGGTGCGCATCTATCTGTGGGGATGTGTTGGCTATATCCCTACATTTCTGCTTTCCAAAGGTAGGTGGCATCCATCGCTTATTCAGGGATTTTTGCTCCTTGATCAAAATGGGATGATGATATTTTGTCCCCTATTTCTGTGGATTCCTCCTCAAAACTCATTGCCTAGTCCGAGTCTCCCTTAAATATTAAGACATTGTTTGTGAAACTCTTCCATGTTTCCATATCTTTGTGAAAACCGGTTAGTTACACTACTTCTGTCAGGATATTCCATGGGGTCAAGTCAAGGTAGAAACCTTCAGTTAGTGGAGTAGTCACATTGGGCATCGTTGGCGTGTTTGGGCACTAAAACATTAGTAAAAATGGATCTCTTCCTCTTATGATAGGGCTTCTTGAGGGTGTAGAATCCCAAGGAATCCCACATTGAGTGCGGGGAATTTTATGCCATAGGAATGTCCCTAAGTTTTTCCTCAGCTTCCCATGTTTAACATGGGGTATTCCACAAGTTTAACGTCTAGCGGAAATGGATCGAAATGATTAGAACATTTATGGGAGTAGATCGTATGGGTACATCCCTAGGAGGGAGCAACCGTGAGGTTTACTAGATGGGTGGATCAAAATGCCTAATGAGGATGGATCCAAGGCTGATTGGGTCTCGACAAAGGGGACACCAAGGTTTACCATTTTCTAGGATTAAACCTTGTGGAGGCCTCCTATATAGAATGTATAGAAGATAGGGATCAAAACCCAAGTAGTTCGAGAGGGGGAATCATGGGATCGGGGTGTACAGGATGGACAACAACCCAAAGACATGTTGGGGCTTACACATGGGTAGTGTCCCATCGCAAGAGGGAAACTCTTGGTTGGATGGTTATGGATTGTGTGTGGGATTATGGATGGTTAGTTTCCCAAATGGATGGCATGATTTCACCAGGATGTGGCAGCCCGAGTAAGAATCGGGATGTATGATGGATGGTTGAGTGAAGTGGATGGGAGGAATGGGATGGAACTGATGTGAAAATGATGGTGATGTTGGGATTGAACCTCATAGAGTCTTCCTATGTATCTATGTGGTATGGAATCAAAGTCCACATAGTTTGGTGGGGCATTTGGACACGTGAGGTGGTGGCTTGTGAGAATGGACGCATAGATGGGACCCAAAAGAAGTAGAACATCCGGGTTGGGGCATGACTTTCCTGAATCACAATGGATCAAGGGAGAGACCAGGATGGGACATGAGTGATGGTATTGAACCTCAGGGAGGCTTCCTACATATCACTATGGTAGGTAATCAAAGTCCACATACTTCATAATGGGCATAGAATCGAGGTGTACACAAAGGACAGTGACCTAGAGACATGTTGGGGCTTACTCATGGTTAGTATCTCATCGCAAGAGGGACACTCTTGGTTGGATTAGTATGGATTGAGTGTAGGTATTATGCATTGTTAGATACCCAAGAACTAGTTTGACACCGCTAAAGGGTGTACAAAGGATATGGGTCCCAACAAAGGGGACCCTAAAGCTTACCAATGTTTGGGGTTGAACCTGAGGGAGGCTTCTTTCGTACCCTATCTAGGAGATAGGGATCAAAACCTATGTAGTTAAAAAGAATACAGTTTAACATCATGCGAGATAAGAGGGGAAATAGTTTAACATCATGTAGGATGAGGTCGAACAGATGTGAAGATGGTCGGGACAGATGAGTGAAAGGCTTGAACCTTAGGAAGGCTTCCTACTTACCTTTCCTGGAAATGTAAAGGATAAAAGTCCATATAGTTCAGACATAAAGGAAATGGGGCTTATACTAAGGTATCCCAAATAGGATTTCATGGTCAAAGCTTACTCTAAACCCACGTGATTCATGCTCAGTGTGAGAAACAAGAGGCAACAAAGACCAGATGATCGCATCATAAAAGGTGTGTCTGTAGGGAATGGAGCGAGGTTTACGCGTGGTTATCAGCCTAGGGAGATAGAGATTGGGGCTTACTCCGGGAGGGAGGCCCAATGATAAAGGAGTGTTTCCAAACATACAATGAGGATATGGACATCATACCTGAAACATCCCATCAGAGGGTGTCAGGGCTTGTGTGGAGACTTCCTGAGGTGTGCATGACGACAAATCTCAGAGGGAGAGGGGAGTGAGAAGGTGTTTTTGCCCATCCCATTCACGGTCCTATATGGACTTATAGTTTATGCAGTGATCACTGTTTAACGTCATGTGTTAAGGACACAGGTTCTTGTTAATTTAACATCCTGCATCTCGAACGATGAGGATTTACTCCTCACCCCTAGGACTCACATAACTGGTGCACTTTAACCCTTGTTGAAGGGAAGGCACCAATAATTTCATGGAGAGATGGGGTTGTGGAGTGATCCATTAAGGGGCTCATGTTATCATGGCTATGTGAAGAAGAAACATCCATTAGCGTGCCTATGCGAAGGAGCATAAGGAAAATCAACTCAACATGATTCACCACTCAAGGGACCTTGAAATCACTTTGTAAGAGCCTGGAGGGTCGTATGGAAGAGGGGCGTGCAAAGCAGGAGACCTTGAAAAGAGGGGCTTTGTGAAGAGAATGTATTTGGAAAAGAAAAGGATCTTTGTAAAGGAAAGGTCCTTCAAAAAGGGAAGGATGTTTGCAAAGGTAAGAGTCTTCGTGAAGGGGAGTGTCTTCACGAAGGGAAGGTTTTTCACAAAGGGAAGCCTTTAACAGAGCATATATTCTCTTTAAAAAATCCCTCTTTGTTTGGAGAGTACTTCGGAAAGGCTCTACACTTCGTGAAGTCTTCAGCACCCTGAAGGGTCTCCCTCCTTTGTGAAGGTCATATGCCTTTGAAAAGGGAATCCACACCATAGGTGGAGGACCTGAAGAACATGAGGCATGTTTCATATAGGATTAGTACCTTTAGTGATCCATTTGTTGGTTTCGCAATGGTCTCTACACAATGGAAGCTTGAAAGTGGACAAGGAAGAGCAACAGGGCTTTAAGAGGTGGTGAGCCCTCTATTTATAGGCAAAAAAGGTCTACGAGGGTCTCAAAACTTTCTGTGGAGAGGATTGACACAGCAGAGAGGAGGGGATCTATCAGAATGTGTCGGCCTCGAATAGGGTGTGGGACGCCTCATAGAGGATTTCTGAAGCAGCTGGCGCGGAGTAGACCATAGAGACTGATGACGATGTAGAGAGGATGCACTATGTCAAAATGTGTTGGACTCATTTAGGTTCTATGATGCCGCAAATTTGATCTCTGAGTCGATCCTCACAAAGGCAGGCCATCCATGTGGAGGGCTTTGTGAAGGGCCCCATTTGGATGGTGTTGAGGGTTTTAGGGTCGTTTTGAGTGCTGGTTAAATCTATAGCATCGATGAGTTCACTCCCTAAGTGGGACAAATTTTGGCTCCAACAAATGTCCCCCCTCAGAATGGGAGTTGAAGGAAAAGGGGGTCAGATTCTGAGGGTAAGACGCCGATGATACTAGGAGGATCAAACATACAGTAGATCGTGAAGTTGTTCCATAGAGGCGATCATGTAGTCACGTCGTAGAGGAGATCTCGAAGTGTCCCTCATAGAGAGGAATTTCTCAGTGTGGGCGAGAGGCACCATGAAGAGAATCTGTGGGTCCTTATAAATCTGGTTCCCAACAAAACCTATAAATAGAGGCCCATAGTTGTTTGTCTACATTTTCATCTTCTAAAATGAGTGTTCCAGTGCTCTCTCTTCACGAACCAATCCTCTCTACGAATGCTTTTAGAGAACTGGAGTTCCTTGATTTGGTGATTTTCAAACACTTTTAGAAAACCAGTGCATCGTGATCTGTTGCTTCCTTTTTCAACTTAGGCCAATGTCGAGGCTGCTTCACAGAGGGTAGGTGCTTTGTAGCCGTTTTCACGAACGGTCTTCACAAAAAAACTTCACAAACGATTTTTGTGATAAACCTTCGTGCCCAGACCCAAAAAAATCTCTATGTATTTAGGATAATGGACACTTAAGAGGTTGTGTGAGAAGTTCATGTTGAAGCTGCTCGAAGTGAGGGTATGGAAAACAATATCAAAATAGTAGAGTACATCTGAAGCACTTATGATCAATAATCATTAATGGAGCGGCTGACAGAGGTGCAGAATGAATGACTACTTTGAAAGCATCTTCCATTGTATGTATTTGGTTTCCGAGATGAATTATCCATCCCAAATACTAGAAAAGATGGGATAGCCTACTATTTTAGGAGCACCCCCAAGAAATACCAATGGTACAGGGCTGCAGATGTCCACATTGGAAAATATCACACCCCGGTGACAGCACATTGCCTTTACAATCACGTCAACAACATCGACGACAAGGCATTGGTGAAGGAGACGTCTCCACCTCTATATAATATGATCATCAAGGTAGGTCTTGGTAATCTAGATAAGGGGTAGATCACAAGATGGGATTTACATCAAGGTGGAAACTTCACTAATAAGTGGTCCTGGGCCTACTGGGGATGTGTGTCCTGTGAAGATTTTGAGAATGTACTGAGGCAGGTAGGCCTATATGAAGTGTCTTGGGCCTCCTAATTCAGTATCTCTCAACTGAAGGAGTTCATACTAGAATTTCTAATCTATTGGTCTCTATATACCAACACTTTCCACCAGCATCACGGGGAGGTTGGAATCAACCTCTGGGACCTTCATCAAATCTCTATAATCCTAATCCTATAAGGGATGTATGATGAGTTCTTCCCTGCCATGAAAGTTTGGGAGGACAGGGATCAGATGCCACCTTTGGTGATGGCATTGTTGAGGCTAGTATCAGGTACAAATGAGGATAAGGAGAACACCCGAGACGTCCAATTTAAACAGTTGTTCGTCTATTTAATGAATTTCCCACCAGAGGAGGAAACACTACCGGAAAGGTCCCCCATATGTCCATAAGGAGATAAACGGAGAAAATAAGGTTCATATTGGTAGATCCTGGAAGAAATCCAGTGGAAATTGTGGGGGTATAGCATCAAGACTGAATAGCGGCTGATATTCAGGCTAGCTGGATTCATCTCGGTGTTGATATGTGGGTGGATATTATCGGTCAGAGATGCCCACATGGAGGTATGACCAAGTACATTTATCAGGGAGGCTCAACTGGATAGTGGATATAGCATCAACTTGGGCATACCAGTGCTGGTGACATTATACCATCTACTCAGGAACATCAGTGAGGGAAAGAGGTTGTTGTGGGTGTGCAGGTCGTTCCACTTTTTGTATAGTTGGATTGCATCAAACATGGTGGGATATGAAAATCGTAATACCATCGTTCTGCTTGGGATACATTCTCGGCCAGAAATTTTTAATATTGCGGGGAGGGACCCATTGAAGCTAGACATAGTGATCGTGTTGGGTAAGATGGGGCGGGTAGAACAATTCATCTCCCACCCATTACCTTTTCCAACTGGGGCTTATACTGATGATGGCACAGATACTATAGAGAAGCAGTCATATCTTCTATATTTCCACAATGGTGTTTTGGTGTCATGATTAGAATGTAAACCTATATGTGAACCATATACCCAACACTAGTTCGCACAAAAATTCGGGTGCATGCAGAGGCTGATCCCACAGGTGTACACAAATGTGCACCACAATAACCACCCGTGCATGATGCGACAACTCTGGATAAGGTTTACAAGGTAGTATGAGAAAATATGGAATGATTTTCCTCCATTCAATTCTGCATTCGGACTATTTCACGATTATGCACATAGTTGGGAGGTTGACTACCCTGGTGAGATGCCAAAGCGACCGACTATTCGAGCCAGAAAAGTAGTAGTCTCTACACCTCGACGTCGGACAGTGACGACGGGGGGATTTCAATAAGGTGGTACCAACATGCATCAAGGTGATGAGGCCGCAATAGTAGGGACAGTAGTCCATGAATCAGCAGGACCTTGACCCGTGCTGGCTTGAGGTTAGGAGAGAGAGGTGATAGTTTCGGGGCCGGTGGCTCCACCTGGGAGGGCCTATGAGAGAGGTTAATCATCTTGGGGCTTTCGTAGGGTCCTCCCTCAAGCTCCAGGGAAAAAATTGTGTCCAGTAATGATTCCTTCTGATGTCATCTTTTCGAAGGCCTAGAAAGATTTAGAAAAGAGAAAACAATATCTCGGTGTTAATGGCCTGTGGACAAATTTGAACATGCACGGGATAGCATTGGGAGAACTTGGATTTGTGAAAGGATACTTCAATCCTACCGAGGGAAATTTTTTTATGGAACTGGAGGACATAATACACTTCTGTGGAGACATGAGGCCTATGATGCACCAGGTAAGGGTGCTGCTGAACATGACTACTCCCACAGAATTTACGATGGCTCAACTGGCAGAGCATTTTCCATTTCCCGGTCATGCAAAAGAATCTTGGGGGGTAATTCAATGAGGGATATTGACACTGAGAAATGTAGGGGACTTTCAAGGGAGCCTCTCTTGAAGAAGGAAAAATAGTGGCATCAGGGGTTAATTTCCTTGGGTGAGTTTGCTGCAACTCTATAAGTGAGTTCCCACTTCCCCTCATTGTGTCAGTGCCCTTCTTACCTTATCTTGGTTTCTTAACAAACACTTATCTATATAAAATAATCTTCAATAAACCACTCCCAATGATGGGGACGAAGGTGTGACAAGCATAGAGAACCAAACACTGGGGTCTGTAGCCATAGAGATAATGGTTGTGGAATCCAGTAGTGTTGGGGGAGTAGGGGTAGCCTCCTCAGAATCTTCATAGCCCATAATCGTATACAGAGGGTTGCGTCCTGGCCTCCCAATGATGATGGACTCAAGGTGAGATCAAGTGGTTGGATAAGGTAATTCTCATCCTTCAAAGCTATACCTATTGCCTAATCGGTCAAATTTGGCTAACGTGACCCATGCCGGTACAATTTCTAGGATATTACACATGTTGCTAGTGAAAATGGATGTAATTCTTGAGGATCCACTCCAAAGAGGGGTGTTGGTCCCTATAGTACTGAGTTCCTAGGATGACCAGGCCATATTTCCTTATGAGTGACTGGTGGCGACGAGCGATACTACTGGTAGGACAGAGTCTGGAGTTGACCGGGTGGACATCATTGAATTAAAATCAAGTGATGAAGACCAGACCGAAGGAGATCTTGTTGCTGAGCTCCTAGAGGCATTTCCAAAATATGAACCCGCTGACCCAGAGGAGCGAGACGAGACTGCTTCTAATGAAGAGGATAGCAAGGCTATCCACCACTAGTCGAGGAAATTAATAAAAAAATTTATCGATAATACTCCGCAATCGGAGTGGATAAGTCATATGGGAAAACTTCACCCCAAACTATGAGAATCATGCACTGGAGGAGTGGATGCTCGATTCCCTCACACGCTCATTTGATATTACCTTGCCGAGAAGGTGTGGGAGGACACGCGCAACCTTAGTGTTGGTCAGCAGCAGAGGAAGGACATCAATATCTAGAAACTTCAAGAGGCTGAGCAAGAAGTACAGTGTTTGAGGGTGTGGGTGAATGAACATTCTGCTTTCATTAGAACCCAATCAAAACTCATATCTCGATTAAAAGAACATCTGATAGAATTCGAGGAGAAGATGAGGCGAGAATCCCAAGATATGTCTAACATCCAAGTTGATGAAGACTGGGAGTGCATTAGGGCTTATGAATTGCGCCATGAAACCAGCGAAGAGGAGAGGGATCTTAACAGGCGAGAGAAAATTTTGGAGTCCAGACACCAAAGAGTGGTGGAGCTGGAATGCTCTATTGAGGAGGTCAATCCATCTATTAGAGGGGCTAATCCATGGGTGTTGTAACTTGTATGAACTCAAAAACATACTTTCATACTTTCTTGTTTATTTATTTTAAGTGCATCCATGAAAATCTTGTTGCTTGTTTACTTTAATTATTTCATATCAATCATAACTATGAAGTAACCGACGATCAATCCATAAGATGGCATGGGTCATACCCGGTGTGAGAAATAAGGGATGGGTACATAATTATTCACATTGTATATGAGAGTTATGGATAAACTTTTTGAATACTCTGGGTCAAAATGACCACCCAGAGTTTTCAAGACAATTGTGGGGTCTTGACTAGAGAATGGGGTTCTCAGAACATCCAAAATGTTCATCTTAACGTACTCTAGTGCACGATATGGGTGACTCCATGGGAGTTAGAATCAATCTAAACAAAGGGGTATGGGGAGTGTGAATCATGATGCCCAATATTTAGAACCAAATGATAGTGGCATGACGATGAGGGTAACTATTGACCATATTCGAAACATAGTCCCCATACCGCATTAGCCTGGAATGGGGACAAAAAACAAGGGTTATCCGCTGACCATATTTGAAAATATGGGGCCTAAATCGAAGTGTTTGTCCAACAACTTATGGGATGTTGGCCCAAAATGGTAGGTGAGCCAAAATGCCAAGCATCCATGTCATTTGGGGGGTCCCTTTAGAGGTGAAAGAGGAAGAGGATCTGAATAGGAGGGCATAAAATCATGGGGTGGAATGATGGGATGTTAGAATGGAGTCCAACACTCTCGGAATTATGCCACTATAGCAAAATAACGTTGGGTGAGCGTATCGGTTTGAATCAAGATCAAACCTATTTCTAGATGGGACCTCTCTGGAGATGACCCAAGATACCTTATAGTTTTACGTCATTCAAATGAGGAAAATATACACATATTTTAACATCATATGGTAAGGAAGATGTATATGTAGTTTAACGTTATATGAACAGGATGTTTTACATAGTTTAAGGTCATACTTCCTGGACCCTATCCAATAGTTTAAAGTCATGTTACATGGACTGGGAACTCCTAGTTTAAGGCCATAGAGTTTGAACCATGATTAGAGGAAAAGAACCAGGAAAGTTAAAGATCTTAGGCTAGTCCTGAGGTGAAATTCCTAGGTGTCTCTATGTATCCCATAAGGATGGTAATCAAGCCATATGTATTTCTTAAGCACGGTGTGGTCAGATACCAATGATGGCGGCAGAAATCCTCTCTAGTAAGGAAGCTGATGCATCCCATAATTATCATGGGGAATCCTGAACTTGTTTAGGGTAGGGCCACAGTTTAAAGTCATGCATTGAGGACAAGGGTACCCCATAGGAGAAATGTGTGGTGTAGTTCATAACCTAGCATGAATGAGGTTCAAATAGGTTTCCACTACACCACATGTTCTTGAAAGGGGATTCGGGGCCGAGAAGGCCAAGACAGGGAGTTTACCCTTTAGTGGCTGGACTCGGGGATCAGACTCCTGAATGTCTCTGCGTATCCTACAAGGGTATGAATAAAGCCTTAGGTAGTTCTTTGTATTCTGAACTATTTAATGTCATGTGGTGAGGAAAATAGTGTCACATTTTAGGGTTGTATGGTAGGACCTATGGTCCACACAGTCTCATATATGGATATTACCTTACCACACCACTTAAGCCTACATGATCCATGCTCAGTGTAGGAAATGAGGAGCATTGTCAGGCCTTCTCCATCTAATGAGATCATGTAATGGTGAAAGGAAATTTCAGGTGGGTAAAATCCTAGATGAACCAAAATTCCTACTCAATGCGTGAAAATGCACGGAGTTACAACACCAAAGGTGTAGAGGATCCATAAAAATGGAATGGGGCATTAAATATGAAATTCACAACATTCGATATTTGGGATGAAATGGTAATGGTTGATGATAAAGGACACGTGTTGACCATGTTCTAAACATAGCACCCATTTCATGTTAGCCTAGAATGGGAACAAACAAATGAGGGTCGACAGATGACCATATTTTAGACATGGGATTTTCATCAAATTTTTGTTCAAATTCCATCAGGGTGTTGGCCCCGGATGGTAGGAGAGAACTAAGGCCTAGAATCCATGCCATTAGGGAGTCCCTTCAGATTTTAAAGATAATGAAAACCCAAATGAAGGAATTTGCGAAGTGAAAACATTACCCATGCAGTTTAAGCTTCATGCAGGACAAACGCAAGGAGTGGTAATCTTGAAAGGAGTACACGAAGTGGTTGTTATTAACCCGACATGAATGAGGACCGAAGAGGTCTACACCACACCGTGTACTTTTTGGGAGATCTCAGTCCAGAAGGGGATGGGGAGGTGAAATTATTTGTGACTGGACCACAAACAAGAAGTCTGGGCATCACTATGTATCCCATAATGATGGGAATCAGGCTGGACATAGTTCTTGGAGGTGGTACGGCAGGCAGCCAATACCAAAAGGGGGTGATATCCTATTTTAAAGAGGAATATCATAATTGTTGTGTAGTTTAGTGTCATACAAACATGGACGGTATGAATCTTAGTTTAAGGTCGTAGAGATCATACCATTAGGTGCTCATTTTAATTTTGTGTGTATGGGACATACCCATGCAGTTTATTGTCATGTGGTAAGGACATATAAATAGAGAACTCTCGAGAGAGGTACATGGTGTGGTTACTGCAAACCCGATGTGAATGAGGACATAAGTCCACACCACACCACATACTTCTGAGGAAACTCATCTTGAAATGGAACAAGAGGGTTCATTTTGATGTGGCTGGACCATAGGAAAAATTTTGGGCATCACTATATATCCCATAAGAATGGGAATCAATCCACATGTAGTTATTGAAGGGGGTACGTTAGGAGGACAATACTGAAAGGGGAAATGTATTCTCAAGTGAAGATGTTGTATGGTAGGGTAATTTATCATTACACAGCCTGGGTGTAGAATCCATAGTTTAGTTTCATATTATAAAGATATAAGTGTTCTTAGTTTATGGTCATAGAGCTCAGACTAGAATGGGGAGATTCCCAAGTGTGAAAATATATAAGGTGGTGCTATAAAGAAATCCCAACGTGAATGAGAACATAATAAGTCCATGACGCATCAAAAATTTTTGAGATAACACACACAGTTTAGGATCATGATTCCTAGACTTGGACACATAGTTCAAGGTGTGAAATCCTAGTTTAAGGTCATAGGGTTCAGACCAAAAGAAGTGTGGTTCTTCCATGTAGTCACAAACCTTACCGGTATCCCTAATCCCACGTGAGATATGATCGGTGTGGGAAATAAGGGTGGAGAAGAAATTTACAACATATGGAATACCTATTAGGGGAGATGGTTTGGAGTCAAATATGACCCCATGACACTGATTTATCCTCTTAATTCGCAAAGGTTCGTGGAGGGATAACACCAAGGGTGTCTAAATTTCTCTTGAACATTATGGAGTGGAAAGAGATGTGAATCATGCGACCAATGTTTAGGGATTAACGGGGGTGGCATAACGATGGAGGATAATTTTTGACCATGTTCGAAACACAACATCCATATCCTGTCACCTAAAATGGGAACAAAAAATGAGGGTTGACCGCTGAACAAATTCACTACATCGAACCTGTCTTATAATGTCATTCAAAATCCTCCAGGACATTGGGCTAAAGTGGTAGGTGAGCCATAAGGCCAAACACCCATACCATTCGGGGGTCATTCCAGATGTGAAAGATGATGGAAACCCAAATAAAGGGAAATTTGAAGCATGGAAACTGATGAAAAGATATCCATGTAGAATCTAACACTTTAGGTCCTAAACCACAGTGCATCTGAGCATATTGGTGAGGCATAATAGAGGTCGAGAAGTCCAAACAAGAAAGGGGAAAAATGGGTCGATGAACCTGGGGCTAGACCTAAAGAAGAAATGTATGGGCATTCCTATGTATCTCGTGAGGATGGGAATCAAGACATGCATAGTTCTTGAAACTCCATGCAGTTTAACGTCATGCGGTAAGGACAAAAGGGGTAGAGGTTTCTCAAGAGAGGGATGTGTATGGAATGGCAGAATGACCCGACATGAATGAAGACCAAAGAAGTCCATATACCACACCATTCATGACCTCAGGAGAGAAATCGGGCCAAGGTCTGGGAGGAGGAATAGAAGAACCTAAGGATGGACACAAGGATGAAATGTCCAGGTGTTCCTATGTATCCCATGAAGATGGGAATCAAGCCATACATAGTTCTTGAAGTGTCGTGCATTTTAACATCATGAGACAAGGATTTAAAGATAATGGAAGGTAGATCCCAAAATGTAAGTACATGGCATGGATATTATAAACCTGGTGTGAATAAGGACCAAATAATCCCACCCCACAGCACATGCTTCCAAGAGAATTCAGGCCAAGGGGCCGGAAAGAAGGAAGGATTTGAGGAACCTGGGGCTGGACCTAAAGACAAAATGTCTGGGCATTCCTACATATACCATAATTATGGGAATCAATCCACATGTAGTTCTAAAATTATAATGGTAGGATACCAATTCTAGGGGTAATACTATTGTTTAGGTTTGGCCCATGCACCTAAAGAAGCAAAATTTGATGGATCTTGTTTGTTCTTTAGTGTGGGTGTGTTTTTTTTGGAGAAAAAATTCTAGGACGGAGAATCCAGGCATTTCTGTAGGAATCAATCCATATTTAGGCCTTGAAAAAAAGAATGGTGGGTGACCAATTCCAAACATGATGTCTCCTCAAGAGAGGACACCACAATGAGGTGCCATTTTTTGTCATGCGACTAGGACGATAGTGTAACGGTTTAAGGTCGTATGACAAGACCATCCCATGCAATTTAATGTCATTAGTCAAATACACAATAGTTTAAATTCATGTGGGATGAGGGGATGGACCCAAAGATGAAATTTTTTGGCATTCCTACATATCCCATAAGGATGGGAATCAATCCATGCGTAGTTTTGAAATTGTCGTGCAGTTTAACGTCGTGCGATAAGGAAGAATATGGGATGAAGGAAGTTTTGGAAGGAGGGGCACATGGTGAGACCATTGTAAAATCAACGTGAAAGGGGACTAAATAATTCCACATCACTCTATATGAAACCCTTAAAGATAACTAAACCTGAAGGGGGAAAAGATATTCATTAGGATGGACTCAAAGACGAAACGTTCGGGCATTCCTATGTATCCCATGAGGATGGGAATAAATCCATACATAGTTCTAGAAGTGTAGTATAGTTTAACATCATGTGACAAGGACTTGGAAAGATCTTATTTTAAGTTCATAGAGCTCAGACCATAGATGCCCAGTTTAATGTCATGTGCATGGGACAGAAGGGTAGAAAAATATAAATCAGTGTTCCCATCCTTTGGGAGATTATGGGGACGATAATAACGATTGAGGATAACTTATGACCATGTTCGTAACACTGTATCCATCTTGTGTGACCTGAAATGGGAATGAATAATTGAACATTAACCACTAACCATATTTGCAATGCGGGACTTATGTCAAATTGTCGCTCAATATCCTCTAAGACGTTGGCCCAAAACGGTAGGTGAGCCAAGGTGGCATGAGACCAGGCCGTTAAGGTGGTCCATTCAGATATGAAAGATGATGGAGACCCAAATAGCAAGATGAGTGAAGCATGGTGATACCCATTCAGTTTAACATCTTGCGGTAAGGATGAGGGAGATCTTAGTTTAAGTTCATAGAGTTTAGACCATGAGGCATGTTCACCATTCGCAGATTATCATTATGTAGGATGAAGGATATCTTATTTTAGGGTCATAGAGCTTGGAAAACTTACATTTTATCATCTTGAAGGATGAGGATGAGTAGTTTAATGTCCACCGGAATAGGGATAGGCAGTTTAATGTCTTACAGGATGATAATGCTATTTAACATCATGCGGGACAAGGTAACCCTCACGTAAATTACTTCTTGAGGAATTTGGAATTGGTGGGGGGAGTAATACACTCACCACCCATAGTGACCAGAGAGTATGCCCCATTGAGATAAACCTTATGAATTACATAAGGTCCCTCCCATTTGGTCTCTAGCTTTGGAAGCTTCTTGTCGGGTATCATTGTCATTCTCAGGGCCAATACCGTGTCACCTTGTAAAAAGAATAGGAGGTAAACTTTTTTATTAAAATCCCTGGCTATCTTGTTTTGATTTTGAAAACCATGAATCCTATTCTCTTCAAGAACTTATAGTTCTACCAGATGGATTTTGGATACTTTATCTGGTGCCTGATGATCATATACGGCTATGCGTATAGAGGGTAACTGAATCTCGATGGGCAGGACTGCCTCTGTTTCGTACACTAGGTAATACAAAGTCACCTGGGTGGAATTACAAGTCATCATCTGGTAAGACCAGAGAGCGTTGGGGAATTTTTCAAGACAACTCTTCTTGTTCTAACCAAATATATTCTACAATATGTTAGAGAGGGTTTTGTTGAATGCCTCTATCTTCTCATTTACTTGCGCATGATAGTGATAGGTATGATTAGAATGAATATTGTACTTGGTGTATAGTTTCTTCAGCTTGGTTGTTCAGAATTTGGTGCCATTATCAGTGAGGATGGCATGAGGAACCCCAAATCTATGGATGATATTTGATCTCATGAGCTCAATGATGGAATGGTCCTTAACTTCCTTGAGTGTAATTTCCCCTGCCCACTTGGAGAATAAATTTGTAGCTGTCAGGATGAACCTGCACTGGAAATTTATTACCAATAGATATGGTCCCATGACATCAGGTCCCCAGACCACGAAGGGCCAAGAGTACTTGGTAGTATGGAGAGGATCTGGAGGCCAATGCACAAAATTAGAATGTATTTGTAATGCATGGAACCTATTGGATAACTTTATATAATCACGAATCATGGTGGGCCAAAAATATCCCAATCTTCAGATCTAATCAGAAAGTTTCAACCCTACCCGATGAGCCCCATAGGAACTGGTATGAAATTCCTACATAACCTAATAAATCTCACCTCCTTGAATTCAATGAAGTATAATCCCATAAAAACCACATTTTTAGAGGATTTACTCAATATTGGGACCACTCTGGAGGCTGACAGCACTGCGTGCCGTTGGATTTTCTCATGTTCATCTCGGTCTATTATGAGATTATTGTGCTGGAGATACTTGATAAAGGGGGTCATACAATCATGGGTCTCTTCCAACACTATGAAATGGGGGCCTTTAGGTCCTGATGTGGAGGAATAAATGGTAATATGTCTTACCTATGGGCTATCATCATCATTCGGAGTGACGGGAATGATGACTCTTCAATGCACCACATGGATAATCAAATCATCCTGGTCAGGCTCTGAAAGAGATGTGGCAAGGTTGGCCAAGGAATCTAATCGACCCTTCTATGATCAAGGGATATGAGTAACTTCTGGACAAGAAGGGAACTATACCATCATCTGGTGAGTACGCTTTAATAGAGGTACAATCTCTGGATTCCTGACAATGTAGTCATCGTTGATTTGCTTGATAACCAGTTTTAAGTCCCCTTTCACTTGAAGGTGGGGAACGTTAATCTTGAGGGACATCCTGAGGCCAGTGATGATATTCTGATACTCTACCTCGTTGTTGGTACAAACTTCTGATAACAGGAACTAATAGGGTGGGATAGCTTGAGCAGGCGTGATGAAGGTGATACCCAGGCCTACTCTGTTGAATCTGGGATCATTGAGTCTCCTACTAGTAGGGCCTCAGGAAGCACCATCAAAGTGAATTTTACAACATGGTGTATATTGATCCACTGAGAAGATTTCATCATCTAGAAATTCAAGATCCAGAGACTACTCTACGGGGTCTAGATGGGTGGCAAGAAATTATGCCAACACCAGTCCTTTAATATTCTTTTTGGGGAATAAACTTAATGTCAAACTATTGAAGGATCACTAACCACAAATCTAGATGGACTATCAATATGGGTGGTTCAAGATTTAGTTTATAGAATCCACTCAGGACACTAGTTGTTTCTCATGGTGCTACAAGTAATGTCACAGTTTCTGCACTGTGAATACCAGTGCAAGGAAGCTCTACTCAATAGAGGAATATCTAGTCTCTCTATTGAGAAGCATGTGGTTGAGATAGTATAAAATCTTCTTTATTACCTCTTTTTTTAGGTGATAAGATCACTGAGGGACCATTCAAGAGCAATCATATAGAGGACTAACGGATTTTCAGAAATGGGTGGCATCAGAACCGAAGCTCTAGTAGGTACTGCTCGATTTCTTCAAAAGAATTCTGACACTCTTTATCCCACTAATAATCAGAACCTTTATTCATGAGCCGAGAAAAGGTCTTACACTTTCCATCCATATTTGTGATGAATCGGTGTATATAGGCTAAGTGTCCTTAAAAGCCTCGGAGCTCCTAAACGTTGCTCGGAGGAGACATCTGACTAATGGTCGTGATATTTTCTAGATCAATACCAATGCCTCTGTATCTAAAAATGAATCCAATAAAATTTCTAGAGGTGACCCCAAAGGCACACTTCCAAGGGTTTATCTTCATATTGTGGGAATGGAGGAATCCGAACACTTTCTCAAGATCTCTGATATGGTCCTGGAGTTAGTGAGATTTAACCACTAGTTCATACACATAGCATTCCACCAATGTCCCAAGGATCATCTTGAATATGCGGTTCATAGAACGCTGATAGGTAGAACCTACATTCTTTAGACCGAAGGGAATTACCTGGTAGAAGAAAGTACCTTTTGGTTCCCTGAAGGTGGTAGAATCTTCATCCTCATGGGAAATTCAGATTTTATTATATCCGGAATACCCATCCATGAAGGAGAGAGCCTGGAACCCATCGGTGGCGTCGATCAATAGTTCTTTTGTAGGAAGGGGAAAATAATCCTTCGAACAGTGATATTTGAGATCCCAGAAGTCAATAAAGACTCTGATCTATCCATTTTTATTCCTAACGGGCACAATGTTAGCTAACCATCTGGGGTACAGGACCTAATTTATGAAGTTGGATTTTATGAGCTTATCAACCTCGGCCTCAACCATGGCACCGTGAGAAGGGTGCATCTTTCTGGGAGGCTCCTTGAACCTACAATGATTTGCTGGGAAACTGGGACGGTGGATGGAGACCTAAGGATATAGCCTTATAATTTCTTCATAAGTCCATGAAAATGCATCACGATGATACCTTAGTAAATCCACATATCGTTGTTTCTCTTCTACAGGTATAGAGGTATTGATCATTGTTGGTTTCATATATGTCTCGGTATCGAGGTTCACCTATACCAATTCATCGACCGTAGTGGAGATTCCCTCTTCAAATTTAGGAGGATCATCTTCCAAATCCTCTTTATCATCCATGATGATAGGATCATTAGCGTTAGGAAACTCTTCTGGATTGGATGATCCTGATGGGACACTAGAGCTAGCCTGAGCGGTAGTGGAAACATCATCAGGGGACTCATGCAATACTAAAACCATGACGATGAAAGTTGTCAACCCGATCCCATCTATTCTTTGACCTAAAGGGACACACTTGATAATATAAAATCAATAGTGGCACATTGTTCTAATCTGGTTTATCCCAACCCAGGGAAACAAGAAAGTATGACGTATTTTTGCTTCCATAGGGTGGACATCTCGATACCTTATAGGAGTAGGGGGCTCTAGGATAACCCGAGCCTGATTTTTGTTGGAATATGAGGTGATCTCACAATGTTCCTTAGACTTGGGAACGTGTTTCCCCCTCATTCTAGAGACATAAAAACATTGACCCAAATCCAGGGTTTTGGCCTCCAATCGGTGAATCAGGAAAACATAACCATCATCTAGGTTTGTCCATGGGTCGGTCGTAACCGTAGCATGCTCAACCTTGTTAGCCTAAATTTTCTTGTCCTTGCTCTTGTAATATTTTACATCCAAGTAGCAAGCTTAAAAATATTCAAAGGTAGATGCATCACCTTGGAGTAAGCCTACTCGACCATTAAAGGAGAAATTAAGGAATTGGTGATGTGAGGAAGGGATTGTCGCATGCAAGTGGAGCCATGTCCTTCCCATCAATGCATTGTAAGCAGTGTCTTGTGAGACAACCATGAACTTGGTGCTAGAAAATAGGCCACTGAACTGGGTCTTCAGGAAAATATTTCCAACTTCTATCTGCTCCATCCTGTCATAACCTTGAATTTTTAGGTCAAAGGGACTCAGATCTATTTCAGATAGCCCCATCTTGCAAAGTGTCTAGGTCGGGATAAGGTTGGTCCCTAAGCCCGTGTTGATAAGATAGTGGTGGACCTCCATGACATTGAACTAGCCAGTGATGTATATTGGGCAGTTGTTCCCCTATATAGAAGAACCTTCATCTTCTCCAGAGAAAGAAATGATGGCCTAACATTTCGCATGCTCGACTATCTCGGCATGGAAGGCTTATATAACTACTACCTTCATCTCAAACTGGAGGGGGCTCTGTGAGGCCTCTACAAGGGCTTCACGCATATCTTCTGACAGGCGGAGCGCCTCGAGGATAGTGAGCCTCATAGGAATGATGGAAAGGTGTTTGAGGAAATAATATTTTTGTGCCAAACATACACTTCTATTAACATAAGGTCACTCTGTGGAAGAAGGTATGACAAACACTGGTGGTTGAACCAATAAATTTTGGATGGTAATGGGAATGTCCCAATTATCACTAGTCAAGCCGCATAGAGTGGCTACCGGATGATGGCCAGATGACTAAGGTCCATCCACAACATAACTTGGCTGATCATAGAATGTTATTGGTGTCTCTGCCTGAACAAGGAGTATAAATAGTGGTGAAGGTGGATCTGATGAAACAAGATGAGAAGGTTGTGCATGCTGAGCTCTACGTCAGGCCTTCTATCTAGTCTCAATGGAATGCATGGATCGATTGGAAGCATTGTCCAATGCATTCTGACGATTTTCATACCCATGGATCCATTGATGCTGGCGTTTACTAGGAATGTTGGGAGGGTTCACCTGGTGCTCTTCGTCATCGGGAACCATGTAAGGGTTTACCAGCTCGATAGTATTGATCACAGAGTATCCCTGGTCATCACTCGAAGAATCCTCCATTTCTAGGTGGATTCTGAGGGCGATCACCATTTATGGGGGAATTAAATCGATGAGAGTATGGGATGATGATGGAATCGGTGGGGGACTTTTCTTTCCCTTGCGTCTTCGATGCTTTCCCTTCTGGGAAGAGGAAGATGATAGAGATGTTGATGTAAAATTAGTGTCTATAGGTAATGTAGTGACTTCTGAAGGCTCGGGTCGATTCAAGTGTGCACAAATAATACCATGGTAATGGGAGACTACCTTTAGATCCATCTGGTCATCGTATTTTTGAGACTCATGGTTAGAAACTCGCTTCCATTCACCCGCATTGTTGTTGTCAGGCTTTATGAACACACATGCCATGTGTGCTAGGGCTAGGGCCAACCTGACTATGTTTTTATCGACTTGGTCTTGGATCCAGTATTTAAATACATATCACTTCTTGAGGTTGTTCCCCAAGAACTATTAATAGGGTCAGTAGTTGGGGCGATCACTAAGATCCGCCTCTTTAGGCGTTTTGCATTCTGGCAACCACAGAATTCCTTGGTTCAAGGATCTTCAGAAATAATTGGGAACTTGATCCTCATTAAATGAGTTGGTTCAGTTTATCTAATCTAGGAAAGGAGATCTGGGATCCTAGCCCTAATAGGGGGCTGAAAGAGCCTGTCGAGGAGGTGGGACCTTGTTATCTCTCTTAGGTGGTAGTGGCATGTTATGCAGGGACACCTACCGATTATTAGTCAGGAACTACTGAGCCAGAGGTTATACCTGAGGTGTTGGGCCTTTAGGAAGCTATGAAGGTGCCTCTTCCATTAACAATTCCAATTGCCTGGGGGGCTCTATTTGTTCACTATAGCGGTCTCGGCCTTGGCGGATCTTCTTATAGGATCCATAGGAGGCAATGGGCGTACCTTCTTGGATTGTTATAAGGCTTCCTCTAAACGTTTCACTTAGTCATAAAAATCCCAGAACCCACTTGGGAAGTTTTGAGTGATGATATAAGGGAACATTTCAGTCTTGAAATTCCTCACACACATTGTTAGGAGTTGTTCCTGAGTTAGCAGCATATCAAGTGAATAGGTGAGACCCTTCCACCTGGTGATGAAATCTGTGACCTACTCATCCAGCCTCTATTTTCACTTAAAGAGGTCGAAAATACTAGTATTATGAGTGGTGGAACTGAACCGGTTAAGAAACTTCCTACAAAGATCCTCCCAACCATCTATTGACCTGATGGGAAACTGGTTGTACTAGACAAATGTGGTCCTTTCTAGTTTCTGTACGAAACACCAGAGCTTGGCGGCCTCCTACTACGCTAGAGTTCCCATCATGGGTCCTCATCTTGAAATAAAGTGGTCCAGATGCTATAGTGGATCTCTCATCCCATTAAAGGGGGAGAAAATGTGATTCTTGAATCTCGGGGGTGTTGGCATATCATCCACCCATACCAGATATGGATTTCCATCAGGAGAGATTACCACCTATCGAGTTTCTAGGGATTCGAGGTGAGAAATAAGTGATGTCATCAGATCATCTGGATGAGGATTCTGATCTTGATGAGGGTACTTAACCACCAGGTCATTGGTAGGTTCTTTAACATGGTAAGTAGGCCCAGCGGCTCATGGAGCGGCTGGTGGGATGACTTGTGGGACTGCTAGGGAAACGACCTATGGAGAGGTTGGGGGAACCTGTAGAGCGGCCAGAGGAACCTGATTTGGGTGCTAAGGAAGGTTTTCACATGATTCAGGTGGATTGGGTGATTTATATCACACTCGCTTGCCATAAACTCTAGTCTTTACTTTATCTATATGGGAAGGATGGTCAAGGTCACTAGGAGGCAACTCGTCAGGGGGAGGTTGTATCTACCCCTACTGCCTCAGTCAAGGATTACCAAAATCTAATCATCGATCCACAACATGTTTGGAGAGAAGGTCATCAACCATATTTTTATGCTCTACGGGATTTTGAAGAAATTAATCCTTTTCAGGGTCATCTTCCATCTTTTTCACTAAGCCAGATGGTTTTGAGTGTTTGACAGTCCCAATTTTCTCTTTGCCTTTATTGGGTCCTGACCGAAGGACAATGACTCGGAAGGTGAAGAAAGGCCCAGCAAGTTTCTTTGCTGGTGAGTAACCCTTCCCAAAGGATCCAACAGGTGTGGCACAACCCCAAGGGGTAAGTTCTCTTCAATGATTCCTAGCTCAGTTTCTTCTTCTGATAAGTCATCCATGTTAATTGCGATTGTGCCTAGAGGAATATCCTTAATATCACCTGGAAATTTGGGATAGCTCCAGAAATAAATAAAATGAAGTGCAACATATTGTCCAAAACCACGGATCTAGATGTGGGGGAATCCTCCTTAATAATCCTGGATAGCACTGTAAAGCTCTATACACATCGTTGTCAGAGGGTCCGATGATGACCGGGCGATGCAGGGTGCTGAGCAATAGGAAGTGTGGCCAACTCAACCAGGTGGCATTGGTGGACAATGCCTTTTTAGTGTTATCATCTCTTGGGTTAAGCTAAACGCTAACAATGGAGATGGAAATGCATCATCCCTAATGTTTTTTAGAATCACATAACCTCATCCTGGGTAAGGGACTTTGGGATGTTGAAGTTTGCAGTTGCAATTTTCCAGAACATCTCTGGGAAATGGTCCGCTGTGATAATGTCCCAAAAACTTCTCAGCTCAAACTCAAGATCCGGCCCTTGATTACCCCACTCTTCAACCAAATGTGATTGTGGGACTGGTAACAGCACTTAAACAAACTTTTGTGATGGTATACTAGCCGATGGAGAGTACGGTACATGAGCTGACAAACTGTCGCATCTTGGGTTGTCTTCTGAAGAATGTGCTGATTGCACCACCACATCCTTGTAAGATGGAATTATGACCACTGCTTCCTATGTAGGGGCTATGATCATTGGTGGTGGGTCACAATGTTTCTTATCCTCTATTTGTCCCTAGAACAATTCTTCATGATCTCTCATTGAGGTAGAGAATAATCGCATTGATGATAAGGAGGATTGCACAGCCAAGCCCTAGAGAGGGGCCAAATATTCCTCCTCCTATATGTATCTATGTATCTTCAGAGGGGCATAGGTATCTGGTGTGCCTCACTCTCCATAAGTATGAGGCAGATATTTCTTGTTCCTCTCCCAGCCACTGACACAGAAGATCAGGGTGAGGGTTCCATAACCGGATCACACTCCACCTCATAATCTGAAAAGTGGATGGGTTTGATTGTGGTTTTAGGATTATCAGGATTCTTCCTCTGGTGTAGATGACCCACACTTCTACCCCAGGACAGTTCCTCAGGGTAGGGTATATTTTTTACATGGGGAGTACCTCCGCTTGAGTTGGTTCTGGAGTGGGGAGGACCTCCGCTTGGACAAGTCATGGTGCGAGGAGCATCTATGAAAATTTCAAATGGGACATAGGGAGGACCTCTATGATTGAAAGTGATATATCGGGGAGGTCCTCCACTGGAGCTAGCAATAACATGTGGAGGACCTCCATGGAATTCTTCAGTAGCATTGGGATGACCTCCGTGTCGACCAGCTCTAGTAGTCGCGGTATTGTGAGGGCCTTGGTTCTGACCATACTGGATATGGGAAGGACCTTTGTGATGACCATTGATGAAGCAGGGAGGGACTCCTATGAAGTTTGTGAGAACATGGGGAGGTAACACATTCTATTAGGCGACAGTGCAAGGAGTATCCTTGCATTGATAACCTAGTAGGAAAGGGAGATTTTTATACCTAATACCATGAGCACGGGGAGTACCTTCGTGTTGAGTTTTGATGAAGCAGGGAGGGCCTTCGTTGGAGCTGATAATGGTGGAATGGGTAGAACCTATATGCTAGATGATGGATTAGGGAGGACCTACACTCCATCTAATGATGGTATGAGGAGGAACTTTGTACTAGACATTATCATCGCAGATCAACCTGCGATGGCTGTTTCCTGCACCGGTGACCAGGGAGGTCAACTCAACCTATTTTTTAGGTGGCTGAGGCCTCATTCTGGACTGAGCATGGAAGCATCCCTGCTCTAAGACAACAATAGGGGACCAATAGCATGTTCTAATGGTGGCTCGGGCCACAGAAGCTGCAGAAGATGATGCCCAATGGTGAGCGTCTTCCTGAGCTTGCACCCAACGTTGACGCAGGGTCTGCCTAACTAGAGCCGGTTGTGTAAGGGTATGGACCACCTACTCTTTGGTATGTCAGACCAGTTGGTGGTGTTTATGTGGTCATGTGGGATCCCTCCTCAGTGGCTCCCTAGATAAAGTACTATTTGGGTGGACTCAGACATCCCTTACTTCATCCGCATAAGTGAGTGAATCATAAGAGCGCTCCGGGGATAGGCTCCTGATGTTGTTGAAGGTCAAAGTGGGGAGAATCATCTCTCAGCACAGACCTTGGGGGTGGCACTGATAGGGCATAAAAGTCTCCAGGTCATGGTGGGCCATGTCCCTTATCAGGATAACCCCTTCCTATTTGTATCGATGGACAAGAGTATTAATCACCCTCCTCTGAATAAATTCAGAGGGTGAGAGGGGGGTGGGTGCCCGGTAGTTGTGGTTGTGGAAGTTTTTATAGAAGATATGGAGTCGTGCGGGACTACTGTGTCGACATTTCCCCTACCCCTACATCTGTGGGAAAAAGGTGATTAGTTTCCTGTAGCTTTAGATTGGATCCTGCAAAGCAAGAAAATTCACTCATCAGTATAGACAATAGGAAAGTGATGCACAATTACCCAATTCCATTAAATATTCCATGGTTGGATAGAAAGATCCACACTGACAATGTCTCATACCAAAATATCCAATGATTAACTACCCCAAATCCTAGTGAGTTTCATGCTAGTCCCACTGTTTTCTTGGCAGAACCCAGCACCGGATAGCTAGATCCGGTGACACACTTATCTGTTGATGTCTCAAACTCTGTTGATCACCATATTGAGGAGAATATTCATGTCAGGTTCACCATTTTTATTTTTGATACTTTCATCAGGACGTGCACATCCATCAGTGGGGATGTGTTGGCTATGGCCCCACATTCCTGCTTTCCAAAGGTGGGTGGTATCTGTTGCTTATTCAGGGACGGTTTCTCCTTGATCAAAATGGGATGATGGGATTTCAGCCCCTCCTTCCATGGATTCCTCCTTAGAACTCATTTCCTAGTTTGGGTCTCCCTTAAATATTAAGACATTGTTTGTGAAACTATTCTCTAATGCCATATATTTGTGGAAACCGGTTAATTACACTGCTTCTATCAGGAGATTCCATGGGGTCAAGTTAGGGAAGCAACCTTCAGTCAGTGGAGTAGTCACGTTGGGAATTGTTAGTGTGTATGGGCACTGAAACACTGGTAAATTAGATCTATTCCCCTTATGATAGGGCTTCTCAAGGGCATGGAAGCCCGAGGCATCCCACTTAGAGTGTAGGGAATTGTATGCCATAGGCATGTCCCTGAGTTTTTCCTCAGCTTCCCATGTTTAACATGGGGTACGTTGTGATTTTAACATCTAGAGGAGATAGATAATACTGATCAGAACACTGATGGGAGTGGATCATATGGGTACATCCCTAGGAGGGAGCAACTGGAAGGTTTACTAGATGGGTGGATCAAGATGCCTAATGAGGACAGATCCAAGGATGATTGGGTACCGACAAAGGGTACACCAAGGTTTACCATTTTCTAGGATTTAACCTCATGGAAGCCTCCTACATACCCTGTATAGAAGACAGGGATCAAAATCCATGTAGTTCAAGAGGGTGAATCATGGGATCGGGGTGTACATGATGGAAAACAACCCGAAGACATGCTAGGGATTACACATGGGTAGCGGCCCATCGCAAGAGGGACACTCTTGGTTGTATGGTTATGTATTGTGTGGGGATTAGCATGGTTAGCTGCCCAAATGGATGGCATGATTTCACCGGGATGTGCTAGCTCGGGTAAGAATTAGGATGTATGATGGATGGTTGAGTGAAGTGGATGGGAGGAATGGGATGGAACTAACATGAAGATGATGGTGATGTTGGTCTTGAACCTCATAGAGGATTCCTACATATCCTCGTGGTAGGGAATCAAAGTCCACACACTTCGGTGGGGCGATGGGACACCTGGGGAGGCGGCTCGTGAGAATGGACGCATGGATGGGACCCAAAAGAAGTAGAACCTCCGGGTTGGGGCATGACCTTCTCAAAGCATAAGGGATCAAGGTAGAGATCAGGATGGGACATGAATGATGGTATTGAACCTCAAATAGGCTTCCTATGTATCCCTGTAGTAGGGAATCAAAGTCCAGGTTGTTTAGAATGGGGCATAGAATCGGGGTGTACACAAAGGACAGTGACCCAGAGACATGTTGGGGCTTACGCATGGTTAGCATCCCATCGCAAGAAGGATACTCTTAGTTGGAGGAGTATGGATTGAGTGTGGGGCTTATGCATGGTTAGCTACCCAAGAATTGGTCTGACGCCGCTAAAGGGAAGACCAAGGATATGGGTCCCAACAAAGGGGACCCTGAAGCTTACCAGTGTTTGGGGTTGAACCTCAGGGAGTCTTCCTACGTACCTTGTCTAGGAGACAGGGATCAAAACCTATGTAGTTCTAAAGAGTACAGTTTAACATCATGCAGGATGAAAGGGGAATACAGTTTAACATCAATAAGGATGAGGGTGAACTGACATGAAGATGGTCAGGATATATGAGTGATGGGCTTGAACTTTATGGAGGTTTCCTACATTCCTTTCTTAGAAAGGTAAAGGATCAAAGTCCGCGTAGTTTAGATATAAAGGGAATAGGTCTTATACTAAGGTGGCCCAAAGAGGATGTCATGGTCAATGCTTACTCTAAGCCTGCGTGAGTAATTCTCGGTGTGAGAAACAAGAGGAAACAAATACCTGAAGATCATGTCATTAAAGTTGCATCTGTGAGGAATATAGTGGGGCTTATGCGTGGTTATCCGCCCATAGAGACGAAGGTTGGGGATTACTCCAAGATTGAGGCCTGATGAGAAAGGAGGGTGTCCAGACGTATGAGGAGGATGTGACCATCATACCTAAAACATCCCATTAGAGGGTGTTGGGGCCTATGTGGAGAATGCCCAATGTGTGTATGGTGAAAAGGCTCAGAGGGAGAGGGGAGGGAGAAGGCATTGTTTCCCATCCCTTTCACGATCCTATCTGGACTTATCACTTATGAGGTGATCACAGTTTAACATCATGTGTTGGGGATGTGGGTGCTTGGCAGTTTAACGTCCTGCAGCTCTTACGGTGAGGATTTACTCCTCACACCTAGGACTTACATAACCGGTTCACTTTAACCCTTGGTGAAGGGAAGGAACGAGTAATTCTTTGGTGAGATGGGGTTGTGGAGTGATCCATTGAGGGGATCACATTATCATGTTTATGTGAAGAAGAAATAGCCATTAGCGTGCCTATGCGAAGGAGCATAAGTAAAAGCAATGAAACATGAGGCACCACTCGAGGGACCTTGAAATCACTTCATATGATCCTAGAGGGTTGTATAGAAGAGGGGCATGCAAAGTAGGAGACCTTGGAAAGGGGGTCTTGGTGAAGATAATGGATTTGGTGAAGAAAAGGTTATTTGCAAAGGAAAGGGCCTTCAAGAAGGGAAGGATGTTCATAAATGGAATAGTCTTCACGAAGGGGAGTGTCTTCATGAAGGGAAGGGTTTTCATGAAGGTAAGGCTTATATGGAGTAGAGCATTGATTTAGAAAATCCCTCTTTGTTTGGAGAGTACTTCGCAAAGGATCTACGCTTCGTGAAGTATCAAGCACCCTGAAGGGGCTCCCTCATTTGTGAAGGTCATATCCCTTCACAAAGGGAATCCCCACCATAGGTGGAGGCCCAAAAGAACACGAGGCATGGTTCAAATAGGCTTAGTACCTTTGGTGATCCATCTGTTGGTTTCGCAAAGGTATCTACGAAACAGAAGCTCGTAAGTGGAAAGGGTGGAGTAACAGGGCTTTGAGAGGGGGGGTGAGCCCTCTATTTATAGGAAACAATGGTCATTGAGGGTCTCAGAACTTATTGTGGAGAGGAGTGATTTTTTAGAGATGAGGGGATTTGTCGGAATGCATCGGTCTCACATAGGGTGCGGGAAACCATTGATAGGATCACTGAAGTAGTCGAAGCAGAGAGAACCATGGAAGCTGATGACGATGTGGAGAGGATGGGCTCCGTCGGAATGTGTCGGACACATAGAGGGTCCATGATGCCACGAAGACAATTGTTGAGGCGGTCCTCATGAAGGAGGTCCATCCATGCATAGGGATTCACTAAGGGCCTCATTGGGATGGTGTTGAGGGTTTAGGGCCATTTTGAGTGCTAATTGTCTCTATAGCATCGATGAGTTCGCTCCCTAAGTGGGAAAAATTTCAGCGCCAATAGTATCCTAATATCTTTTATGATAAAGTGACATTCACTTCATTTTGGTAAACATATGTAACCATTTACATTTCTCATTACCATTATTTCTTAAACCTTTTAGGAAATTAAGTGAATTTTAATTTTTTAAATAAGATGGCATGAAAGTGATATAGACTTTATCATAGTAACTAAATGTAACTATTTATATTTTTCTTTATTGTCTTATATCCTAAATTTTTAGGATATAAAGAAAATAATCACTTAAACTAAATCTATTATAATATTTATTTTATTTACTTTTAACTTCTCTGAGTTTAAACATACTTCTACTAGCTTCTTAGATAATATATTCTCTTTAGAACATCTTTTTAAGATACAACACAAACTACTTTGTGTTTTAGGGAATATTATTTATTTCCTTTTAATAGGAATATTTAAAAAATAATATATTATTTCTATATCATATATGGTATTATATGTGTTTCCTATTTGAAAATAAGATTTTATTAAAATATACCACTGATGGGTGGAAGGAATATCTTCCCAAAAATTTTAACAAATATTTATATAAACACTTTTATCCTAGATAAATAATTTTATCCAAATATTCTTCTAAAAACATGTTATATAAATTGATGAATCATAAACTATGTGTATAAATTTTATCATATCATAACAACCCTTTTTTATCGAACATCCTCTATATCATATAAGAGGATTGAGATAAAGATACACATATTTTACTTAGATTCATCCGATCTTGACACATTCCTTTACATTCAAATTCTTTATGTAGTAACTATTTACTTCAAATCATGAATATAAACTATAATCTCAATCAATTATTAATTTTATTTTTAACTACTGTATATATACAACACTTGTAAAACATACACTTAGTATCACATACACTTCAAAATCAATGAATAATTCTTATAACATTAATTCCTGACATGGACATTCCATGGAGTTCCCAAACCCCTTAAAGTAGTCTTGATAATCCCATATTATGGAATCATTAATCCTTAATTATTATACCCTAAGGTTTCCAATAACCTTAACTAGCTTCTTGAAGAAATATTATTGGACTTTCCAACTTTTCTTCTTTAAATTTTTAGCTTTTACCTCCTTAAACATTCTATACAGTACCAGAACATAGACATCATATGCGTAATTAATTTATTCTCAACACTTTGAGAATATTGGGTAAATTTTTATTGAATTCATTCATCTTACCATAACATTTCCACATATTACAATGAGAATGAATTCATTAACCAAAATAATCCTTATAGAAATTCTTAATTCTCTATAATCATATTCAATCATATTTAATATCACTGACATACCCAATCATATTGAGTATATGATACTAAAATTCCTTAGGTTAATTAGAACCTAATGAATTTAAAACCTTGAATGAATCATTACATGCTTCCATAATCATCTTGATTTTATTATTGAACAACTTAAACACTTTGTTACTTAGGAAGTAACTATTCTAACACATAAAATATTTATATTTCTCAAGAAATTTTCTTAAGATATCAATCTTAGGAGTTGCTTGCTTTAAGCTTCTCATTTCAAGGATTAATATAAAGTTTAGTTTGATGATGGTGGTGGTGGATTTATCTACAACATAAATTTTGATCAAGTGATATCATGTCTTATATCTTTTCATCAAGGAATTTTAATTAAAGTGATGTCACTAAAAAATGATGACCTCATACAACATATCCATTTAGTGAGCCAAAATCCATATTTCACAATAATTCACACTGGTTATCATGTAATAAAGCTGTGATTATTTAGGTAGGTAATCATCCTGATAATAACTATTATTATTCTTTGGATAGTTGAGCAGATAACTCTTCATCCAAATCCATCATATGGATTCAATCAACTCTATTCCTCTGGTATCCTAACCATTAGAGATTATCATCTAGTGTAACCCAAATAAAATGCTAAGAATAAGCCAACTAAGGACAATCAAGGGATAATAATACTAAGATCAAAAATACCCAACATGAAAATCTTAAGTTGCATATATATTTATTGACTTATATAATATAATCCAAGGGTACTCGTGCTAAAATCGACAATACCTAGTTGGATGATCGCGGTCTTGACAAGTGTCTCTTAGGAAGGAATATCACACTTAGTATTTGAGGGGTTTTATTTTAAGGTATCACCATATTATCTAATGTTATTCCCTTCTATATATGCATTATTTTAGTAATTTATCTTGAAATGTTATTCCCTCCACCAAATTAATATGTTCAAAACATAATGATATGTAACTTTTCACACAACCCATGAGTTAGAGTAACTTACCCAAAAATATAAGTCAAACTTATTCATACATATCCAAATGAATCATATGCATGAGGTACATGAATGCTTCATCTAAAGGAATATAGCTATATGAGATTGACAAACTCCACATGAGTAAGCCCAAAGTGACAGATATCCAATCTCATTCACTTTCCTAGACAAGGTAATCCTCTAGGAAATTAGGTGGTCTGACCCCAAGTCCCTCTACCTAGGGGGACTTTACTCAAGAGAGAATTCAATTCATGATAACTCGAATGCCTAATATAAAAAAAATATATTCAAAAACTAAATTCAGGTTCATAACTTCAATTACAAACTGATGTCAAGGTAGATGAAAAACTAAATTCATTATCATACCTAAAATGTAATGCAAGGCTCTATCCTAGAAGAAATTTATCATATAAACTTTTTCATGCAGTCATTTATAATATAAATTTTTTATAACTATGAATAAAATAGGGAATAACCTTTAAATAAATGAATAATTCAAATATTTAAACATGAGATATACATTTGTGAATAATTTCATAAATAAAAGATAATTATAAACCATTTTATAATTTCATCTTTAACATTATGGACATTCCATAATTCTGAATATGAAATCTTTATATTCTTTCCAGTATGAACTCTTTCATATTTATCATTATATGGAATTTACTTTTTAAATATATGATATTATATAAATTATAAAAAATTATAAATCAATTTATATTATGTAAAACCATTTACATAATCTAAATATCATATAATTAATTATTATTTAAACCTTGATCATATCAATCATCAAAACATTTTTTATGTGACTTAATTAATATCCAAATAAATCCTATTTAATTTGAACAATATGAAATTAATTAATTATGAACTAAACATGAATAGAAATGAAATTTAATAAATAAATAAACAATTTATTTATTTCCCAAAACATGAGATAGTTGTAAAATATTCATAAATAAATGATAATTATATACATTTTATGAATTAGAAAGAATATAAATATTTTATATTCATTTCAATATGAACCCCTTTACATTTTATATTAAATGGAATTAAATGATATTTCATGAATTATAAAAAATTTATAATTCAATATCTATTATATAAACATTTTTATATAATGTAAATATCATATATTTTGTAATTTATAAACACTTTATAAGTAACCTTTTATTTTTTATAAATAAATAATTTATTTATAAAACATAAATTCATGTCATTTAATTTGTCAATGGGTATTTTAAATATTAATATTTAACATTTGGAATATTTTGTAAATAGGTGATTTATAAACTTTTACATTATTAATTATAAAAAATTTATAATTAATTAATTTATAAATAATTTATAAATTAAAATATTCTCAAAATACTATTTTTTATGATTTATAAACTTTTATAAACCATGCATATTTGAAAAATATTAATCAATTAACCAGAAGCATTTTATAGTTGGTTAATTTAAAAAATACTTTTATAAATTTTTATAAATATTTCAAAATATATTTTTCATTATTTATGAACAATTTATAAATAATATAATTCAATTCATAATTGAATTCTCTTGATTAAAATAAATACTTTATTTATTTTCATAAACAAGAGTAATGAATGTTTACTTTTTATATTTGAAAAAGGTTAAAAACAAATTTTATTAAGACTGGATTATTAATGTTACTCCCATTTTATAAACCATTTTATAAATAAAATAACATAAATAATTAAATAAACCTTTTTATTTAATTACTAAATATGAATTTTCATATTTATTTCTAGGCTTGAAATATCTCATCTTAATTTGAAAAACATGTTTTTTATAAAATAATAAACATGTTGATTCGTCAAAGAAGCATACCCTCTGATACCACTGATGAGTTTTGTACGATCATCATATGATCATATGAAAAAGAATACAACCCAAACAAAGGAAGATCTATCTTCAAGAATCAACGCAAAAATAAAAATGAAAAACAAAAGTATCTGAAAAATGCTAATAGTAATAGTTTTCCTCTTCCTTGGTGAAGTAGAATGCTTGATAAATATTACAAATAAGTTAACAAAATTTTCTTTCCTCTGAGGGGGGAACACTAGCCAATGTATCTATGATTGTATCACAATGATACCAAAATGTTGAAGGGGTGGTATCACCTTCATATTAGATGATGAAAAATAGAATGGGAGGAAGAGATAGTTTGCCACACCAAACAGAAGAGGACACCATCCTCCTATATAGGTAGAGCTTGAGATGCCTCACATCATATGTGTTTCATACTATTTGATTAATTAATTGAACATTTTCAATGAATTAATATAAAGATATTAAAACTTTCATAATAGTTTTTAATTAATAATAAAACCATTCAGGAAAAATAAATATATATCATATATATATATATATTAATTATCACAAGTAAATTTAATACATGCATAAAAATATCTACATCACATGCATGTATTAATTAAAAACTTAAATATATAATATCATATATATATATATATATTAGTGAACATATAACAGCATAAAACTTGAATACATTTGTATTAATTATTATTATTAAAAAAAATATAATAAAATATCTAAACTAAATTGAAGGAGTGGTGGTGTGCGTTTAAAGGTGGATCTAAGTTTGTGGCATGATTGAGGCTTGTGAGAAGATGGCTCAAAGTCTAACACCAATAAGAGAGACCTAACCCCCACCTTGTCAAACATATTCCACTTCTCCTCAATTTTTGGAGTTTAACAACAAGCCTTGGAGGAGGTCATCAGAGGAATCTTGGGAGAGTCGATGGTGGATGACCTGTTGGTGTGAGATGACAATTTTAGGGCCAACTATGTGGGCATTATGGGTTGGTTGATTAAGGTCTATATACAGGGAGAGGCTGAGTGAGTGTTCTAGAGGATGAAGAAGATGGGGAGACTAGTGGATGATTATTTGAGACATATTTCCTCGGAGAAGGGGTTGGAGGTCTCTAAGTTCATAAGGATCACTTGCACCCAGGACTGCTTTGATAGGGTCTATTAAGCAATCGACATCTAACACTAGGTGAATCTTTGAAGCCCTAATATTATAATCCCTTTTTTGTTTCTTTATCATCATTAGAATACTGATCAGGTAATGTATAATCACATCCACATCTTTAATGGAAGGTGTAATTTCACCTTGAAGCTCCTCAAATATGACAAGATCACCCTCCCCACCAGTAAATAAACTCGCCAAGAACCTCATAATCTCTCTAACCATCATGTGTGCAGACCTTGATGGAAAATTAAAATATTATTTTATCATACATGACCAAAAATGGTGTGTCTCATCATCTTCTCTACCCCTTACCCCTCTGTTGTGGATTCATGGGGTCCATCTCTAAAAAAGTTAAAAAAATCAAAAAAATAAAAATACAGGTTGGGTTTAAAATGAATATTACTTTTTTTATTCATATTCAGATTAGATTATTTATTTTTAATATTAAAAGGGTTTGGTTATCATTTTATTAATTAGGTTGGTGTTCATTTACCTTCACATACCCAGTGGTTTCCATCTCTAATTATTAATAATAATAAAATTATTTTTTTAATTTTTTTAAAGGAAATAAATATTATTTTTTAAAATTTATATTTTTAGTTATGAGAATTTGATGTCTCTTTAAGTTCACTAGAATGTCTTCCCATGCTTTACATCGAAGCACATGGAGGGGGAAATTGTGTGAAATTGTTTAGATGAAATTTATGAGTATTATGGAACTTAAGGATGAGGGCTCTATTCATTCAGTTATGGAGTCAAATCCATGAAACTTTGGGTAATTATGATTAGGAAGATGGAATGCGAATATGCAAAGAAGATTTTGAGGGATGGGTAAGATGCCCTAGGGTAGGGTTGAAATTGAAGCTTCTATGAGGGGACCTATATTCTAAATTTATTTATAAAAATAATAATTTGGATAGGATCAACTGATGAAAAATTAAAAGTTTGTTCACCATTTTAACCTATTTTATTAACTCTGAAATTCCATTTATCCTTCCTCCTCAGACACCCTTAACCTATCATAGATGCAAGATGAAAGATCCTACATCCATGGAGAAAGGGGGTCCGATTTTATTTTTCCTCTCCAGATGAAACTTTAGAGGATCAAAAAAAATTATAGTTACAGTAGTTATAAAATCATAAGATTCCATCCTATTTAAAGAAACATGTATAGATTAATTCTTTGGTTGTTCATCTACCTAAATAAGATCATCCCATTGTCGATTATGTTCAACTGTGTTGGCTTCCAACCAAAGAAAAAGATATTTTCACATTATAGTTGTTTCCGACAAAGGAGAAAATTGATGCTAATATATTTTTCCCTTTAATAAACTCCTTAATTGGGAGTGGTGACCACAAATCTCCACCTCACGACCAATTTGGGGTAGAATCTTGGCTTGTAGTCTCCTTACAGGCTTCAAACGTCTCTTTTGGTAGAACCTTTGTCATCGTATCTTCCTCATTATCATTGGTGTGTATTTTTACAACTATTGATAATCATTCTTCCAACACATTATGAATCCAATGATTTTCATATCGATGTGTTTGGAACTACAATAAAATTTCAAGTTCTTACTGTGACTAATAGTACTCTAACTATCTCAATAGAGAATGTTATTCTCCTAACTCTATCCCATCTCTTGTAGAAACTTATTCATCCACAATATCTCCATGAAACCTTCAGTGACTTTAATATATTATCCTTCTATGGTAGATAAAGCAATACATTTCTAAAGTCATGATTTCCATGAGATAGCTCCCCCTGCAAATGATATCAAGTACCTAGATATAAATTTCCTCATGACAACATCTCCAGCCATATTAGCATCTATGTATCCTTCCAAAACTATTTTACCATTTCCAAAACATAAACAATGACTAAATGTACCTTAGAGATACCTCAATATCTATTGCACTATTTTACAATCTCATTTCCTATATTTGATAATAATCTTCTCAAAACACCCACAACTTGAGCAACGTCTGGTCTGGTGCACACATTACATATATAAGACTGTCAACTGCTAACTGACAATAAATTTTTTCATCTATGATTTCTCCTCCTCAATTGGTGGAATCTAACTTGTCATGATCCTGAAATGACTTTCAAATGGAGTGTTAACTAATTTTTCCTTTCTAATGTTGAAACTTTCAAGAACCCTCTCAATGTATCATTCTTGAGATAGCTAAATCTTATGATTCATCCTATCATGGGTAATCATCATACCAAGAATTTGAGTAGAATCTCTTAAGTCCTTCATTTCAAAAGACTTGTTAAATTCATTCTTAAACTAGTAAATCTTGGTGATATATCCTCCAATAATCTATATATCATCAACTTAGAGTAACAAAATAATTAAATCACCGTCATAAAACTATTTGATGAAAACACAGTGATCATAGGTCATCCTATTGTACTCATTTTACTCCATTAATGAGTCAAACTTCTTATAACATTGCCTCATTGACTATTTCAGTTCATATAAACTTTTCCTAAGTTTACATAATAGGTTTTATTTACCATTCACTTGAAATCTCTCTAGTTTCTCCATGTAAATATCTTCATCAAGATCACCATGTAGGAATTATACCTTTACCTCCAATTGTTGAACCTCTATATTTAGACTAGCCACCAATCCAAGAACAACTTTGATAGATGATATTTTTACCATAGGATAAAAAATTTCATCGAAGTCAATAACTTTCTTCTGATAAAATACCTCCACAACCATTATATATCTATATTGTGGTTGTGATTTATCAACATCTCCATTGATTTTGTACACCCACTTATTCTTGAGTGTCTTATTTCTATGTGGTAACTTCACCAAATAAAATGTATGGTTCTTGTGTAAGGATATCAACTCCTCTTGAATTTATTTTTTCCATTACATATTTTGCTAACTCCTAATTTCATCATCATAATTATCTAGATCTCCCCCACCAGTGATCATCACATACTCATGTGGTGAGTATCTAGGACTTGGTTTTCATTCTCTGGTGGATCTCCTCAACTGTTCTTTGGGGGGAATCTATTCTGGAATATCATATGATGGATACATATCAGTATATGGAGACATATTACCTATTAGTGATGTGTCATTAGTGTCATGTATCTCTCTCACACTAGTTGGAGTTGATGGAAGTTATAATGGTTCCAGATTGACTAGAATTTTCTTATAATGTGACTTCTTTGAATTTTATGGATTCACAAAATATTCAATCATTTGATACTTAAGAAACAACACACATATTATTCTAAAATTTCTCCTACTAATAGGATCCCAGAGTCCTTATTCAAACTCATAATGAGCATATTCAAAAAAGATACATTGCTTTCTTTTTCCATCCAGCTTCGCCCACTCATCTTTTGGGATGTAAAAAAATTCCCTACTTCCAAATACTCTCAACTGTTTGTATGAAACATATTTACCTATCCAAACCATTTCTAGAATGTCTTAGTTCAATGGAACTTATGGATAAAGGTTGTTAAGATAAATTGTGGTCCTCATTGCATCCCCCCAAAATTTGTATGGTAGATTTGTATTTGAGAGCATACACCTAAATCTCTTGCAAAATTTTTATGTTCATCCTATTAGAAATATTGTTATGTTGAGGCATCTTTGGTACTAATTTTTCCAGAATAATTTAAAAACTCCTACAGTACTCCTCAAATAGACCATGATAATCTCCTTCATTGTCTTCTCACACATACTTTAACCATCTAATGTTTCTCTTTCCACCTTAACATGAAACATCTTGAAAACATCATGCACTTTATCATTAGTTTTCAAATAAAAGGCCCACACTTTTCTAGAATGATCATCTATGAATGTAACAAAATAAATAGAACCTCCAATGAACTTAGTGCTCATCATACAAACATCATTGTGAATAAAATCTAAAATATTTTATTTTATAGATGGTGGATAACCATGAAATGATACCATGTGTTGGTTTCCCATAATTAAATAAACACAAGTATCCAAATATATACCTTTAATTCCTAGAAATAGATCCTTCCTGGAGAGTGTAACAATTGGGCTTCATTGATTGAATGGACACCCCACCTTAACATGGTCATTGGGTCTTGGCCTGCCAGGCACCATCAGTTTTGCCACGGACACACGGTCCCCTACCTATGGCCCACCCATATACCCAAACGGATTATCAGGCAAATGATTGTCCCCACGGTCCAACACTTGTTCTTTCAGTGTTCTTTTTACGCACTCACCCACACCCTAAGAAACTTCCTAGGAGGTCACTCATCCTGATCACTACTCTAGTACAAGCACGCTTAAATGTGGATTTTTTATCAGGTAGGCTTCTGAAAAGAAAGGTTTATCTTGTTTATGAGAGTCATATCATTAAAAAATTTAATCCTTTAACATTATAGGGTGTTACATTCACCCCCCCCCCATTAGAGCACAATTTCCTCATTTTAAACCTTATATCTCAACCCAAGTAGTGTCACCGCACTTATGGTTGGGTCCTCCTCTAATACCAATGTAAAAATAGAGCCCCAATAACAGCACAAACACCCCGCCTTAACATGGACACCAGTTCCTGGCCCTCCAGGCACCACCAATTTCCTAAAAAACACATGGTCCCCAACATGGGTACCAACCACGTGCCCAAATGGATAATAAGACTAATGATTTTCCCCATTGGCCAACACTTGTTCTTTTAGTGTACTTTTTCCTCACCCACACACATCCTGGGAAACTTCCTAGGAGGTCACCCATCCTAATAAATAATCCAGGACAATCACACTTAACTATGGAGTTCTAATCAAGAAGACTCCTTAAAATAAAGGTTCACCTTATTTACAAGAGTCGTGTCAATTTATCCTTTTAACCCTTTAACATTACAGGGTGTTATAAAGAGAATTTTGATTCATCTCTTTCTCATGTGACCAAGATACCTATTCCAAAATTCTACAAGAACAGCTTATCTGGCTGCATTGACTTTACCTCCACATAGTCTGTCATATGTGAGATAAAGAGAAGTATATTTCTTTCCTTTATCAATTACCATGTTACATTTGGTAAGCTTTAATTTCTTATCACCGAAGGAACTGACATATCCATCGTTATCAATCATTCCAGTGGATATCAAATTGATTCAAATATCAGGAACATACCTCACATAATTCAATAGTAACTTACATCCAATATTAGTCTCTAGAAAAATATTACTAATACCAATGATTTTGGATGCACCATCATTTCTCATATTCATGTGTCTGAAACCCCCTTAAGTGTAAGATGAGAAGAAATATCTTTCGGTGATGACATGGTAGGAGGAACCTGAATCAATCACTTGTGTCAAGTAATGGCTTACAATATTGATCTAATCATCTTTCTAAACAATAATTATATCTTCATTGACATCTATAACATCATTATTTTGAGTTTTGACTTCTTGATTCCTCTAATATACGTTCAGTTTCCTAAACTTTTGGATGAAGTGTCTGCAATTTCCATAGTTGTGGAACTTCATGTCATATCTCAATTGGTATTTCAATCACTTCCACCTTCATAAATTTTGGTCATGGGTTTCTCTTCCTCTACTTATTCCCTATCATTTCTACTTCCCTTATCTTTCAGTGACAAGATCCACTGATTCAGGTGTACATCTCTCATCCTTCATTCGGGACTCTTCATTAAACATTATATATTTCATTATTTCCACAATGAGGTTTTTATATGCATTTGAATTGTTGACTGACATAACTAGTGTGTCTCACATCTTCAGTAAAGAACTCAACATCAATAGTTCCTATAACTCATCATCAACCATCATTTTCATGGAATTCATCTGAATAATAATACCTTGGAACCCACTCAGGAACTCTGATAAATTGTTCCTAACATTTTAATTTAAGTTGAAAATTTAGAATATCAGGTTTTATTTGTTCTATGTGGTTGTCCTTATATATATCTTTTCCAATTTTCTCTGTATAACAGAAGCATTGTGTTCATTGGAAAAAATCTAAAAGATTCTATTATTGATTCATTGACTGATTTGGGAAGAAAACTTCTTATTAAACATGAACCATTTGACATTAACTATTGGGGTACTGGAAATCATCTTGTCATTAGATTGTCCACCATATTTTAGTTTCTCTGATGGATCTGCAATAGGCTTACTAGACTCCACTAGGGGTTTTCACAAATCTTTTGTGTACAAAAGATCTTCCATTTTGGTTTTCCAAATGACATAATTAAAAGTGGTGAATTGAATCATGTTACCATCATTTTTTCCATTTATATAGTGTGAATATCAAAAATATAATTGTATGGATGTGTCCTACATGGTCGAAATTGCTGGAAACAACTCCTGGATTGCTAAAAATGAACTCCAATTGAACACAATATTTCCAAAACGGTTTCAATAGTCTAAATCGAATGATAAGGTGGGGTTGACATTGGTTGATGGAACATTCACTAGAAAACCCTCCAGAAAGTGTATTTAGTTTGTAAAGGGAAAACTATAGTACTCAAGGTTTTATCTAAAGTTTGATCATCTTTACCAACTTTGTTTGAGCTCTGTTTTTTATGTCATTTGAGCTGTTGGAATCATCTATATGAGCTCTTCATAATTCTAGATTTAAAAAAAATCTAACCACCTTCAGCTTTATAGTAACCAAAAAAATCCTCTACATCATCTTCATTTCAACCCGATGGTTCTGATACCAAATTTTTAGGGTACTAGAAGTTTTAGGCAATGAAATAAACATAAACAGAATAGAAAAAAGGAAGAACACAAATTAGTATATTGAATATATGGTTTCATTTCCCATTTTATGGAAGTATATTTGAATTTAGGTTATTTAATTAACATAATAAGATATCAGTATATTGGATATACTAGTTTTTTTATTTTATTATAGTTGGATAAGATTTTAAGGTGATAGAGGAAGAAATAAAACGAAGATTCATAGTTAAGAACTATACCTCTTCTTGAGAGAACCTCTTTAGGTTTATACCAAAATCCTTCATAAAATGGTTTTATGATCAAACTAAGGGATATATGTCATGTTTATGGATGTAATAAAATTATTTGGGTAGGTATTTTTAGAACCAACAGTCTTTGGGAGTGTGAAGAGGAGATTAGAGAGGGTTCCCTTTTATAAGTGAGGTAGAGGACACACTTGGAAGTTTTGAAAAGAATAAATTATACCCATGTTTTTTACAATCCAAGAGGATCCAAAATGGATCATTATAGAACCTTATATGATATAATGTTGAAATATATATAAAAAATATAAATTGGACAAGTTTTTAGGTCATTTTAACCCTTATATTCTTAATTTAACCCTCGGTAAATCTATTTTAACCTTAACCACGGAAATTAATTTTTTCTATTTTTACTATTCATTATGACCAAAAATTAAGTTTGAATTATCATATAATATTAATTATTATGATTACAAATATTTAATCCATTTTACCAAATTCAATTCAAATAATTGGTAGAATTTAATTTAAAATTAAACCTACAAACGTGATGAAAAATTGGTTTTCCAAAGAAACGTTTTCTTATGTATAAAAAGTTTCTATATAAAAATTCAACATAAAATTGATTAAAATGAAATAAATTGGATTAATAACAATATAATTTAACTAATATTTCTTTTAAAACAATTTTTTAACAAAATGGAACTTTCTAAATGCTTTAAATGAAAAGGGAGACTTCAATAAAAATTAATATTTTTTACTATTCATCAAAAAATTAATCTTTTCAAAAAATTATCAAAAATTCAATATAATATATTTTTTACATGTTTATTTAAAAATGAATCTAATTTTTAAAAATAAATTTTCTAAGTGGTAAAAATTAATTTTAAAATAAATTCACAAAACACGATGAAAACACTTTTTAGAAAAAATACAGTTTTTAAGCATAAAATTGGGTTTATTCTTATCTAATGCCTAGAAAAAAATTAGATTAATGATAAAAAAATTTATTGAATTTATAATAAATAAATTTCATTAAAATTATTCACCAATTATTATTAATTTAATTTATTAAGATAAAAATATATTGCATGCATAAAAACAGTTTTTTAGAGAAATATATCTTTTACTTTCAAAATGATTTTTATTTTTATTTATAATAAATTAATAACAAATGAATTTATTTTATACATGTATAAACCATATACTTTTCATAATTTAGTTAGTTCTATTTATACCTTCCAATTTAACAACTAGGTTATAACGGTCATAATTAAATAATATATTTTACGGGTTGTTTAAGTTTAGTGTTGCGTGTCATATACGCTATAGAACCTAATTTTATTCTTTTAAAACATAAGGGTGTCAAATGGGTGGTCAAGAGGATGTGGAAATTGGTGGATGAGTATTTGAGAGACATCTCCCTAGACCAGGTCCTAATGATCACTTTCACATAAGACTGCTTTGATAGGGTCTATTAAGCCATATACATCTACCTCTAGGTGACTCCTCAAAACCCTAATCTTTTGATACCTTTTATATTTATTTATCTTCATTGGAATCCTGATTGGAAAATGTACAGGATAATCCCTAATTTTTATGGGAGAAGTGATCTCACCTTTGTGGGTGCCTCAACTATGACAAGCTCACCCTCCCCACTATCAAAAAACTCGCCAAGAACCTCATCATCCCTTAGATTATTGGTGTCTCAGACTTGATGGTGTATTTGAATCCTCTATTTCCATCCCCGACCAAAGATGTTGTTCCACTTTATGTGCTCTACCTATGACCCCTTTGCCTCAAACTCATGGGGTTTATCTTTTAAATATATATATATATAATTAAAAAAGTAAAAAAAATAGGTTGGGTTTAAAACAAGTATTGATTTAATTATTCAAATTCAGATTCAGATTATATTATTGATTTTTAATATTAAATGGTTCATTTTCATTTTATAAATCAGGTTTGAGCTCATATACCTTCATATACCAGACGAGTTGACATCTCTAATTATTATTAATAAAAAAATATGAACTTTTTTATTTTTTTAAATGAAATAAATATTATTTTTACAATTTATATTTTTAGTTATGATCATTTTATGTATATGTAATTTCACCAGAACAAATTACCATGCTTGACATCAGAGAACGTGGAGGGGAAATTGTGTGGAAAAAAATATGAGTAATCTGGAACTTTCGGATGTGGTCTCCATTCAGTTATAGGTTCAAATCCATGCAACTTTGGGTAATTATGATAGGGGAGGCAGAAGGGGAAGGTGCAAAGAATATTCTGAGGGTTTAGTGTGATTCCCTAGGTTATAATTGAAATGGAAGCTTTTATGAGGGGTTTCACTTGCAATCTAAATTTATTTATAAAAAAATATCAATTTGGGTAGGCTAAATCTATGAAAAAATCAAAGTTTGGTCACCATTTTAGCCTATTTTATTAGCTCTGAACTTCCCTCAATCCTTCCTCCTTGACCACCCTTGGTCTATCACAGATTTAAGATCCTTATCACCCTACAGAGCACTTTTAATAAACCTTTATGTCAAACCACTCATAA
Source organism: Viscum album (assembly GCA_963277665.1). NCBI lineage: Eukaryota > Viridiplantae > Streptophyta > Magnoliopsida > Santalales > Viscaceae > Viscum > Viscum album. The sequence continues at coordinate 918,090,491 of OY728120.1, read as the reverse complement.
CATCACGTGATAATGAAGTTTATCAAAACAATTCTTTCATGAAGTTTATCAAGATTGGTTGGATTTAGAGTTTTTCCACAAAGCTCTGTGAAAAAGGTGCATAACTCAACTATAACTATAGTTACTTTTTAGGTAATGTGTTATGAAATGACAACATCAACAACTGATCCATCATAATATGTGAGTCATTACTTTTCAATCCATGTAAATTTTGATATTTTAAGTCAACACACCTTGAAATGTTACTTGAATATCCATCTAGAACTTTTACATTCTTTAAATTTTGAAGGAATACATATTTCTTATGATTTTTTATTATAAAAATAGTTGAAGGATATTTTCCATTCTCATTTTCTCACAAACCACACTTTATATTCATTGATTCTAAATCCTTAAAAGCATTATGGTGATCCTTAGATTTACCCTTATCATTAATAAATGTAAAAAGTCCATTATCATAGACTCTCTTCTCATTATGCATTGTGTCAAGAATATGAGATACCAAATTAAACTCTTAATAAGTAAGTTTTAAAAATATAATCATTTTCTTCCACTGTTGTTTTCTAGCTGCTTTGGATATTGTACCTCATACCCTTTTTCCCATTCTTTAAACTGATTATATTTTCCAAATTCTATAGTTACATTCATTAATTGTCCTGAGATTTATGAACTTGATAACACCTTTGGAGACTTTCCCAATTATATATCTCCGTTGGATTTTGTCATTTTAAACCTAAATTTATGAGAAGCATCAATTAATTGACGATGATAAATAAAACTCCATTTTCTACTATGTGGTAATCATTGAGGTTCAAAATAAAAATTAAAAATTGGACAAGACAAACTAGTATGAATGTTTCAACCAGATAAGTTTCCTAATCACCTCGATCTCATCCCTTCGATCCGTTGAAGGCATTCTTGGATTAGTCAATTGAAGAGAGACTTTCTCTCTTTAGTAATTAGGGAAAGAGAGGCTCTCATTCCAAATGAATGAAAAAAATATTCTATGAACTAATTCCTCTCTTCTGCTTATATAGTGAAAGGATTAAATACCTAAAAAGGGTTCCCCAACCCCCCAGAAATAAAACACCCACTAAATAATCAATAAATAAATAGTTATGATGAACTAACTACATCATAAATATTATTTATATTTTATCATGTACTTGTAATTTATATTAAATATATTATGTGATAAACCTAAGTCATTAACTCGACTCATAATTCCCACTAATATTAAATGAATCGTGAATATTAAAATAATATTCATTTTTATTGTGAATGCGTTTAATAAATAAATTCAACCTAATTATTCTATACTCAAATAATAATGAATTTATTTATTTTTCAATGATCGATTACTTGGAAAAATATCAGACCCCACGGGCCCACCATGTCCTATATACCTATTCAACAGAATATGGAAGACTCTTGAATACGCTATTGTGTGACCCTCTAGGACCTTATCTCAATAGCAGTGAATACTATTCACAAACTAAGAGCAGAGTATGGAAACTCATCAAGTCCCATAAAGAGATAAGGAATAGTCATAATAATGACAACCATCCTATGAACACGCACTATTTAATACAATATCTTTGTCATGTGATATCATATAAAGCATGATGCACACTTTTTTCATTGTTCATTCTTGATTTATTTATTTTTTGGTCTAACTAGACAGACTTACCTTCAACTTCCTTAGACAAGGATTTATGAAGGTTCTACCATCCTGATCAACCAGGATCGAGATATTACTTCCTCAATCCATAAGTGAAAAATTCTATCTTGATCATTCAACCAATTTTATACCACCAATGATGCACCCAACACAAGCTACCTTTCCATGACTTCATTATTAGGTTTTTTTCCTTTCATCAAAGTACATGGTCAAATGGAACACATTGATAATGATATCAAGTTTGTAGGAAAAACCAATGACACTTGAAACATGTGGTGTTTCTATTGGAGGTTTTATCCTCATGATATCACCTACTAGAGATAACTAAGTGTGAACTTCATAATAATAAGTCTCAATGCTTATGATCCTCTAACACTTTATAGTAAAATATTAACAGTGTCTATTTAGTACAATGTATCTTGACCATAATAAATCTGTTTATAATTAATTTCATATTATCTTGAGGTTTTCATTATAGCCTGGGAACTGCTATAACCTTTTTATATGATAATTAATCTATGGAAATTTCCATTTAAATAGTGGATTTAGAAATATCAACACTATAATTCTAAGTGAACATCATTTATAACTAACTATATACATGGTATGGTAATCAAAATTATTATTCAAGTTGGGTCTAGGGAACCCAATATTACAATACTTTCACTTTCACTAGAGACAACTTTCTATCCATTCTTAGCTATCACATGATAGGATCAAAAGTATTGTTTAAGTTGGATCTTTATTCATGGGTCTTCTAAGTCTCTACTGCATGGAAATTTTGTTATCTATGACCTCACCTCCCTAAGTAATACTCCTCAAGAGATGTAAACCCCAAGTATGTATCCTTTTGTTAACTGTAAAAACTTGACATCTTGTCTAGTACCATTAGTAGTATTTTCATAATTAATATTATGATAAAACTTTTATGTACTTGGTATTATTCCAAGATCTGTAACAAATCGTTTCATATTTTACACTTCTTTTTAGTTGCCTCAGAAGTTGCAACGCACTTAGTGTTTTTAGGTATGGATACCACTATCTTAAATGAGCTTTTCTTGCCCAATGCCTTAGACTAACTAAAATATTAGATCATATCAATCTAAAGGAAGGATAGTATGTGTCCCCTTGTAACTAGTATCCTTTTCTCTCCATATACCAGTTATATATCTTTCATACTTACTCAAGTACAATCAGATAGTTTTGAATAATTCCCTTGTAGTTCTCATGGAAATAATTGATATTCACATACCATAATGTATATGTTGGAAATATATTATATAGTACATAACATGGTATACATGATAGTTCCATTTCTAGTGCTTATGGAATTCTACTCACCTCTTTAATATCCTCCTAAACACTATGCATGTCTCTTTAGAGAGATAAATTCCATGTGACATTGGGGAAAATTCTCTTTCAAATTGTTCCAACTTTTATTTTCAATACCTTATCGATATTTTTACCATTAACTAGGTCTAAAAAAATTATATCTACCTCAGTAGATCATATTCCCTAGAATATAGGTTTCTACTTTAATCAAATCTTTGGATAGTTACTTTCACCCTAGTCTTAACTGACTATAAGACCAATAGTTGTTTTCCATATGTTTTCAAACATATTTTACTTTGAAACCCATGGTTCTCCCACTAAAATCTTGTATACACATTGAAAATATTTATTTGAAATGAATATTCTATGATCCAGTTGATTTGTTTAATCCTAAACTGGATTTTGGTAACTTTTACCCCTTATTGGAATTCTATGATGTCACCTACCTTTTTGGTTGCATCGTATAGACACCTTCCATGATTGGTGGTCTTGACATCCAATTACAAATTTTAATGATCATAGAATGTATCTAGAATAAGTAAAATTCTAATGGATTTAGTCATAACAAATTGGTATTACCCATATATCCTTATTGGTACCACGCTTGTACCACCCATGTATAGTCTCTCTTGAATACCCACCACAGTATTCAAAATAATAATCCCCTGTATTTTAATACATGGAGTCCATTATTAAATTTTAATTGATATTTTCAATTTTTAGTGAATTTCCATATACTTATTACTTGTAGGATTTATTATTCTCAATGGATAATGTATCACTGGAAACGGTGAATATAAAACCATCACAATGGTTTTAACCTTCCTATGTAGTATATGTCTCTGGAACATTCTATTTCCACATTCTCTTATGGAACTTGTTCCTATATCAACTATTTTTTCATCTCTATAATTTACTAAACCCAAGTCAATATTTCTCTCACTATATCAAGTAGAGATTTTCAACCTTTTATAGAAATGTAGTTTATCAATTGACTATAGTTTTCTATCATAGGTATTTCTTTAATATCCTTAGAAACTTTTAGGATAACTACTGTAGATGAAAATTGTGTTTTTCTTGATGCAAGTTTGTTTATATCCTTAACAAACACTTTTCATTCAAACAAAATTTTCTTATGACATGAAAAATTTCCATCATACTGTAACTCATATGATATCCATTTTTCATGATAGTTGGCATATGGTTATGGGATAATGTCGTTATTTTCAAAGCATGTATTAAAATAGAAGTTTTTCATAATGCATACAAATCTCAACATTGATTCTCCTTTTACTTACATAATGAATCTGATGTGTATAAGAAAATGTGTGTTTAGGAATTACTTTGTGCTGCATTTTATTAATCAATGTTAACGTGTAAGACTCATCATCGATCCTCCTTATTAGAATCAAAGATTTGATGTGGATAAGGTAATGTGCATTTAGGAATTACTCAACACAACATTATAATGATCAATGAATACTTGGTCGAGATATTCTTCAGCACGTGGGCCCCAAGCAACTCATGTCTTCTAATCATGAATACACCATACTTCACTTTCACATTCCTTAATAAACAATTAAAGGAATCTAATTAAGTATATTTACCACTAGATTACCCTTAGAATAGTTCGTGCTTTCTAGCTGAGCTGATTTCAAAAGATTTATGGATTAACTTTATTTCTAAAGGTTTCTTTGTCCAAAAATAAGTACATAAGTTTGTCGATAATACCTAAGGTATTTAACTCCAAATATTATAAAGCCATATTGTGTATATAATTGAAAACTATTTAGTTTTGATTGATAAAGTATTATCTTTCCACAACTAGGTATATAAGTCTTACATTTTATATTCGTATTATATTTCCAATGATTCATGTATCACTGAACAATTGGTTGAGTATTAAACACCACAAACAAAATTCATTCCATAACTATAATGATGTCTCATTGTGTCCAAAGGACACTTGAGATAAAAAAAATTGGTTATACTCAATTAAATTTCTACTAGAATCATTCACTTGGTAATTAGAAGTTCTGTACTTCTCATCGCTGACTTAGGAACTGCCCTTTCACAGCTTCTTGGAGAACACACCTTACTTCTTGTAACATTTATATACTTAATTGGTTACTGTATTCAAATAAACATATGTGGTAGGCATATAATATTCAATACCCCAAAAATTATTACAAAATCATTACATGCAATTTATGAATATACTTAAAAAATAAGTGACTACTTACTTCTTCAATTTAGTTCATTTGATTTAAAATTTTAAATATTTATTTCATGACATGAAAATAAAATAACCTCCAGTTTAATAACCAACCTCTTTTCTTTAAAGGATGTTGTGAAGGTGTATTTGATGTTACACTTGTCATTGGCCTTTTCACCTTGTCTTTCAACTTGTTCTCCATTAGAACTAAATATTAAACTTTCTTTAATGTTGTTATTACTTAGAGAACCTTACCCAAAAGGTAATTAAGCATTTTCTCCATATTGTTCACTTTTTAATCTTAAAAAAACTGGAGTAACTGGGTTAAAATGATATGAGAAAGGGATGCATTGGTATAAGAGCCTCAGCCCAGTTGGTGAGGACTCAACAAGTGCATCCAAGAGACCCGAGATCAAATCCGAGTAGAGACATATTTCTGGGGTACTGTAGCATTACTATAGTAGGTACTATAGTAGGCACTATAGCAGGTAATGTTCAGTACTATAGCAGCTGGAACTATTCATATGTTTGGGCTTTTGGGCCACCGGTTTGATCCTTGGGTCCTTCAAGGCCTTCGGGCCACCCCATGCCTTTGGGCCAATAAGGCTTACGAGCCACCTCAAGGCCTTCGGGCCACCTAAAGGCCTTCGGTCCACATGAAAAATTTTCTTAGTGGACCAGGCAGACTCTATAAGGAACAGACTCCAAATGAGGATTCAGAGCAGGCGCATTCACCAGAGCAGAGCTAACGGATTTGAAAGAGTAATAGGGTATGACAATTACCATCGGTGCTATCCTATGCATGCATGGGAATCCTAATTGAATATTCATGTGGAGGTGGAGAGTTGACATCATGATGTAGATGCTGGGGAGGGGAAGTTTGAAGTAGTTATAATCTGGATGAACTTTTCTAAGACCTTCGGGTCATGTAATGTCACAAAGCCTATGGGTCATATAAGGGTTACCCTTAAACCCTTAAAAGGGGGATTATAAAAAATGGATAAAAAGAAGGCCTTCAGGACATTTGGGTAGAAAGGGATGCATTGAAATATTGTGATCCATATTTCAATTTAAACATATCCAGTGTAATCATCATCTATTCATATCTTTGCTTCTCTTTCTCCTCTCAAACTTCTCAGAGATGAGACTACATGTAATATAATTCATATCATGATGTAGTATCCATAACTCACACTAGAAATTAATGATAACATTATGACATAACCATCATATGCTACGTACATGAGTATCCTATAAGCATCTTTACACCCTCACTTCATGAGGTGACTTAACAAGTATTGGGCACACCAACACCTTGAATTTCCAATGTAGTACTTTGTGCAAGCACTTGTACTACTCTTGGAAACTCATGCTAGTTTGGAAATGTTCTTTGTTCAATAATTATCACAGTGTGCTTGTGATATTTATTTCCATTTAATACAAAAAGAATCTAGTAGATTATTTCTTTTATCTTGATTAATGATTATAATTTATCTATTATTTAAATCATTAAATATCGCTCTCTATTTTATCAAACTCTAGAAACCCTCTGTACTAGAATCGGAATACTCTATCGCTTGATTATTTTAGTGGAAAGCATCCTTGAAACCTCTCCTAGTAGTTTACAAGTTATGGTTATGCCACTACTCGGAGAGTTCAAGGTAGGTGTTTGATTGGACAACTACATTTTCCCATGATTCCTTGATCTCTTAAGTGAAGTCACAACTTCTAAAATTAAAAAAAAAAATGATTTACTCAATGATTACCTCTAAAGATGAAGTAATCTAGCTATGGATACTCCTTTACTACCAAGATTAGTTAAGTTAACCCATCACTCTCATAATAACTCCCTAGTAGTATGGGGCACCCTCAACTATGGATGACGAGCACCCCGAACACCTGGTTGTGTTCAAATTCAAATGAAGAAAGGTTGTATGACTTAATATTTCTTTGAGGGTTTTATTATTTTTGATGAATTAATCTATTTATATTAATATGTTTATACTATGTTGTCACGCTCGTAGTTAAACATTAATAGAAAAACATCCATCGCGTCTTTATTCATTTTACTGTTTATTATTTTATATGTTTCTCATTGTCATGAAAATGCATAAAATAATAAACAATTCATAAAAGAAATAAAATTAATCAAATGATCTTGAGAAACAAATATTATTTGTTCCATTTAAACTTAATGGATCAACTGTGACCTAGGATAATCATACCTGAGTCAAGTTTTGACTCATGATGCAACTCTTCCCCAGTCCAGCGTGTCCTCTTCTCGTCTGGATTTTTCCTCAACTTGGCATGGTATGTGACTTTTAATATCATCCTCAACAGTACATCAATACCCACACATAGGAAAAGGGGTATTGGGAAGCACAATATACATACTGAAACATTGATGGGTGTGTATTCCCTTATACATGTTGAATGAAAAAATAATGATGCACAGATCATCAGAAATAACTATTTATTACATACATCACATGCAGCTAATAAATAATTAAATAAACTAGACATGTAAGGTTGGTCACTACTCAAGACCAGTCTATTGGTAAAAGTAAAGAGCAATAAAAATTAAATGCAATAAATTTAAGTACGAGGATATTTAAATAAATTAAATGGATTATTTACATTTAAATAATTTAATTCTATTTGGTCCTATCATTAATTTAATTTTTATTCCAAAAAATAAATTAATTAATTAATTTAATTTAAAACTAAAATTAAAATAACTTTTTTGAAATATTAAAATATTAGTATTTTTAAACCAAAAACTAATTTTTAATTAATTTAATTTAATTATAAAATTAAATTAATTAATTAATTTAATTTTTTATTATATAAAATTTTCTCGGGCTCTGAAACCCCACCCAAACCCATTGTGGGTCGGGATGAACCCACGTAGGCCCTTTCTAGGATGGGTAGACCCCATTCCGGAGTTTTCTAGGCTAGGTCAACCTGTCCTAACCCGTTCCATGTCAGTCCAATCTGTCTAAACCCATTATGGGGCGGGTCGTGTCAAATAGGACCCAGGGAGGTGAGATGCTCAGTTGAACAATGTAGGGGTACCTCTGCAAATGGGGAAAGGGGACAGTATGAGGATCCTAGCTCAACGACACGACACAACACCACTGGTCAACCATGGGTCACGCTCGGTGAGGTGGCACCCGAGGAGGTCGAACCTGATGGTTGGACGGTGAGTCTAAGCAATGGATCTGGTGTTGCATAAGTCGATGAGGCAGCATGAGTTAGGCGACAATCGGTGTTGATCCATGCCAGGGTGTGATCAGTTGTTATGGACAGCGGCTCAGAGACCGGTGCGGTGAGCAGGATCTGGTGGTGCGTCCATAAGGTGTGTGGTTGTGATCAGATCTGGGGTGGATGGTCACGATAGAATAGAGGGGCACTGGGCTCAGCTGTGATGATCGAAATAGGAAGGGCTAGTGCAACTCGAACGTAGGGGTACGGTGTCTAACTTTCCAGCAATGTCCTCACAGTGGCGTCCTAAGGGAATGGCTGTCACGACCCATCCCAAAGGGCCCCGTGTCGCAACTATCGCAAGCCCGCCACCAATAGGCCTAGGGTTGGCGACCATTGTCAAGTAAGCATATCCCACAAATGGGAGTAATTTTCCTAAAGTACTTGTACACATGAACACATCTCTAAGCCTGCATAATACTAAAATGTAAACAACTGGAAGAATGCATGCATGCATCTAAGATCCCATAATAGAGTACGACAGTAAAGTACTAAAACGGAAAAAGGGTCCAAATACAAGCCCAACCAAAAACTACAAAGATTCTAACCTACTCCAAGGGTGAGTACTAAGTCAAATACAAGCTCCCAAAAAACACCTCGGTCTAACAAGCTCCAGCTATGCTCCACCTGCTCCCTATCCTCTAGGGACACCATCAAAAGGGTCGTCCTCTACACAAGACATGACACGTGCGGGCAAAGCCTATGTAGGGGTGAGTATAAAAATACTCAGTAGAACACCCCAAAAACACTACACACAAAGAAACAAGTATATTCAGCTCAATACAAGATATAATAATCAATGCATGAAAGAAGCACCCATACATACTCAGGAAAGAAACCATGCCACTAGGTGGTCATAACCAATTTCCATCCACATGAATTTTTTTGAAGCAACGCTCGTTCTGGGATAACTCACTCCACGAGCCATGCTATCATCAGAGACACTCAATGAAGAGGTCTAGGTCATTGGGCCCCACCAAAGTAATCTCACTAGTCTAAGGGGACCATGATACACAGATATGGGGTTATGCCCAAAACCATTGGGGGACACTGCGAACCTAGTCTGGATCAACCCACTACATAGGGGATCATACAACAACAATTCCAAAAACCCTACTGATATAGCCTTCTAGATAGATGATCAAAACCTTACTCAAGGATATCACACTAATTCTCCAAAATCTATTTAAGGAACAAAGGTGGTAGAGGATCGCACTTTAGTCTCATGGAGGGACACCATAACTCTATCTGAGACTCGGACTCTAGAGGGGATCACAATCCAGTAAAATGGATGTAATGCCACACTATACCCTTCAGGGAAAGGACCAAGGGAATTCACTCAACCTATACTATTCCAAAATAAGAAAAATAATAGCCTCAATCGCTCTTTAATGGGTTACATGGCATGTCCCATGGGTACATGGCGTACCCAACTATCCCCTTGGCCTCCCATGTGGAAGATCCTCACACAGCATGTAGTTTCCATATACACGGCATATAGGAGGAGTACATGGCGTGTAGAGACACAAGGTATACTAATTGTGTCATCTGGTCATGTCTGTGTATAGAATCCATGTTTGTGTTCCAGTCTGTGTATGCCAAGCTAAGTTTGTGTACAAGTACAGAGTGTGCCATTTGGCTGTGAACTTTTACCCAATTCTATATACTCTCTAAAGTACACTCCAAGTAAACCAAGAAAGGCCACAAGTTGTGTGATAGGGGTCACATGTAGTGTGATCCTTAACTTCAGTCAAACCCTAGCACCACATTCAGGGGTCCCACACGGCGTGTAGATCTGGTTTACATTATATGTTCTATGGGATTTCCCAAAAACATAGATCCATGATCCGGTCATCTTCTCTATTGCTCCAACCATTATTCTGGACGTACCTTGCTTGGAAAATCAAGGGGAAGCCTCATCTGAGTCTCTCCATAAAAAATCATCAAGCTTCAGCCTCAGGTTTGTTTAAAGAATAGATCTAAGCGCCATTCTTCATTGCGCATCGAAGATCACTAAAGAATGAGGAATCAAGCATCTGTCATCGTCTGATTCACTACTATAACCATTATCGCACCTCTGTCGCATCGCTCTGATATTACATCTATATTATTGTATTGTTGTGCCAAGAAATGGGTGTGCAATGATCAATCAATCAGGATTTTTTGAACCTCATGACAAATGAAGAATGATCATGGTGAATCGAAGAATCAGGGGAGAAAAGAACAAGAACAAATGAGAGGAACAAACCTCGATCTATGTTCATGTTGATCTCAATTCATTTACATAATATAAAAAATGAAGGTATTGATAACCATAAGAAATTCTCCCAAAATTACCCTGGAATAAACCCATCCCACAATTATGCATGATCTACGGATCAATCTATTGGTCAATTGATCCGTTTTCAACCTAGGAATCGTGAATAGGGAAGAATCCACATAAAACAAACATCATACCTCAATTTGGTTTGATCACTAACAAAGAACGATTTCCACGTCGTGTTCGTTGGAAAGATCCATTGAATCCAAGGTGTGTCAATCGATCGATCTGTCATCATTCACCAATGGGGTCTCCTCCAATGCTCCAACAACACTCGTCAAATTCATAGGGTTATGTGACTAACCCCGTGAATTTTCCATAAGCGTATATTTATAGAAACAACTAGTTTATTGCATCATTAAATAATTTTATTAAATAATTTTATTTATTTAACATCCACGACAACTTTTCTAAAAATGACCCACACCGACTAATGTTAAGTCACGCCTATGGTAAAACCGTTATTCTGAACTCAATGGTACCCTCAGATTTATAATTCAGACACTCTTTTAGAAGTTATTACACTTTTTTATGAAAATTGCACACGCTTACTATTTAATATATTTCAGATATTTATTCTGGGCACATTGGCCCTTAGAATTGCACGTTTTTTTAGCACTTGGTCTCAAAAATAATTCATATATTATTTAAAAATAATACAAGGAAAATCTAAGATGTTAAATTCTCCCCACCTTGGGGATTTATGTCCCTAAAAATCCAAAACAAGGGCTACTCAAAAATGTGTGGTTACTGAACATGAATCCGAGTCTCCTGCTCCCATGTGCTCTCCTGGAGATTCTCATGCTACCACCAGACATGCAATAAAGGAATCAATATAAAGGATCATATTTTGTCGATCCTAGATCTCTAATGGGTGCTCAGTAAAATTTTCTCCATCCTCGATGTCCAGCTCACCCTAATCGATGACATGTGATGGTTCATGCACGTACCTCCTTAGTTGCGACACATGGAATACACTGTGTACCCAGTCCAACTATAGTGGTAGAGTTAAGCGGTACGCCACCTCACCAACTCTACACAGTATCTGAAAAGGACCAATGAACTTCAGAGATAGCTTACCGCCCCGGCCAAATCTCTACAATCCATTTCATGATGAGACCCTCAGGAACACATGGTCTCCTCTAATGATCCAATGACACTCATCAAATTCACAGGGTTATGCGGTTAACCCTGTGAATTTTTTATAATCATATATTTATAGCGGCAACTAGGTCATTGCACCATCAAATAGTTTTATTAAATAATTTTATTTATTTTATGCCTGTGATAAATTTTCTACAAATGACATGCGCCAACTAATGTTAAGTTGTTCCTAGGGTAAAACCATCATTCTGAACTCAACTCTGACCTCATATTTTTTTATCTGAGCACCTGTTTAGAATTTATTCCACTTTTTCAGGAAAAATGAACATGCGTGCTATTTAATATATTTCAAACATTTATTCTAGGTACACTGGGTCTTAGAATCACACGTCGTCTTAGCACCTGGTCTCAAAAATAATCCACATAATATTTAAAAATAATGCACATAAAATCTGAGATGTTACAATGGCGGTCGGTCAACGGGGTGGGGAGGGTGGTGCCAGCATCGACTAACAGGGTGGTGGCCTAGCTGTGCCAACTTATAATGGAATCTAGATACTGGTGATCTTGACAAAGAGGGTTGTGATGGGCTCGAATAGAGGGGTTTGTCATGATGAAGAGAGAGAGGGGGGGTCCACACAGGTGGATTATTCAGGAAACCACCACCTTTTTTGATTAAAGTCTAGTAATAGGATTTAGAAGAAAAAACATTATTTGCTTGTCTTATTTGTAGGTCTCACCACCAAATAGCATAAAAATATATTTTTTTCATATCATATTTCCAAAAGCCTATAGAATATGCTGAACAAAATATGTTTTTGTATTGAAAAATGCCACAGATGTGTGGAATCATATCCATGTCAGACATACTGTTCTATCCATGGATTCTAACCAGAACATGGCCAAAATAAACTTGGGTCACCTGAATTAATTTTTCTCATGTATTTTTCAATGCGTCATTATAAAATAACATATATATAATATGTTTCAAGTTTTAATATCTGAAAACTCACTTCTTTCACTATATAATTGTTTTTAGATGGTCGTAACTTGACCATCCAAGATCAGATCTAACCGTGGTAAGATCCATTGGGACCAAATTAATACCATCTACTTAGATTTAAAACAAAATATTTTTTCTTAGCTCATAAAATCCATGTTATCCCTATAATGCCAATTGAAGGTGCAAGGGCGTGCAACGAAAGTCGATGGACTGAGGATTTGAAATTTTTCATCACCGCAGCGATGAAACTTCATCATCTTTGGCGATCTGAGCCTTGGTTGAGGTTTGGGGATATTGTGTGGATATTTAAAAGCACAAAAATTAAATAAACGAGTGCCTCATTTGATTTAGAAGTGTGTTCGACTACAGCTAGTCTTTGGGGATTGTTGCTCGAAGGATACAAAGTCGAACCCCTCTAGATCATCCACACATGCTCCAAGAATATATGTCCTTATCATTCATCAAATTATGGGTGCTATCATTAAGCTCTAATGAATCCTTCAGTGTTGCAATGATCACCTCGATCATGTCCCTTCAATTCGTCTAATGCATTCTTGGATCGATTACTCAGAAAGATACTTTCTCTCTCTAGGAAGTGGGGGGAGAGAGAGGCTATCATTCACAATGAATGAAAAAATAGTCTCTGAACAAATTTATCTCTCCTAATTATATATTGGGAGGCTCAATTACCAGGAAAGGGTTCCTTATCCCCCTATAAATAAAACACCCACTAAATAAGTATTAAATAAATAGTTATGACAAACTAATTGCATCATAAATATTATTTATATTTTATCACATAATTTTAATATATATTAAATATATTACATGATAAACTTGATTCATTAACTCAACTTGTAATTCCTACTAATATTAAACGAATCTTGAATATTAAAATAATATTTTTTCCGTAAAATATTTTTCGTGTATTCACTTAATACCTTGTGGATACTTTTAATAAATAAATTCAACCCAATTATTATATACTTGAATAATAATTTAATTATTTATTCCTTGGTGATCGATTACTTGGACAACTCTAGTGGGGCCCACCATGTCCTATATACTTATTCACCAGAATAGGATAGACTCTTGAAAACGATATTGTCGGTGACCATCTAGGCCCTTATCTCGGTAGTAGTGAATATTATTCACAAACCAAGAGAGGAGTTTAGCAACCCATTAAGACCCCTAAAGAGATAAGTAATAATCATTGCAATAATAATCATTCTATGAACACACACTTTGTAATATAATCTCATTGTCACGAGATATCTCATAAAGAAGGATGCACACTTGTGTCGTCATCCATTATTACTTTATTATTTGTTGATCTAACTGGATAGACTTACCTTTGACTACATTGACCAAGGATTTTGGAAGGTATTACAATCCTGGTCAACCAGGTCTGAGATATTACTTCCTCAATTTGGAAGTGAAAAATTCTATCTTGATCATTCAACTAATGTTATACCACTAATGACACACCCAACATAAGTTACCTCGCCATGACTTCATTGTCATGGTTTTTGCATTTCATCAAAGTATGCGATCAAATGACACACATTGATAATGATCCTAGATTAGGATACCAAAACACATGTTCGTAGATAGGAACAACCAATGACACCTGAAACATGTGTCATTCATATTGGCGGGTCTGTATTCATGATCTCACCTTCTAGAGATCACCAAGTGTGAATTTAATGAGAAGAAGTCTCAATGTTTATGAGTCTCTAACATCTGATTTTTATACATCAACTATGTCCAGTCAATATGATGTATCTAGACCATATGGTATTTTTTTAAGATTGATTTCATAGTATCTCGAGGTTCTAATTATAGTCAGGGAACTACTATAACCATTTGATGTGATAATCAATCAATCGACATTACCATTTAAATAGTGGACGCAGAAATATCAACACTGTAATGGTAAGTGTACATCATGTATAACTAACTTTCTATATGTAATGATAATCAAAAGTATTATTCAAGTTGGGTCTAGGCCACCCGCTATTACCAAACAATAACTGCCACCAACAAACCACCACTAAGACTAGTTTTTTTGTAGTGTAACCCCCACCCCAGCCTACCCTGTTAAACATATCCCACCTATCCTCCTCCATTTATAGAGTCATCCACTAAGCCTTAGAGGTGATCATCAGAGGCACGTCGGGTGAGGCAACACTGGATGATTTGATGGTGTGATATGCAATGTTGGGGCCAACAATGTGGGCTTGATGGTCTGGTTGATCAAGGTTTATGTGCAGGAAGATGGTGAGTGGGTGGTCAAGAGGATGAAGAATATGGGGAGACTGGTGGATGAGTATTTGAGAGACATCACCCCAAACTAGGTCCTAAGGATCACTTCAACCCGAAAATGCTTCAATGAGGTATATTGTGCCATCAAAATCTACCTCTAGGTGACTCCTTGACACCCTAATCTTATAATCCCTTTTGTGTTTATTTATCTTTTGTTGGAAGCCTTCTTGGGAAAAATTTAGCATCATCCCTTACTTTCATGGGAGGAGAAATCTTTCCTTTGTTAGCACCTCAACTATGATAGGATCACCCTTCCCACCAGTAAAAATCTCACCAAGAACCTCATCGTCCCTCTAACCATCAATGTGCAAGCCTTGATGGAACATTCGACTCTCGATCAAAGATGTTGTGTATCATCATGTGTTCTTCCTCTGACCCCTTTGTCGTGGATGCATGTGGTTCATCTTTTAAAAAATATAAAAAAGTAAAAAAGTAAAAAAAACAAACAGGTTGCGTTTAAAATGAGTATTAATTTTATTATTCAAATTCAGATTCGGATTAGATTATTGATTTTTAATATTAAATGGTTCATTTATCATTTTATTAATCGGGTTTGAGTTCATGTGCCTTCAAATACCAGACGGGTTGACATAGTTAATTATTATTAATAAAAAATATGATTTTTTTGATTTTTTTTTAAATAAATGTTGTTAGAACAAAAATTAAAAAGAGTAAATGTATAATGACAAAGATAAATGAGAAGAACGGAAAGATAGGTATTTATTGAAGATTCTGGTATCTCCCTTCTATCCATAGTACAAATCCAGGGGGCTGCACTGCCCTTTTATAGGTAGTGCAGCATGGTAGGTGGGGGTGGGGGGGCAACCCACCCCCGTTGAAGATTGCAGCCATCTTTCAGCAGCTGCCTAGCACTCCCTCTTGGGATGCACACCCCTATAAATCTCATATATGTTTTGATACTACCTCATTAAAAACCTTTTCTAGAAAAATACCAATGGGATAAAAACTAGAATAAGGAAAAGAGTACAATCACGTAGACTCCCCCTGAAAGTTACATTGCATTATAAATTTTGAAATCTATGCATCCCTATATAATGTATAAGCTTTCTAAAGATAATGATTGGTAGTTCCTTTATAAATAAATCTGCAATGTTGTCGCTGGATCGAACATATTGCATGTTGATATCTATGTTCTTCATGAACTCTTGTGTAAAGGAGAAAATTTCCAGTGGTGTGTATTTCGTCTGATCATTCTTGATGAAGCCTTCCTTTAATCATGTGATGCACGGAGTATTATCCTTGAATAATATTGTTGGGCTAGAATCCATAGACAATCCACTTGTCACTCGAATGTGTTGAGTCATAGACTGTAACCAAACACATTCTTGGCATGCTTCATGTAATGTTATTGCTTCTGTATGATTTGAAGTTATTGCAATGAGTGTTTTCTTTTGTGATCTCCAAGATATGGCAGTACCTCCAACTATGAACACATAACCAGTTTGTGATCACACATTATGCGGATACGATAAATAACCTGCATATGCAAAAATGGTCATCCTCTTTTCTAAATTTGTTAGAATATAATAAACTCAAATCAATAGTGATGTAAAGATAACAAAAAATATGTTTAATTCCATTCCAGTGTCTGTGTAGGGGATTAAATAAATCTTTCCAATAAATTAGTAGAAAAAGATATATCAAGGAAAGTACAATTAGCTAGATACATTAGTGCTCTGATAGCACTGATGTATGGTACATCTGGACCAACCAACTCCTCATTTTCTTCATAAGGTCAAAATTTATCTTTCTCGGTATTTAAAGACCGAACAACCATTGGAGTACTTAAAGGATTCACTTTATTCGTATTAAAGCATTTTAAAACCTTTTCGGTGTAATTTGACTAATGAAAAAATATACCACTTGGCATATGCTCAATTTGTAATCCAAGACAATACTTGGTTTCTCCCAGGTCTTTCATTTCAAATTCATCCTTTATGTTTTTCATTGCTTTATTGATCTCTTCTGGAGTTCTGATGATATTTAAATCATTGACATAAACAACAATTATTGCATATCTAGATATTGTTTCCTTAATAAAAACACATGTGTGTATGGGGTTATTTGCATACACTTTATTTAATAAATATTTGCTCAAACGATTATACCACATACGCCCAGATTGTTTTTATCCATACAAGGATTTTAGCAATTTAATTGAATATAGGTCTTTGGGTTCTGATTTTAATACTTCAGAGATTTTGAATCCTTCAGGGATTCTCATATATATACTACTATCAAGTGACCTGTATAAATAAGTTATCACAACATCCATAAGATGCATATTAGCCTTCTCAGCTACAACAAGGCTGATTAGATATCGAAAAGCAATAAAATCCATAACTGGAGAATATGTCTCCTCATAATCAATTTTGGGTCTTTGAGAATAACCTTGTGCAACAAGATTAGCTTTGTATCTTACAATCTCATTTTTCTCATTACGCTTACGCACAAAAATCCATTTATATCCAACTGGCTTCACTGCTTCTGGTGTGAGCATGATATGTCCAAAAAACTCTTTGCCTATTAAGTGAGTTTAATTCAACTTGCATTATGTCTTTCTATTTATTCCATTCAGGTTGTTTTCGACATTCCATAACAGGCTTTGGTTCGGGGTCTTCATTTTCTATATCATGTGACATAGTATATGAAAATATTTCATCAATATTTTTCCACATCACTTTGATTCCATTTATCACCTGTAATGGAATAATTAAGAGAGATTTCATTATTTTCAAAACCTTCAGGGTTTTCTATACTTATGAATCCTCTTTACGATTCTCATCATGTGTTTCTTTAAGAACGCTTAAATTACATGTTTCTTTTGGAACACACACCTCCATGATAGAGTTTTCAATTATACTCATTCATTTTTTTAGGATTTTTATCCTTAGAGCCAATTGGTCTTACACGCTTCAGGTGTGGTTTTGAGATTTATGTAACATCATTATGTAACTGTGTTTTCAGGACATCAATTCTAGCCAGTGCATTTACAGCTGACACGTGTGATTTAGTCACGCCCTTTGGATCAGTAAATGCATTGGGCAATTGATTTGCTAATTCTTGAAAATGTAAAATCTTTTCCAATTCCATCTCACACTGCCAGGTGAGAGGATCAAGAAAAGATAATGTTTGCACATTTCAAAAGATCTCCTCCCTTTATTTCTTTTCTCCCCCTAATATTGAGAATACTTTTTCATTAAAGTGACAATCAGCAAAATGCGTCGCAAATAGATCACCGGTTTGTGGTTCAAGATATTTGATGATTGATGAGGATTCGTATTCTACATATATTCTCAACCTCCTTTGAGGTCCCATCTTTGTATGTTGTGGGAGAGCAATTGGTACATATACTGCACAATCAAAGATTCTTAAGTGGGAGATGTCTGACTTTTGACCAAAAGTCGATTGGAGTGGAGAGTGATTATGATATGCACTTGATTTGATGCAAATTAATGTCAAGGCTAGCAATATTGCATGACCCCATACGGAGTTCATTAGCTTCATTCTCATTATTAATTGTTTAGCAATAAGTTGAAGGCGTTTTATTAGCGATTCAACTAAATCATTTTGTGTATGTACATGAGCGACCAGATGATCCACAATAATCCTCATTGCCATGCAATAATTATTGAAAGTTTGAAACCTAAATTCGTTAGCATTATCAAGTCTTTTTTTCTTGATGACATAATCAGAAAACTGTGTTCTCATAACAAGAAATCGTGAAAACGCTCCATGACGTATTAAGACCAAACATTTGTGTGGCCATTGGTGAGCATTTGACGTCTCCGTAATTTCGTGTAAGACCATCTCCAACCCGTCGCTAAAATGAAGGATAAACGCCATTTTAGAGTAAAAAACCGCTCCAACCCATCATCATATTATGTGCCAAATATTTGGCGCCACACTATAGGTGGGCCATCCATTGTTTTTTTTTACTTTCTCCAAATTTTATATCAAAATAAATGGTTTATATTTATTTTAATATATAAAAATCAGGAATATTCAAATAATATTTTTTTTAGAGTAGAAAATATTCATGCTTCATTTTGGAGTAACTTTAATCCGAAATGAAAGTAATGGATTGGAGTTGCCCCAACGTCTTCCCGCGCTTGACATCGGAGCACATGGAGAGGAAAATTGCATGACAGAAATTTATGAGTAATCTGGAACTTCAGGACGAGGGCTCCGTTCACTAGGTTATGGATTCAAATCCATGCAACTTTGGGTTTTTATGACGGGGAAGACGGAAGGCGAAGGCGCAGAGAAGATTCCGAGGGCTGAGTGCGATGCCCCAGGTTAGGATTGAAATGGAAGGTTCCACGAGGGGCCACACCTGCGATCTAAATTTATTTTTAAAAAAAATATCAATCCGGATAGGCTCAACCGATGAAAAATTCAAAGTTTGGTCACCATTTTAACCTATTTTATTAGCTCTGAACTGCCCTCGATCCTTCCTCCCCGGCCACCCTTGGTCTATCACAGATGCAAGATCCTTATCGCCCTGCATTGCACTTTAAAGAAACCGTCGGGCCGGACCACTCATCACATCACATGCCAATGAAAAGTCTTTGTTCAGCGATGAGCCGCGTTGAGGATCGCAATGCAAGCTGTAAGCCAAACGCACCCATTCTTAGTAGCTAAGCTTTCTGTATTTCCGTAACGCTATAAAGGGATGTTCTGATAGCTTCCTGGTCGCCGAACCCATCATCATTCTATTTTCTAAAGCTCGGATTCATCAGCGCTGCTGCCGTCCTTTCTCTCCAGCACTGTAATTTGTTCCGATATGGTGAGTTGAGTTTTGTTATTGCTTGCGCGCATGTGCTTTTTTTCATTTAAAAGTGCATTATTGGGGTTTTCGGGTTTTCGTAGAGTTATTTTTTTGAATTTCGAAATTCAGTGAAGGCTACTGGCGTTGTCATTTGGTAGGAGACATTCAAATTTTGATTGGAGTACTAGAACACTGAAGGCATGGGTTTTTACAGTATTTGTTTATTTTAATATGAACTGTACTTGAAAACAGATAATTGCCATGTATGAACTAGTTGCGGTTTTGTAGCAATCAAACAAAATGTTCTGATGATGTAGATATTGGGAGTCTATAATTTCCTCTGTTGGATTGAAATTTTCTGTAGCCAGTGCTCCTCTATTGCATCACTTGAAAACGTTTCAGTTATCTGAAGTCTGCATGTTAATTATGTAATGATAAAAAATTGTTTTGCTTTGCTGTGTGGTTGCTTTTCGGGTAAATGGAAGGCTCTTGGACTTAAAATTGAGGTACCTGTTCTTCTTCATGTCATTATTTTATGGTGATATGAATCCTCCTTGTTCTTCACATTTTTGTGCCAACTCATCGGTGAAACCCCTGCAGGAAGAGTTTACTCACAGATCAGCTAGAGTTAAATCATTGGATGTACACCCATCGGAGCCATGGTGACTACTTTTGGGTTTCATTGTCTGATTTTATTCTTTTCTTCTAAATTTAGTGTTCTCTATAATTAGAACGCATCATAAACCATGTCTCATCTATTTCCGCAATCACTTAAATAATCCGGCTGAATTGTCATTTCCATCCGTAGGATTTTGGCGAGTTTGCACACAGGAAACATTTTCATTTGGAATCACCAGTCTAGGGTAATTAATTTATATACTGAAGTTGACGCATGTTTGTCCTTAAATCATAAGCATTTGACACTAACTCAGTTGTTGTTTCAGATTGTGGAGAAAACCCTTGAGGTCACTGACCACCCTGGTTTGTATTCCTGCAATCTTCATTCTCTGTTTTGTTTCCGTGTCATGTTTTTATGTATGTATGCCGTTGCAGTTAGGTCTGCGAGGTTCGTAGCTAGCAAAAGGTGGCTGGTCATGGGAGCCGACAGCGGGTTGATTCACGTGTACAATTATGAGACGATGGATAAAGTTAAAGAACTCGAAGGGCATTTGGATTTCATTAGAAGCTTGGCTGTTCACCCTACCCTACCTTATGTACTGTCTGCCTCGGATGACAGTCTTATAAAGCTTTGGGATTGGGAGAAGGGCTGGGCTTGCTCCAAGGTTTTTGAGGGCCACAGCCATTATGTAATGCAGGTAGCATTCCACCCAAAAAACCATGATTTATTCGCAAGCGCTTCACTCGATGGCACTGTCAAGGTATTGTTCTTTTTTAATAACTTCATAATTACATTTTTCATTGGGCTTGTTTAAATGCAAATGGGCAAATCTGATGCCAGTTAATTTCATTCTGCAGCTGTGGGCACTTGGGTCCTCTACCCCAACTGCTACACTGGATGGTCATTCAAAGGGTGTCAACTGTGTTGATTACTTTCTGGACAGCAATAAGCCGTATCTGATCAGCGGTTCTGATGACTGTACTGCCAAGGTCTCAAACTCCCTCCCTTCATCCCATTTTTCTATTGAGAGGTGTTGAATATTGAAACATTTGGTTCCTTTTCCCCTTTGGACTTCTGCACGAAACAGGTTTGGGACTATGAGACTAAGAACTGTGCTCTTACTTTGGAAGGCCACACAAATAATGTCACTGCAGTTTGTGTTCATCCCGAGCTTCCCATCATACTGACAGGGTCTGAGGATACGAACATCTGCGTATGGAATGCAACCACTTGCAAGTAGGTTTCGGTCAGCCAGCCAAGTCCATTCTGAATGTTGCAAAGTTGGACCGATATCTGATTTGGAATTTTGGTTATGAACTTGATGTTTTCTTTGTTGATGCATAATTGCAGGCTTGAAAGCACTTTGAACTATGGTCTGGGAAGAGTCTGGACTCTTGCATACCTCAAAGATTCACACCGGTAAGATTCCCATTTGAAGCCTCTTCATTGTTAAAGAAACCATTTTGCAAAGCTTTGGCTAAGGATGAGATTGCCCTGTGTTGGTGCAGGCTGCTGGCTGGCCATGATGAAGGAACCGTTCTCCTGAAAGTTACTAACAGCTCTGTGACTGGACCCGAATCCTGCACCGATCGTCACTGATCTTGTCCTGATTGTTGATGTTGTTGCTCCAGTGATCTTCTGTTGATCGTTGTGATTGTTCAGTGTTCGTTATTGTTGGGTGATCGCCGCTGTTGTTTTGCAGATATGTTGTAAATATGTCTGACTCTGTGATATAAAATAAATTACTTTTTGATTTGATTTAGTTTCATTTACCATTTTGATATATTTTTTACTGGGTCCATGTTTATTTTACATTCTATTGATAAATGTAAATGGTGTTGACCGTTAAATCCTACAAATAAAATGTATTAAAGTCATAAAATAAAAGAAAAACATTAGTAATTCCAACAACATGGATGGAAAAAATACCGTTTCCCTTTTTCCTAAAAGCCAAATTGAATCAAATCAATTGATTTAAGTAAAATTGGATATTGTTTGATTTTTTGTAGAGCCCAAAGTTATGATAAGTTATGTTCTAACTTGTTAAATTGTATTTGTTTACCTCAAATTGTCCATTTTCAATTATAATTGTGACAATGGTACATTATTTGCAACAATAGTAAAATTCTCTTTTAATAAAAAACCAGTTATCCAAGTTAACGGTGAGTGTTTTAGTTGGTAATGGAGATTGATTTTAGTCAACAATTAATTTATTTTTTTGCTTGATTGATTTTTTTACTATCCAATCATCTATCCAACAGTTACCCTATCAATATATGTCCACCATAAATGAGCAACTAAGTCAACAACACATCAAATGTTTACTTGTATTTCAAATCAATAACAGAGAAGAATATAAGGAACGTCTCAAAGTGGAGGTAGCCGTGCGAGAAGCAACAAACTAAGTTGCAGAAAAACAATCCATTACATGACATAGGACAAAATTATGGAAGATATGCTCATTGCACCCAACAAGGTATTTTTTTTAAAGGGAATTCCCAGGATTGACCTTTTCGAACCCTCCACACCCAGAAACCCCCCTTTCCACGAAGAGGTCATCCAGAGAAGCCGCAGCCGGGGAGAAGCCGTTGTCAACCGAGATGACAGAGCGTCCCCACGAGGTTACACCTCGTTCAGCGATGGTTCGACACAACAATCCGTCAGCTAGGTGAAGTGCGCCCTTTCTGCCCACCCAGTGAGACACCGGGTGACCTGGCAAGACGAGTGGTACATGGGAGACAGAAATTCCCCCAAGAGCAGGCTCCCAGGAATCGAACCCAGACCTCACTGAATGCCTGTTGTATGACCCTCGACCCTCGACCACCCACCACTACGCCACCGCCGAAGCGACAACCAACAAGGTATTGATATGCTTATAAGTTGTGAAATCCATCATTTAGTATCATTGGAATCCAAGGAAATGAAAACAACATATGGAGGTGGTGATCATTGGAATCATGGAAACAAATTTATCATTGACCATCCGAATGGCAAATAAAGGTTAAAAATAATTGAGCAACCTACAAAACCTCGAAGATGTTGAGGTATGCTCCCCACCCCATTCCCTCTTTATTTATATTTGGATTATATAGTCAAATGAGGAGAGACACACACAAATCCAAAACTATGTTTAATGAATAAAGTGAAACTATCACATTATCGTATCTAATGTGATAAAATTGGGGGGGGGGGCTTTGTGATGAGAATATTGTTCAAGTTTTTCATTGCAGTTCAGAAATTCAAACAACATTTATAATGCTCACATGTTCACAAAAAATCCAACCGGGGATATGGAAGATCTCATGTCACCGTTGTATTTTTTTTTTCAAAATAACATAAAGGAGAAGGTGAGATTGAAAGTTCCGATTGTTGTGGAAGACCTTATTGGGCATAGCCAACTTGGTTTTTTTATCATAATCCGCGTATAATCCGTGATGTACATGATGGAGAATCATTAATACGAAGATTAATTGACAAGAATTCAGAACCAAAAAGAGAGAACATTTTCACATATAATTTATAATTAATTTATTTGGTTAAGAATTGTCTTTCATTGAATTCTTTCTTCATTGTCGATGATCGGATGAAGATGTCTTATTGTATCATTGTTGTGTGAGAGGAATCGATGATAGATTCTCTCTAATGGTGATCCACACGTGCCTCGTGAACCTCTGATCGTCGCCGTAGAATCCTCAGGGTGCTAGCGTGGATGAATGTAACGCTTGCGACGGTCACTGTTGATCGCAACTGAATCATTCAAGATGAGAAAGATTCACTCTGGTGGAGGAGAAGAAATGCTCTGCACTCTTCATATCGTTCTTGGAGAGAGCTCTCTAGGGTTTGAGGAGATCATCTTTAGAATTGGTTGTGCACAACGAAAGAATATGACTAGAGCTTAGGAAAAATGTTATAATCAGGTTTAAATAATTCAAGGGTTAGAAAATAATTATTGCACAAAGGTCCATATTATTTTTTTAATCCAGGCGAACCCATGTCTAAATACTAATAATAATAATAATATTTACATGACATGTGTTCAACTCACAAATAAAATAAATATTATTTTCTTGAATAAACAAATTAATATTTATTCAAACAATATTTAATATGGCATTCCTCACTTGACCATTAAACTAGATTCGCTAATCCTCAATATTTACCGAGCATTAAATAATGACTTTTTATTTAATTAAATAAATATCACCGCATTATTCGCTAATAAATATATAAATATTACATTCATCGAATCAGTGAATAAATATTTATTATTCACATAACCAATTTTTTTTACTATCTTGTGAATAAACCAGAATAAATAAATATTATATATTCAAATAATTAAATAAATAATTACTTGGTGAATACATATTTATTTAAATATTCAACCCACATATATATTTTCTCGAATAACTAGTGATTGAGTATTTACAATCAAACAAACATGAATAATTATCAAACAATATATGGGAATAATATTTATCTAACATGTAAAATTCATATGAAATTTAATCGAGGTTCCGAATACACTCAGTATGTGACCCTCTAGATCCATTTTTCTGTGACATTAAGCTGCAATATCAAAAGTTCAATATTAGCATCTAACAACACGCTGAAGCTCTCAAAGAGAAAGATGTTAATGTCACAACTAACATGTAACCTTCGGCGAACGTACACTATGTAATATAATCTCTTTATCTCGATATCTCTAATCAAGCAAGTTACATACTGGTGTCATCAACTTATATGCTCAATGACTCTTTCTTTGACATTTTGGAAATGAACTTGTCAATAAAATGTCATGGTCATGGACTTAATTAGGTAGTTCCATTCCCATCAAAGAGCCTGAGATATCAACTTTCATTAAAGAACAAAAAGGAAAAAACATTTCTCTCATTATTTATTAATACAATATCACTTATGATGCACTCAATGTACCCTACTTCCCATGAACATATTACATCACGATTTTGGTCAGTACATCAAAGTATATGACTCATGGCATACATTAATAATAATTTTAAAGCCTAAGGATCATTACACACATTCACAGATAGGAACATCCAATGACACATATAAATATGAATTTCCTACCATCGGGTCACGTTCTCATAATCTCTTGCACTAAAGATTACCAAGGGCGTACACCATGGGAAATTGTCTCAAAGTCCCATGAGTCTCCACACCTCACAGCCTTTATCATTTGCGTTCCGTCAAATAAATCATCCAGATATAAAACTTATATTTAAGAATACTGTCATGACACTTCTAGGTTCTCATCATAGCAGAGAACTCTGAAGGACCCCGGGACACCCTGAGAGGGGAGGGGTGAATCAGGGTGACAACTTTTTCTTTTAATGTGATGGATCTTGTTCCCACGTTGGTAGGAACTTGTTGAACCTGTATGATGAAAATGATCAGAAATCAAACATGCACATGCATAGAGAAGACACAACCCTTTTTACTTGGTTCACCACTATGAGATACATCCAAGGAGCATACGCCGACAAGTTGTTGGTCGTACCAAAATCCACTATGCTTCACTAGCTGGAGATTACAATTGTTCGGGCACAGTCACTCTGTCCCAGGCTCACTGCCTTTACAAAGGTTCAGGGATAGCTCACTGCTTCCCTCGGGTCACTCCCGTTGACTCCCCCTGGCTCACTACCGTTGGTGAAGTCACACTCAGTTTATAGACGTGAAGGTCTCTTCAATTGGTAGACATGAAGTTCATTGTCTCCTGTTCAGCATGAGACTTTGCTTGCATCAGAGTCCTGAGTTAATGCCCTGTTAAAGTCCAAATTCCAACGACTGATGAATACCCCCTTTTCCCTTGTCCACTGGGCAAATAACCTTTGGAAAAGGCCTTCACAAAGTACCCTACTTCGCAAGGCTCCCAATTTTGCAAAGCTCAAACAAGCCTTCACGGAGCCCCTGCCTTTTCGCGAAGCTCAATCGCGAAGCACTCTCGCGATGCTCCAGCCTTCGCAATTCTTGGCTATCGCGGAGCTCCTGCCTCTTTGCGAAGCTCACTAAGCCAACGTGGGGCGCACGACTTTCGCGGAGCTAGAATAGCCGCCGCGAAGCTCCTCTTTCGCGAAGCACACTGCCTTCACGAGAGACCTTTGCGAACCGAGAGCAAAGGATTTTCTATGAAATTCTCTCTACTTCTCTTGAGGGGGTCAGCCTCTATTTATAGGCGATTCCACCGACCCTCGACCCTTCCGCGCGAAATCAGCACCACGTCAGCTCAAATCGTGAAGCTCCGAAGTTCTCGCCGAAATTCTCTCAAAATCGCGAAGCACTACGGCAATTTTCCGTTTGCGGAGCTCGTCATAATCGCAGAGTATTACCGTCTTCATTCCTTCACACCTTCGCCGCGAATCTACCTCGCAAAGCCCTTCACCGCCGCGATGCGCTTCAACTCTGCCGTTCGCGAAGCTTTGACGTAATCGCGAAGACTCACCGCCTCCATTCTTCTGGTCTTCGCGATTTCCAAACTATGCATCCTCTCTTCGCGAAATTCATGTCTTTGCCATATTTAATTATTATCTTCATGGAAATCCACTTTTCGCGATGCTCAGCAACTTCCAGATTTTGGACCCCAAAAATTTGGAAAACACTGGAAAACGGCGCCACCTTCAATACTGTTGTCTGCTTGAACGGTATGAACTCTTTGCTGGTACACGATCCGAACTTCCATTGATGATTGACAACAAACACAAACCATACTCCAAATCATGCATAGAAGACCATGGTTCCAACAATCTCCCCCTTTGGGTTTGTTGGCAATCAGAAGATAAATTCAATAAATCTCCATCTATGTGAAAACCAAAAACACAAGAATCAACTCAGCCAACACACTAAGTCTACGTGAGTAATGCTCGGTGTAGAAAACAAGAGAAGAGGCTTGAATTGGGTTCCACTGTTTTCCTTCTCATTCGTCTGAATTTATTCCTTCCTCCTTTCTCCCCCATTGACAATAAATCCAAAGACCAGTAAATTTTTTCACGTTCAACTCAAACCATACTCCCACTGGATAGTATCTCCCCATAAAGCTGCATCACATCCATAAACAGATTAAAACAGTTATAACAAACGGGGAGAGGGGAATTTCGGAGCCTCCTTATGCAGTAGGAGGCGGTTGAACACCGAGGTTCAACCGATGCTTCTCAAACACAGCCGCAGACAGTGGCTTGGTCAGGATATCAGCCACTTGCTCATCAGTTCCAACATGGTCCATTCTAATCACGCCTTGTTCAACCTTTTCTTTGATAAAATGATACCATATTTCAATATGTTTTGTACGAGAATGCTGAACCAGATTCTTCGTGAGATCAATTGCGCTTTTGTTATCATAGTAAATCACCATTGGTTGCTGCAACTTATCACCAATATCTATTAGTTACTGCTTCATCCAAAGCAGTTGAGTGCATGCCTTTGTGGCAGAGATATACTCAGCTTCAGCAGTACTAAGAGAAGTACTTTCTTGTTTCTTGCTCAACCAGCCAACACATTTCTGCCCAATATAGAAAGCTCCACCATTAGTGGACTTTCTGTCTACTACATCACCAGCCCAGTCAGCATCATAAAACGCTAATAATTCACTGTCCCTGCCTGCATCAAAAAATAACCCGAAGTTATGTGTACCTTGAATGTACCTCATGATTCTTTTTACTACTGCCATATGTTCCTCCTTTGGATTACTCTGAAAGCGGGCCGTAAGGCATGTTGCAAAGACAATATCTGGCCTTGTCGCTGTCAGGTACAGTAGGCTTCCAATGATCCTCCTGTACATGGTGGGATCAACAGAGTTCCCATCCTCATGCTTTCCAAGTTTAGTTCTAACTGCAATCGGAGTTGACATTGGTTTGAAGTCTTGCATATTGAACTTCTTCAGCAGCTCTCTTGCATATTTTTCCTGAGAAATGAAAGTGTATTCCTTATTTTGAATCACTTGCAGCCCCAAGAAATATGTGAGCTCCCCAATCATAGACATTTCAAATTCTGATTTCATGTGGTTGGAAAATTCATCCACTGATTTCTGCCTGCTGCCACCAAATATGATATCATCAACGTAGACAAGAACCATGAATTGATCTTTTGGAGAATTCTTCACATAGAGATTGTGATCAACTCCTCCTCTTTTGAATTCCAACTTCTTGATATATGAGTCCAGCCGTGAGTACCATGCCTGTGGTGCCTACTTCAAACCATATAGAGCTTTCTTCAGTTTGCAGACCTTTGTTTCATCAGTACCCAAAACAAAGCCCACTGGTTGTTCAATGTAGACTTCTTCTTCGAGTACACCATTCAAGAATGCTGTCTTGACATCCATTTGATATACTTTATATCCTCTTTGGAGTGCCATGGCAAGGAAAAGCCTGATTGACTCCAGTCTAGCCACTGGAGCAAAGGTTTCTTCAACATCAATGCCTTCAATCTGGGAGTATCCTTTACATACCAGTCATACCTTGTTTCTGATGACACTTCCATGCTCATCAAACTTATTTTTGAAGATCCATTTGGTACCAATCACATTGTGACCTTCGGGTCTCTGGACAAGATCCCATGTCTGATTCTTGTCAATCTGATCTAATTCATCATTCATGGCTTTCACCCAAGATTTATCTTTTGCAGCTTCTTCGAATGAGGATGGCTCTACAACTGATAGAAATGCAGATTGCGTGGTATTCCTCATCCTTCTTGTTTGAGTGGGTGCACTACTGTCCCCAATTATGTTGGATGGATCAATCTCAGCTCTTCAATTTCTCCTGCAAGGTTCAGTAGTATTCTCTTCAGCCATAGTTTCTTCTTCAGATTCTTCTTCTGAGTCAACATCATGATGTGACTGCTGAGTGTTTTGAACAGCTTCCTGTAACACCCCAGGTAAATAAAGAATATGACATTTTCATATTTATCCATATTTGTGAATAAAGTATTAATATTACTTTAAAGGGTTGCTATGCTCGATGGCGTACCCAACACGCAACAACGAGTTTCTTGGGAATCTTACGTTACACTCTAATAATAAAATAATATTATTTTAAATGGTAGTTAACATGTAGCCGTTGTATTGGCGGGAATGGATAGAAATAACTAAAATATGATTATATATGTTTTTAAATGTTTTTACATTTATCCAATAGAGGATAGAGGCTTAAAATACGGAAAGAATTCAATTTTAGGCGTATATGCCCTAGTTTTCACTAAAGGTTCACTTATCACCTTTTGATGTTGAACCATTATTAAATATAGTTTTGTTCACTCTTAAACATTCTTTTGGACCAAATAAAACTCTTATTAAGAATCGGGACATCAAAATTTACTTTGTGTAAATTTTTGGTATCTTTTCGATAAAGTTCATTTTTTTAATGAATAGTGTAAAATGTTGTATTTTAATTCAAAACCTCTTTTTAATCTAATTTATTTATATGATTAGATTATCTTTTGAATTGGTTTTAAAGTGAAATTAGAATATGTTTTTACCATTAAATCCAATAGTGGTCGTTGGAATTTATTTCACTTTGAAATCAGACTTAAACCAGTGTCAATCTTTTGATACTTATTGTTTCATAAAAACACGCTATTTGCTCTGACAACGGGAATTAATTATTAAATTAATTAATGTGACTTATATGTTTTGAATTTTGTAAAATAGACTTCATTTTTGAATTCGGAATATCAAATATATCTTAGGGTGAATTTTTGGGATTTTTCTGAAAAACATCAATTTTTGATGAATAGTGACACCACTAAGTGGTACTTATAAAAACTGATTTTTCCGTTTAAATGAAATTTTTCCATCTTTGTGTTTTTAATTTCAAAAATCCGACATACATGGTTTTCATTAAGAAGTAAAATGTGGTTCAATGGGATAAAAATAATTTTTTGGTGAATAGTAACTTATTAAGTTTTTAATCGCGATTAGAGGTAATTAGTGTAGTTTAAGGTAAAAATAATGTTTTAATAATATGAAATGAACTTGACACATGTCCTGACCTCATTGGATGTGTAATGGCCGACCAAGACAAGCCATGGGTCAACTTGGGGACCCCATGGAGCCACTTTGGTTGGGAAATGACATAAATAACTTTTTATTTAATGTAAAAGTAAAAATGACACAAACATGATATGTTTTACTTAAACAATTTTTAAGTGGGGTTATACAAGTCAGATTTTTTATTATAAATAGTCATTGGAAAGATAAAAAGATTTCCTACATCATAGTAATTTTTTTATAATTTTTAGACATTAAATAAATTAAATTATTTATGACATCATAATGATGCAGCGATGACATCATTATCTGACGATTTAAATAAAATGAGAAGATAATGTAAACTCTATGACCTACACATGTCCAAAACTTATTGGATGGGTGGATTTAGAACCCTTATCACCTTATCCACGAATTGTATCAATGTGGGACCTTTTAAAACCGAAACACATTTTCAAATAAAGTAATATTTCTTACTTTCCAAAAGTGCCCCTCCTCTCCTCTTATAAAAGGCCCCCACCTCTACCTCATTTCACACACTCCTCAAGCCTTTGTCTTGGACAACCACTGCCCATTTACTCTCTCCACATCCCTCTCCTCATCCTAGAGGATTCCCTTTGGGCAGAATCCTTTCAAAGGAAGCCTTTAGGCTCAAATCAAAAGGAGTTACACTTTTAAAGGTAATTCATTCTGTCATGTTCATTTGTTTTATTTTGCTTCTCCAAGCCCCTAAACTCTTTTTATTTACTTCTTTTGTAACAACACCAGTATCTTCAATATACTAGGATGTTGTTATAAGATTTATTCGAGCTACACTCTCACACAACTACATCAAATGGTTAAAGAACATACGGTTTCCGTGGATGGCGAAATTCTGCCTCCCGAAACGATGATTGTTCAATACTCATTTAACACCTTCAAAGGTGGCCATTATGATGTCACTATTTTTATATATGATATATAATATGTTTATGTTTTCCTTAATCTTCTGTTTTTTTCATTTTGGGCATACCTTTATGGTTTCCATTATGGGTAAACGTGATATCTTCATTTAAGGAAGTGCGGACTACCGCCCCCTCAAAGTGATTTGATTCGTTAAATACCATATGTGGGACGTATAAAGTATGGAACTATGATATTATATATGATATTATACTGGAATTATACTATACCTTTATATCATTATTATTTCATTCTATAAAATACGAAATAGAAATGAAAGTAGCGTTCATGCGTACGTACGGCTTACCGTCTCCATGAACGGTGCATTTCATTTCTTACCTCTAAATGATTATGTAATGTTATAAATGCATGAATGTATTGGATATATATTAAATATATGATATCTACATCATGAATACAATTCTGGATATAATAAACATTTGTCCACACGAACAACATGTAATTGTAAGAAGTCCACTTTCGACTTAAGAACCAAATATCGGCAAAACAAATATTATTAACTTAAATGATTAAATAATGTTTATGACATGGTAATAAGTGATATAAAAGGAATAATGAACTTGAAAAAGGTTCTTAAGGAAGTATAAATTAACTCAAGTTTATTATTCAGGAGATTAAAGAACGATCGAGTCAAGTCGGACCCGAGGTAAGGGATCCTACTCCTCTCTTTCTTTTTAAGTACACACTTTTATGTCATTCCTTTTAAAGCTCATATTTCTTGTTATTGGGATGATCTTTTATATTACACTTACTGTAATTTTTATGTTCATGTGTTGAGAGACCCTATTCTATCTCATCAATCCATATTCGGAAGTTTTATGTGGCGTCGTTAGGTTGCCGAGTTTTCGTAAGAGATTTTTCATCTCACTTTTATTCCCGTGAGATTTATGCTACATTTGCCACAATTTCCTTTGAGTGGTGTATGTACTGCCCATTATTCTACTCTTTGTGTAATATACTTTCGTTTATGAGTATTTACATCAATGATTTATTGTCCTTCTTTCATGGGGTGTATGTTTTGAAAGATACCCAAGTCGGTAAGGGAACCTTTCACCCTCCTTTTTTTTAAAAGACTTCTTTTGTTGGGTCTTTTAATTTACATATTGTTATGTTGGGATATGTTCTCATATATCCTTATTGATGTAAATTTTATGTCCAAGTGATGAGATACACTTTTTATCTCTCATCAACTCATTTTGATGTGACGCCATTAGGCTGTCAAGGGAACTTCTTAACCCAATTTCGATTTCTTTGGGTTCAACATGTAGTTATTCAATATGTCATCCTTTGAATATGTGTGAATGACCTTTTATTGTTTCACACTTAATATCCACTTATATTGGGTGTATTTATATTTGTCACACATAATTTTGAGATTGATTTATCCTTAATTTAAGGATACCTTCTTTATAAGGGATTTCATCACATTTTACATCCCTATTGAGACTTCATTGTTGTTATGCACCAATTCACTCTTATATGGTGTATATACTGTCCGTTGGAATATTATATCATGAATCCATTTATTCTCATGATATTATAAAGTTATGATTAAATGTTTTTCCTCAATTATTGTATTCAAGTGTCTCTAATTTTGGTAAAACCCCTTTAACCAAAATATCGTTTTAAATATTTTAAATATTTGTTCTTATTAATATCCATGTTTTCAAATGGTTTTAAGGATTTATTTATATGGATATTAATGGTTTAAAATTTTAAGCTTCAAGGTGGTATGGGACACTTTGATTCAAAAATCTCTTTATTAAATGTTTTAAATGGTTTTGGAAATGGTTTCTTTTTGAATGGATTCATTATTTCAATATACTAAAATGTTATATTGTGATTGAAATGTGGAAATGTTATGTTTCATTTATGAATGTTTTATGTGATACATTTATGTTATGGTTCTTGGGCATTGTTATGAAAACGGGTGGTTCCGTGATAAACTAAGGGCGGGTGAGCCCGATATAGCTCTCCAATGCATTGGGTAACGCGAAGGAGTGAAACGTTAAGGTTTCTCCGAAGAGATTTAGGGAATATACTGTGATGGGTATTCCAAACGTAACCAAGAGGGTTACTCCCTACGTAATAATGTTATGAATGCCTCAAGTTACCTTTATGTCTCATGTTTTCTATGATTTATTCATGGTTTGATGAGGTATGTTAAAGTGCCTATGTTTTATGGGTAAAGTATGATTTCATTCTTATGTATATATGAACTCATGTTTCCTTTCCATATTTTTATAACCCTTACTGAGCTTTTTATGCTCATCCCAAGTTTTTGAAATGTTTTTCACAGGTCAAGGGAAAGGTACATGATGTGATTATAGTGTTAAGGATGTGTCAAGAAAGAATTTGTGTTGCATTTTAAATATGTTTCCGTTGATGGGAAGAATGAATACTGTCTTTTATGTAACCACTTTGTTTAAATGTGGAATGTAATGCAAGTTTCATGGTCTAATTCTCTAAAACTCTAAACCTGAAAAGATCCTCAATGTGTAATCTTGTAATAACTCAAGATTAAGTAAGGTTTAAGGCTGGGGCCTTATAGTTGGTATCAAAGGTCGGTTTAGATAACTTTAGAGTTTAGGGTATTCTTTAAGCATAAGTGACATTACCATAATGGTTAGGATTTCAGAAAGAGTCCTAGTTTTAGATAAAGTGAATGAGTAAGTATATCTTAGTGTTTATCTTACTCATTAGTACATGATGGTTTTGTTGATATACTCACACTGACCTTTTTGGTTTTAGTAAATGGCTGGATCTAGAAGGCACCAAAGTAACAGTGGATGTGAAGGAAAATGTGACAGTTTTTTGAGCAAGCAACTGAATGATATGGGAGCTGCAATGAGAACTCTTGTGATTATCCCCAACCAACTATCTGGAGTCATGATTTACCACCTAAAACGTGGAGATTTCTCTAAGACATCATATATGCAAGAAACAAATCCCTACGGAAGTACAGGTAATAATCATAAAGGTAAGTGTGTTCAAAAACCTATGTGTCAAAGATGTGGAAAGAAACACCTAGGAAAATGTTTCAAAGGGACAGAAATATGCTATAGATGTGGAAATGAAGGTCATAAATCAAGAACCTGCCATAGAAAAAGGAAGCATCCAGTTGACTCGAGGAAAGGGAAATAAGTTCTTTCTAAGGGATCAATTGAATGTTTTAAATGTGGTGTGCATGGTCATTATTCAAACACATGTCCTATGAAGAAGTTTCGTGAATGGGGTCACCAAGAGCGTACTAATATTCATTTACCAATACCTAATGCCATTCCGATTGAGGATGAAGAAACTGACAATGACCAATCAAAGGTATGTACTATTTCATGACTATTGTTTTCCTATTTTGGAATCTTAGGATATGATTCATGATTTTGTTTGTAGGAAAGAGGTATTTCGGAATAAGTTGGAAAGGAATGGATAATGGATCATGAAGAATGTTGAATGAGTAAGATGTCAACATATAATGGCTTCAAGAGTTATGGTGAAATTCTTAAGAGTATTAAGTCTCTTTTGATGATGGGGTTACATTAGAAGACTTTTTATATTATGTGTAACCCTGATGTTTAATACAGGAAAATTTTATTCAAGTAATAGTTATATTTTCTTTTGTGGACATAGTTATAAAGAACCATTTGGGTTTATATGATCCTTACTTTTGAGGTAATTATGGGTTACTATATGTTATGATTAAAATGAAAGGCATGAGATAAAATTGAGGTTAAAATATGTTATGATTATTCTTGAAGATTTTATCTCATTCTGGGGAATGCTTTAAGAATTATATAGTTTTGGAAAAAGGACAACACGCAGACCGTGTGACAACCCGTCGCGTCGGACAAAGCTGCGGGAATCGAACCCACAACCCAAGGTGCGACTGGTATTTATCGCCTACCACCGGACTACGTGAAGTCCCTGGTTAGTTTGACTAATTCTTTTTAGTTATATGATTTTATGAATTAATAGTAAGTTTATTTTGGGTTATTTATGAAAATTATTAACCTATCATAGAGGATATGTGATTAGGTTAATTACTTTTCAATACGAGACTTTAGGAGCAACTGATGTTGTTTGGAGATAAATGTTACGATTTAACTTGGAAGACTATGTGACTAAATACTTCAAATATTTGGGTTTCAATCTTATATTGGTTTACTTTGAATAATTTTATGGACAAATTGTTTATTGGATGGTCCTCGTTGAACTTTGGGTTTTGTTGGACAAATCTTGGAGATTAAGCATAGATTTTCTTTTTAAAGGGTTATCCTTTTCTGGATTATCTGACCTTGTACTAACCTTTTTGGTTTTGGTTTTGGTTAAAGCCTAAAGACATGGGATGTATATAGTTCTCTTTTGTGGATTAGGTGATTCTCTAGAAGTTGATTATAGTACTCTTAATGCGAACAAGTCTCCCTAAATACTCGTCTTTTGGAAAAAATATGAGTTTGATTAAGGAATCTAGTAAAATTTGAAAGTCAACATGATAAGTGATTATGTTTCCTTATGAATAAATTAACTTGAAACAAAAATGTTGTCTATTAACTTTTCCTACTGGGGAATCGAATACCGTTTAACCCATCACAAGTTTGTGATTTTCTTGTGGTTAACTTTCTCCTAAACATGTTTTCTATCACTCTCCATCAGAACATGACCCTATGTTTTCTCCTCCATGTCCATGTTTTCCTACTTGTAATCCTAGTATGGGTTAACTCGGGTGACCTCTGTGCTTATCTTTCTTTATTTTAAAGTGATTGTTTTACCGACTCTTGTTCCGATGTAGGACTTTCAAGGATGTTTCCAAGCTCAATTTTAAAAATTGCGAGGACGCAATTCCCAAAAGGGGGGAAGGATGTAACACCCCAGGTAAATAAAGAATAGGACATTTTCATATTTATCCATATTTGTGAATAAAGTATTAATATTACTTTAAAGGGTTGCTATGCTTGATGGCGTACCCAACACGCAACAACGAGTTTCTTGGGAATCTTACGTTGCACTCTAATAATAAAATAATATTATTTTAAATGGTAGTTAACATGTAGCCGTTGTATTGGCGGGAATGGATAGAAATAACTAAAATATGATTATATATGTTTTTAAATGTTTTTACATTTATCCAATAGAGGATAGAGGCTTAAAATACGGAAAGAATTCAATTTTAGGCGTATATGCCCTAGTTTTCACTAAAGGTTCACTTATCACCTTTTGATGTTGAACCATCATTAAATATAGTTTTGTTCACTCTTAAACATTATTTTGGACCAAATAAAACTCTTATTAAGAATCGGGACATCAAAATTTACTTTGTGTAAATTTTTGGTATCTTTCCGATAAAGTTCATTTTTTTTAATGAATAGTGTAAAATGTTGTATTTTAATTCAAAACCTCTTTTTAATCTAATTTATTTATATGATTAGATTATATTTTGAATTGGTTTTAAAGTGAAATTAGAATATGTTTTTACCATTAAATCCAATAGTAGTCGTTGGAATTAATTTCACTTTGAAATCAGACTTAAACCAGTGTCAATCTTTTGATACTTATTGTTTCATAAAAACACGCTATTTGCTATGACAACGGGAATTAATTATTAAATTAATTAATGTGACTTATATGTTTTTAATTTTGTAAAATAGAATTCATTTTTGAATTCGGAATATCAAATATAGCTTAGGGTGAATTTTTGGGATTTTTCTGAAAAACACCAATTTTTGATGAATAGTGACACCACTAAGTGGTACTTATAAAAACTGATTTTTCCGTTTAAATGAAATTTTGCCATCTTTGTGTTTTGAATTTCAAAAATCCGACATACATGGTTTTCATTAAGAAGTAAAATGTGGTTCAATGGGATAAAAATAATTTTTTGTTGAATAGTAACTTATTAAGTTTTTAATCACGATTAGAGGTAATTAGTGTAGTTTAAGGTAAAAATAATGTTTTAATAATATGAAATGAACTTGACACATGTCCTGACCTCATTGGATGTGTAATGGCCGACCAAGAAAAGCCATAGGTAAACTTGGGGACCCCATGGAGCCACTTTGGTTGGGAAATGACATAAATAACTTTTTATTTAATGTAAAAGTAAAAATGACACAAACATGATATGTTTTACTTAAACAATTTTTAAGTGGGGTTATACAAGTCAAATTTTTTATTATAAATAGTAATTGGAAATATAAAAAGATTTCCTACATCATAGTAATTTTTTTATAATTTTTAGACATTAAATAAATTAAATTATTTATGACATCATAATGATGCAGCGATGACATCATTATCTGACGATTTAAATAAAATGAGAAGATAATGTAAACTCTATGACCTACACATGTCCAAAACTTATTGGATGGGTGGATTTAGAACCCTTATCACCTTATCCACGAATTTTATCAATGTGGGACCTTTTAAAACCGAAACACATTTTCAAATAAAGTAATATTTCTTACTTTTCAAAAGTGCCCCTCCTCTCCTCTTATAAAAGGCCCCCACCTCTACCTCATTTCACACACTCCTCAAGCCTTTGGCTCGGCCAAACCCTGCCCATTTACTCTCTCCACATCCCTCTCCTCATCCTAGAGGATTCCCTTTGGGCATAATCCTTTCAAAGGAGTCCTTTAGGCTCAAATCAAAAGGAGTTACACTTTTAAAGGTAATTCATTCTCTCATGTTCATTTGTTTTATTTTGCTTCTCCAACCCCCTAAACTATTTTTATTTACTTCTTTTGTAACAACACCAGTATATTCAATATACTAGGATGTTGTTATAAGATTTATTCGAGCTACACTCTCACACAACTACATC
Source organism: Viscum album (assembly GCA_963277665.1). Lineage (NCBI taxonomy): Eukaryota > Viridiplantae > Streptophyta > Magnoliopsida > Santalales > Viscaceae > Viscum > Viscum album. The sequence continues at coordinate 918,052,059 of OY728120.1, read as the reverse complement.
AAATGGTTAAAGAACATACGGTTTCCGTGGATGGAAAAATTCTGCCTCCCGAAACGATGATTGTTCAATACTCATTTAACACCTTCAAAGGTGACCATTATGATGTCACTATTTTTATATATGATATATAATATGTTTATGTTTTCCTTAAGCTTCTGTTTTTTTTCATTTTGGGCATACCTTTATGGTTTCCATTATGGGTAAACGTGATATCTTCATTTAAGGAAGTGCGGACTACCGCCCCCTCAAAGTGATTTGATTCGTTAAATAACATATGTGGGACGTATAAAGGATGGAACTATGATATTATATATGATATTATACTGGAATTATACTATACCTTTATATCATTATTATTCCATTCTATAAAATACGAAATAGAAATGAAAGTAGCGTTCATGCGTATGTACGGCTTACCGTCTCCATGAACGGTGCATTTCATTTCTTACCTCTAAATGATTATGTAATGTTATAAATGCATGAATGTACTGGATATATATGAAATATATGATATCTAAATCATGAATAAAATTCTGGATATAATAAACATTTTTCCACACGAACAACATGTAATTGTAAGAAGTCCACTTTCGACTTAAGAACCAAATATCGGCAAAACAAATATTATTAACTTAAATGATTACATAATGTTTATGACATGGTAATAAGTGATATAAAAGGAATAATGAACTTGAAAAATGTTCTTAAGGAAGTAGAAATTAACTCAAGTTTATTATTCAGGAGATTAAAGAACGATCGAGTCAAGTCGGACCCGAGGTAAGGGATCCTACTCCTCTCTTTCTTTTTAAGTACACACTTTTATGTCATTCCTTTTAAAGCTCATCTTTCTTGTTATTGGGATGATCTTTTATATTAAACTTACTGTAATTTTTATGTTCATGTGATGAGAGACCCTATTCTATCTCATCAATCCATATTCGGAAGTTTTATGTGGCGTCGTTAGGCTACCGAGTTTTCGTAAGAGATTTTTCATCTCACTTTTATTCCCGTGAGATTTATGCTACATTTGCCACAATTTCCTTTGAGTGGTGTATGTACTGCCCATTATTGTACTCTTTGTGTAATATACTTTAGTTTATGAGTATTTACATCAATGATTTATTGTCCTTCTTTCATGGGGTGTATGTTTTGAAAGATACCCAAGTCGGTAAGGGAACCTTTCACCCTCCTTTTTTTTAAAAGACTTCTTTTGTTGGGTCTTTTAATTTACATATTTTTATGTTGGGATATGTTCTCATATATCCTTATTGATTTAAATTTTATGTCCAAGTGATGAGATACACTTTTTTATCTCTCATCAACTCATTTTGATGTGACGCCATTAGGCTGTCAAGGGAACTTCTTAACCCAATTTTGATTTCTTTGGGTTCAACATGTAGTTATTGAATATGTCATCCTTTGAATATGTGTGAATGACCTTTTATTGTTTCACACTTAATATCCACTTATATTGGGTGTATTTATATTTGTCACACATAATTTTGAGATTGATTTATCCTTAATTTAAGGATACCTTCTTTATAAGGGATTTCATCACATTTTACATCCCTATTGAGACTTCATTGTTGTTATGCACCAATTCACTCTTATATGGTGTATATAATGTCCGTTGGAATATTATATCATGAATCCATTTATTCTCATGATATTATAAAGTTCTGATTAAATGTTTTTCCTCAATTATTGTATTCAAGTGTCTCTAATTTTGGTAAAACCCCTTTAACCAAAATATCGTTTTAAATGTTTTAATTATTTGTTCTTATTAATATCCATGTTTTCAAATGGTTTTAAGGATTTATTTATATGGATATTAATGGTTTAAAATTTTAAGCTTCAAGGTGGTATGGGACACTTTGATTCAAAAATCTCTTTATTAAATGTTTTAAATGGTTTTGGAAATGGTTTCTTTTTTAATGGATTCATTATTTCAATATACTAAAATGTTATATTGTGATTGAAATGTGGAAATGTTATGTTTCATTTATGAATGTTTTATGTGATACATTTATGTTATGGTTCTTGGGCATTGTTATGAAAACGGGTGGTTCCGTGATAAACTAAGGGCGGGTGAGCCCGATATAGCTCTCCAATGCATTGGGTAACGCGAAGGAGTGAAACGTTAAGGTTTCTCCGAAGAGATTTAGGGAATATACTGTGATGGGTATTCCAAACGTAACCAAGAGGGTTACTCCCTACGTAAGAATGTTATGAATGCCTCAAGTTACCTTTATGTCTCATGTTTTCTATGATTTATTCATGGTTTGATGAGGTATGTTAAAGTGCCTATGTTTTATGGGTAAAGTATGATTTCATTCTTATGTATATATGAACTCATGTTTCCTTTCCATATTTTTATAACCCTTACTAAGCTTTTTATGCTCATCCCAAGTTTTTGAAATGTTTTTCACAGGTCAAGGGAAAGGTACATGATGTGATGATATTGTCAAGGATGTGTCAAGAAAGAATCCGTGTTACATTTTAAATATGTTTCCGTTGATGGGAAGAATGAATACTGTCTTTTATGTAACCACTTTGTTTAAATGTGGAATGTAATGCAAGTTTCATGGTCTAATTCTCTAAAACTCTAAACCTGAAAAGATCCTCAATGTGTAATCTTGTAATAACTCAAGATTAAGTAAGGTTTAAGGCTGGGACCTTATACTTCCTCTATTTCTGCATTTATATTTTCTTCACGTTCACATTCTTCCTGACTTTCTATCACATCAGAATATGACGTCCTTGAAGCATTTGTGGTTTTCTCTTCAATTATCTTAACATCACTGCTTTCCACAATCCTTCCCAAATGCTTGTTGAAACATTTGTAGGCTTTGATGTTCATTGAGTAACCGAGGAAAATTCCTTCATCTGCATTGTCGCCATATTTCCCTTGATTTCCTTCTTTGTTCCTGATTAAGCATTTACTTCCAAAGACACTAAAGTATTTTAGAGAAGGCTCCCGTCCATGCCACAATTCATATGGTGTCTTCGTCTCACCCATATAAAGTCCTGTTCGATTCTGAATGTACACTGAAGCATGAACAGCCTCTTTCCAGTAATGTCGTGGAATACGACTCTCAATCAGCATAGTTCGTGCCATGTTGTTCACCTGTCGATTCCTACGTTCAACAACTCCATTTTGTTATGGAGTTCTCACAGCAGCTACCTCATGCTGTATCCCATGCTTCTCCAGATAATTCTCAAATTCAATGGATGTGTATTCTCCTCCATTGTCAGATCGCAACACTTTGATTGTTCGTCCAGTATCATTCTCGGCGATTCGCTGATATGTTTTCATGCAGTCAAGGACTTGTCGTTTCCTGTGAATGACCATCACACATGCCATTCTACTGTAATCATCTATGAAAAGGACAAAGTACCTTTCTCCATGAGTTCCGACAACATTTATTGGCCCACAAACATTTGTATGAATCAGATCAAGAAGGTGAGACGCCCTTTTCTTCTTTGGCCGATATGAACTGCAGACCAGCTTCCCACGAATACAAGCATCACAAGATTTTTCACGCTCATGCTTCAGGTTGGGAATGTCCATGACAATTCTCAATTTTGATATTTTCTCCATGTCTTGTTGATTGATGTGTCCCAGTCTCTGATGCCACAAATTGTTTTCTTCTTCAACAGTCATGTAACATACATTTTCTTCACTATCAACCTGATACAAGTTGCCTTCTATTCTGCATCCCTTCATAAGTGAATTGCCAGTCTTTCCCTTGATAGTGCAGCCTTTCTGATTAAACGTAACTATAAGTCCTGAGTCACAGAGTTGACTCATGCTGAGGAGATTATAACATAGGCTATCTACGTAAAGGACTTCAGTCTTCTTTAGTTCTCCATTAGCTAATTCGGTACTTCCACTCCCTTTGATTTTCAGAGCCCCATCATTACCAAATCTTACTGTACCATCGACATTTCTTATGATATTCGTTAGTAGGCTAGAATTACCTGTCATATGAGATGAACAACCGCTATCCAGAATCCAGGTACTATTGTTCTTTGTAGCTTTGAGGGCCACCTCTGCAAGGTTGGATTTCTCAATCTTCTTACTTTCCTTCCATGAGACATTAGATCGAGTAAAAATAACTGATGGCCTTTCAATTATCTCTTCCGCATACCCAGGTTCTTCATAGTCAAAGTCTTCTTTGAGAGGTGAAAACCTGTTTGAAAGAGAAACACTTTCTTGCTGACGAGACTTGACTTGTCTTGAACTTCGGTATGAGGTGTCCATGTCCCTTCTTTGCCTGCAATTAGCGGCCTTATGACCAAAGTTAGAACAACAAAAACAATATCCATAGAAATTATTTATTCTATAAGAATTAAGATATGAAATTATTATCCTTTGTTGAGGTTCTATATCTTCTCCATTCAGATAGCTTCTTACCTCTTCACAATAAGACATGGTATGGCCCAGATAGCCACAGAACTGACACTTCATGAGAGGAAATGTCTTCTCACTTGAATTTCTCCTCATACCTTCTTCCTTGGGAGAATAGTAAGACTGTCTATCATTTCTGAATATTTGAAGATAATTTTTAGGTCTCCTTTTAGTTTGGATTGAGGGTTACTTTTTCGGCACTCTAGGTAACGTTTCAACATGTTCAACTTTCATCTTATCTTTCTTTTGGATCTTTTCACTTCCAGCAGTTGATGTCTCAGCCTCACAGCCAATTCCACTCTTTCCCATGCAAGCGGGTCTTTGATCACTCAAGATTTTTCCAACCCCATCTGAACCACACTTGGCTCTTGCTAGTAATTCTGCATCTAAGAATCTTCCAAACTTTATTTTCTTCCTCGATTATTTTGGAACTGATTCAGTTTCCAGTTTACTCATTAGAGTAACTACTTCCTCCTCAAGACCATCAGCAGTCTTGGATTTTTCATCCAGTCTGGAGGTGAGGTCATTTATGACCTTTTCCTACTCTTCAATTCTCAACTTCAGATCTACTACATCATCATTGCTTTCAATTATTTTAGACTGTACCTTCACAAATTCTTCCAGTCGTTCAATTTCAGCTTCAAGTTGATCAACGTATTCAGTTGATTCTTCTACAATTTATTTACACTTATTGCAGCTCTTACATTTAATCTTAATCTTACTAACCAAATCCTTAAGTTGCATCTCAGGATCTACACAAGTTCTCAATTGTTTTTCTCCAACAATATCTTCTGACTTTTCAACAGTGGCCATCATAGAAGCATGGTTCCTAGTTTTGAATGCTGGTTCTTCTTCATCACAGAATTCATTATCATCTTCTTCCTCTTCACAGACAAAACTATTCCTTTGCATTTTCTTACCAGATTTGAAGTCTCCCTTTTTGAAGAACCTTCTCTGAGGCTTATTGAAGTTTTCATCCTCACTATCTTCATCATTGATCATTTTTAAGCACTGAGAGGCAATGTGCCCAACTTTTCCACAACGGAAACACGCGAGAGGTAACTTCTCTTTGAAATTCCCTTTCCCCTTCTGGAACTTCTTTGTAATGAGAGAAAGAATTTATTTTTCTTCGTCATCTTCACCGCTACTATCTTTTGAGATTTTCAGTTTATCCATGGCCTTGAATGCCATTTCCTTGATCACCAGAGTCGTAGCATCTTCTGGTTTCACTCTCATTTCATATGCTACCAAACTGCTCAGTAGATCATCTAGAGAAAGTTTGGAAAGATCTCTTTCCTAAAGGGCTGACACCTTCACATTATACAGAGGTGGAAGTCTTCTCAATATTTTCTTTACAATATCAATTTCTTTGATTTATTCGCCTAGACCCTGAATTGATCCAACCACTTCAGTAATTCGATTGAAGAAAGAGTCTGCATTCTCGTCTGGATGTATCTTCATATCATCAAATCGATTGTGCAGAACTTTTAGTTTCGCCTCCTTCACTTTTCTATCACCTTCATAAATATTCTCAAGTTTATCCCACATGGATTTTGCTGAGGTGAAATTCATCACCTTTAGGTAGATCTGATCAGAAAGGGCTGCAATGAGTGCATTCTGTGCTTTAGCATCTGCATCAAGAAGTTTCCTGTCTGTTTCAGTCATAGCTAGGCCTGTTGGATCAGTGACTTGTATTCCTTGCACATTAGAAAAGAGAACTTCCATTCCAAGAGATCTTAGATGAGATCTCATTCTGTTCTTCCAGATCTGGAAATTGCTTCCATCGAAGGGAGGGACTCCCCTGACATTGACTGCGTTTTCCATGATGAAAAAGGTCAGATTCAACACCAGCAACCTTTACCCTCTGATACCACTTGAAGGACCCCGGGACACCCTGAGAGGGGAGGGGTGAATCATGGTGACAACTTTTTCTTTTAATGTGATGGATCTTGTTCCCACGTTGGTAGGAACTTGTTGAACCTGTATGATGAAAATGATCAGAAAGCAAACATGCACATACACAGAGAAGACACAACCCTTTTTACTTGGTTCACCACTATGGGCTACGTCCAAGGAGCATACGCCGACAAGTTGTCGGTCGTACCAAAATCCACTATGCTTCACTAGCTGGAGATTACAATTGTTCAGGCACAATCACTCTGTCCCAGGCTCACTACCTTTACAAAGGTTCAGGGATAGCTCACTGCTTCCCTCGGGTCACTCCCATTGACTCCCCCTGGCTCACTACCATTGGTGAAGTCACACTCAGTTTATAGACGTGAAGGTCTCTTCAATTGATAGACATGAAATTCATTGCCTCCTGTTCAGCACGAGACTTTGCTTGCATCAGAGTCCTGAGTTAATGCCCCGTTAAAGTCCAAATTCCAAAGACTGATGAATACCCCCTTTTCCCTTGTCCACTGGGCAAATAACCTTTGGAAAAGGCCTTCACAAAGTACCCTACTTCGCAAGGCTCCCAATTTTGCAAAGCTCAAACAAGCCTTCGCGGAGCCCCTGCCTTTTTGCGAAGCTCAATTGCGAAGCACTCTCGCGATGATCCAGCCTTCGCAATGCTTGGCTATCGCGTAGCTCCTGCCTCTTCGCGAAGCTCACTGAGCCAACGCGGGGCGCGTGACTTTCACGGAGCTAGAATAGCCACCGCGAAGCTCCTCTTTCGCGAAGCACACTGCCTTCGCGAGAGACCTTTGCGAACTGAGAGCAAAGGATTTTCTCTGAAATTATCTCTACTTCTCTTGAGGGGGTCGGCCTCTATTTATAGGCGATTCCACCGACCCTCGACCCTTCCGTGCGAAGTCAGCGCCACGTCAGCTCAAATCGCGAAGCTCCGAAGTTCCTGCCGAAATTCTCTCAAAATCGCGAAGCACTACGACAATTTTCCGTTCACGGAGCTCGTCGTAATTACGGAGTATTACCGTCTTCATTCCTTCACGCCTTTGCGGCGAAGCTCCCTCGCAAAGCCCTTCACCGCCGCGATGCACTTCAACTCTGCCGTTCGCGAAGCTTTGACGTAATCACGAAGACTCACCGCCTCCATTCTTCTGGTCTTTGCGATTTCCAAACCATGCATCCTCTCTTCACGAAATTCATGTCTTTGCCATATTTAATTATTATCTACATGGAAATCCACTTTTCGCGATGCTCAGCAACTTCCAGATTTTGGACCCCAAAAATTTGGAAAACACTGGAAAACGGCGCCACCTTCAATACTGTTGTCTGCTTGAACGGTATGAACTTTTTGCTGGTACACGATCCGAACTTCCATTGATGATTGAAAACAAACACAAACCATACTCCAAATCATGCATAGAAGACCATGGTTCCAACAATCTCCCCCTTTGGGTTTGTTGGCAATCAGAAGATAAATTCAATAAATCTCCATCTATGTGAAAACCAAAAACACAGGAATCAACTCAGCCAACACACTAAGCCTACGTGAGTAATGCTCGGTGTAGAAAACAAGAGAAGAGGCTTGAATTGGGTTCCACTGTTTTCCTTCTCATTCGTCTGAATTTATTCCTTTCTCCTTTCTCCCCCATTGACAATAAATCCAAAGACCAGTAAATTTTTTCACGTTCAACTCAAACCATACTCCCACTGGATAGTATCTCCCCATAAAGATGCATCACATCCATAAACAGATTAAAATAGTTATAACAAACGGGGAGAGGGGAATTTCGGAGCCTCCTTATGCAGTAGGAGGCGGTTGAACACCGAGGTTCAACCGATGCTTCTCAAACACAGCCGCAGATAGTGGCTTGGTCAGGATATCAGCCACTTGCTCATTAGTTCCAACATGGTCCATTCTAATTACGCCTTGTTCAACCTTTTCTTTGATAAAATGATACCATATTTCAATATGTTTTGTACGAGAATGCTGAACCAGATTCTTCGTGAGATCAATTGCGCTTTTGTTATCACAGTAAATCACCATTGGTTGCTGCACCTTATCACCAATATCTATTAGTTACTGGTTCATCCAAAGCAGTTGAGTGCATGCCTTTGTGGCAGAGATATACTCAGCTTCAACAGTACTAAGAGAAGTACTTTCTTGTTTCTTTCTCAACCAGCCAACACATTTCTGCCCAATATAGAAAGATCCACCATTAGTGGACTTTCTGTCTACTACATCACCAGCCCAGTCAGCATCAAAAAACGCTGATAATTCACTGTCCCTGCCTGCAACAAAAAATAACCCGAAGTTATGTGTACCTTGAATGTACCTCATGATTCTTTTTACTACTTCCATATGTTCCTCCTTTGGATTACTCTGAAAGCAGGCCGCAAGACATGTTGCAAAGACAATATCTGGCCTTGTCACTGTCAGGTACAGTAGGCTTCCAATGATCCTCCTGTACATGGTGGGATCAACAGAGTTCCCATCCTCATGCTTTCCAAGTTTAGTTCTAACTGCAATCGGAGTTGACATTGGTTTGGAGTCTTTCATATTGAACTTCTTCAGCAGCTCTCTTGCATATTTTTCCTGAGAAATGAAAGTGTATTCCTTCTTTTGAATCACTTGCAGCCCCAAGAAATATTTGAGCTCCCCAATCATAGACATTTCAAATTCTGATTTCATGTGGTTGGAAAATTCATCCACTGATTTCTGCCTGCTGCCACCAAATATGATATCATCAACGTAGACAAGAACCATGAATTTATCTTTTGGAGAATTATTCACATAGAGATTGTGATCAACTCCTCCTCTTTTGAATTCCAACTTCTTGAGATATGAGTCCAGCCGTGAGTACCATGCCTGTGGTGCCTACTTTAAACCATATAGAGCTTTCTTCAGTTTGCAGACCTTTGTTTCATCAGTACCCAAAACAAAGCCCACTAGTTGTTCAATGTAGACTTCTTCTTCGAGTACACCATTCAAGAATGCTGTCTTGACATCCATTTGATATACTTTATATCCTCTTTGGAGTGCCATGGCAAGGAAAAGCCTGATTGACTCCAGTCTAGCCACTGGAGCAAAGGTTTCTTCAACATCAATGCCTTCAATCTGGGAGTATCCTTTACATACCAGTCGTACCTTGTTTCTGATGACACTTCCATGCTCATCAAACTTATTTTTGAAGATCCATTTGGTACCAATCACATTGTGACCTTCGGGTCTCTGGACAAGATCCCATGTCTGATTCTTGTCAATCTGATCTAATTCATCATTCATGGCTTTCACCCAAGATTTATCTTTTGCAGCTTCTTCGAATGAGGATGGCTCTACAACTGATAGAAATGCAGATTGCGTGGTATTCCTCAGCCTTCTTGTTTGAGTGGGTGCACTACTGTCCCCAATTATGTTGGATGGATCAATCTCAGCTCTTCGATTTCTCCTGCAAGGTTCAGTAGTATTCTCTTCAGCCATAGTTTCTTCTTCAGATTCTTCTTCTGAGTCAACATCATGATGTGACTGCTGAGTGTTTTGAACAGCTTCCTCTATTTCTGCATTTGTATTTTCTTCACGTTCACATTCTTCCTGACTTTCTATCACATCAGCATATGACGTCCTTGAAGCATTTGTGGTTTTCTCTTCAATTATCTTAACATCACTGCTTTCCACAATCCTTCCCAAATGCTTGTTGAAACATTTTTAGGCATTGATGTTCATTGAGTAACTGAGGAAAATTCCTTCATCTGCATTGTCTCCATATTTCCCTTGATTTCCTTCTTTGTTCCTGATTAAGCATTTACTTCCAAAGACACTAAAGTATTTTAGAGAAGGCTTCCGTCCATGCCACAATTCATATGGTGTCTTAGTCTCACCCATATAAAGTCCTGTTCGATTCTGAATGTACACTGCAGCTTGAACAGCCTCTTTCCAGTAATGTCGTGGAATACGACTCTCAATCAGCATAGTTCGTGCCATGTTGTTCACCTGTCGATTCCTACGTTCAACAACTCCATTTTGTTGTGGAGTTCTCACAGCAGCTACCTCATGCTGTATCCCATGCTTCTCCAGATAATTCTCAAATTCAATGGATGTGTATTCTCCTCCATTGTCAGATCGAAACACTTTGATTGTTCGTCCAGTATCATTCTCGGTGATTCGCCGATATGTTTTCATGCAGTCAAGGACTTGTCATTTCCTGTGAATGACCATCACACATGCCATTCTACTGTAATCATCTATGAAAAGGACAAAGTACCTTTCTCCATGAGTTCCGAAAAAATTTATTGGCCCACAAACATCTGTATGAATCAGATCAAGAACGTGAGACGCCCTTTTCTTCTTTGGCCGATATGAACTGCAGACCAGCTTCCCACGAATACAAGCATCACAAGATTTTTCACGCTCACGCTTCAGGTTGGGAATGTCCATGACAATTCTCAATTTTGATATTTTCTCCATGTCTTGTTGATTGATGTGTCCCAGTCTCCGATGCCACAAATTTTTTTCTTCTTCAACAGTCATGTAACATACATTTTCTTCACTATCAACCTGATACAAGTTGGCTTCTGTTCTGCATCCCTTCATAAGTGAATTTCCAGTATTTCCCTTGATAGTGCAGCCTTTCTGATTAAACGTAACTATAAGTCCAGAGTCAAAGAGTTGACTCACGCTGAGGAGATTATGACGTAGGATATCTACGTAAAGGACTTCAGTCTTCTTTAGTTCTCCATTAGCTAATTCGGTACTTCCACTCCCTTTGATTTTCAGATCCCCATCATTACCAAATCTTACTGTACCATCGACATTTCTTATGATATTCGTTAGTAGGCTAGAATTACCTGTCATATGAGATGAACAACCGTTATCCAGAATCCAGGTACTATTGTTCTTTGTAGCTTTGAGGGCCACCTCTGCAAGGTTGGATTTCTCAATCTTCTTCCTTTCCTTCCATGAGACATTAGATCGAGTAAAAAGAACTGATGGCCTTTCAATTATCTCTTCCGCATTCCCAGGTTATTCATAGTCAAAGTCTTCTTTGAGAGGTGAAAACCTGTTTGAAAGAGAAACACTTTCTTGCTGACGAGACTTGACTTTTCTTGAACTTCGGTATGAGGTTTCCATGTCCCTTCTTTGCCTGCAATTAGCGGCCTTATGACCAAATTTAGAACAACAAAAACAATATCCATAGAAATTATTTATTCTATAAGAATTAAGATATGAAATTGTTCTCCTTTGTTGAGGTTCTATATCTTCTCCATTCAGATAGCTTCTTGCCTCTTCACAATAAGACATGGTGTGGCCCAGATAGCCACAGAACTGACACTTCATGAGAGGAAATGTCTTCTCACTTGAATTTCTCCTCATACCTTCTTCCTTGGGAGAATAGTAAGACTGTCTGTCATTTCTGAATGTTTGAAGATAATTTTTAGGTCTCCTTTTAGTTTGGATTGAGGGTTCCTTTTTCGGCACTCTAGGTAACGTTTCAACATGTTCAACTTTCATCTTATCTTTCTTTTGGATCTTTTCACTTCCAGCAGTTGATGTCTCAGCCTCACAGCCAATTCCACTCTTTCCCATGCAAGCGGGTCTTTGATCACTCAAGATTTTTCCAACCCCATCTGAACCACACTTGGCTCTTGCTAGTAATTCTGCATCTAAGAATCTTCCAAACTGTATTTTCTTCCTCGATTATTTTGGAACTGATTCAGTTTCCAGTTTACTCATTAGAGTAACTACTTCCTCCTCAAGACCATCAGCAGTCTTGGATTTTTCATCCAGTCTGGAGGTGAGGTCATTGATGACCTTTGCCTGCTCTTCAATTCTCAGCTTCAGATCTACTACATCATCATTGGTTTCAATTATTTTAGACTGTACCTTCACAAATTCTTCCAGTCGTTCAATTTCAGCTTCAAGTTGATCAACCTATTCAGTTGATTCTTCTACAATTGATTTACACTTATTGCAGCTCTTACATTTAATCTTAAGCTTACTAACCACATCCTTAAGTTGCATATCAGGATCTACACAAGTTCTCAATTATTTTTCTCCATCAGTATCTTCTGACTTTTCAACAGTGGCCATCATAGAAGCATGGTTCCCAGTTTTGAATGCTGGTTCTTCTTCATCACAGAATTCATTATCATCTTCTTCCTCTTCACAGACAAAACTCTTCCTTTGCATTTTCTTACCAGATTTGAAGTCTCCCTTTTTGAAGAACCTTCTCTGAGGCTTATTGAAGTTTTCATCCTCACTATCTTCATCATTGATCATTTTTAAGCACTGAGAGGCAATGTGCCCAACTTTTCCACAACGGAAACACGCGAGAGGTAACTTCCCTTTGAATTTCCCTTTCCCCTTCTGGAACTTCTTTGCAATGAGAGAAAGAATTTATTTTTCTTCGTCATCTTCACCGCTACTATCCTTTGAGATTTTTAGTTTATCCATGGCCTTGAATGCCATTTCCTTGATCACCAGATTCGTAGCATCTTCTGGTTTCACTCTCATTTCATATGCTACCAAACTGCTCAGTAGATCATCTAGAGAAAGTTTGGAAAGATCTCTTTCCTCAAGGGCTGACACCTTCGCATTATACAGAGGTGGAAGTCTTCTCAATATTTTCTTTACAATATCAATGTCTTTGATTTCTTCGCCTAGACCCCGAATTGCTCCAACCACTTCAGTAATTCGATTGAAGAAAGAGTCTGCATTCTCGTCTGGATGTATCTTCATATCATCAAACCGATTGTGCAGCACTTGTAGTTTCGCCTCCTTCACTTTGCTATCACCTTCATAAATATTCTCAAGTTTATCCCACATGGATTTTGCTGAGGTGCAATTCATCACCTTTAGGTAGATCTGATCAGAAAGGGCTGCAATGAGTGCATTCTGTGCTTTAGCATCTGCATCAAGAAGTTTCCTGTCTGTTTCAGTCATAGCTAGGCCTGTTGGATCAGTGACTTGTATTCCTTGCACATTAGAAAAGAGAACTTCTATTCCAAGAGATCTTAGATGAGATCTCATTCTGTTCTTCCAGATCTGGAAATTGCTTCCATCGAAGGGAGGGAATCCCCTGACATTGACCGCGTTTTCCATGATGAAAAAGGTCAGATTCAACACCAGCAACCTTTACCCTCTGATACCACTTGAAGGACCCCGGGACACCCTGAGAGGGGAGGGGTGAATCAGGGTGACAACTTTTTCTTTTAATGTGATGGATCTTGTTCCCACGTTGGTAGGAACTTGTTGAACCTGTATGATGAAAATGATCAGAAAGCAAACATGCACATGCATAGAGAAGACACAACCCTTTTTACTTGGTTCACCACTATGGGCTACGTCCAAGGAGCATACGCCGACAAGTTGTCGGTCGTACCAAAATCCACTATGCTTCACTAGCTGGAGATTACAATTGTTCGGGCACAGTCACTCTGTCCCAGGCTCACTACCTTTACAAAGGTTCAGGGATAGCTCACTGCTTCCCTCGGGTCACTCCCGTTGACTCCCCCTGGCTCACTACCATTGGTGAAGTCACACTCAGTTTATAGACGTGAAGGTCTCTTCAATTGATAGACATGAAGTTCATTGTCTCCTGTTCAGCACGAGACTTTGCTTGCATCAGAGTCCTGAGTTAATGCCCTGTTAAAGTCCAAATTCCAACGACTGATGAATACCCCTTTTTCCCTTGTCCACTGGGAAAATAACCTTTGGAAAAGGCCTTCACAAAGTACCCTACTTTGCAAGGCTCCCAATTTTGCAAAACTCAAACAAGCCTTCGCGGAGCCCCTGCCTTTTTGCGAAGCTCAATCGCAAAGCACTCTCGCGATGATCTAGCCTTCGCAATGCTTGGCTATCGCGGAGCTCCTGCCTCTTCGCGAAGCTCACTGAGCCCACGCGGGGCGCACGACTTTCGCGGAGCTAGAATAGCCGCCACGAAGCTCCTCTTTCGCGAAGCACACTGCCTTCGCGAGAGACCTTTGAGAACCGAGAGCAAAGGATTTTCTCTGAAATTCTCTCTACTTCTCTTGAGGGGGTCGGCCTCTATTTATAGGCGATTCCACCGACCCTCGACCCTTCCGCGCGAAGTCAGCGCCACGTCAGCTCAAATCGCGAAGCTCCGAAGTTCCCGCCGAAATTCTCTCAAAATCGCGAAGCACTACGGCAATTTTCCGTTCGCGGAGCTCGTCGTAATCACGGAGTATTACCATCTTCATTCCTTCGCGCCTTCGCCGCGAAGCTCCCTCGCAAATCCCTTCACCGCCGCGATGCGTTTCAACTCTGCCGTTCGCGAAGCTTTGACGTAATCGCGAAGACTCACCGCCTCCATTCTTCTGGTCTTCACGATTTCCAAACCATGCATCCTCTCTTCGCGAAATTCATGTCTTTGCCATATTTAATTATTATCTTCATGGAAATCCACTTTTCGCGATGCTCAGCAACTTCCAGATTTTGGACCCCAAAAATTTGGCAAACACTGGAAAACGGCGCCACCTTCAATACTGTTGTCTGCTTGAACGGTATGAACTCTTTGCTGGTACACGATCCGAACTTCCATTGATGATTGACAACAAACACAAACCATACTCCAAATCATGCATAGAAGACCATGGTTCCAACAAACTCATCTATGACCTTTCAGTGAGACATGTATACTTAAGACATTATCATATACAATGTCATACATAAAAACAATCATGATGTGATAAACTTTATATTAATATTAAAAAAAATGAATAAAGGTAATCATGAAGTACATATAAGTTGGTTTCAGGACACCAAATCTAATAGATTCCCACTTTCACTAGAGCCAACTGCTAACAAATTTTAGTATGCTAGCTCTCACATAGTGTTCATGCTTCTATGGAGCTAAACCCTTAGTCAAGGGGTCTGCCACATTTTCCTCCATGAAAACTCTGGCACTACGAAAAAAAGAGTTATTTGCGATGGGGAAGGGTCTCTTCGTAAAAAGTTTTGCGCGCACTGCACGCCAAACCGCGAGAAAGTTAATTGCAATGGGTGGTTACACTCGTCGCAATTACCCTTCGGTGGGTTTTTAGCATTTGCGACAGGATTTATCGCTCATCGCAAATGCTATGTCGGCAGATAGGTATTTGCGACGAGACTCGTCACAAATACCTTTTAAACCGCCACTGCTAATTAATAGGGTGGTGAGCATTTGCGATGAGACCCGTCACAAATCCTCCTGCCGCAATTAATCTAACTTATATATACCTCCATCTATTTTTTCACATTTCACAACTCTCTCAACTCCTCTCTCCCTCTCTACTCTCCTATTTCTCTTAAACTTTTTCAAAGTTTAAAATTTTACATCGAAGCAATTTTCACAGCTTGTATCGTACGAAAGATTCTGTTTCAAGATATTTATCTATTGCTTTTATTTTTTAGTTAATTCATTTTATTTTATATTAGTTATAATTATTGTTAATTAGCGGCAATTAAATTAAATTAATACAAATATGTTGTTTCATTAACATTTAATTTTTTTTATTTAAAAACAGTATGAATTTGTAATAATTTGGTTCACTATCATTAATTAATAATAATTATGTGTAATTAGTATTTATTATTATTAATTAGTAGCAATTAGTATTAATTATTATTAATTAGTATTACTTAGTATTAATTAGTAGTAATTATTATTAATTAGTAGTAATTAGTGTTAATTGGAAATAATTAGTAATAAATAGTAATAAATAATAATAACTAGTAATAATTAGTAATAAATAGTAATAAATAGTAATAGATAGTAATAAATAGTAATAAATAGTAATACTTAGTAATTAATAGTAATAAATAGTAATAAATATTAATAATTAGTAATAATTAGTAATTATGAGCAGTAAATAATAATAATCAGTAATAAATATCAATAAATATCAATAAATAGTAATAAATAGTAATAAATAGTAATAAATATTAATAATTAGTTATAATTAGTAATAATTATTAATAATTTGTAATAATTAGCGGTAATTAGTAATAATTAGTAATAATTAGCGGTAATTAGTAATAAATAGTAATAAATAATAATAAATCGTAATAGAGCAATAATTAGTAATAAATATTAATAAATATTAATAAATAGTAATAAATAGTAATAAATATTAATAATTGCTAATAATTAGTAATAATTAGTTATAATTAGTGATAATTAGTAATAATTAGCGGCAATTAGTAACAATTAACAATAATTGGAAACAATTAGCGATAATTAGTAATAATTAGCAATAATATGTAATAATTAGTAATAATTAGTAATAAATGATAATAAATAATAATAAATAGTAATAAATAGTAATAAATAGTTATAATTATTAATAAATTGTAATAAATAGCGGTAAATAGCAATAATTGGTAATAAATAGTAATAATTAGTAATAATTGGTAATAAATAGTAATAATTAGTAATAAATAGTAATAATTAGGGGTAATTGGTAATAATTAGTGACAATTAGTAATAATTATTATTAATTAGTAATAATTAGTAATAATTAGTAATAAATATTAATAATTAGTAATAATTAGCAGTAATTAGTAATAATTAGGAGTAATTAGTAATAATTAACGGTAATTAGTAATAATTAGCGGTAATTAGTAATAATTAGCGGTAATTAGTAATAATTAGCGGTAATTAGAAATAATTAGTGGTAAATAGTAATAAATAGCGATAAATAGTAATAAATATTGGTAAATAGTAATAAATAGCGGTAAATATTAATAAATAGTAATAAATATTAATAAATAAAAATAAATATTAATAAATAGTAATAATTAGTAATAATTAGTAATAAATAGTAATAATTAGCGGTAATTAGTAATAATTAGCAGTAATTAGCGGTAATTAGTAATAAATAGCAGTAATTAGCGGTAATTAGTAATAAATAGCGGTAAATAGTAATAATTAGTAATAAATAGTAATAAATAGTAATAATTAGTAGTAATTAGTTATAAATAATCACAATTAGTGATAATTAGTAATAAATAGTTATAATTAGGGTAATTAGTAATAATTAGCGGTAAATAGTAATAATTAATAATAATTAGCGACAATTAGTAATAATTAGTAATAACTAATAATAATTAGCGGTAATTAGCAATAATTAATAAATAGTAGTAATTAGTAATAATTAGCGGTAATTAGTAATAATTAGTAATAAATAGTAGTAATTAGTAATAATTAGTAGTAATTAGTCATAATTAGTAATAAATAGCTGTAATTAGTAATAAATAACAGTAATTAGTAATAAATTGTGGTAATTAGTGGTAAATAGTAATAAATAGCGGTAATTAGTAATAAATAGAAGTAATTAGTAATAATTAGGAATAAATAGCGGTAATTAGTAATAAATAGTGGTAGTTAGTAATAATTAGTAATAAATTTCGGTAATAAGTAATAAATTGTAATAATTAGTAATAAATTGTAATAATTAGTAATAAATTGTAATAATTAGTAATAAATTGTAATAATTAGTAATAAATAGTAATAACTTGTAATAACTTGTAATAATTAGTAATAAGTTGTAATAATTAGTAATAATTAGTAATAATTAGTAGTTATTAGTAATAATTAGTAATTATTAGCGGTGATTAGCAGTAATTAGCAGTGATTAACAGTGATTAACGATAATTAGAAATAATTAGCAGTAATTGGTAATAATTAGAAATAATTAGTAATAATTAGCAATATTTAGGAATAATTACTAATAATTATGAATACTTTGGAATAATTAACATTTTTTTCTTTTTTTGGATCGTGTTTTTCTTATATCAAATTATTCACAAATAAACTAATTATTATATATTTTTTAGAGAAATATGGAACAAGGCACTCAACAACAATCATTATTAAATGATCGTGCTTGGATAAATCAACATAAGAATCTAAACAGTTCTTATATAAATCCTGTATATATTGAGGGTGTTGAAACTTTCTTATCATTTGCATCATCAAAACTAAGATTTGTTTCAAAAAGGAAAATTAAGTGTCCATGCAAAAAATGTGGTCTGAGGATGTTTGACACATTTGAAAATGTTAGGGGTCATCTATTGCGTTTTGGTTTTCAAACAAATTATGTTTTTTGGTATCAACATGGTGAACACATTTCCAGAGAAGATACTAATAATTTGGTTCCAGATCCATCACAATTTCAAAATTTAGTACATGATGTGACAAATCCATATTTTCAACAAACTGAAACTCATGATGATAATGATTTAACTCCTGAGTTAGAACCATCTAAATTTATGAGTCGTTGAGTTCTGTTGAGGATTCCTTATATCCCGGTTGCAAGATAATCAAATTTGAAGTAGTTGCAAAATTTATGGTTATTAAATCAGATAATGGAATGTAAAATAGCTATTTTGATAAGATATTATTTTTGGTTAAAACACTGTTACCTGAAGGAAATGTATTGCCTATAAATTTCTGTGAGTGCAAGAGGCTGGTTCATAATTTGAGTCTTGGTTATCAGAAGATTCATGCATGTTCAAATGATTGTATCTTATATTATGGTGAAAATGAGTCATTTTATAGTTGACCTATATGTGGAAAATCAAGGTATAAAGAGGCTCAAATAGGGAAGTATGGATTGATTCCTGTAAAATAGTTGAGGTATTTCCCACTTACACCCAGATTGTAGCATTTATTTATGTCTTAGAACACAATGTCATTGATGTCATGACACAAAACCAATATTTAAATAGATAAATGCTTAAATCATTGCTCTTATAGTGATTCATGGAAACATTTTGACCAAGTACATCTATCTTTTGCTTCAAAATCCTAAAACGTTCAATTGAGTCTTTCTATTGATGCTTTTTTTCAATTTGGTTCTTACGGTAGTCAATATTCTTGTTGTCCTATCTTTATAACTCCGTACAATTTATCTCCTTGGATATTGATGAAGGAGACATATATCTTTTTGACCTTATTAATTCCAGGACATCTAAAAAATAATATTAAAGTTTATTTGAATCCATTGATTGAGGAGTTAAATTTATTATACAGTAATGGCGTCAGTACATGTGATGTTGCTGCGAAACAAAATTTCATACTGAAAGTTGCATTGATGCGGAAAATTAGTGATTTACTATCACATGACATGTTATTTGGGTGGAGTACACATGGTCCAAAATCATGTTCATACTGTATGAGAGAAAAAAAGCATTTATGCTCATCAATGGAAGAAAAACTTGTTTGTTCAACTGTCATCGTAGATTCCTTCCAACCGATCATCCTTTTCGAAGGAACATATATCATTTTAGAAAATACACAATTAAAAGAGATAAACCTCCAACAATGATATCAGGTATGAAGTTAAAATAATTTATCTCCTCATTACCTCCCATTATATTTGGACCAACTGTAAATCAACAAAAAATTAATAGCTTTGGGAAAAAAACAATTGGATAAAACAAATAATTTTTTGGAAACTACCAAATTGGTCTGATTTGTTGGCCCATCACATGTCGGATGTCATGAATATTGAGAAGAACTATTTTTAAAATATATTTTATACAGTTTTGGATATACCAGGTAAGAACAAAGATAATGTAAAGGCACAATTAAATCTTTCACAAATTTGTAGGCGACCAGAACTGGAACTGCTTGAAAATGTCAGATCACAGAAGTTAATGAATCCAAAAGAAGCTTATACACTTTCCAAAAAAAATTGATTATTATTTTATCAGTGGATTAAAGATTTGAAACTTCTAGATGGTTAGGTTTTTAATTTGGGAAGATGTGTCAAAAATGGTTATATTACTAGATTAAAAAGTCATGACTGTCATGTTATAATAGAAATACTTATATCGATTGGATTAAGAGGTTTGTTAAATTATATGATTTGGGAAGTGCTAACAAACATATCATATTTTTTTCCAAGATATTTGTGCAGCGACAACAAACTACGATACACTAAGTAGACTACAAGAAGATGTTGTTTTAATTTTATGTAAATAGGGAAAAAATCATCCCACCGGCTATCTTTGACTCAATGGAACATTTGATAATACATTTTCCACATGAAGAAAAATGTGGAGGTCTGGTATAGTTCTAATGGATGTACCCATTAGAGAGATGCATGCATAAATTGGAGAAAAAATTACAAAACAAAGCATCAGTTTAAGGATCAATTGAATAAGCTTATTTTTAGGAGGAAATTTCTTTTTTCTACTCTCATTATTTTTAATCTAAATATCCCTCAAATCACAACTGCATGGTTCGTAGTGAGGGAAATGTTGATGATGAAATGAGAAATCAATTATTAGTTTTTAATCATCCAGAACTTGGCTTTGGTGGAGTTAATGAACAATGACTTTTAGATGATGAACATCACAAAGCTCATACATATGTTCTTCTCAACTATGAAGACATGACACCATTTGTACCATGAGTGATCCTATCACTTATTCTATAATCTTTTTTATAGTAAATTAATATTTTTTTATTTTTAGGTTATATGATAATCATATCAAGAAAAAACTCCCACAAATTAGATCAGCTGCTCTTGAAGAACGTCGGCAAAATAATTTTTCCTGCTGGTTTCAAAAACTAGTAACATAATTTTTTTTGTTTTAAAATATAAAATCAATTTATTACTTGTTATATTGATAATTGTTTTACAAATTTTCAGGTATCTCAACATGCTGATAAAATTGATAATCAATTGTGTGTATTGAGTAACCCACCATCTAAAATGGTTAAATATTATAATGCATATATGGTGAATGGTTTTCGATTTCATACAAATGCATATGGGTAATAAAAAAACAATGAATTGTGGTGATTTATTGAGAGGATCTCATCATAGAGAAATTGAAGTTGAATTTTACGGCATGCTAGAAGAAGTTATCGAACTGTGTTATCTGGAACAAAATTACATAACGATGTTTAAATGTCAGTGGTTGGATACTGAGAGAGGCTTGTGTGTTAATATGAGGCATGAAATCATTGATATTAAATATAAAATCCTTATTATAGTAAATGAACCATTTTTATTAGCTCATCAGGCATATCAAATTCATTATAAAAATTAATGCGCTACTTCAAGAGAGTTGGGTGATTGGTGGAGTATAATACAAATAAATTCTTAGGAAAATTAGTTTATTCAAAGTGAATGTGGTTCCACTGAAGTATACAGAATTGAATTTTTTCAAGAGAATACTATAAATCCATCTTTTCCACAAAGAGACATAGATATCGATGATGACACTTCACAGTTAAGGTTTAATAGTGACGATGGTGTTATTGATGTAATAAATGATTTTTAAATGACAAGAGATGATGAAATTGAAACTCTTATGGAAATTGATGATACTGAGGAGGAATATAAAGATATTGACACTGTCATATACGAAGATGAGGATGGAGATGAATATTGACATAGTTAAATGTTGGTTATAATCATATATAATACATATCTACATATAATAGTTATTTTCAACTATTTTCTAACAATAGTCATTTTGTGTTTCAGATGGACTCAAATTTTTTTCATGAGTTGGAGGGTGCTAATCTACCTGACGACGAACAAGATGTTGGATCATCTGACCCTCAGACTGCTACCTGTGCAATGAAGACTCAGAGGGGTCATGGTCTTACGAGATTGATGATTCCCAACCCTATCACCGAGTGAAGTCCACGTCTTGGCTTTGATTCATGTATGAAGAGGTATGTTTACTTGTGTATTTTAGTTAGTTTTCATTAATTATCATTAATTTATTTATATACTAATTGTTTGATTATTTTTTATTTTTTTCACATATTTTCGCATATAGCTATTGGACATGGGAGTACTATATTAATAAATTATTTTTATAGAGCATGGGTTACATGGGATCAGATTCCTATAGATGTTCAACACTGCATGTTCGATCATTGTATGGTACGTAAATAAATAATATTTATTTTGAAATTTATTTAATTAATAACTTGATATTATTAATTTTTGTAGGGTTTATGGTATCCAATCGATGAGAGAATGTGTGACTCTATCTGGAAGGCATGGGAGGGTTGTACGCATGAGCATTGCCATCAGTTTTTACACAATTTGAGGAGGGAAACAATAAGGAAAGAAGGAGTCACAGGGTTTGATCAGTCTTGATATGCCTATCGACCTGATTACATTTTATCTCAGGTTTAGGATGGATTATGTTCACACTGGATGGGTGGTAATTTTTATAGGAGATCATCAGTAGGTCAACAAAAGCATGGGATACAGGAGGTGACACATCGAGCTGGTAGTTGTACATTCAGTACACATAGGGAACATATAGTAAATATATATATTTTAATTAATTTATATAACATTAAATGTAAACTGTTTATTTTATAGTCATATAGGCATTCGAACAACTCGATATTACAAATTTCGATGTTTATAGGAGGATGTATAATGATCCTATCACTGGAGAGATTAGAGGTGATCGCCAACATTAGATTAGGGTTAGTATAATCTCTTTTTGAGTTTTAAAATTAATTCTAAATAATATTTACTATTTTAATTTTAAATTGCAATTGAAGATGTCATATGAGGCCATGACGTCTCAGACACAGATCGAGAGTTAGACCGAGACCGATGATCAGACCAGTGTAGCAAGATTTGATGAGGAAATATGGATGCAGGTGACCTATTATGCCTTTGAGAAAGGCCGAGTTATTGGTATCGGATCTCGATTGACGCCTGAGATTTATTATGGTACAACTGCGATGTTGATGTGAAGCTCAAGAAGAGCTCATGGAGAGTCATCATCATCTGCTGTACAATATCAGGAGAAGCTGCGAGCTTAAGGTGAGCTTATAGAGAGTATGCATAGGGAGCAGGAAGATCTCCATCAACAGTAGTAAGAGGAGATGCATCAATGGTATTAGTAGTAGCATGAACAGATGATGGAGCACATGCGACATATGACTCATGGTTTAGGGATGAAGTTCCCTCCACCATCTCCTCCAGCTCCTCCAGAAGACCCTCCCCCTTAGTGATGTATTTACTTTTTATAATAAAACATTCGAATGTATTTTTTTGTAATATTATATATTTACATTTCTATATAGTGCGTTTTTATATTGTTGCAAATATTTTATTTTTTATTTTTTTATTTTTTTATTTTTTTTATTTTTTTATTAAAATTTTTATTATTTATTATTATTATTTGTTGACCTCACATGTTTTGATAATCTCAATCATGTATTCATATGTGTTGAAAATCCCAATTATGCTTTCATTCTCTATGATATTGTTAAGTATCATTGATCTATACTTTAATTCTTTCCAATCTGTGATCAAACCAATAATAATTTTTAAAATAGTCTTTGGAATATGTTAATCCTCTTTTATCCATGTTCATACAAGTTATAAATTGATTCTAACCCAATCGGATGTGTTCTGCATAAAACAGATAAGTAATCTGCCTATAGCTACTGATAAAGAGCTACCGGTACCCAGTCTACCGATAAACTTAGTCTACCGACAGACAAAGTCACCGATAGACTTAACACAGAGCTACCGATATACTTAACACAGAGCTACCAATGTGCTTATAAATGTAAGCTACTGACTTACAGACAGCTACCGATACAAACATAGAGCTACCAGTGTAAGTATAAATAGCTACCGATGGACGAAGTTACTGACAGACTCACAGCTACCGACGCATGGAGCTACCGATGCATGGAGCTACCGACGCATGGAGCTACCGA
The DNA here is from genome assembly GCA_963277665.1 of Viscum album. Lineage (NCBI taxonomy): Eukaryota > Viridiplantae > Streptophyta > Magnoliopsida > Santalales > Viscaceae > Viscum > Viscum album. Next base: position 918,028,020 of record OY728120.1, on the reverse strand, counting down.
CGCATGGAGCTACCGATGCATGGAGCTACCGACGCATGGAGCTACCGATAAACAAAGTCACCGATACAAGCATGTACCAACCGACGCATAGAGCCACCGATAGAGTCAAAGTAACTAATGACATTGAGCTACCGATGTTCAAGCTACCGATGTTCAAGCTACCGATGCTGATTACCTACCGATCACTCAACTCACTGTTTGAATTTCTTTATTTATCTTTATTTAATCTATCTAACGGTCATATCATGTACATTTTAATGATTTGTCAAATATCTGATAAAGGTTGTCAGATGTCAGGAACCCGTACCTCGTACCTGCTGAAAAGAAATCTTTTCTGTCCCCTGTTGGGAGATAAATACGAGAAGACTACACTGCCCAAGATACATAAACAAACAACAACAAGAAGCGATCTAGAAAAGTGTGGTGGATGGAATATACCAAAAACACAAGAACGAGAAGAACACAGAGAAGCTCATAGACAATCAAGCATACTCGAGAAGTGTTCTGTGCATACAAGAAGAACACTGAAGAACTTCAACTACTACATTTTTACTGTCTGTGAACCTGGAGCATACGACACTCTGTTTCTCAACCAGAAACGAGAAGAGGACTCAGACTCACTTCTAGTCGAATCCAAAGGAGTCCAGAGCTACACTGAAATCACCAGAACCACTTCTAAACTCTACATCTCTTGTTCTGTGATTTATTATCATTCATTTCGAGCAGTGTGTGTTATCTGCTGTATCTAACACATACACTGTCTCCTGTACTCAAACTGAAGGATTTGTAAATCCTTACCAAACTCTTTCATTCTTTCTTTCCCACGAATAACAGTGGTAGAGGTCGTGTGTGACCTGGACAGCTGGTTGCTGTTGTACTATTTCCCACGAAGAACAGCAGTAGAGGTCTTGGACCTGGACAGTTGTAAACTGTTGAACCCCGATCCAGGGTGTGGATCATTTTTATATAAACTTTTGAGAGGACTAAGTCTCGGCTTGAGACTGAACCTCTTGGTTACATTGTTGTGCCATCTCTTTCAATGTTTTATTCTGCTGCTAATCACTTTAAAACCAATACTGTTTTTAAAGTTACTTTGATAATTAAATTAGCAAGTGTTTATGTTAAGTGTAGATTAGTAAGTTAGTTTCAAAAGATAATCACACACTCCTGTGTTGATTAACTGGGAATTAATCAATCCCTTGAGAATCTGACAGAACCTCTACTTTAATATAAATTCACTACAGTTTAATTTATTATTTTATTTGGGGGTCTTTAAGACAATGTTTTTAAATACAGAAATTTTAATTGGTACTCACTTCACCCCCCCCTCTTGAGTAAACCACTCCGACCAACACTTGGTATCAGAGGATTGAAAATACTTTCTAAAAGTACTCTGCTTTTGAACTGTGATTGTAGTTGTATTTTAAAGTTCTTAAAATTTCTGTTATATCTAAATTTTTATCTCTTTAAAATTTTCTCATCATGGACAATAGACTTGAGGGTGCTGCTACTAACCGGCCACCTTTCTTCAATGGAACTAATTATGCTCAGTGGAAACTGAAAATGAAAATTCATCTAGAAAGCATAGGTTTTGATATTTGGACTGCTATTGAATCAGAATACAAAATTCCTACTACTGCTAGATCTACTTGGGATGAACCTACAAAGACTGCTTACAATAACAACTGTAAAGCTATGAATGCCTTGTACTGTGCTCTAGGAGATGAAGAGTTTAATAGAATTTCTTCTTGTAAAACTGCATATGAAATTTGGGATACCTTAGCTGTTTCTCATGAAGGAACAATGAATGTTAAAGAAATGAGATTGAACACTTATACTATCAAGTATGATAATTTTAAAATGAAGCCTGACGAACCCATTTCTGACATGTATCTCAGGTTCAATGAAATTGTCAATACAATGATATCGCTGGGGAAAGATGTCTCATCGAAGGAACAAATTATGAGAATTTTGAGATGTCTACCTGATAGATGGAGGGGCACATCTGTCTCAATCAGAGAATCATGTGACATTGCTGCTCTACCTGTCAAGGAACTAATTGGAAAGCTGATGATGTATGAAGAAGAGCTTAAAGTGAAGCCTGTTCTTCTTTTGTTAAATACTCTAAATCTGTAGAGAACCTTAGTGGACTTAAGATTAAAACTTTGAGGAGTGATCATGGTCGTGAGTTTGAAAATCAAGATTTTGAATCTTATTGCTCACACAATGGCTATACTCATAACTTTTCTGCCCCTAGAACACCCCAGCAGAATGGTGTAGTAGAAAGAAGAAACCGAACCCTTCAAGAAATTGCTAGAACCATGCTCAATGAATATGACCTGCCTATTTATTTTTGGGCTGAAGCTGTAAATACAGCTTGTTATGTCATTAATAGAGTCTTAATTAGACCTGTTCTTAAGAAAACCCCTTATAAATTGTGGAACAATAGAAAGCCTAAGGTTAATTACTTTAAAGTTTTTGGTTGCAAAGTATTTATTCTGAATACTAAAGATAATCTGGATAAGTTTGCTTCCAAAAGTGATGAAGGAATTTTTCTGGGTTACTCTATTTCAAGTAAAGCCTATAGAGTATTCAATAAGAAAACCAAATGTGTGGAAGAATCTGTTCACATCAAATTCGATGAAACTGATCCACATGAGCCTAAAACCTCTCCTGAGAATCTTGAAGAAGATTTGTCTATTCTGGACCTTAATGATAAATCTAAATAACCTGTTATAAAAGCATCCAATTCTGGACTTTCTCCAGAATCTGCTTCTGTTGAACCCGAACCTATAGATGAACCTGAAATTTCTATTCCAACCTTTACCAGATCAACGAGGATTCTAAAGAATCATCCTTTAGAAGTTGTTGTTGGTAATCTTGATAGAGGAACACAAACTAGAGCTTCTCTAAGAAACCAGGTTGAACATCAAGCTTTTCTTTCACAGCTAGAACCCAAAAATATCAATGATGCTATCAATGATGAATTCTGGGTAATAGCTATGCAGGAAGAATTAAATCAGTTTGAAAGAAACAAAGTCTGGGAATTAGTAGACAGACCTAAGGACACTTTGACAATAGGCACAAAATGGGTTTTTAGAAATAAAGTAGATGAATCTGGAAATATAGTTAGAAACAAAGCTAGACTAGTTGCACAAGGATATAGTCAAGAAGAAGGTATAGACTATGAGGAAACTTTTTCACCTGTAGCTAGACTAGAATCCATTAGAATCTTACTTGCATATGCTGCACATCTGGATTTCAAGTTATATCAAATGGATGTGAAAAGTGCATTTCTAAATGGTTTTATAATTGAAGATGTTTTTGTAGAACAACCACCTGGATTTACTAACCCCCATTTTCCAAATCAAGTTTTTAAACTTTCTAAAGCTTTGTATGGTTTAAAACAAGCTCCAAGAGCTTGGTATGATAGACTTAGCAATTTACTTATTTCAAAAGGTTTTACTAAAGGGATTGCTGATCCAACTCTTTTCATTAAAAGAATTTCTAAAGATGTTTTAGTTGTACAAATATATGTTGACGATATTATTTTTGGATCTTCTAAACACTCTTTATGTACTGATTTTTCAAAAAGTATGCAAAATGAATTTGAAATGAGCTTAATGGGAGAACTTAAGTACTTTCTTGGATTTCAAGTATTTCAAAATGAAGATGGTATTATTTTGAATCAAAGTAAATATACAAAGGATCTTTTAAAACGTTTTGGTCTGGATAGTATCAAGGAAAGTGAAACTCCTATGAGTACTACCTGTAAATTGGACGCAGATGAAACTGGGAAACCAGTTGATCAAACAAATTACAGAGCTATGATTGGTAGTTTACTTTATCTTACTGCTAGTCGACCTGATATTATGTTTAGTGTGTGTATGTGTGCTAGATTTCAAGCTAATCCAAAAGAATCTCATTTGCTTGCTGTTAAAAGAATTTTTAAATATCTCAAACACACGGTTAACTTAGGTTTGTTTTACCCAAAAGGACAATCCTTTGAGTTAATGAGTTATTCAGATGCTGACTTTGCTGGTTGTAAGTTAGATAGAAAAAGCACATCAGGAACATGTCATTTTCTTGGAAAATCCTTAGTTTCTTGGTGTAGTAAGAAACAGAACTCAGTTGCATTATCTACTGCCGAAGCAGAATATATAGCTGCTGGTAGTTGCTGTGCACAAATTCTATGGATGAAACACACTCTTTTGGACTATGGATATGTTTTTAAACATGTTTCAATCAAATGTGATAACACCAGTGCAATAAACATCTCTAAGAATCCTTTATCTCACTCTAGAACCAAACACATAGATGTAAGACACCATTTCCTAAGAGATCACTATCAAAAAGGTGATATTTCTCTTGAATTTATTGGCACTGAACATCAATTGGCTGATATTTTCACTAAACCTTTAAGTTTGGATAGGCTAAGTTACATAAGACACGAATTGGGAATGTTTAATCACAACCGATGTGAAATTCTCACCGATGTGAAAATCCTCACTGATGTGAAAATTCTCACCGATGTGAAATTCTCACCGATGTGAAATTCTCACCGATGTACAATTCTCACCGATTTGTTTTTCTCACCGATGATTAACTCACACCGATGCAATGTTTTAAAACATCTGTCTTCTGCCAAGAATACGAATCGTTTTATTTTATTTTATTACTCTATTTTAGTCATTTATTTGGAATTCCTAAATGATAAAACTAAGTCTAAGCCACTTCTTACCTCACCGAGCTCAAAATCTCTCACCTTCGAACCTTTGCTCCCAAATCGGCCAAGAACCCTAAACCCGCGATGGCAAAAACTAAGCTTCCTACCGTCAGAGATGAAAGAGTAGAACCAAAAGCTAAGAAGCAGAAGACACAACATAAAGCCAGTGTTAGTGAAGTCAGAACTAGATCGGGAAGGCGACCAGTGAATCCTCACTTGCAGAATAGAGACATAGTAATCGAGAAGGAACTGTGCGTGGAATGGCTACTGCCTAGCAAATCGTTAGTACTCGAGATTCTGGAGGACCAAAAATGGGTGGATTGTTTCTCGAATAACAATGGCCCATACTACCCGAAGTTGGTAAAACAGTTCTACGAGTTTGTAACCTTCGAGAAGTCTGAAAATGAGAATCGGGTAAGCTCTTTTGTAAATGGAAAAGAGATGTCTTTTTCTTCAGTAGAGTGGGCTGAGAGTTTGAAAGTACCACATGAAGGTGTCTCTGGGTATGTATCAAGAGCAATGCCACCTAGCAGTGACATCTTTGATTATGAAACCGCCTTAAAAGAACTGACTGGTAATGGGAATCAAAGGCAAGTGGTTGCTGCTGAAATGGATGGAGAGAATCGACTGCTTTTCAAGTTTGTTCAGCATGTTTTGATACCGAGGCGAGGAGATTTTGCAAATCTGAGATATCAAGATATCTATCTTCTTCATTTGCTAAGACATGGTGTAAAAATCAATCTGTGCAGATTGTTAATGCTTCAAATGGAAGACATGATTAGACCAAAGTCAAAGACTAATGCTTTGTTCTTTGCCAAGCTGATTTCAGTAATGATAAAAGTGAAAGGAATAGCTGAGTCTCAGGATGAGACAGTTGTAGTCAAGAACAATTTCTGCATCACCTCGACTATTTGTAAGTACATGAAAATTAACTGGAACCCATGGAAGGGAGAATGAGCCAGTGATGATCAGAAGATATATGATAGGTTTAATCCTGTGGATCATACCTCAAGACCAAAGGATGAGAGAGATCCGAGTCTGGGACCTGATGAAGAGGAACCTGTTTATAGTGGTGAAACAGAAGAAGAAGAATAAGAAACTCCCATGGATGTTGGAGGAGATCCAGACTTGCCCCCAAGTCCTGTTGCAGAATTGGTTTATTCTAGGAAAGGAAAGGTAGAGGAAATTTTGTCTACTTATGAGGAAGACCAGTCTGTGCCTCACCAAGAAGAAGAGGAAAAGGAGAATGTATCTGAATCGCCTGCTTCTAGTAGTTTAAGTATGAGTCCTTTGATTGGAAACTCAGCTATGCCTACTGCTGAAGTAGAAAGAGATACAGAAGAAGCTGTACCTGTATCAGAAGATCTTCTAGATGCTGCACCTGTGGAACTTGTAGTAGAAGATTCTAATGAAGAGAATCCAGCACTGAATGCTGTTGTGATACATGAGAATGCACCCATTGAGGGGGAGCATCAATCTGTTCTTGGAAATGTTACAGTAGCTGTTGAGCTTGGAGACTGGGTAGAAGACCCAGGGTTTATAGTCTGTGGATTGGATTATCCGGATTCAGATAATGAGGTGTCTGTGAATAGACCGAAGACCAATTATGATCTTGCCTCTGAGTTGTTGCCAGATGATGTGGTTAGATTTCATGATCTGAATAAGCTGAAAGAGGACCTCAAATCCAGTTTTGTTGAAGAAGTGAAGTTAATGGAAACCTCTCTTGCATCCTCAATTAATTCAATAATGACTGATTCTGTAGTTAGTTTGGCCTCAGCAAGAGGATCTGCTGCAGTTGTCTCAAATGTTTTTGTCTCTAAATCTGATCTTGAATCCATGAAGAATGAGCTAAAAGAATCATTCAGTGCATCAGTTGCTGAGATGAAGCAAAGCTTTTATGAAGAAATGAAAATGTTAGAGAGATCCTTCGAGCTATCTCTGGCTTGTAATTTATCTTCTTTTATGTCTGAGCTTATGGAAGAAGTGAAAGAGTTCCAGACTCAGTCTTCTAGGATCGAAGCAGATCTTGAAGCTCTCAAGACATCAGTTGCTGCTTTGGATTCTTATATGAGCTCCAAGTCTCAAGCTGACAAGGACCTAGCTTATGTGAAGAGTGTAGTAAGCCAGTTTGTCTCGGTGTTTGAAAGTTTCAAAACCTCAGTGAAGGATCATGTTCAATTGCAAGACTCTCAAGTTCAAAGCCTAATCAGTGGTTTGTCTAAGAGTTTCAAAGAAACTGTTTCCTTCTCTCTTGGCCCTCTCACATCCAAACTATCAGTTGACCTAAATCAAGTTCGAGCAATGTTGAAGGAGGAGATTGGTTCTATTTCAACCAGTGGCTCTGTGGACTCATCAGAGTTGAGCCGAGTGGTGCTTTCTACAAGAGATTCTGCCAGAGAAATAATGAAGATTGTTCAAGATTATATGATAGAAGCCTCTGCCTCTCAGGAATCCATAAAAAGCAAAGTGGACTACTACTTCACCAAAATTTTCACCAAGCATCAACTCGAACACCACTTCAAGCTGATGTTGGAAAACATGAAGCTACCTCCAGTCACTCAAGCTTTCAGAGAACAAGTGAGCAAGCTATGAGAACTGAATCCTGCCTTAGAGAAATTCATGGAGAACAAAGATGATTTCATCTCTGCTATGGAAAGAGGAGGAGGAATTATTATGGATTTTAGAAATCTGCTGCTGCCCTTCTTGCATGTTGATGCCAGACCAGTCATCATACCTCCTTCTTTGCCTGCTTCTGCCTCAGCTGCTTCCACAGTCCAGCTGACTCCTGCTCAAGCTATTCGAAGCCTCACACCAATGATCACCCAAAGATCTTCAACCTACAGGCCTGACTCTGTGTCAGTGGCCCAGCCTCCTTTGATCTTTTCTGGCATTCCAAAACCTTCACCTGCATCCTCACCACCCGATCCTTCTTCTGATCCCAAAGGGAAATCTCACGTGGAAGATGTGGATTGATCCAGTGGCCAGGATTTTTGATAGGAATTCATTTGTATTCTGTTTTTGTACTTTTTGACTACTCTAATACAGAACTCCTTTTACTTCTCATGTTTTATTCGTCTCCTATATATGCTTTCCCACTTTTTGATTATCAAAAAGGGGGAGAAACATTTTATGAGAGAATAAGGGGGAGAAACATTTTATGAGAGAATAAGGGGGAGAACGAACAAACTGGGAGAATAAGGGGGAGAACAAAATGAGAGAATGAGAAATATTTTCAATAGAGAAAAATAAGGAATAAGGGGAGACACATTACTCTTTTTTCATTTTTACCTCTGATACCTTATGTCTATATAGTACCTTATGATTGTTACCTCTGATAACTTATGTCTATATCATACTATTTCTATTATCTCTGATGCTGTTTTCTCTGAGAAAATTGAATTCAATATTATACTCTTTACTATTATATTTTCACTATGTTAAATGCCCATATCATTAATTGTGATTATCAAAAAGGGGGAGATTGTTGACCTCACCTGTTTTGATAATCTCAATCATGTATTCATATGTGTTGAAAATCCCAATTATGCTTTCATTCTCTATGATATTGTTAAGTATCATTGATCTATACTTTAATTCTTTCCAATCTGTGATCAAACCAATAATAATTTTTAAAATAGTCTTTGGAATATGTTAATCCTCTTTTATCCATGTTCATACAAGTTATAAATTGATTCTAACCCAATCGGATGTGTTCTGCATAAAACAGATAAGTAATCTGCCTATAGCTACTGATAAAGAGCTACCGGTACCCAGTCTACCGATAGACTTAGTCTACCGACAGACAGAGTCACCGATAGACTTAACACAGAGCTACCGATATACTTAACACAGAGCTACCGATGTGCTTATAAATGTAAGCTACTGACTTACAGACAGCTACCGATACAAACATAGAGCTACCGGTGTAAGTATAAATAGCTACCGATGGACGAAGCTACTGACAGACTCACAGCTACCGACGCATGGAGCTACCGATGCATGGAGCTACCGACGCATGGAGCTACCGATGCATGGACCTACCGACGCATAGAGCTACCGATAAACAAAGTCACCGATACAAGCATGTACCAACCGACGCATAGAGCCACCGATAGAGTCAAAGCAACTAATGACATTGAGCTACCGATGTTCAAGCTACAGATGTTCAAGCTACCGATGCTGATTACCTACCGATCACTCAACTCACTGTTTGAATTTATTTATTTATCTTTATTTAATCTATCTAACGGTCATATCATGTACATTTTAATGATTTGTCAAATATCTGATAAAGGTTGTCGGATGTCAGGAACCCGTACCTCGTACCTGCTGAAAAGAAATCTTTTCTGTCCCCTGTTGGGAGATAAATACGAGAAGACCACGCTGCCCAAGATACATAAACAAACAACAACAAGAAGCGATCTAGAAAAGTGTGGTGGATGGAATATACCAAAAACACAAGAACGAGAAGAACACAGAGAAGCTCATAGACAATCAAGCATACTCGAGAAGTGTTCTGTGCATACAAGAAGAACACTGAAGAACTTCAACTACTACATTTTTACTGTCTGTGAACCTGGAGCATACGACACTCTGTTTCTCAACCAGAAACGAGAAGAGGACTCAGACTCACTTCTAGTCGAATCCAAAGGAGTCCAGAGCTACACTGAAATCACCAGAACCACTTCTAAACTCTACATCTCTTGTTCTGTGATTTATTATCATCCATTTCGAGCAGTGTGTGTTATTTGCTATATCTAACACATACACTGTCTCCTGTACTCAAACTTAAGGATTTGTAAATCCTTACCAAACTCTTTCATTCTTTCTTTCCCACGAATAACAGTGGTAGAGGTCGTGTGTGACCTGGACAGCTGGTTGCTGTTGTACTGTTTCCCACGAAGAACAGTGGTAGAGGTCTTGGACCTGGACAGTTGTAAACTGTTGAACCCCGATCCAGGGTGTGGATCATTTTTATATAAACTTTTGAGAGGACTAAGTCTCGGCTTGAGACTGAACCTCTTGGTTACATTGTTGTGCCATCTCTTTCAAAGTTTTATTCCGCTGCTAATCACTTTAAAACCAATACTGTTTTTAAAGTTACTTTGATAATTAAATTAGCAAGTGTTTATGTTAAGTGTAGATTAGTAAGTTAGTTTCAAAAGATAATCACACACTCCTGTGTTGATTAACTGGGAATTAATCAATCCCTTGAGAATCTGACATAACCTCTACTTTAATATAAATTCACTACAGTTTAATTTATTATTTTATTTGGGGGTCTTTAAGACACTGTTTTTAAATACAGAAATTTTAATTGGTACTCAATTCACCCCCCCCCTCTTGAGTAAACCACTCCGACCAACATTATTATTATTATTATTTTGTTATTATTATTATTATTTTATATTTTTTTGAATATTGAGGTTATTATTATTTTATTATTATTATTATTATTAATTTTATTAATATTAATATTAATATTATTAATAATATTATCATTATATTAATATTATTTTATTATTATTGTTATATTAATATTATTTACATTATTATTATTATTCTTATTTTTTAATATTATTTTATTAATATTATTAATATTAATATTTTTTATTTTTATGTTTTTTTTGGACAACCCCCTCGCAAATACTATTTACGAGGGGCCTGTTGGAACATGTTTTTTAAAAACTCAAAAAACTATTTGCGATGCTATTTTCTGCAATGGGGAATTTGGGATGGGACCCCGTCGCAAAGGACATTTTACGACGAGGTCTTGTCGCAAATGCCCCATCACAAATAACTCAATTTCTACTAGTGTTCTTATAATGACTTCACCCTTTTGAGAAAAATCCATCAAGAGGTGATATTTCCAAAGTATATGCGTTGTCCATTGATGTAACCTTGGATCACTTGAGAGATCCACCACTATAGTATTATCATAATACAACGTGATAAGATCTCTACTTTCAGGCACACATCAAGATCTTGGATGAATTTTTGAAACCAAACTAATCCTTTGGTTGCATCCGAAGCGACTATATACTTAGACTCCACTATAGAATAGGTGATAAGATCTCTACTTTCACTTGAGTGTGATGTTATTGATTTATCGGATTTATATGCTTGGATGGTATGAAAAAGGGTGTGTTCATTCATGCATCATACTAGGCACATAAGATTGGTATGAAATCCACATGTTTCCTATGATTGATAGCTTCCTGGGATTCACATGTGATGGTGTTTATTTACTGTCTGTGGTTTATGTCTGATGGGAATTTATATCTACCTTTGGTTTTAGATAATTGTTTTTAGACTCCTTCCATTGGGGAGAACATCGGGGTGATGATGCACTTTCTTTTCCTCTCCTAGAGTGGTTCGTGTCCTTGGACCGATTAGGGCCCTTCCAGGGTGGTTACCCCACATTCCCACCTTCCAATGGCAGGTGACCTCTACCACTGTGATTTATGATGTTAAATCCTTCATTTAAACATGATGATGGGATGTTGGTTCCTACTTCCATGTATTCCTCCTTAGCATTCATCACCTAGTTCGGGTCTCCCTCATAGATTCGAGACAAGTTTTTAAATCTCATTCCCAATTCCATATTGAAATGGACACCGTTTAATTATTATAATTACTATCACAAGAGGGAAGATACCTACGGTTGGAGTTGAAGGAGATGTTAGACATATTTGGACATCTGTATACATTGGGTGTGTTGGGAATCTATAAAGGGTTTCTTCTTTCAGAGTCGAGGGAATCTCATGTATGAGCCATATTGGGTTTGGAACCCAAGGCATCCCATGTCCATCACATGGAAACTTGAGCCATGGGCATAAGGAATCTAAGGCTCATTGCCTCGGGCATCTCATGTTCATCATATGAGGTAGATATTATGATACAATAGGTTTAGGGTCTTTTAAGGACACAATCAAAGGTTTAAGGCCTCATGGGGACCTAATAACAAGTTTAAAGTCTCGTAGGGACATGATCATAGGTTTAAAGTTTTGTGGGGACATTTCCCACATATGCTCATTACATATTAGGACAGATGTGGATTATAATCACATGGAGACACCAAAGTCTAGTGGGAACCTCAAGTTTGGACGGTGAGAGGTTGCGTATACCCATAGAGGGGGAATGATCAGACTTTGGGGTTGTCACCTTCTAGTGGGAACACTGACAAGTTTTTTGATGGTGTCAGGATGTCAGGATTGAACTTCAAGGATGTGTCCCACATACCCTATTAGGAGATAGGGATCAAAACCCATGTAGTTCAAATGTGCAGTTTATGGTCTTATAGTAGGACCGGTCCATGCAGTTTAACATCATGTGATAAGGATTCTTGTGTCATGAAAAAAGTGATAATAGGGGATAACATGAAGCTTATGCGTAAGAGATGCCCAAAATATGGGGGATCATCTCAAGCTTATCACATGAGGAATCCTATGTTTGTTACATAGGGTAATAATACAGTTTAACATCATGATATATAGATGTTTTCATGCAATTTAATTTCACGTGACTAGGACATGGATGTTATGCAGTTTAAAGTCTTATAACATGGGCGTTTTTGGGAATTATGCATGGGGAAGCTTAGTTGCTGTTGAGGATCAACAATGGTATGAGTAGGTATTAAGAATGGAAGCATATTGGGTGTATTAATAATGATGGTGTGATTGGGGAATATGCATGAAATCTTCCTGGGTTCTACCAAGGAGAAGCGATGGTGTGATTGGGGATTACGTGTGGAAGCTGCCCGGGTGATGGAGGTATCATCTCATGCTTATCACATGAGGAATCTCATTATCATCACATGATGCATCCTATGATTATGAAATAGGGTATCCTATGTTAAATTCATAGGTTAAGGCCATTATTTAACGTCATCCACAATGATGTTGTGTGTAGGGATTACATATTGAGTTTCCCATTCTTTCTTCCTCATATTTG